>CM043315.1:3911320-4648820 GCA_023736055.1 Quercus glauca
TTTCCTTTCCACCTTCTCCAGAATTGGATTCCAAATTGTCTAGTCCTTGAATTTTTCCCCCAAAGGAAGACTCAAATATTTCATTAGAAGAGACCCCTACTTACAGCCTAGGATAGCCACCAAAAGCTCAATGTTATGAAACACCCCCACAGGCACCAATTCAGACTTACCTAGGTTTATCTTCAAACCCTACATAACCTCAAACCAAATGAGCACCATGCGCAGTATCAGCATTTGATCAAGATTAGAATCACAAAAAATTAGAGTATCATCAGGGATAAGGAGATGAGAAACCACCAAAGATCTTCCTTCTGAATCACCTACATGAAAACTTGACAGGCAACCTTCATGTACAGTCTTACCAACATTCTACCAACAGCTTCCATAACCAACACAAATAACAAATAGGACAAAGGATTGCCTTGCCGCAACCCCCTTGAACTCCCAAAAAAACCATAGGGAGAACCATTAATAGAAAAATGAACAGTTGATAAACAAAATGAAATCCACCACCTCCACTTATCAAAAAAGCCACAACTCTCAAGCATGTAAGAAATCTCCAATTCACGTGATCAAAAGCTTAATCTATGTCCTATTTACATAACAACCTTGGCAGACCAAACTTCAACCTACTATCAAAGCATTCATTAGCAATAAAAATGGAATCAAGATTCTACCTATTTAGAACAAAAGCATTCTAAGGAGCTAAAATAATATCTCCTAAAACCATGCAAAGTCGGATAGCCAAAACTTTAGCGAGTATTTTATAAACCCCCCCCAATAAGGCTGATAGGATGAAAATCCTTTACTTCCAAGGCTCCAATTATATTAGGAATGAGAGCAATGAAAGTTGCATTCAAGCTTTTTTCAAATTGACCTATAAAATGAAAATGGTGGAACACAACCATGATATCTGAATTGAGAATCCCCCAACAAGCTTGAAAGAATACCATTTGGCCCAGGTGATTTGTCCTTGTTAAAATCCTTGATGACTTCAAAAATCTCAGTTTCCTCAAAAGGTCTCTCTAACCAATTATCCCCTAAAATCCTTGGAAAATCCAACACATCCAAGAAAGGGCGATGATCTTGCTACTTAAGAGTATAAATTAATATAGAATTTTTTAATATAGTCGGCAATCATATCCTGGTTGGAAGTCAAAGCCCCATCAATTATAAGATTTTCAATACAGTTATTTTTTCTATAAGAGTTGGTCATCCTATGAAAAAACCTCGTATTGGAGTCCCCCTCTTTTAAGTACAACACTCTAGACTTTTGTTTCCAACTAATCTCCTCTAACAAAGTGGTCTTCTCAAGTTAAGAGCGAAAGGTTGCTTTTTCCAATTTTTCCTCATCCACTAGAGGTTGATTCTCCTCTTTAACATCTAAAGCATTCAATTTACTCCATAGTTGCTGTTTCTTGGCTGTGACATTGCCAAAAATCTGTGTCATTCCACTTCTTCAGATCCGTTTTTAGAGCAATCAACTTCTTGGCAAGTATGTATGTAGACAAGTAGCCAAGACTTTAGCTATAATTTTATAAACCCCCCCCCCCCCCCCCCCAACAAGACTAATCGAGTGAAAGTCCCTAACATCAAGTGCTGCATTTTTTTTGGGATGAGAGTAATGAGGTTGCATTCAAGCTTTTCTCAAACTGACCTTTAGCATAAAAATGATGAAACACAGCCATAAGATCTAGTTTGAGAATCTCCCAACAAGCTTGGAAAAATACCATGGCAAAGCCATCTAGCCTAGGCGATTTATCACCATTGCAGTCCTGAAGGACACCATATATATCTGCCTCCTCAAAAGGTCTCTCTAACTAATCAGCTTTATGTCCAAATATCATTGGAAAATCCTACACATCTGAAAATGGTTGATCAACTTGTTGCTCCATGTATAAATCCATGAAAAATTGAGAAATACAATCCGCAATCATATTCTGATCAGGAGAAAAACTTCTGTTAACCATAAGCTCTCAATATTATTATTTCTTCTGTTAGAATTGGCCATCTTGAGAAAAAATTCTTGTATTGGAATCAGCCTCCCTCAAGTACAATACCCTAAACTTTTGTCTCCAACTAATCTCTTCTAATAAAGTGAACTTCTCAATTTTTGTACAGAGATCAACCTATTCCAATTGTTCATCAACTGTAAACAAGTGAGTCTCCCCTTTAGCATCTAGAGCATTCAATTTACTCCAAGTCTATTGCTTCTTAAAAGTGACATTGCCAAACTCCGCTTCATTCCTCTTTTTTTAAATCCAATTTCAAAGCTGCCAACTTCTTGGCCAATATATAACAAGGAGTTCCTTGATATAAATAGGATGCCCACCAGGCCTTCACTTGTCTACAAACCTCTTTGCCCGCAACCACATATTTTCAAAACGAAAAGGAATTTGCCCTCTCCTACAACTCCCACCCTCCAACATAATTGGGAAGTGGTCCGATAAAACTCTAGATAACCTTTTTTGGGAGAACAAAGCGAAATGATCAGCCAAAAGAGGAGAGAAGAAACCGATTTATTCTAGAAGCTAAGCTCCAATATTCATAATGCCCTATGACTAATTAGTTATATTAGTTAATAATATAATCAATGGATATGGGTTTGTTTGAAAACAACTTATTTAGATTTTTGCTAAAAGTGTGCTAAAATATACTTGTACCTTGAAAAAATTTGAAAAAAATGAGAAAAAGCAGGAAAAAGTGAGTTTTTAAAAAACTGGACATAAAAGCTAAAAGCTAAAGCTTAAAACTAGTGCCAAACTCACCCTATAAGTCTATAAGAATTAGTCTGCTATGTTCAACATCAACCGCTAAATTACTACAAATATATTATATCATACTTTTAATTTCATGAATGAGCTAAGAATATGAGGACATAGCAATATGGTAAGTACCAAGCAGATATCCAAAAGGGAAAAAAAATAGAATAAGAAAAAGCCGGGTGGGTTACTATTTCAAGGAGAAAAAATCAAGAAAAAAAATATATAAAAGACTACGAGGTTGTGGGTTTCAAGACAAGTTACACTCAAATTTTTTTATTTTTTTATTAGTAAGTTACACAAAAAATATGTCAAATCAATGGTTTATATCAATAAGGTCAAGATCCTATAGTTTTAATTCAATTTTGGTTTTTTTTTTTAATATAAAAAAAGCGCCAAAAAGCATGCTTTGAGCTTTTTGAAAAAGTGCACTTCTTTGAATGTGCCTAGCTTTTGAGGCAAAAAGCAATGGAGCCTTGGGGCTTCACGCTTTGAGCTTAAGCACGCTTTTACCAACACTGAGCCTGTTTGTAAAATAAATAAATAAAAAAACTATTAGTAGAACATATCCTCTCTTCACATTCAGTATATAAACTTAGAATATCAAGCATAGTCAAGGAAATCAGAGGTAAAATTCAACAGAAATCAAATAGTTGCAGTATTGTCAGATTTTAAAAAAATAATAATAATAATTAAAGGTCAGAGTGGTTTAATCACTGCCATCATCCTGGACAGTCAATTTGATAATAGGTGGTAACCATCTAGTGCAGCTAAACTAGATTTACTAATTTACATTTTTTTTTTTTAAGAGTTAAACCAGGTGGGTCTTTGGCTCACATCACCCTCCATCCCACGTAACTCTTATAAGAACTCTTATAAGGGAAGGACAAGTCATTTAGCTTAAATCTCCTTGGCTTCCTAATTTACAATATCTTGCCATTGCAATCCATGGTCTGTATCTTGAATGATCACAATAAGTGCCATTTACAACTAGACAAAGGCTAGGACAAAATCTACATGACATTGGCAAAAACTCTAATTTAACTTGGACCAAAAATTCATCTAACCTCACTGCTCCATTTAGTGATATAGTATCAGCAACACATCTCATTTTGAATTTATTGAATGTTTATGCTTCTATTAAATGATAAATATTGGGATCTTAAGATTAGATTAATGCTTTTAGAGTACCAAATAAACTCATTTTCAAGGGATTTTAGTAAGCAAATCAATCCAAATTGTGATTTAATGTGATTTTTGTAGTAATTACTTCATATTTGGATTCTACACACCACATCATGGAGACCTGGTATAGTTTGTGAAAAGGAGAAGAAAGAAAAAGGAAGACAAGTCTAGGAAATTAGGATTCCTTACAAAACCCAAACAACATGCATGTGCTAGTTAGAACGAATGGACCATATTGGGCCATTCCCAAATCTAATTTGGGAGCAAGTGGTCAAGACCCTTGTTTCTAATTTTTTTGATTGGTAAGTTCCACAAGTACCCAAAGGATTCCAAACCACAACATCAAATGAGTTAATTGGTGCTTCTTCTCTTTTTAGATAAATGAGTTCATTAAAGCCCCAAAATCAATAGCCTACCCAAACATCCCAAAATCCATCAAAACATAGAAGTATAAACATTCACTTGACCTAAAAGGATTAAAAATTTGAAATCCCCAAATTCTAAAACCCTGACATATTTCTAGAGATTAGGAGTGTTTGGAATGAATTCTTACCTCAAGGAATCAATAGATTGAGCTCTATAATTAATAGAGCAACAACTAAGCAAGTGCCATCCTTGCTATGTACAAACAACAAGATAAATGGTGGGCTATAGTCCATTCTATTTTGGATTTTTTTAGGGTGAGGGAGGGATTTGAGAGAATTCGATATCTTTTTAAGGTGAGGGTAAATAGAAATGAGAGAATTTAGAGAGGAACCTCATCCCCTCGAGTCCCATCTTTTCAATTTACCCAAATTAGAGGAATTTAAATACCTTGTTTAATCAATTTTTCTAAATTTTCCTTTTTATTATTAAAATTTCAATAAGGTCTACACAAACCTTTATGACTTACTTATCCCACTCTATTGTCAATTTTTATAATATCTTACCCTCTCCACTCCTTTCTACTCAACAACCAAATAAAAGGAAGAATATCTGCTCCTTTTTCCTCTCTATTATTTTTTAGCACATTTACACAAAGGAAATAGATAATTATTCCCTCTCTCTGCTCTCCTCTCCTCTCCTCTCCTCTCTTCTCCTTCCCGCTTCTTATCATCTACCACCCTCCAAACCTTCACACATTCCAAACTTAGTGGCGCCTCGCCTTGCCTCTGACTACACTGCTCTCATTTAACACTTCTCCTACCCTCGACTACACTTACAAATACAAATCCAGTTTATCGAACCACATCTATTCTCCTAACAAGAGATCTCATATGATTTAATGCACTTCCATCTTTCTAGGAAAAATAGAATAAATGAAAATGAGAATGATTGAAATCTCTAATAAGCAAAAAGGACAAGGCAATAGTAAAAACAAAGGAGAAAAGCTCACCTCTTGATGCAATAGGTACATCCCTTATAGAGATTCTGCTTAGAATCCGAAAGAATGTGCGCATGACAATACCTCGTCAACGCCATCGCCTTTGCCTTACACCCTGTCACTTCACATCTCATCTCTTCGACATCCTCTTCATTCCCATTCCCTCCTCCGCTTCTGTTCCTCTCTTGTTGTTGTTCTTGTTCTTCTTCTTCCTCTTCTTCTTCCTCCTCTTCTTCCCCATTGTAGTACGGACTCTTCCCGTACCTCCAGTAATAATCTTTGTACTTCGCTCTCAGTTCCTCCATTAACGCCCAGTAAAACGCTTTGTACAACTTCGTCACCTGCCTCAACCGTTCCGATCGTCGTCGAAGAAGCTCTTCACGACTTAACACATCTGAAGTTGAGAGAGGTGAGTCTGGGATTCGGAGAGGAGAGACAGGTTTTGAAGATGATGGCTCGGCCATGCCTGACTTTTTAGGGTTAAAGGAATGACTGACTGGCTTGATTTTGATTTTTGAGGACCAAGAGAAGGAGAGAGATATCTAATCTAACAAACAGAAATCGCCCAAACCAACCTTTACCTTTTTCTTTTCTACTAGTTTGAGCGGCACGTGCAAAACACACGTTAAAATAATAGAGTTTCATTTTCAACAATACTAGGGGGAATTTGCAGAGTAGCAATTAATAGAGATTCAATGTAGTAAAGATAGGCAACAGCTGAAAGTTTTAAGAAAAATAGCATCTCGAGTTTTAAAAACTCGAGATCCATATTAAAACTCGAGTCCCAAAGACTCGCTTTACGAATGTCTTGTTGACACATAAATCTCGAGTCTTTAAAACTCAGAGTTCCATGCAAAAAAATTTTGCCCTATAGTGACGTTTTTAAGTCCTATAGTGACGTTTTAAAGCCTTATAGCGGTGTTTTCCTGCAAATTTTTTTTATAAGTGTGCTCACCCCATATCAAGTTCAGGGAGCCTTATAGTGGCGTTTTTAAGTCCTATAGTGACGTTTTAGAGCCCTATAAAGGCGTTTTTCTGCAATTTATGGAACTCGAGTCTTTAAAACTTGATTTTTACGTAGATTTTTTCATTCTTTCTCTTACAAATCGAGACTTAAAAACTCGAATTTCATCTTAGAACTCGAGTTTTAGACACTCGAGATGTTAATTTTCAACATTGTTTTAAAACATGACAACTAACTAAATTTTTTTATATTTATTGTTATTTGGAAAGGGAGTTCAACAATACTAATATTATTCCTATTGGTCCATTTGGATTTGAGGGTCCCAAATCCACATCCTTTGTTTGAGTAACTTAAAAAAAGAAAATTTTGGATTTGGCCCAAATCCATCATGGATTTCAGGGGTCCAAATCCATTGATTCGAAATTCTCTCACAAACCCAAGAATTTAGAAATCCCTCACCCTCGCGCTCACGCTCTCTTCTCAATTTTTAATCAGCTCCAAAAACTCTACCATGCTCTCTCTTTCTCGCCCAAGCTCTCTCTTTTGCATGACAATACAAGTTTGTCTCTCACAACTCTTATCTTCCTCTTTTGTGTTTTGGGTGTTCAATTGTGAAGAAATGTGATCTGGGTTTCTCTTATTTTGATTGGTGAAGGTTGATTTCTTGTCTAATTTTGGTGGTTTTGTTTGATCACATGGGGAATTGATGGTTAATTTGTGTTTTTATTTGGCTGATTTTTTCTAGGTTTTGGTTTGATTTTTCTAAGATTGGCTTCCTGTTTTTCTTGTTAATATGTTTAAGCTCTGCTATGTGGACTAAGTTGGGTGTTTGATGGATTTGAACTATCTATTATTTTCAGTTTTTTTTTTTTTTTTTTTTTGATTAGCTCTGTAAATGACTCTGATTGTGGTTTTATTTGTCTCCTCTGTGCATTGATTTTTTTCTTTGTTATTTCTTGGACTCAGTTAGGGTTTTGTAGGGATTTCTTGGTTTTGTGATTGTTTTTATTCATTATCGTTTAGGACATGTGTGGCTATTTTTCATCCAAGAAGTCATTTTATAACTTTGAGGTGTATTTGTTCTATGTGTCTGGCAACTGCTGCTTGATCCTTTTAGTTTAATATGCTGTTATTTACTTAGTTTTATCTTTATTTTTAGTTATGCGGATAGATACTGCAAGAGAATAAACTACAGAACCTTCTTTTTATGTTCTGCTGGATTGCTCTCTTAATTTATTACTATTTCAAAAACCATCTTGGCTACGTGCGTGACTATTTTTCATCCAAGAAGTCATTGTATAGCTTTGAGGTGTATTTGTTCTGACTATGTGTCTGGCAACTGCTGCTTGATCCTTTTGGTTTAATATGCTGTTATTTACTTAGTTTTATCTTTATTTTTAGTTCTACAGATAGATACTGCAAGAGAATAAACTATAGAACCATCTTTTTATGTTCTGCTAGATTGCTCTCTTAATTTATCACTATTTCAAAAACCATCTTAGCTTTATATTAATTTTTCTTTGGATTTTTCCCTTGGCTTTGTTATCTATTTTTGTAGGAGAATGTGTGTTTCCTGTTATGCCCATGATGTTGAGCTTCCCTTAGCTAGATACTTCCAATCTTCTAGAATTGGGTGGATGATATTAGTTCTATTGTCTTTCAGACTTAAGAATTGTGTGAGATTTCTTAGAGATAAATATGGACTACATAGAAATTTTATGTTTTTCCTTTCATTTCTTCTCGTCTCTTTGTAAAAACTTCTAATTGAGGTTCTCCTTTAAATGCCTTTGATACAAAGTCATGCAGTTAGCACTTAGAAACAAGACATTGCTAAGCGCATAAAATTGCTTCCTTCTCCCATAAGAATGGCAAGCGGGTGAGGCCTGGGCTTAAAACCAATTGGGTGGATATATAACTTACCAATAAATAAAAAAGCTTGCATGTGTGGATTATAAGAGTACCATTTAGAGCAAAAAAGGTAATTAAAG
Organism: Quercus glauca; assembly: GCA_023736055.1. Lineage (NCBI taxonomy): Eukaryota > Viridiplantae > Streptophyta > Magnoliopsida > Fagales > Fagaceae > Quercus > Quercus glauca. Next base: position 3,919,583 of record CM043315.1, read on the forward strand.
AAGTTGATGAGGCTGAGTGCAGCTAACAACCAATAAAAAAGATCAAGCCTATCCTTGTTGAGGTCATTGTCACTAAGCCATCCACCATAAGAACTTGAGGTAATTTTGTTCAATAGGGAAATTAGCAAAATGTAAGGGATGGATTGAAGAGAAGCTGGGTTGTTGTGATCCGGGTTTTCATTGCCCTCCCTTGGACAACTGTGCAAAGTCTCCATGAACTTTCACTTGCATCTTGAATTTTAATGCAGGCCTTGTCAAGGAATTTGCAACATCATGACTATCTTAGAGAATATATATTTACATATTAATAAGAACAAGACTTAAATGATGTCTTTTTGTTAGTTCTCTTTGTTTACTAGTTGGTCTCTACTTGTACCTTTTTTTATCCTTTTTTCAATAAACTTGCAAAATTACCACCTATTGAAAAAATCAATGAACCTGCAAAATTGCTTGTATTCTTTTTTACAATTCACTGGGCTGCTTACCTTTATTTGTGTTAATTATTTATTATTCATATTTGTAGTTGCAATTAAATTGATTTGTTTAGTGTGAAAGTTTTAAATTCTAAATTTTTGGTTGTTGGAGTATATGGAACATGGCTGAGAATTCTGTTAGAAATATAAAACTGTTGGGATGAAAAAATTACTTTCTATTCACAAGTTGGAGAATCTTCTGAGCTTGTTTTTTTTTGGTTTTTTCATTGGGTTTTTGGGGCTATTTCTAGGTATTTTTCTGGTATGATTTACATAGGGTAATTTGAGGGTCATTATGAGGTTTTTCAGTAGAGTTTTGGATAATTTGTAAGGATGTTTTACTGGTTTTTGAAGGTGTTTAGAGCTAGGTTTGCAGTGGGGTTTAAGTGAGTTCTTGGCTGGGTTTCACTGATTGTTTGGAATTAATTTTTTGATTTTTGGGATTTTCTATTATAAATTAGTAGATTTCAATAGTTTTGTTTTATTATGTTAAGTCACTGGCTGTCTTTTTCTTTTTTTTTTTCTTTTTTTTTTTTTTAACATTAGAAAAATGCAAAAGTAGGTGCTTATAAAAACATAGCTATTGACAATTGGATTATCAATGGATTTTTCATTACCTCATGTATTTATTAATTGGATTATCAATGGCTTTTTCATTACCTCATGTATTTATTAAAATTGTTACAAAATTATAGTGTAGAAGGATTAAGAAAAATAATAATTAAAAAATATATTTTATTGATCTTAAATCCAAATTTAGGTATCCAAACAACAGAATTTCAAATCCTTCATTGTTTAAAAACACACAAACAAGGAATTTTTAAATCAATGGATTTCAAATCAAGGCACTTCAAATCAATGAATTTCAAATTCAAATATAAATCCAAATATTGCCATCCAAACACAACCTATAAGAATTTTGATTACATGTAGTTATAGTTAGGATTAGTGCCCTTAAATCCTATTGTATGATGCTATGTATGATATTAAGTGTGACATTGTGTATGACATTATGTATGACTTAATATCATGTTTAATAAATTTGTTTTATTATTATCTGAAAAAATGGTAACATGAATATTCGGACATTATCATATAGTCCATGAGATGCATAGTATGTGATTTATCTGAAAAGTCACAGAAGATATAAATCATAAGTTCTTTGCAAACTCAGAATTATAGTTCGTAGTCGGTGATGAAATTGGGCATTTCATCTACGAAGACTATAACATATCAACTACGATGAAATTTATTATTCTCCTAAGGACTGTCAAATGAATAATAAATCTCACAACATATATTTTCATGAACTCTTAATCCTGAGAGAATAATGGACCTGATCATGAAGTGTAGGTTGTCTTGATATATCAAGAGTGAGATCTAAAGTTACGGTCAAAACCTCAGTATGTTGGGCAGCCACATTTAGTGTTGATGGAACATATATTCTCAAGATGGAATTCATAGTCCCTTAACGGAGATATAAAATATTCTCTTGAGATAAATTTAACAGGTTTGTTATTCAGAGAGTTAGGTCTAACCACTTTGATAAGAAATTACTAAAGTATATATTTATAAAATTGGATTTCATAAATATATGATGAATAACTTAAAATGATTAAACCGGGTACTCAAGGATTAAGATGTAGTAATTTACAAAGTGGCAGTTTACATTTACGACTTTGTATTACGACGAATATTTTATGAAGGGGTTGCATGTATAATAAAGTCTTGGGATATAATTTATAGATAAGGCCTAAACTGCAACTATATTTAAATAGTGGTATTAAATATAGTTCATGGTAACTTTGGACTTGTCAAGAGTTGATAAAAAGTCCAAGACCCATTGGAGCTAGTGTCTTATTGGTCCATTTTGTTCCCACTACAAGCCACATACTTAAACCCAATTGGAAAGGATCAAAAAGCTAGCCCGATTAGATAATCAGTTGTAAAGAGAGAAACATATAGATTTTGAAAGAACATGATATGGTGTATGTGAGTGAAGGACACTCTCGAATTCTCCCTTGAACAAAACACCAAGAAACTGATTGAGAAATCACACATCTTGGGCGTTAGTGGAATTGGAGTGAAGATTAAAAGTATTCCCAAGTGCTTACAATCTTTGTTTTGAAATTCACCACACCAAGGTACACTCTTTTGTTCTTAAATTCTGAAATTTACTTAGTGCATGTTATCAATTACGAATGAAGTAGATCCGTTAATTTTTTCCACTGTGCACACTTTGATACTTCCATCAGTTATATAACACATGAATATCTATTTTACTATAATAATTTCTTACAACCTATTTACTAAAGGTAATATCCGCTCAATAAAAAGATTCCAAGAATGATAATAAATATTAACTTCCAATAATAAGCAACTAAGTTTTACTAAGATATTGTCACAATATTTGAAATTCTGTAATACAAAGATTTTTATTCATACTTCCCTCTTTATCATCTTACATTTTATGCGTCTAGCTATAATGTTTAGCTTATTTAGTTTTTAATAAACATCATTTTAAGTAAGAATGTATATATATATATATATATATATTAAGAATAAGATAACAAAAGATATATGTCATTGAATTATATAAAATTATAAATTTAGAAGATTAAAAACTAATAAATAAGTGTTCTTTTGGTAACAAATAGAACATCCTATATTACCATTCCTATTTTCCAAGCATGACTACCACATAAAACTAAAAAAATATAAAGGAAGTTTTTGGGATATTAAAATTTAGTGGGAGTAGTTTAAACATTGCACAATAGGGGGAGGGGGGGAATTGCTTGGTTTTAATGTTTAAGGGAGGAATTGTGAACTAACTCAAACATAAAGGAAGAAAGTGGATTTTTTTTAGTAAAACTATGTTGGTGGGTAAAAGCAAAAAAAAAAACAAAACAAAACAAAACAAAAATACAGCCTAAGAAAAATGTACATAAAATAGTGAATTTTAGCTTACTAAAATTGACTAACCAAATACGTTTAGGGACATAACAAAATGTCACAATATTTTGTAATTAACTTTATTTTTAGTTGTGGTAGTCTTGATTTGATAGTTAGTTGTTTTATTTTGATCTATAAGAAACTTATACCTGAATAGTTGTGAAAATATTGTGACAGCAACAAAATGTTACAACATTTTCTCAATACCTTTATTTTCAATTATGATGGATCTAGTCTAATAATTTTTTATTTTATTTTGACCAATAAAGAACTTACACTTTAGAAATTGTGAAAATATTGTAACAACAAAATGTCACATTTTCACAATACCTTTATTTTAACTTTATGGTTGGTCCTGTATGATATTTTATTTTCTTGCTTCAGTTATTTTGATCTATAAGCTATTGACACCTTAGTAGCAATGAAAATATCGCACCTGTTGGGATTTATGCCCTAAAATCCAATTTATTGGCATGTCATAAATAATTAAATTGTTTAGTTATATGAGACTATTTATAAATGAACTAATCTGACATTATCTTAGTCCATGAGATGCATAGTATGTGATTTATGTGAAAAGTCACAGAAAGATATAAATCACAAATTCTTTGTAAACTCAGAATTTTAGTTCGTAGTCGGTAATGAAATTGGACATTTCATTTGCGAAAACTATAACATATCAACTACAATGATTTGTCTTGATCATGGAAGTGGAGACTTCTAGTTGGTATGTTGATATATTTTAAGATTTAAGACATATTGAACTGGACCGCTGTGAGATTTATTATTCTCCTAACGACTGTCAAAGGAAAAATAAATCTCACGACTTCTATTTACATCAACTCAAAATCCTGAGAGAATAATGAACCTAATCATGAGATGTATGTTACTTTGATATATCATGAGTGAAATCTATTAGTTACGGTCTAAACTTCAGTATGTTGAGTAGCCGCATTTAGTGTTAATGGAACATATATTTTCAAGATGGAATTCATAATCTCTTAATGGAGATATAAAATATTCTATTGAGATAAGTTTAATGGGTTTGATTATTCAGAGTGTTGGGCCCAACCACTTTAGTAAGGAGTTACTAAAGTATATATTTATGGAATTGGATTTCATAAATATATTATGAATAACATAAAGGATTAAACCGGGTACTCAAAGATTAAGATGTAGTAATCTTCAAAGTGACAGTCAATATTTATGACTTTGTATTACTGTAGTGACCCAAAAAGAGGGGTCTTGCATTCCATGGAATCCCACATCGCCTCTGGAAGCATATGAGAATGTGTTTATAAGGAATGACATCCCTTCAATGTGTAGAGGCCTTTTCCCTAGCGCAACCTGGGGAAGAACAAAACCGTGAGGGGTATGGGACCCAAAGCGGACAATATCTACACAGTTGGGGCGGGGTCGTTACAGATGGTATCAGAGCCATACCCTAGCCGGAAGTGTGGGTCCCACACGCGAGGACGCGTGTGCTCGTAAGGGGGGTGGATTGTAGTGACCCAAAAAGAGGGGTCTTGCATTCCATGGAATCCCACATCGCCTAGGGAAGCATATGAGAATGTGTTTATAAGGAATGACATCCCTTCAATGTGTAGAGGCCTTTTCCCTAGCGCAACCTGGGGAAGAACAAAACCGTGAGGGGTATGGGACCCAAAGCGGACAATATCTACACAGTTGGGGCGGGGTCGTTACAGACATGGACCCATTATGATAATCCCTAACAATCATCCACCTTAGCCGATTGAGTATATTACCTATCATGCTATAATAGACTGAATGATCAAGTTCAACGTATAAATGATTACCTCTACAATTTCGTCCTTGTGAAGCTTAGCGATTAGGGAAATAGTAAGCCGCTACTCTCAAAACAAATAAAAGAAAAATCCCTTTTCACGTGGCTGACTTAAAAAGATCCAGTATGTGTACCTCTAAATAACGAATTTGCTGGCTGCCCCTAGCAGTTCCATGATCTTCTATCCCTTCAATATAGAGAAACCCTAATTCTCTCTTCTTAAACTTTCACGCAGGAAACCCTAGCTTATTTTTCAGCTTTACACATTAAAACTGTTTCCACTTGGGCTGAAATTTAAAGCCCACTAAAAACATAAAATAAGCTTCCCAAGACTTTTGTTCCTACTAAACTCATATTAAGGTTATTTATATGGGCTAGAACTCTAAGAATTCCAATAACACTTAAACTCCTTGTCCAAATTGGTTTTAGACTCTTATCCTTTTCCTTAAACAATAAGGAGACTAAAAATTAAGTATGAATAATCCACACAAAATAACTATTCACGTTACATCTTCTTTTATTTATTTTCTTTGTAGCAAACATAATATAAAATAATATCACCTTCAAGGGTAATTAAATAATTTACAAATTCCACTCTAGAAGCAATTAAATTCAATTTAAGTGAGGCGGGTGTTACATTCTCCCCCTCTTATAAAATTTTCGTCTTCGAAAATTCAAAACATACCACAATATACTGCTGCTTCAAATCAGAAACCTATAAACTCCAAAGTCTAATAATCAAATCAACTCATGGCAACAAAATACTTATATAGAATTTTTTTTTTTTTTTATAAATCTTGGACGCAATCACTTGTCCATTTCTATATGACAATGGTTCTAGTAAAACTATAGATCTACCATGTCAAAACTAGGGAGTGATTACCCAAGAGATCAAACCTGAACACTAGCTATAGTTTATAGACGATGCCTCCAGCCATCACTGCACACTTTTCTTTTATTTATTCATTTATCACCTACTTCGTCCCAAAAATAGGCGACCTTCACCTTCGACCTTACAATGCCTCAAAAAAATTATCACTTAATCTGTCCAAATGTCACACTTCTTAAACTTAGCATATTATTTATTTTTATTTAACACAAGTGCCCCAAGGAAAAAAAAAAATAATACACTAGGTCATAGAACTCAAAGCAACATGATATGCTCCTAACCAATCCATATTATAGTGTCTACCATCATAACCACACAATTGTTACATAGACTCAACAACCATTGCTTCACTTAATAAGAGAAAAAGGAGATGGTACCTGTCTTAGATTCCTCAGCATCTTGCCTAGTAATGGCAAACACTCTTCCTTGGATTTTTGGCCTTTTATTCATATCATTAGGCTCAGCCATTGGCTCACTCTTCAAATCTGGGCAATCTTTGATAAAGTGTCCAGTTTTGCCACATTTAAAACACGCTCTTGACTCCAAATAACATGTTCCACTATGAGCCTTTCCACATCTTGGACAAGTCTTATGTGCATTCTTGTTTGAATTAGGCACCCCTTGCCTCTTAAATGAACTTTCACTAGACTTTCCCTTAAGAAAATTACTTTGATTTGGCTCCCTCTCCTGATCATTGGCCTTTGAAAGGCGATTGCAATTTCTCTCTGCTATGAGAGCTCGATCTACTACCTCTGCATATGTTTCCAATTTAAACATGGAAACCGGTCCTTGAATTTCCTCCCTTAAACCCCTTTCAAAATGCCTAGCCTTCCTTGCTTCTGTGTCAACCATGTGTGGAGCAAAGCGGGATAATTCAGCAAATTTCCGCTCATACTCATACACTGATTGAGTACCTTGTGCTATGCGAATGAATTCAGCTTCCTTTTGTACCAACAGACTATCAGGAAAATACCTCTTACGAAAGAGCTCAACAAAATACTGCCAAGTTATAACTTCTCTCCCATGTATCCTCTCTGTGGACTCCCACCATTCCAATGCATCACCTTTCAATACAAAAATAGCAAGGATAACTCGTTGTTCATCACTAACCTCCATTGCCCTAAAAAGTCTTTCTATCTCCTTAAGCCAGTTGTTAGCCTATATTGGATCCTTTGTACCCTTGAAAGCAGGAAGGTCAAGCTTTCTAAACTTCTCCAAAGCACTAGTCGGATTGGTGGCTCCTACTTGATGTTGCACTATATTGGTTAAGCCCCCAATGGCTTCAATAATAGCCTGAAGATTAGTGGTTCCCTCGGCATTCGATTGACCATTCCCTGTGTTCCTCCTTGGTAGAGCCATTTCTCTAAGCAATACAACAAGATATCATAAGTGAAGATTCTAAATATTCCAAAGGGTCAAAACCAAACAAACAGATAGTGCAACAATCATTCCTACACGCTCCTAAAAAACTCTATGAAAGGTCAAATAGTTCTAACACTGAAATTCCTATGATCACACTCATGTTCCAAAATAATCACAAGATTAAACCTATAAGTCTACAGAATCATAAACCTATGCTCTGATACCATAACTGTAACACCCCAAACCCATACCCAGGGATTTAGATGCATAACCTGTCCTATTTGAAAATCAACACTACTATAATGGAATAGAGCGTAATTAAATATCCACAAATATTCTTCAAACCATCAAAATCTTTCTTATGAAATCCATAAAACAAAAACTTTAACAATAAAGTCTCCAAATACAATCTCAAAGAGTCCCACAAATACCAACTCACTATCCTAAGAAAATATACTAAAACCATCCATCAACTAACATAGCTCTAAAAGAAGTCTTCAATCCATGTCTCCAATGATCTACCACCCAAAAGATATTCCAATGCTCTAATCTAAAAGGGTGGAGAAAGGGGGGTGAGCTAGAAGCCCAATAAGAGACTACATAACATGAGGATGTCTTTCAAAACAAAACATTAGTATCATTGACAAAATATAGTCTTTGCAAAACATTTACAAATAGTTTTAACAGTAATATAATAATTCTATAAAACTGTCAAGAATAAAACATTTAACTATAACGATGTAATCATTAAATAAAACAATAACCAATTTAGTTAGCAAAAATACACTAAATAGGTAGAAATAATATATTATAGAGATAAACAATTTTTCCACTTATAAAGATCAATAACAATAAGACAATAGTTTCATATGGAAAACATTAGACATTAGCCAGATAAAGACATAAACTGCTAAACACTTGGTGGGTGATTCCCATAGGGAACAATAACACTAACCTCAAAGAGGTAACACTGGCTCCATAGAGCAAACGATAACACTGCACCACACCACAATAACACTACATCGGCCGAAGGCCAACACTTAACCCTATGTTGGCAAAGGTTGCAGACTGTCTAGCTGACCGTTTAAAAACATTCTTACTTTATTTGCAATACTTCCAATAATAATCATATATCACATAACAAATATACTTCCTCAAAAATATAATTTGAGTCACTCTTATCTTATACAATTCCAAGGTGATAAACAATGAATAATAGAAATCAGGTATGTATAAAGCATTGACAATATTATAAGTTTTTGAAACTTCACTTTTACAATTTATACATATATATATATATATAGATATATTTTTACCAATCTATAAATAATTATACACGTCTTGAGAGACGTCATGTTCTGAAGTCCACTTACCTCTAGTTGTTAAACCAAGCTTCACCTCAACTGTTTGAAACAATATCAACTAGAACCTAAATAAGCACAAGACGATTCAATAAGAATAAATACACTAAGGTAGCAACAAAATATAAATTTCACTCTTAAAATTCGTATCCCACTACTTATTCTGAAACTAGAGCTAATCTAGTACTCCAAAATCAAAACCTAGTAAACAATTCTAATGAGCTGAATATGTAGATCTCTATATTATTTAATTCTCCCAGTATGAGTTGGCTTCCAAATAATTTTATGCTTAAAGATCAATATTATCCCAAACTACATATAAATATAGCATCCACAAAAGATCTCTACCCGTATTGCAATTTATTGCATATATTGACTATTAGAATTTAATCCAATACTTGTATCAACCTTTGTTAGACCAAAGGCTAGCAAATCCAATAGGTAATCAATATGATACAACCCTCAGTACAGGCCAAACGTGTTTATAGAAACCCAAGAAACATTCAACGTACAATACAATTGAATTAAATCAATGGGACATTGTAGTGACCCAAAAAGAGGGGTCTTGCATTCCATGGAATCCCACATCGCCTAGGGAAGCATATGAGAATGTGTTTATAAGGAATGACATCCCTTCAATGTGTAGAGGCCTTTTCCCTAGCGCAACCTGGGGAAGAACAAAACCGTGAGGGGTATGGGACCTAAAGCGGACAATATCTACACAGTTGGGGCGGAGTCGTTACAGATGGTATCAGAGCCATACCCTAGCCGGAAGTGTGGGTCCCACACGCGAGGACGTGTGTGCTCGTAAGGGGGGTGGATTGTAGTGACCCAAAAAGAGGGGTCTTGCATTCCATGGAATCCCACATCGCCTAGGGAAGCATATAAGAATGTGTTTATAAGGAATGACATCCCTTCAATGTGTAGAGGCCTTTTCCCTAGCGCAACCTGGGGAAGAACAAAACCGTGAAGGGTATGGGACCCAAAGCGGACAATATCTACACAGTTGGGATGGGGTCGTTACAATTACTACGAATATTTTAACGAAGTGGTTGTATGTATAATAAAGTCTTGGGATATAATTTATTAATAAGACCTAGAGTGCAATTATATTCTTATAGTTGTATTGAATATAATTAATGGTAACTTTGAACTTGTCAAGAGTTGACAGAAAAGTCCAAGGCCTATTAGAGTTAGAGTCTTATTTGTTCCCTTTGGTCCCATCTCAAGTCACAAACTAAAACCCAATTAGGTAGGCCCAAAAGGCTAACCCAATTAGATAATCAGTTATTATTTAATAAGAGTTATTAAATAAAGAAACTACTAAGGTAGTTAAAACGTACGTATGATGAAAAGAAAAGGAATCAGTTTTTCTCCACAAGGAGAAGAAGAAGGATTTTTCTTTGAGAGTCTATGTACAAAAGACTGATTGAGAGACCACACATTTCAGGCACCATGTGGAATTGAGATGAAGATTAAAAGTTTTCTCAAGTTTTTGTTTTGAAATTCACTGCATCAAAATACGCTTCCTTTCCTTTGTTCTAGAATTCATGGTTACATGTTATCTTTCATAATTGAAGTAGATCTGTGATTGTTGCTTCCGCTATATATTTTGTATGAGATACAAAACCAGATTTTCCAACAATGGTATTAGAGCGGTTTTCAATATTATGCTTGTATAACATGTGATTGGGTTTTAGAATCAAAGAAAGTCGTTTGCTTATTGTTTCAAATTTTCTGCAGTAGTTTTTTCTGCATAATGTTTTGTTCTATAAACTTTAAACCCTTGAGTTTGTGATTAATATATGAGATATATTAATTACTGTTTGTTGCCACGGCTGTAACTTCTGTTTTCTGCCGTGTATTTTTAGTGTTTGTATGTGTTAGACACCATCTACATTAATTACAATTGGGTTTATTCAGATAAGTTTATAAACATGATCGGAGGAATGATGTACGTGTAACCATTTAGTAACTCCTCTTTGGCATCCGTTTTTAAAGTTTTTAAATAAAACTGGAGTATAAGTCAATATTGTGGGCAGACGGTAATGTATAGCGTTGTTAAGTTTCATGAGAAGAACTTAACAAGTTGGCGCTAATATCGAAATAGTGACAAGAATATGCATTAGTTTGACTTCAATGTTGGCATTAGAATTCATATGCCATGATTTAATATATGATATATATATATTGGTTTGTGTTATTCCATGAAGCCAATGATCATGTCTCTTGTTCATGATGCCATGTTATGCTTAATCATATATTTATTTTATGATCAAACAGTAATTTAATGCTAGGATTATGAAATTTATTCCTAATGAGATTAGGATTATGTTTTCAAGGTTTCTAGCATTATTAGGATTCTTGATAATGATCTTGAAAACCTTAATGTTTGATCTGTAAATCTTTGTTGATAAAATCAAAAAGTGTTTTTGATGGAAGAACAATGAAGATGTCAAAAACGGTTAGTTGTTTGTTCAAGAAAAACCGTAGAAAACTGCCTTAGAAAATTTCTGGAAATTCGAGTTTCACGAGTTTCGATCGATCGAAAATCACTTTCGATCGATCGAGTGAAATAGTGATCAAACCTTTTAAATTGATTGATTTTCGATTGATAGTCGATCGATCGAATTTGTTTTTTGATTGATTGAAAGGCAATCGAGTATCGATCGAACAAGTCAAGTGGTCAAGTTCGAATTTAAAAAAAAAAAAAAATTCGATCGAGGGGCACATTTGATCAATCAAAAGAAAGAAAATCTGAAAAAAAAAAAAAAAAAAAAATTTCTAAGTGTTTTCAAGTTTTTTAAGAGCAAGGTTATGTGTGATTAGATTACACATGGTTCTAACTAAAAGACCTAATGAGATCAAAGATGTTAGTTAAATAAAACTCTTGGTACTAAATCATTTTATGATTAATAGTCCTTAATTTATTTTAATTAGAAGTTTTTAATGAGATTAAAATTCTAATTAAAGTTATATAGTTTCTAATGAGATTAGAATACTGTCTAGTAAATTAAGGGTAGAGTTCTATATAACTAATTTTTGAATCATTAGTGTTTAAGGAATCCTAAATAGTTTAGGACTTCCATTTTGGTTAGTGATTCTAATAAGATTAGAGTTTTCAATAAGTGCAAGGTTGTTAGTTGTGATGAGATCACAATTATTTAAAAGAAAAACCCAAATAATGAGTGGGATTGCTGAAATAACCCTTTTGTTAAGTTTGTTGTAATGTGAATAAATACCTTGTATTGACTTCGAGTCTTGCATTCCATGCGGAGGGTATTTACTTCACGGATTACGAGGTTAAACTTCTTTTTGATTGTGCGAATGTTCGTTACGCTATTGTGACGTGACTTAATTACATCACATTGAATTTAAACAATTAAACACATTTAATGTGTAAGGTTAAAATTGTGATTAGATCACAATGGTTTCAACACAATCCACTTGTTTTAAAATTTCTAGTGGGAGAGAGATACAAGAGTTAGATCTCATGGCCTCCATTGTTGGTTCATAGTGGTGTGGGGTAAACATCTCGTCTTGGCCTCGAGCCTTGTGTTCCATGCGGAGGATGTTTATTTCATAGTACTACAAGATTGAATTTCCTGGTTTATAGTGGTTTGATCAAACACCTTGTCTTACCTTCGAGTTTTGCATTCCATGCGAAGGGTGTTTTTATCATGGTACTACAAAATAAGCCTATTAAAGGGATGAAATGTGGCTACACATGATTCTAGACTATAGTGTACACTAGACTAAGTTTAATAGTATCCTTTATGCTGAGTTCTTGCTATTATTACTTAGAGGCTAAAGGAAGAGCGGCAAATTATTTTTGTTTGGTAAGAGTTACCATGATAGCATTAATAATGAGAATAATTCTCGTCTGATCATAGTGGTTGATATTCACTCTATGCTGAGGAATATTAATTGCGGGATTAGGTTGTCGTTGCACCTAGTATAGTATGTTTCTCGGGTTCCATACTATATGGTTATGGATACAAAATATAATGTCCCTGTATTTAAGTTCACAGTCTCAATATAAAGTTGTCATATTTTTGTTCTCTAGCTACTATTTTAGTTGAATCACATTAACTAAGAAATAATTTTGGACATGGTGCTTGAATGAGCTGAAGTACATATTCATGTTTCAATTCAACATTGTCATAATTTCCTATACATGATGCATTTATGGAAGATAGCTTATGATATGATCATAGTCTCCATTTAAATGCTAATATGTTACCTTGGCTTTTATCGCAATTGTGCTATAGCATGAGATGCAAGAGTTAATACTAAACTTAGACTTTATATCAAGTCTAAATGAGATGTTTGGTATGAATCATATTGAGTGCTAAGAAAAGCTTAAGAAGTTCCAATTCTATGTCATTTTTTGAAAATATTTTATTTTTAAAATGAATTAGAATTCTTGGATGTAGAGATTAAATGTTAATCTCAACAGCACCAACAATAAAACCGTCATCCACTCTCTTCCATCATCCTCGATAAATGCAAAGAAATAATAAAAACTAAAATACACAACAACAATGCTTATTTGAGTACTATAGCTAAAATGCATTTTGTACAATAGATTCATAAGTTTATGTGGGTGACTTTTAGGATTAGTTGGGCAAAATTTGGCTATGCCATTTTCCACGAGCCAATGTGAATGTTTTAAGAAACATACACCTCAGTAGTTGTGAAAGTATTATGATAAATACAAAATGTCACATTTTAACAGTTCATTTATTTCAATTGCGGTGCATCCTTGTATTTTAAGTTGTGGTACAAAATGTCACTTTTTTTTCTCACATTTGATTGTTTCATTGTCACATTAAGTAGTACCAATATCAAATATGACTGTACTTCTGCCACATTCAGTTATACCTTTTTTTTCTCACATTTGACAGTTTCATCGTCACATTGGGCAGTACCAACATCACATGTAATCATACTTTTATCACATTCAATAGTTCCCTTATTTGTTTATCACATTTGATGGTTTCATTGTCATATTAGGCAGTACATACATCATATGTAACCAAAATACCCCTGAAACTCTCAAAAATTACTGGGATATCCTTAAAACCTAAAAAATGACCGAAATACCGTTAGAACATAAAAATTGGCCAAGATGTCCTTAAAACCAAAAAATATGAACAAAATGACATTGTAACCTAAAAAGTGAATGAAATACCCTTAAGTCCTAAAAAAATTACCTTAATGCACTTGAAACCTAAAAAAATTACTGAAATACCATCGAAACCTAAAAAATGACCAAAATACCCCCTTGAAACCCTCTAAATTTATCAGAATACTGTAGACACTCGATTTTGAACTCATAATTTAATTAAGGAAAATGACTGGAATGATCATTCATATACCCCGAAAATCATGATTGCATTACATGCATCAATTTGTTTTGGCATTACATGCATTAATTTGTTCATTGCATATCATAAAAATGATCTTGAGATTCTAACGGTCGCAACAGTGTGTTCGGTTTTCAAATCAGACAATCGAATCGAAAGATATTGCATGATTAAGTTTGCACGGTTAGCATGCATTGTGTCTAGGTAGAGTCGACCACACACGATTAATTTAAATTAATTCTGATTGGTTAAACAATTAAAATTAATTAAATAATTTTGTGATTGGTTGATAATTAGTGTCTAAAATAGGATTGCTTGCATAGGAATAAAATGGATGATTGGATAACAATAAAATTGTGGATAATCTAAATGTTATCAAGATTTAATTTAGGGTATTTATCTACAAGATAATTATTCTTGAAAAAGCTTGAATTATCTAGAAAAGAGATAAAAAATCATAGACTAAGGATGACAACACGTCTAGGTTTAAGGATCGGATCAAAAAACCCTAAAAAGAAAGTCCAAAACGCACTTAAACACGGAAGAACGTTCGACATCCAAGAGCACCATTCGGCACTTTTGGAGTGCCGAATGGCACTTTAAAAGTGTCGAGTCCCTTATTAGGCTTTGGCCCAACTCCCTTTAGGTGACGACAAGGCTTACCCTTTTTGACCTTTTTGTAGAAGGATGCATTCGAATTCGCATTTTAATCGTCCATGCCTATTTTTTAGAGTTTTTCGACCTCTATAAATAGAGACTGGATCTCATAATTCAAGAGACCTTTTGGACACTCTAAGAGGCACACAATTTTAGGCTCTTAAATTACTCATATTTGCAGATCCCCTCTCTGATATTTGATGTTGAAATTAGGGTTTTTAGGTATCAAAGATAATTGAATAGATTTCTTTGAACCCTAAAATATCCTTTTAAGAACAAGAAGTGCTTCATGTAAGAGGTTGATTTCAATCACATTTTCCTTTCCTTTATGTTTTTTTTTCTCTTAATCAAAAAAACAGATATGCATCTTTCTTAGATGTAGATCTAAAATTTTCTTAGTTAAAAAACAAATCCGGATCTTTCTTAGATGTAGATCTGAATTTTTCTTAATCTAAAAAATAGATTTGCATCTTTCTTAGATGTAGATCTGAATTTTTCTTAATAAAAAACGGACCTACATCTATCCTAGATTTAGATATGGATTTTTCTTAATCAAAAATAGGTCTGCCTCTTCATTAGATGCAGATCTGAATTTTTCTCCAATAAAAAACTAATTTGAATCTTTCTTAAATACAAATCTGATTTTTTAAACATATGCAGATTTTGAAACAAAGAAAAATTATGCATGATTGTGTTTATGGTTGTTTGTTTTGTTTAATTCATGTAGCATAAATTTATGTTAAGAGTGAAATTCTCTTCAAAAAATCTTTTCCATATTTTTTGAACGTATAAATAACAAATCTGATTTTTTTTGTTATTAAAAACCATTTTTTTTATCACAAAATAGATATGATCTTTTACAAAGTTAAAATCATTTTTTAAAAATTCTCAAAAACGAATCTGATTTTTTTTACAAACCAAAATCAATTTCTTTTAATCACCAAAACAGATACGAATTTTCTTTCCAAAAACCATTTTTTTTACACATACAAAAACAGATCTGATTTTTTTACAAACCAAAATCAAAATTTTTAATCATTAAAATAGATCTGATTTTAAAAAAAAAAAAAAAAAAAAAAAACAAGGAAGAGGATTCATTCATAGATAAATTTATGTGATTTAAATCTTGTTTTACATGTTCAACATATCATTCATAGCATGCATAAAAGGTTACATATGTCACAAGAGTCTAGAAGACTAGACTTTGTCTGGGCGAAATGGGTGCCTAACACCATCCCATTCCCTAACCTAGTCTCTGAATTTAGGTCTTTCGATAAATAGATCTAAGCCTTGTTTTTTCTTTTCTTTTGGAAAAAAATGTAACTAGGACAAGAAGCCATGTATTTTTGGTAGATTGTAACTAGGACCTAAAGCCATCTAATTTTCAAAATTTCAATTATGTAAATTTTTATTCAATCAATGAAAGGATGCTATTCAGTCATGTTACGTTTAGTTTTTTTTTTTTTTTTTTATAAAAAATAAGTAGCGACTCCACACCACTTACCCAAAAAGTGAGGTGCTTCAAAAAGCACTAAAAAATCTTTTTTTTTTTTTTTAGAGGCAATTTCCCGGTCTCTCACAGTGGCGACTCCACTAAGGATGTCAATGGCTAAACTTCGTATTAGACTTAACTGACCAAATGTGTACCCCTATTTTGCATAGTCTTGTATGATATTATTGTTTGTTTGTTTATTTACGGTTGATGAGATGTTGTACAATATTTTGGTGTATGGTATTTTGTTGTTTGCATTGCATGTTGTGTGTGTTTGGTTTGGTTGATTGATGGATATGGATGGGGTCATAGCTTTGATTAACCTGACCAAGCCTGTCATTAGGGGAGAATCTGGTCAAGATCTAAAGGAAGGCTACAAAGAGAACCTAAGCCCGACACTCAAGCCAGTAGCTCTAGTTCCAAGCCTATCACTCCCATTACAATATTGAAGCCTTCAAGCATAGAAGAAACTCCATTACTGCAACATCACAACCCAATTTTTAACCTCCAAGATAGTTTAAGCCACAAGAAGTTTGAAGCTCCTAGCAGTATGGCGGAAGAGAGAGAATACCAAAATACATAAGAACCCATAAACACCCAAGAGCTACTCAACACCATAGTATCTAGTCAGATTCAGCTGAGGGAAGACATGAACCGTATGATATAACAGTTTCAGAATTCGAAGAGTAATCAAGAGGAGGACAAGACTGATCATGATCCATCAGCTGTAGAGAGTGAGAAGAAGATCAACGAAAGGATGAATAAAATGGAAGAGATGATTAGAAGAGTCTGTAAGATAGAGGACCTTATGGACTATGATTCCCTCTCACTCTTCCCTAATGTGAGGCTACCTCCCAAGTTCAAAATGCCAACCTTGAACAAGTTTGATAGGACCAGCTGCCCGAAGTCCCATCTGAAGATGTATATGAGGGCTGTGCAGCCCTTAGGAGCGACCGAAGAAGTACTTGCTTCGATGTTCCAAAACATACTGATCAGAGCCACTTTTACGTGGTTCCTCAATCTAGATGATGTAAGGGCAAGAAATTAGGAGGACATTTGCCGAGAGTTTCATAAGCAATACAAGTATAATATAGAGGCGGACATCACAAGGAGAGACCTCGAGACCACCAAGCAAGAACCGAAAGAATCTTTCTCTACTTTCATTACCAAGTGGAGAGCCAAGGTAGCACTGATGATGAGTAAGTCGAGTGAGGAGGAACAATTAGCCATGGTTGTAAAAAATTTATTGCCTGTATTTCCCAAATATTTGCTTGCACAATACTTTCATAATTTTAAAGCTTTAATCGCTGCTGGAACCCAAATTAAGGATGCAATAAACAATGGAACTATAAAGACAGATGACCTACCAAGGTTTAAAAAGAATGTAGGATCTAATTTTAAGGTTGCAGAAATTTCCAACATCCATAAAAATGATCCTTATCAATTGATTGCACCTATTGCACTTGTGCAAGTACCATAAGGACCCAGACCTAAGAGGGAATTTCATGAGCTGTACATGCTTATGAGCCAAGTGTTTGACAAGTTAAAAGCAAAAGGGTTACTGAAACCCTTAGACCAAAGACCAATTCCAAACCCCTTAAAGTTTGATGTGAATAAAAGATGTACTTACCACTAAAGCCGTGGTCATGACACTGACTATTGTTTTACCCTTGGTCATGCAGTTCAGGACCTAATAGATAACAAGGTGAATACGCCGCCTATAAGGCATAGCGTCACTAATAATCCCTTGCCCAATCACAATTTTGGGAAAAGACCAAGGATTAATTGCTTGATAACAGAAGAAGAAATTGAGGATGACCCATCTGACTTGATCTATGACCTACCCGAATGCTTCATGATGACGTGGAAAGAATTAATGGACAGGACATCTACTACCACTATAGGATATGACATATGGAATGAAGTGCCAGAACTTGAAAATTACCAAACACCCACAAATGAGGGAAGACACTTCAAACCCCAAGTAAACAACCAAACACACACAAGTGGATGGAGACACTTCAAACCCCAAGACATCGATCCTAATGATCTAACCAAAGTTGCCCACATCATAAGGGGGAGACACTTCAAACCCCCACATTTAGAGACGGACAACCCAGTGGAAGCCTTAAACAGATCTACCTAAAAAACATCTGCCGAAGAAGATGAAGTCCTCAAACAACTACAAAAGACACAAGCCAACATATCCTTATGGGGTTTACTCATGGCCTCATACAAACACTGTCAAAACCTAGTAGACCTGCTCAACCAAATCCAAATCCCTACAACCACAACCTCCCAAGATTTGAATGCTATGATTGGGTCCATAAATATGGAACTCACCATTTCCAATTTTGATAAGGATCTGACCAAAAAGGGGAAACACCACAATGACTCGTTGCATATCACTGTAGATGCCATAGGGAAAAGGATACCGATGGTTTTGATAAATGATGGAAGTGCTCTAAACATATGTCTTTTAAAGACCGCAAGTTGCCTGGGCCTCAGCATTGAAGACTTTATGCCTACTGATCAACATGTGAGGGCATACGACAACAATAGTAGAGAGGTTTTGGGAACCATAACATTAGGGCTTACCATCAGACCGATGGTTAAGAAGGTAAATTTCAAGTCCTTAATATCTCCTCATGCTTCAATATGCTCCTTGGGCGACCATGGATCCATGACATAGAAGTGGTACCTTCTTTCCTATATCAAAAGGTTCGATTTCTACATGAAAGATTGTGACCATCTATAGGGATACTCTAACTGTGCCTAAGCCTATTTTCGGTATTGATTCTGAGAAAGAGCCATTGACCTTGGATGGCTTTGAGCTTGAGAGGCCTAGTTTTGACAGGAGAAAATAAGAAGTGGAGAAAATTCCAATGGATTTTGCTCCCTATAGCAACAACAATGTGGTAGCAATGATGAGAAAAATGAACTACCTTTTTGGGATGAACTTGGGGAGAACTGTGAAAAAGCCTACTGTTCAAGTCTTGATGATTCCTACTGCCACACCACCTTTTAGGCTAGGCTACAAGCCCATTGATGATGATTTGTTAGAGATGGAAGTGAGAAAGATGGCTCGGGCCAAAGCCAAAGCAAAAGGACTTCCTTGTCCTCCAGAACCTCTGAAACCCTACACTCCTACATTGAATGGGAAGTTCGTAACCCTGAACCGAGATTTGATCCTATAATAAAGGCAATGGTGCGTAGGTTCGAGATACTACTTGATTACCACAACAAGGTTCCAAAATTGAAGAAAGAAGACATAACTTGAGTTCCTACTAATTGGGCAGATCACATGGATCCTGATGCCATGACTACACTTCTTGGAGATCCTATTTACAACATAGAAGAAGAGGAATATTGGGAGGCCTGCTAGCATGCATTAAGAAGCCCATATGAACTAAAAGCCAATCAGGAAGGTGAGGAAGGAGGAGCAGCCCTAGTGATGACAAGAGTGATAGTAGTAGTGACAGCAGCAGCAATGATAGTGGACATAATGATGACGACAACAACACCGATAATGATGCCAACTGTAGTAGTGGTGATGATTGGGGTGAACCCCCTAGTGATAGAGAAGATGAAGATGCATACCTTTTCTATAAGGAATATGACAGTGATGTGGACTATTATGATGAAGACATAGAAGACGACACCGAAACCAACAGGTGGAATGACACTAATAGTGATTAATACAAGCTAATAAATGTGTTAGAGAATGCAAGAGAGGAGAATGCAAAAGCCAATCAAATGTATCATGATGAATATCTCTATAGGCACATTTTAGATTGGAGTGATATCACTAATGTCAGTTCAAGCTTTGGCCCTAAGTATGACAAGTATGGAAAAGAAGTTCCAAATTGGGGTCGTATTATGATTCAGAACCAAGTTCACCAACCTCACATACTAAAGAAGAGGATGACATAGATTCCAGATTGGTCGTTTTAGATAAAAAGTTGATGGTCCAATCTCAGAATTATGACACTTGAGAATGCTAAACGTAATGATAAGAGGATGGTAGGAGACGAGTCAGAACATCTTCTTCAACCCACCTATTTGGGCAACAGAGGCAAGAACGACTTGTTTGATGAATGGATGGATAGCATAGAGCACCTGGATGCTTTTGTGACCAACAAGCCCATAGACATGGAAATTGAAGAAGGAGCTACGGATTATATGGATGTCGATCCCTCAGTACTGATGTGGAGGGAAGAAGGAGCTTATTGGGAGCCGCCTGGCATTGTGGAAGCCACGACCAAGTTGAAAAACAAGGCATGGGAGGGAGCCGTCCATCCTATAGAGGACTCCGTGAGGAAGATCAAGACCGTCAAGTCAGTCACTTTTGCCAAGAAGATCAACACCATCGAGCCAGTCACTCCTGCCAAGAACATTGTTTCTATTCCTATTGAGTCTATTTCTGCTAGTATTTTGTATTCCTGTTAAGTCTGTTTGTGATAGTTTTCTAGTTGAGTCTGATTTAGTTAAGTCTATTGAGTCTATTGAGAACTTTTTTCCTTATAATATGATTTATGATTCTGCTTATTTGTTGCTTTGAATGTTTTTATTTCTGAAATTGGTAAAGAAACTCTTAATAATAAGGAATTAAAACATGGACACCTAAAACCCATAAAAGAAGAAACCCAACCCGTTATCTTGGAAACTGATGATGAACCCAAAATAATACAAGTGGGCAATACCCTAACCACCTTAGAGAAAGATGCATTAGTGGCACTACTAACTGAATTCAAAGAGGTCTTTGCGTGGTCATCTGAAGACATGCTTGGGATTGATACAAAGATAGTACAACATTACATTCCAACAGATCCAACCATGAAGCTGGTTAAGTAGAAGTTGATAAGAATAAAGCTAAAATGGACTCTCAAGATCAAGGAAGAAGTGGAGTAACAGTACGATGCAGGATTCCTGAGAGTGGTCAACTATCCAAAGTGATTAGCTAATGTAGTTCTGGTACCAAAGAAGAATGGGAAGGTCAGAATGTGTGTAGATTTTTTAGATCTGAATAAGGCTAGCACGAAAGATGCCTTTCCATTGCCTCACATTGACATCTTGGTTGACAACACAACAGGTCATGTTTTGTTATCGTTTATGGATGGGTTTTCAGGATATAATCAGATTAAGCTGGCTCCAAAAGATATGGAGAAAACTTCCTTTATTACACCATGGGGGACGTACTACTATAAGGTTATGCCATTTGTCCTTAAAAATGCTGGTGCAACTTGTTGGGATTAGTGCCCTTAAATCCTATTGTATGATGCTATGTATTATATTATGTATGACATGAAGTATAACCTAATATTGTAATTAATAAAGTTGTTTTATTATTATCTGAAATAATGGGAACATGAATATCTAGACATTATTATATGATCTATGAGATGCATAGTATGTGATTTATGTGAAAAGTCACAGAAGATATAAATTACAAGTTCTTTGTAAACTCAGAATGTTAGTTCGTAGTCGGTGATGAAATTGGGCATTTCGTCTGCGAAGACTATAACATATTAACTAAGATGATTTGTCTTGATCATGGAAGTGGTGACTTCTAGTTGATATGTTTTAAAAGTTAAGATATATTGAACTGGACTGCTGTGAGATTTATTATTCTCCTAATGACTGTCAATTGAATAATAAATCTCACGACTTATATTTACATGAACTCTTAATCCTGAAAGAATAATGAACCTGATCATGAAGTGTATGTTACTTTAATATATAAGGAGTGAGATCTTAAGTAATAGTCAAAACCATAGTATGTTGGGCAACCACATTTAGTGTTGATGGAACATATATTCTCAAGATGGAATTCATAGTCTCTTAACGGAGATATAAAATATTCCATTGAGATAAGTTTAATAAGTTTGTTATTTAGAATGTTAGGCCTAACTACTTTAGTAAATAGTTACTAAAGTATATATTTATGAAATCCAATTTCATAAATATATAATGAATAACTTAAAGGATTAAACTAGGTACTCAAGGATTAAAATGTAGTAATTCACAAAGTGGCAATCTTTATTCATGACTTTGTGTTATTACGAATATTTTATGAAGGTGTTGCATGCACCACAAAGTCTTGGGATATAATTTGTTAATAAGGCCTAGAATGCAATTATATTTATAGAGTGGTATTAAATATAATTAATAGTAACTTTGGACTTGTCAAGAGTTGAAAGAAAAGCCCAAGGCCCAATGGAGCTAGTATCGTATTTGTTCCATTTTGGTCCCACTCCAAGCCACATACTAGAGCCCAATTGGAAAGGTCCAAAATGTCAGCCCAATCAAATAATCAGTTATAAGGAGAGAAACATACAGAATTTTGTGTGTGCATGAAATGGTTTGCATGTGAGTGTTGGACACTCTCTAATTCTCTCTTGAACAAATTCATATAACTGATTGAGAGATCACGCACCTTGGGCGTTAGTGGAATTGGAGTGAAGATTGAAAATGTTTTTGAGAACTTCTGATCTTTGTTTTTGAAATTCATCGCACCAATGTACACTCTCTTGTTCTATATTCTGAAACTTATATAGTGCATGTTATCAATTATGAATGAAGTAGATCTGTTTAATTTTTTCCGCTACGCACATTTACTTTCTAACAATTGGTATTAGAGCGGTCTTCAATTCCAATATGTATAACATGTTTGTGAGTTTTAGAATTAGAGATAATAGTTTCATAATGCTAGAAGATTATACTTGTATTTAATTTTCTACATGGTTGTTGAAACTATGATTTGATAAAAACTGATATTGATGTTATGATGTTGTTTAAATTTGAATTTAAGTATGTTAAATTGAAGTTTAAGGCTATAGCATCAATGGAATTTAGTTTTGATATCAATCTCTGTCTATCATGTTCATATGATGGTTGTTTGTTCATGAAAAAACGTTAAAAAAACTACCTTAGAAAAATTCTGAAAATTCAAAATTCGCGAAGCTCGATCGATCAAGAAGCTATCGAGCATCAATCGAGCCTAGAGATCCAGAAGCTCGATCGATCGAGAAGCTATCGAGAAGCTGTCAAGCTAGCAAGATCTTTTCTTGATCGATCGACCAGTTGTTAGGAAGTTGTCGAGCTTGAGAATTTTTTGAATTTTTCTAAGTGTTTTCACATGTATAAGATGCAAGGTTATGTGTAATTAGATTATGCATGTTTAATAATTTAAAAACCTTTATTTTAAAATATCTAGTAGGAGAGAGATACAAGGGTTGCATCTCACGGCCTCCATTATTGGTTTATAGTAGAGTGATTAAGCACCTTGCCTTGGCGTATATTCCTTGCTTCCTTCGGAGGGTGTTTAATTTATGGTACTATAGGTTAAACTTCTTAATGATGGATGAAGTGTGTGTTTACATTGAGAACGACCACGCTTCCGTGGAGTTACATGGTGACTCACATTGATTCTAGGCAATGGTGTACACTAGACTAAGTATAATGTTTACCTCCCTTCAAAGCTATGTTATTATTACTTAGAGGCTGAAGAAAAAGCGACAAATTATTATTATTTTTTTTGTAAGAGTTACCATGATAGCATTGATAATGAGAATAATTCTTGCTTAATCATAGTGATTAGTATGACCTCGTTTATGAGGAATATTAATTGTGGAATTGGGTTGTCGTTGCATATATTATATTATGGTTTTACTAAGATTCCATACTATATATTTATATGCTAAATTGATAGTGTCCAGTTTACTTATTATATTCATGTTTATTATTTTCAGATTTGAACATGGCACCATTTAGCCCACTTGTTATCATTCTTAATCAAAACAAACTGACTAGATCCAACTATGTGACTGGAAAAGAAATTTGGACATAATTCTCACTGCTGAAGAGCACAAATATGTGCTTACTAAACCATGTCATAGTTTTCCTTCATTAGATGCTCATCTTGAGGAAAAACAACGATATGATCATTGGTAGAAATCTAATGAGATGGCCAAGTGCTACATCCTAGCATTTATCTCAAATGTTCTATAGCATCAAATGTAAGATGTAGAACTAGTTTCAGATATTATGCTAAGTTTGAAGGAGATGTTTCGTGAGCAAGGCCATTCTGCGAGGCAAGAAACCATGAGGCAAATTTATAATACCAAAATGGCTGAAGGTAGTTCAGTGAGGGAGCATTGTCTTACAATGATTTCCAATCTGAATACATTGGAGGTTTTAGGTGCCGATATTGATGGAGAATTCCAAGTGGATATGATCCTCTAGTCACTACCGGAATCATTCAAGGAATTCAAACTTAACTATAATATAAACAAAAAGATTTATACATTGTTTGAATTAATGAATGAATTGGTAGTGGTGGCAGGCATCCTTGGTACTTCTAATGTTGAAGCCAATGTAGGTGAAGCTTTTACTTCTCAACCTAAGTAGAAATGCAAGGGTAAGAAGAAGAAGAAGAAAGACTTCACCAAGCAAGAGAGTAAACAAATTGTCTTAGGGGTTGCTAACAAAAGAAAGAAACTCAAAGGAAAATGTTTCCATTGTGGTGAGAAAAGATATTGGAAGAGGAATTGTCGAAAATTCAAGGTTGCCAATAATAAATGTATGAATAGTTCATTCCTTCTTGAAATATGTTTGGTACAAAATCCCACAGATTCCTAGTGTGTGGATTCATTTTGTACTAATCATATCTACAATTCTTTGCAGGGGTTCCAAGAGACCAGAAAACTTAAAAAAGGAGAATTGTTTCTTACTTTGGCTGATGGGAGCAGGATTCCAGTTGTAGCTGTTGGTGTTTATAATTTATGTTTTGAATCTAGAGTTTTAATATTAGAAGATTGCCTGTATGTACCTAATGTAAGTAGAAATTTGATTTCTGCAACTTATTTGGGTAAACATGGATATTGTGTTATCCTTAAAGACAATGCTGTAATAAAGAAGGGTAAAATATTTATCTGTTCTGACAATATTGTAGATGGTCTTTATATTTTAACTCCTGATAAGCATGAATTATATAATTATGAATTAGATAATGACTTTTATGTAAAATCATTACAGAGAAAGTTTCCTTCTACAAATAATGCATATCTTTGGCACTTGCGTTTGGGTCATATTAATCCAAACAGAATTCAAAGACTGATCAAAGATGGACTTTTAGAGCCATTAGACTTTGATGAATTTCCAGTTTGTGAATCTTGTTTGGAAGGCAAAATGACCAAACGACCTTTTAATGCAAAAAGGTAGAAGAGCCCAAGAGTTGTTTGAATTAGTTTATACGGATGTTTATGGTCCTATGTCAACCCAAGCAAAAGGGGGTTATGAGTACTTCATCATTTTTACCGATGATTACTCAAGATATGGTTATGTGTACCTAATTAAATGGAAGTTCGAAACCTTTGAAAAGTTCAAAGAGTTTAGGGCTGAAGTTGAGAATCAATTGAGTAAACGCATAAAAGCCATTCAATCTGATCATGGTGGCGAATACCTTCTTGGGGATTTCAAGGATTACTTAACTCAAAATGGGATTGTATCCCAATTGACTACACCTGGAACTCCCCAACAAAATGGTGTAGCAAAAAGAACGAATAGGACTCTTTTAGAAATGGTTAGGTCCATGATGAGTTACTCAACTTTACCAATTTCTTTTTGGGGTTATGCCTTAAATACAGCAATACATCTTTTGAATTTAGTTCCATCAAAATATGTTCCTAAAACACCCATGGAATTATGGAGTGGGCGTAAGTCTAGTATGAAATATCTCCACATTTGGGGTTGTCCTGCACATGTGTTAAAAGGAAAGCATGATAGATTGGAACCAAAATCAGAAGTGTGTTTGCTTGTAGGTTATCCAAAAGAAACTAGGGGTTATTTATTCTATAATCGTAAGGATAACAAAGTTTTTGTTAATACAAATGCTAAATTCTTGGAAAATGACTATATGAATAATTTTACTCCTAGAAGTAGAGTTGTATTGGCTGAAATGAATGAATCTATAAATAAACAACCAATGGATGAAACTAAGGATGATGTGGTTGTATTAGATACACCACAAGATACTACTCATGAGATGTCTAGTACACAGGTGCCTGTCGTAGTGGGAGAATTGTTCGGCCTCTTACAAAATTCATAGGTTTGGGAGAAACTTATGAAGCTATTCTAGAAGAGGCTGAATCGGATTCCTACACTTATGATGAAGCAATTAATGATATAGATGCACATCATTGGGTCAAAGTTATGAAATTTGAATTAGATTCCATGTATTCCAATCAAGTTTAGGATCTTGTAGAGGCTCCTAACGGAATTAAACCTGTTGGTTGCAAATAGGTTTACAAGAGAAAGAGAAGGATAGATGGAAATGTTGAAACCTTTTAAGCAAGGCTAGTGGCGAAAGGGTATACACAAAAAGAAGGTATTGATTATGAAGAAACCTTTTCACTAGTAGTAATGCTTAAATCTATCAGAATTTTCTTATCCATTGCTGCTCATTATGATTATGAGATTTGGCAAATTAATGTCAAGACTGCTTTTCTAAATGGCAATTTTGAAGAATAAATCTATATGACGCAACCAGAAGGTTTCATAGCAAAGAACCAAGAGTATATGATATGCAAGTTGAAAATGTCTATTTATGGATTTAAGCAAGCATCTAGGTCATGGAACATCAGATTTGATCAAACAATCAAGTCATTTAGTTTTGAACAAAATCTTGATGAACTATGTGTGTACAAAAGACATTAAGATAAAGTAGTAATGTTCCTAGTATTTTATGTTGATGATATTCTATTCATTGGAAATGATGTAAGGATAATGTCTTCAGTAAAGGTTTGGTTGTTAAGCCAATTTGATATGAAGGACTTGGGTGAGGCTAACTTTATTCTAGAGATTAAGCTTTGGCAAGATCACAAAAATAAGATGTTAGACTTATCACAAGCTGGATATATAGATAAGGTTCTAGAACGGTTTAGCATGCAAAACTCCAAGAAAGGTTTACTTCCTTTTAGACATGGAGTTCCTTTATCTGAATACCAAAGGCCTAAGAATCAAGAGGAAGAAAATATGATGAGACAAGTTCCTTATGCTTCTGCAGTAGGAAGTCTCATGTATGTCATGCTTTGTACTAGGCAAAATATTTGTTATTCAGTTGGCATGGTCAGCCGATATCAATCAAATCTAGGACCAAAACATTCGCAAGCTATAAAGCATATTCTCACGTATCAACGGAGAACAAGAGATTATATGCTTGGTTACCAAAGTGAGGATTTGATTCCAATTGGCTATACAGATTCAAGCTTACAATCGAATCTAGATTTCAGAAAGTCCACATCAGGATGTGTTTTCACCTTGGGAGGTGGAGCCATAACTTGGAGAAATGTCAAGCAATCTTGTATTGCGGACTCCACCATGGAAGCAGAATACGTTGCTGCTTGTGAAGCAGCAAAGGAAGCTGTATGGCTCAAAAAATTCCTTTCTGACCTTGGTGTAATGAGAATGGAACAAGTTCCCATCACATTGTTTTGCGACAATAGTGGTGCAGTTGCACAATCAAAAGATCCAAGGAACCACAAGAAAGGAAATCACATTGAGAGAAAGTACCACATCATTAGAGATATTATTGCTCGTGGAGATGTGGTGGTAGCAACGATTGAAAGTGTAAATAATCTATAGATCCCTTTACCAAAGCCTTGCCTCAAAGGACCTTCGAGTCACATTTGGAGGGAATGTGAGTTAGATTAATGCATAATAGTCTTTAAGGCAAGTGAGAGATTGTTGGGATTAGTGCCCTTAAATCCTTTTGTATGATGCCACATATTATATTATGTATGACATGATGTATGACCTAATATTGTAATTAATAAAGTTTTTTTTATTATTATCTGAAATAATGGTAACATGAATATTTGGACATAATCATATAGTCCATGAGATGCATAGTATGTGATTTATGTGAAAAGTCACAGAAGATATAAATCACAAGTTCTTGTAAACTCAGAATGTTAATTCGTAGTCGGTGATGAAATTGGGCATTTCATCTGCGAAAACTATAACATATTAACTAAGATGATTTGTCTTGATCATGGAAGTGGTGACTTCTAGTTGATATGTTGATATGTTTTAAGAGTTAAGACATATTGAACTGGACAGCTGTAAGATTTATTATTCTCCTAACGACTGTCAATTGAATAATAAATCTTACGACTTATATTTACGTAAACTCTTAATCTTGAGAGAATAATGGACCTGATTATGAAGTGTAGGTTACTTTGATATATTAGGAGTGAAATCTTAAGTAATGGTCAAAACCTCAGTATGTTGAGCAGCCACATTTAGTGTTGATGGAACATATATTCTCAAGATGGAATTTATAATCTCTTAACGAAGATACAAAATATTTTCTTGAGATAAGTTTAATAGGTTTGTTATTCAGAATGTTAAGCCTAACAAATTTAGTAAATAGTTACTAAAGTATATATTTATGAAATTGGATTTCATAAATATATAATGAATAACTTAAAGGATTAAACCGGGTACTCAAGGATTAAGATGTAGTAATTCACAAAGTGGCAGTCTTCATTCATGACTTTGTGTTACTACGAATATTTTATGAAGGAGTTGCATATACAATAAAGCCTTGGGATATAATTTGTTAATAAGGCCTAGAGTGCAATTATATTTATATAGTGGTATTAAATATAATTAATGGTAACTTTGGACTTGTCAAGAGTTGACAGAAAAGCTCAAGGCTCATTGGAGCTAATGTCTTATTTGTTCCCTTTTGGTCCTACTCCAAGCCACATACTAGAGCCCAATTGGAAAGGCCCAAAAGGTCAGCCCAATTAGATAATCAGTTATAAGGAGAGAAATATATAGAATTTTGTGTGTGCATGAAATGGTTTGCATGTGAGTGTTGGACACTCTCTAATTCTCTCTTGAACAAATTCATATAACTGATTGAGAGATCACACATCTTGGGCGTAAGTGGAATTGGAGTGAAGATTAAAAGTGTTCTCGAAAACTTCTGATCTTTGTTTTTGAAATTCACCGCACCAAAGTACACTCTCTTGTTCTATATTCTGAAACTTACATAGTGCATGTTATCAATTGTGAATAAAGTAGATATGTTTAATTTTTTCCGCTGCGCACATTTACTTTTCTAACACAACTTACCAACATGCATCCACTACTTGGCTACATGATTTGATATATAAAGAAGTAAAGGTTTATGTTGATGATATGATAGTGAAGTCCAAAGACCGTGAAGGGCACATACCAGCTTTGAGGAAGTTCCTTGAAAGAATCTAGCTCTACAAGCTGCAGTTGAATCCAAAGAAGTGTACTTTCAGAGTCACATCTGGAAAATTGCTAGGGTTTATGGTAAGCCCAAGGGGAATATAACTTGATCCTAAGAAAGTCAAGGCAATTATAGAGATGAAGCCTCCAAGAACTAAAAAGAGATCTAAGGATTTTTGGGGAGGATATAGTACATTAGCATGTTCATAGCCCAACTCACTATGACATGTGAACCAATCTTTTGACTGCTCAGGAATGAGGTCCCAACAGTGTAGAATGAACAATGCCAAGAAGCCTTTGAGAAGATCAAGAACTATCTGATGAAGCCACCAATACTTGTCCCACCAGTACCCAAAAAGCCATTGTTATTGTACCTCACCACTACAGATACAGCAATGGGGGCTTTACTTACTCAATACCTAGAGGAGACTAGAAAGGAGAATGCAATATACTACATCAGCAAGAAGATGTTGCCTTATAAAGATAAGTATTCACTATTAGAGAAGACATGTGTAGCACTTGTATGGGCAACTCGTAAACTCAGACATTATACACTTGCTTACAAGGTTTTGTTGATTGTAAGAATGTATCTTTTGAAGTACTTAAAGGAAAAACCCATGCAAGATGGGAAGACTACTAAATGGGTTTTGCTTTTGTCAGAATTTGATATTAAATATATGACCCAGAAATCTGTAAAAGGGAGAGCAATTGCCAACCACTTAGCCCATTGTTCACCAGAAGAAGTTGAAGAGATTCAAGGGGACTTTCCAGATGAAGACATCACAGGGATCGAGGTAGAACCATAGAAGATGTATTTTGATGGAGCAACAAATCAAAATGGAAGTGGAATTGGAGTTCTCTTAATTTCTCCAAATGAGACATACATTCTATTTTCTAGTAGACTCAACTTTCTTGCCACTAACAATGCCACTGAATATGAAACTTGCATTATAGGGTTACAAGTAGCCCTAGGTCTAGGGGTGAAAGAGTTAGAGGTGTATGGTGACTCAACTTTGATAATCTCCCAGATTCATAATAAATGGAAGATCAAAGAAGAAAGGCTAATGCTTAATCATGAATGTCTTTAGGAAGTGGGCATCAAAATTCAGCGAGATTCAATATCAGTATGTGCTGAGGATGCAGAATCAGATTGCAGTTGCTTTAGTAACCATGGCATCCATAATGGATGGGCCAAAAGAAGATGGAGCTAGACCGATAGTATTGGAACAAAAAGAAGAACTAGCCTACTATATGATAAAAGAAGAGGATGAGAGAAAGAATGAGAAAGGTGAATGGTATTCAAACATCCTACAATACCTCAAGAATGGAACATACCCGAAGTTTGCAGACAAAAACGACCAATTAACCATCCGAAAGTTGTCTACTAATTACATTATTTGTGGTGAAAGGCTTTACAAAAGATCATATGATGGAATTCATCTTCTCTATGTAACCGCTAAGGAAGCATAGCAAATAATTGAAGAAGTTCATGAGTCAAGCTATAGGCCACATTTGAATGCACACATGCTGTGAAGGAAGATAATGAGACAAGGTTACTACTGGACTACTATGGAAGCCGAAATGTCATCAATGTCAAGTCCATGGAGATCTAAAGCACATGCCACCCATGCCACTACATACCATGACATCACCCTAGCCATTCTCTACATAGGGGATAGATACTATTGGGAAGATTCACCCTACAACACCTAATTGCCATGAATTCATACTCGTAGCCATTGATTACTTCATGTTAGGACATATGTGATTCAATGTTAGGAACATATGTCAACATTCTATGTAATTGACTAATCCTTTGACAAAATGTATTTTATTTGTAAATTGGTAAATCTAGGATGTGTTAATTACTTCAAGGAACAAGGTTTCAAATTTAAGTGTTAAATCCATGCAAGTCTGTCCAAGAATCAAGTGAGAAAGTGCTAGATTTTAATGCTTGATAGCTAGCATCTATTGAGGTTTAAAATCTGCTGAAACCCGTGGCACGACAGTTATCTCGATAGATGGCTATCTATCGAGATTTATGAAGTTCAGTTTTTCAGAGCTGATTTTCATCCAATCCGTGAATGTATATTTAGGCTTTCTTTTCTCACAACCCTAAATATATATAAGGATTATTTTAAGGGCTGTAAAAGATCAGGCACAGTTGCACAAGAGCATAATTCCACAAGTGTGAAGAAAAGTTTGACCGAAAACCTAGTTTGCCCTATTTCTTCTTTTTCTTGAAAAAGCTGCTATGTTGTACACCATAGGGTTTTGTGACCAAGCAACATCATGATCTTTATCGTGTGATGAACTAAAGAACTTTGCAGCCAACATCCTTCTCAAGTTGGTGATCAAGTCGCGTACTGGGATCCACGCAATTGATTAATCACGTACTGGGAGTCGTGCATTGAAAATGAGAGATTGTCACTACATAATAAGTCCAACTGGGTATTGGGGTAAGGGTTCGATTGTAGGTTGGTATAAGGTACTGGGATTCCTTTACTTGCAACCGCTTGTTTTGATAATAGTGGATTCTCGAGAGTGGTGACTTTAAAATCATCCGGTGGGGTTTTTTCCGAGTAGGTTTTCCCCATTCGTAAACAAATCACCGTTTCAATTTATTTTCCGCTACATACTTTAGATAATTGGTGATTTGTTTGTGCTACCTCGCACTTTGCATGTTAATTTGATTAATTAATAAACTTGGATAATTAATCAATTAATATATCACAAGGGGTCAATACATTCTTGGCCTATCACTTGACTAAATGGGTAAAAGTTGCCTCATTCATGATTCTAAATTTAAAGAAAGTTGCTCAATTCATCCAGACCGATATCATATGCAGATATGAGGTACCACATGAAATTATCTCTATTAATGGGTAGCACTTTAAAGGAGAAACAAAGAAGCTACTACTACAGTTCAACATTCAACACCACAAGTCTTCACCTTGTCATCCTCAAACCAATGAAACAGTTGAGGCTGCTAATAAAAACATAGGGCGAATCTTGAAGAAGAGCACAAAGAACTACAAGGATTGACACCTACAGTTTCCCTATGCACCTGGGGGTATAAAACATCAATTCGATCTTTCACAAGAGCCACTTCTTATTCATTGGTGTATGGGATAGAAGCAATCCTTCCCATTGAGATAGGTGTCTGTTCACTAAGGACAGTACTGGAAAGTGAAATCCTAGAAGCAAATTAGTTACAAAGCAGATATGATCAGTTGTGCACGCTAGATGAGAAAAGGCTCAAAGCCTTGTATCATATTCAAGGTTACCAAAGAAGGCTTAGTAAAGCTTTTGACAAGAAAGTTAGAACCAGAGATTTGAAGTTGGGGGATTTAGTGTTGAAGGAAATCTGAGCCTCAGTTCAAGATGCAAACGAAAAGTTCAAGCAAAATTGGGCAGGCCCATACATTATCAAACAGATATACTCTGGGGGAGCAGTAAGGTTGATGGACTTCAACTAAAGAAATATCACGTCTGAGGTGATAGTCTGAAAGCACCACATCTGAACTAGTTGTAAATTATGTGATTTCCTTTCCTAGGTTTGACTAAAAAAAAAAAAGGCTCGCTAGGCTGAAAACCCGAAAGGGTGGTCTAGGCAAAAGTTAAAGCAAAAAAAAAAAAAAGGGTAGGTTAAAAACCCAAAAGGGCAAACTACTCAAAAAGAAAAAAAAAAGAAAAAAAGAGTAAGAGGGCCTACTAGGTTAAAAACCCGAAAGGGCGACCTAGGCAAAAGTTAAGGCAAATAAAAAAATCATCATCAATTAACTACATGATGACCTGATCCTTCTATCAAAGGGGTACGTAGGCAACCATGCATTGGTTTGGTCACAATTTCCCAAAACCCGCCATTTTTCCATTAACCCAAATTTCCAAAAATTCAACCATTCCATTAAACCATGTCTTTACACAAAATCCAGAAGTTTTTACATCAACTTTTAAATAAACATGTTCAAAGCCAAAAAAATAAGATGGCCACTTTGTCTTCAGTCTTTTCTTTTTCTGTTGATCATTGATTTCCTCTGTGTTAGGTGCTTTATCATTCCTGTCCCTTCTTTTGAATTCATAGTTGTCTTCATTAGGTCTTTCCCGGTTGTCTTTGAGAAACTATTCTCTCATAGCAATCCTTTCAGCCTCCTTATCAACAATCTTGTCTATCAACCAGTTAGAGTATTCGGTAGTCATCCTGTGAAAGTGAACATTGACAAAAGATTGGTCCACTTGGTTAGCCATCTCTAATCCCAATAGCTTGTTTTGTACAGAAGTAGGATTTGTGTCTACAGAAGTGAAGAATCTTCTTCTTTTGCAACCAGGCATTCCTTACTAATATTTGAATTGCCTCAAGAGTCTATCTCCTATGTAGAAAGTTGACCTTCGCAACCCAATAAGGAAAATGTGGTCTGATTCTAGAGACCTCAGTAGAGGGGGTGGGCACTTCCACCAATAACAGTCCCATTGAATTTAGGTACTGGATTTCTTGTTTAAGAATTTCACCCAGTCACTCTCAGTTTGGCACTCAATTTTGATTACAACCTTGCTAAGAAAACTGTTAGGCCTGTATTTACTGGATGTAGGCTTGGCAATTATATCTAGTCACTCCATTAGCCACATCTACAAAGTCAAAGGACTCCCTAAGAAGTTTTGAGTTTCTCCACCATGAAATACAACATCCAGTCCTAGAAGAGTTTCTGCCAAAGATAAAAAAAATAGGATTATCACTATCCTTAATTTGATTCACAACACTTATGGCTTAAGCATCCACAAAACCGCGTCTTCCAGAGCAAAGCAAAAGTTTTCCCACCATGCATAAAGCCAAATTGAAGTTTTTCTGTATATTGTCGATCACTCCATAGGTGCGTTTGTCAATCAGCTGAGAGATAATTGTACAAAGATTCACCATATGACCTTTAATCATACTATCAATAATGGAAGTAGGAAGACTGAGAGCATCAAATAAAGATTCATTATGCCTGGGATCACAAGAAACCGCTACAGATTTTTTTCTTGGATCATAGCCTAGGATAGCAGAAAATTCTTCAATTGTCAGACAGAGTTCAGCGATGTTAAACCAAAACACAAGATCTTCGGGATCCCAGAATTAAACAGCAGCACAAAGGAAGTTCCACTTGATTTTGACATTTCTCAGAGCCTTGATTCTTTCTAGTTTATAGGTCATAAAATTGGTTTTGGTACTGAAATCAAAGCTACGAACCCATCTGTTGATTTCATGAATTGTTGAATGAGAAAAAATATGATTGCTAGCCATGGATGACTTTTGCTTGTGATTATTATGTTTTACTAACCTTTATGCAGAGTTTTGTCACATGAGAATTCATTTATATAAGCTGCATCAATTCCTAATAAGCTTTGAAATAGGTTTCAGAAAGTTTGTAGTTGACTAGGAGAATGTTTCATGATCACAAACGAAGTAATTTTTTTTTTCAAAAAACGCGAAAACATGAAACACGCATTGGAAAAGCGTAAGGAGTCAGCTCATCAGGGCGTGAACGTCATGACATGGCCAGGTGCCATTTGACACTCTAAAAGTGCCGAACGGCACTCCAAAAGTGCCGAATGGCACTCCTTATGTGCTAAGTGGCACACAACCCCTCCATCACACACTCATGCAACTTCGTGCAATTTCACTCTCTCGGACATTTTTTTTAAAGATCGTTTGACACTTAAAAGATTTTTTTTTGGACAAACAAAGGCATTTTGATGTGTCTAACTCACTTGTTTTCAAAAATCATCACTTGCATCATTGTTTTCAAAAATTGATCAAATCAAGTTTTTTTTTTTAAGGCTCATGGATTTATGTTCCAAACTAGGGGCATTCGCCCATGACTTATTCATTTTCAAAGAATTAAAAAAAAAAAAAATCATCATTGTTAAGATTTCCAAAAATCATGCATTCCTTTTTTTAAACTAGGGGCATTCGTCCATGGCTCATTTATCTTCAAAAAAAAAAGACCACCATTATTTTTTTTTCAAAAAATCATCGTAACCAAGAATTCCAAAAATTATGCATTCATTTTAAACTAGGGGCATTTAGCTCCACCTCATTCAAGTAAGTACAGATTCCAACAGAGCCAAGCCAGATAAGTCTAAATTAGCATTACAAGACATCATCAAGTGAATTCTAAACTTGTCTTAGATAAAGTTTCTACATGATCCAAGGTGACTCCAAGGACAAAGAGCTAAACATGGGAAATAATATAAGATTGTCCAAGGAACACTTCATTTTCTTTTGCAGGAAAAATAAAAATACAAGTCATATATCATGAGGACTCTGAGTCCCCCTGCGTGAGGATCTCCTTAATCCACCTCTAGAGGAGCCACCTTCAGTATTTCCTTCTTGACTTGCGAAAAAGCAAGGATCGTACTGATGATTTTCAAGTTCGAGGCTCCTAATTCTTTCCTCTAAAGCTCTTCTAGTAGTGTCAGCAGTTTCCATTCTATGTGCTTGAAAAGTCAGCAAAATCAGGTGTTAATTCTACTATCAAGCACAGTTCAAACCAAAGACACTTAAAAAGCAACATGGCATACCCAGCTTGCATCATTGAGCACATATTGGGAGGACTGAGTGTGAGCTAATGACTGCAAGCCTCTAATCATCCGCATGCTTTCTTCCACCAAATCCACATCAACCTGAATCACAACTCTACCACGTTAAGAGCCATTCATCAAGCCAAGAAGAAATAAGGACATGAAATTCAAGAACATATCGGATCGAGCCAAGGAACATTTGGTATGTGCTCTGGCCTAGTCAAAGGCATGGAACTATATGTTCCATCAAGATTCATCACATCATACTACTATGTCGGAAAATGGGGATAAGTCTCTTTAAAGGAACTAGAAGAGCTTCTAGCATGGTGAGGAGGGGGAATTTCTTCCTTTTCCTTTCCCCCTTCCTCTCCTTCAAAAGATGGAGGCTGAAAATGATGGAAATAAAGATGAACGCAGCGGAAAATAATAGATCTACTTCAATCGTAATCTATAACATGCACTATGTAAATTTCAGAATTCAAGTATAAGAGAGCGTACCTTGAAGCGGTGAATTTCAAAACAAAGATCGAAACACTTGGGAATACTTTTAATCTTCACTCCAATTCCACTAACGCCCAAGAAGTGTGGACTCTTAATCAGTTACAAAAGGATAATTAGAGAGTGACATACACTCACATACACATCATTTTAGAATGATGTTACACACTAATCAAATTCTATATGTTTTTCCCTTTGTATCTTACCAATTATCTAATTGGGCTGGCCTTTTGGGCCTTTCCAAAGTCATAAATGTAAACTGCCACTTTGTAAATTACTACATCTTAATCCTTGAGTACTCAATTTAATCATTTTAATTTATTCATCATATATTTATGAAATCTAATTTCATAAATATATACTTTAGTAACTACTTACTAAAGTGGTTAGGCCTAACTTTCTGAATAACAAATCCATTAAACTTATCTCAAGGGAATATTTTGTATCTCCGTTAAGAGACTATGAATTCCATCTTAAGAATATATGTTCAATTAACACTAAATGTGGCTGCCCAACATACTAAGATTTTGACCGTTACTTTAGATCTCACTCTTGATATATCAAAGCAACATACACCTTATGATCAGGTCCATTATTCTTTCAAGATTAAGAATTCATGCAAATATAAGTCATGAGATTTATTATTCATTTGACAGTCTTTAGGAGAATAATAAATCTCATAGCGGTCCAGTTCAATATGTCTTAACTCTTAAAACATATCAACATACCAACTAGAAATCTCAATTTCCATGATCAAGACAAATCATCTTAGTTGATATGTTATAGTCTTCGCAGATGAAACGCCCAATTTCATCACCGACTACAAACTATAATTCTGAGTTTACAAAGAACCTGTGATTTATATCTTCTGTGACTAAATCACATACTATGCATCTCATGGACTAAATGATAATGTCCTATATTCATGTTACCATTATTTTAGATAATAATAAAACAACTTTATTAATCACAATATTAAGTCATACATCATGTCATACATAATATCATAC
Organism: Quercus glauca; assembly: GCA_023736055.1. Lineage (NCBI taxonomy): Eukaryota > Viridiplantae > Streptophyta > Magnoliopsida > Fagales > Fagaceae > Quercus > Quercus glauca. The sequence continues at coordinate 3,957,277 of CM043315.1, forward strand.
ATAGCATCTTACAATAGGATTTAAGGGCACCAATCCTAACAGAAAATACAACATGCAAGTATTGTTACCAAGCAGAAATATGAAAAGGAATTTGCAAAATCAAAATTTTCACTTTAGAAGGGAAGAAAAGTGCCGTTCTGCCAACCAAGCAACCTTGCAGATGAAGTCGGATGAGTTTAGAATAATTCCCTTCTACTCTTACAACAATATAGTTGTTACGGGCCTAAGCAATCTCTTTATCAATCCAAAAGTCGGACAACCAGACAGTGTGACAAGGAGGAGTTGGAATTGTGGTAGGAGGATACTCATGTTCAACTTGGGGCAACACCCAATCACCAAGATACCAATACCTTCCATGCCCACACTCAAACAACACTTGGCGACCATTCAGTTCTAAAGCCCGCTCACACTCTGCATACCCTTCACATCCAACCCAAGGATTTAAGTCCATTTGAAAAGTCACAAAGGAACTCAGAATGAGAAGAGACTGAACCAAAGCCAAGTGCCAAAGATTCCAAAAGAAAGAGGAGGAAGAACTCACATCATCAGCAGTCAAATTATCAATCACCAAGGGCCGAATTTCCAAAGAATGCCTGGAAAGCGTAGACAAATGATGTTTGCGCAACCAATGGAGAAATCTAGGAAAAATGCTAGCAACTTCTTCCCAGATTTTAGGAACAACTTCAAAGTACTCATACATCCAGATTTGAAATATTCACAACACTATTACCACATAGCCAAAATAATTTTCCAAAATCTACACATAGCCAAAATAAATCCCAAACCTCACCTACCATACAAATGGAGCCCATCCAAACTTGAAAGGCTCCGCCTAGAGAGTTGGGTTAATGCATCAAAGTAGCATAGGCCATGCTGCCCCAGTCATAATTCCGGATTTGTTCAATTTTTCTTAAGCTCCCCAGGTAGCGTAGATTCATAGTACTACCTAAATCAGGATACAAAAAAGTCCCAATAAAAAGAAGCATGAACATACGAGCACCCTTTGCCACAGTCACACAATGGGGAATATTTTCACATAGTTAAGATAAAGTTTCTTGAGTTCAGCTGAAGTAAGGGAATCATTGACAAGAATTCTTTCACCACCTAACCTCAGACCGGTGATAACAGAGAAGTCATAAAGTATCAACATTACCTCCCCAATGACTGGAAAATGGAAGGTGCAGGTAGTGTCTCAGAAGCACTCTGCTAAGGCAAGAAGTAACTGAAGGTCTTTGTATTCATGTCTCCTGATTTAATAGAGTTTCAAAGAAAGTGCCAAAGCCTGCTTCATTGATGTTTTTGATGCTAGGAGACAATGTTGCCTATGCATTTTTCAACATTTGGAGGCTGCCTCGACTCTTGAGGCTTTGCAACACAAAAGTTTAGCTCATCATTTCCCATGACTAAAACCAAATGTCCAAAAAGGTTCCCACAACCAAAATTACATGTCCAAAATATTTTCATGCCTAAAATCACATGTCCAAAAAATTTCCTATGACCAAACTCACATGTCAAAAAAAAAAAAAAAAAATTTCCACAATCAAAACCCACATAACCAAAAAATTCTCAAAAATCAATGCCCCACCGCAACAAAAAAATCAATGCCCCACCAAAATTTCACCACAATCAAAATCTTTCACACATCCATACACACCAAAATATTTTCATAACCATGCATAAAAAATTCCTACACCAAGATAGCCATAAAAATTCCCACAAGTTCATGCCCATGCACAAATAAATTCTTACATAGCCAAAATCATAACCACACAAATTTTCCAAGAATCAACATCACATACCCAACAAAATTTTTCCATAAGTCAAAATTTCATACCAACAAAGTTTGCTCATACCCACAAATATATCCATGCACATACCCACAAAATTTTGCCATGTCCATAAAACAAAGTTTATACATGCCAACAAACTTTTCCCACATACATCACAAACATATTTAAGCCTACAACATAAATTTTTCACACTACTAATACTCCCAAAATCTAAACCAAAATTCATCCAACAGCATCACAATTTAGCCACATTGTCAAAATTCCATGAGCTACCAACATTATCCAAATTGCACCATGACCAAAAAAAAAAAAAAAAAAAAACACTCCAAGAATGCTCCAAAACCAACTAATCACACAATGCCCCAAATTGCAACAACCAAATGACAATATCTCATCATGAAACTTTCAATGTAACATGAAACAACATTTTTCCAAGTAAAGAAACCAAAGAAAAACTCACCCTGGCATCTACAAGACAATATGGAGCATAGGTCCTAGGGTCTTGAAGAAGCCCATCCTCATCATTCCAGTCAAATGTGGGATCATATTTCTTACCATGAAAAGTAAGAAAAGAGGGTCCATTGGAATAAAAAGACATTTTTGATGCAAATAAAAATGGGTTTGAAAATGGTTTTCACCAAAAATGGGTGTGTGGTAAAAATGCTCAAAAACACAAGGATCTAAAGAAATATTGAGGGAGATGGATGAGGGAAGGTTGAGAAGCCCTTTGGTTGCCTTTCATCAAGATTGAGGTAGAGAAGTCTTTTGATCAACATTCCAGTTCCGCTATCGAGGTTGAAAAGCCCTTTGATCGCCTTTCTTCAAGTTCCAAGGTTGAGAAGCCCTTTGGTTGCCTTTCATCAAGATTGAAATAGAGAAGTCCTTTGATCAACATTCTAGCTCTGGTTTCAAGGTAAAGAAGCCCTATGATTGCCTTTCTTCAAGTTCCAAGGTTGAAAAGCCCTTTGGTTTCCTTTCATCAAGATTGAAGTAGAGAAGTCCTTTTATCAACATTCTAGCTCTAGTATCGAGGTTAAGAAGCCCTTTGATTGCCTTTCTTCAAGTTCCAAGGTTAAGAAGCCCTTTGGTTACCTTTCATCAAAATTGAAGTAGAGAAGTTCTTTGATCAACATTCCAGCTCCAATATCGAGGTTGAGAAGCCCTTTGACTGCCTTTCTTCAAGTTCCAAGGTTAAGAAGCTTTTAGTTGCCTTTCATCAAGATTGAAGTAGAGAAGTCCTTTGATCAACATTCCAACTCTAGTATCGAGGTTGAGAAGCCCTTTGATTTCCTTTCTTCAAGTTCCAAGGTTGAGAAGCCCTTTGGTTGCCCTTCATCAAGATTGAAGTAGAGAAGTCCTTTGATTAACATTCCAGCTTTGGTTTCAAGGTTGAAAAGAACTTTGATTGCCTTTCTTCAAGTTCCAAGGTTGAGAAGCCCTTTGGTTGCCTTTCATCAAGATTAAAATAGAGAAGTCCTTTGATCAACATTGCAGCTCTGTTTTCATTGTTGAAAAGCACTTTGATCGCCTTTCTTCAAGTTCTAAGGTTGAGAAGCCCTTTGGTTTCCTTAAGTCAAGATCGCGGTTGAGAAGCCCTTTAGTCACAAACAACTCCATATTCAAGATCAGGATTGAAAAACCTCTTGGTCACCCCACTCGTCAAGAGTGATTTCCAAAGTAATCAACTATCAGCTAAGTCAAATATTTTCATTTTTATCAAAAGATAAGGCACTAGTTTCATGTTCCAAAGTTTTAGGTCCAAAGGCCAAGAAATCTTTGAAAATTCAACCTTAATTAAATCATGGTCGCTAAAATTAGTGTCTTTGTTTTACATTGACATTCTCTTTCCAAGCTCTGTCAATGAGGGGCATTCTGTAGACACTCGATTTTGTACCCATAATTTAATCAAGGAAAATGACTAGAATGATCATTCATGTACCCCAAAAATCATGATTGAATTACATGCATCAATTTGTTCTGGCATTACATACATTAATTTGTTCATTGCATATCATAAAAATGATCTTGAGATTCTAACGGTCGCAACAGTATGTTTGGTTTCCAAATCAAATCATCGGATCAAATGATATCGTATGATCAAGTTTGCACGGTTAGCATGCATTGTGTCTAGGATTGCACACGATTAATTTAAATTAATTCTGACTAGTTAAATAATTAAAATTAATTAAATAATTCTATGATTAATTGATAATTAATGTCTAAAATAGGATTGCTTGCATAGGAATAAAAGGGATGATTGGATAACAATAAAATTATGGATAATCTGAACTTTATCAAGATTTATTTTAGGGTATTTATCTACAAGATAATTATTCCTGAAAAAGCCTAAATTATACAGAAAAGAGATAAAAAAAAATCATAGACTAAGTATGAAAACACGTCTAGGTACAAGGACTGGATCAAAAAACCCTAAAAAGAGAGTCCAAAACGCACTCGAACACGAAAGAACGTTCAGCATCTAAGAGCACCATTCGGCACTTTTGGAGTGCCGAATGACACTTTAAAAGTGTCGAGTGGCCCCTTTTGGGCTTTGGCTTTGTAAGGTTGAATTTAGTCAATCATGTGTTGGCTTTATTCCGTGCCAAATTTTCTTGTAATTTAGTAATTAGATACCCTGTATTTAGGTGGGACTTATGTAAGGGTAGTGTGTGTGAGAGTGTGAAGAAAACTCAAGATGTGTGCACTCAAGAAGAGCCTCGTCACTTGATCTCGTGACTGGCTCGCGACTGGCAAGTTGCCAAAGGTGGCACACATGTGAAGCATCTAGAGGAGCTGAAGGGTCACGACAGCTGGAGCACTATAGGACAAAACTTCTAGTCTGGCCAGGCAATTAGCTCGTGACTCAAACTCGTGACTTGTTCCAGTCGTGAGGTTGAGTAGCCAAAATGCCTCGTTTGATGAAAACCAATTTTTCGCATTCCTCATACACACTATTACAAATACCCTTATACCCATGAAATGTAGAGAGCTTTTTAGAGAGAATTTTGAGAGAGAAACCCTAGAGAAAAACTAGATTGACTCACCCACAATCTTTATCATTTAATTCTCCAAATTCCTCTACTCTCACCCTATCCATTAACATATCCTTGAGAGGTACATTGACCAAATCCTTATCTCACCATACCCATTTCAGTGAGGAGGTGTTTTGGTGCTTGGGAAGTAGTTGAGAAAGGGACCAATTCATTTGGTTGATGCAATGGGCTTATTGTGGGATTTGGTAAGCTAGAGAAGACAAAGTTCGGCGTAACCTTGTTGGAGCAAGAAGCTTGGAGGGCTTAGGTGCACTGGGTAGACTAGGCTTGGAGGGTGGGTCTTCTGCAATTCATGTATCCTAACTTCATTCTCTAGTGGATTATTGACCGCTTGGAGGGCGGCGAAGAGGTTTTTTGTCGAGTACTTTGGTTTTCTCTTCGATAACACATTGCTGTGTTATCTTTGTGTTTGCATCTCTCTTTCCTTTCTCTTTATCTTTTAATTATGATTTAGAGTGTGTTACCATTTTGGATATAGCTTATATTTCATATTCCGCATATATATTGTTTGATTATAAGCTTGTGTTGGTAATTTTGTATTTGGAGTCTAAACGTTCATTGGTGTTTTATACGCTATTTGAACTTTTAATTGGTATCAGAACGGGTGCACTTGCTGTGGTTTAATTACCTAAGTGCGATCCTAGACCCCTTTTTGAGATGGATCGATCTCAATTTCTTAATGCTCCTCCATAATTTGATGGAAGCAACTATGCATTTTGTATGAAGGTATTCCTATATTCCATTGATGAGAGTGTTTGAGATGTTGTAGATATAGGATGGACTAGGCTGGAGGCTGCCAAATCCGAATGGGATAAGGCAACCCTTGTGGCAGCTAACGCTAATAGCAAGGCTTTAAATGTTATTTTTTGTGGTGTTTCTCCTGATGAGTTTCACAGGATTTCTAATGTTACAATTGCCAAGGAGGCGTGGCAAATTTTGGAAACAACTTATAAGGGAACCAAAAAGGTGAAGGACACTAAGTTGCAAATACTTACCACAAGCTTTGAAGAGCTAAAGATGAGTGAAGACGAGTCATTCGACTCATTTTATGGGAAGCTAAATAAGGTGGTAATTAGGAAATTTAACTTGGGAGAAAAGATAGAGGACTCCAAGATTGAGAGAAAAATTCTACAATTATTACCAGAGAGCTTCCGTGCAAAGTTTACTGCCATTGAAGAGAGCAAGGACCTTGATGAGATCAAAGTTCAAGAACTTATTGGCTCACTTCAAACCTGTGAGCTATCTTTACCATCATAAAGGAAAAGCAAATCCCTTGCTCTAAAGACAATCAATGAGAGAGTGGAAGTTTAAGACTCATCAGATGAGGATGAGGTTGAAAAGGATGTGGTGTATCTTGTTAAGAACTTTCGAAAGTTCTTAAAGTTCAAAAAGAATAGAAAGTTTATTGAGAAGGGAAAATTCCAAAATTCTTGGAAGGAGAAAAAGGATTACAAGAAGAAAGATGGGAAGGATTCTCAATCCTCTCAAGGAGTCATGTGCTATGAATGCAATGGTTATGGACATCTCTAGAAGGAGTGTCCCAACTATTTGAGAGGGAAGGGTAAAGTGTATGCCACTACTCTTAGTGACACAGACTCCTCTAATTCAGACTCGGAAGAAAGCTGTGACAGAGAGGGAAACTTCTTCGCATTTATGACCATTGCTCTCGTACAATTCATGGATGATTTGAGTGTGTTAGTGGAAGAGCTTGGTAAGCACACTAAAGTGGAGTCGATGGAAATAGTAGAGGAATCCGATGATGAGGAAGATGAAGGAACAGTGGGACTACAAGAAACCTACAATTCCCTTCTTGAGAAGACCAATAAATATGCAAAAGTGGCTAAAACAGCCATTAAGAAAATGAAGAGAGCATAGCAAGATTACAAAAGTCTTCTAGTGCGGTATAAGGAGACTAAGTGTGAAATTGAGAGGCTGAATGGAGAGCTAACCGAAGCTTATTCAAAGATCAAATTTCTTGAGCTTGAAGTGATTCAAGCTAAGGCTAAAGTAGAGCGGGTTTCCTCCAAGAACTTTGATGAAGTGCTTGCTCATCAAAAACCTTTCTCCGACAAAAGTAGATTGGGATACACTGGAGAGAGCAATTCGAGTGCCAATATGTCCAAGGATATGAAGTTTGTGAAAGCTAAGGAAACAATGGTAGCAATCACTACTGTTGAGAAAGTGAAGGCGGAGAAGAATCAGAATGTGACTGACCAACAGTTTTTGACAAAGCCTCCTAACCAATCAGTGGTCAAATCTGAGGCTAAAGGAAAATCACTTCCAAAGTCACAAAGAGGTCCGAGAACTCAGCATTTTTGCCATCATTGTGGAATTCAAGGATACACCAGACGTAATTGTTATAAGTTTCAAGCGTTAAAGAATGCAAGTGCTCAAAGGTCAAGAGGACCAAGAAATGGCAAAGGGAATTGGACTGCTGAGCAATCAAAAAGTCAAGAAGGTGATCTTGGAGTGAAGGATTTGATGAAGATGATTGATGCATTCACCATTTGTTTGGCAAGCTTCACCAGAAGGTTTGAAAGTCACAGCAATAATATCCAATCCTCTAGAGATTTCACCCCAAACACACGTGTCGTGTGGATGAAGAAGGGTACACATGCATAAGCATTACAACATGTCCATGCATTAATACTTCCTATGTTCTGTGACATTGATTGTTTGTGTGCATATTGTTATCATTCTAGCATGTTTTGAATTTTTTTGTTTGTTTGTTATTTGCTTTGAATGTTTTTACATTTTTTTTTATTAATCTTTACTTGTTTTTGTGTCAAAAATTCCAAAAAACACATAAAAAGTAGAAAATCCAAAAGTTTGATTAGCATTTTTATGTTTAGTCACACGCATGTTTTGCCTTGTATCTTCGTACAAATGGCTTTGTGCATTTACGAGCGTAGCTTGTTCTTTATGCACTTATATCATTGTGAGAAAAATCTTGACATCTATGTGACTGTTGTAAATAGATCTTCAAACTTGTCATGAATGATTAGTCAATGGTTTTGTTGATCTTGAGACTTGCATAGACTTGTGCCTATATATCTTCCCACTATTTTATTTTTAGTTTTGCTTAAAGAGCTCAACCAATGTAAATCTCAAAATGAAAAGTGATAATGAGCTGCAAAAAGCTATTGCACATACTAGTATTTGACAAGGAAAAAGGAAAAGCGACTTATATGAAAATGTATAATGCCCAAAAAGCCAAAGACTTGTTTATCAAATTAAAATATCAAAAATTTTAGGCATCGATCTCAAAATGAGATGTACTTATTCAAAATGATCAAATGATATGGTGTGTGTGAAGCCAAATGAAAAGCTTCAAAAGTATGTAATCAAGTTTTATGGGAGATCATATATGCATACTTCTATAATTGAGATTGGTCATTCTTCCTAGTGCTAATTGTGTATGTCTTGGTTGAATTGATCATTTAAACTTCACATTAGACTAAGGGCTATCTCATCTTTGGTACCCACACACATAACACATGTCTATGTTCAATGAATGCCTTATTCATTTCTGTGATTGTACTTAATTAAATGTGTTGCACTTACTTAATCATATGTTGATCAAACACAAAAAGATTTTTGAGTGTTTTAATTATTTTTGGAAAGTGTTTTTTTGTTTTGAAAAATTTCAAAAAATTTCAAAAACTATGCAACTCTGTTTTGGCGACTCTACCTCGCGGGTCAAGTAAGTTGTAAGACCCCAGTCGCGAGTTTACTCAGAAGCTTTCGCGACTCTTTGGTGAGTCAAGCCCTTAGTTGCGAAAAAACTTAGAAAAATTTTAAAATTTTGGGTTTTTAGGATTTTCACGACTTAGTTTGGCGATTGGTTCGCGAGTGGAAGCTCAAGTTGCGAGGTTTACTTAGAATGATTCGTGACTCTTTTCGCGACTTACTTGCGAGGGGACCTTCTAGTTGCGAAAAACACTTAGACAAATTTTTGAAAATTTTGTTACACTGGTTTTTGGCGACTTGAATTGGCAACTTGTTTGCGACTCATTCTAGTCACGAAAAACGCATGTTTTACACAATGAGGATTATTTTCAGGGCAGTTTTCAAAAACTTTCAGTTTTCCCTCTCTTAGTGTGACTGTTCTTTGTCTTGTCTGTTCCTCTCCTTTCCAAACTCACCATGTTCTCTAAAAAATCCTAAATTTTCTTCATCATCTCTTCACCAATCTTCAAAAAAAGGTATGGGTTTTGACATTTTCTCAATATATTTTTTGTTTCTTGCCTTTGATTTCTTAGATTGTGTGTTTTTGTTGAGTTTTTGAAAATATGATGTTGAATATGATTTATGAGTATTTTGTTGAGTTTGTTGTTTGGGTTTTGTTAGTTTTTGGTAGTATGATGCCTACAGTACATGTTTTTCATGTTTACTTCTCATTTTTTAGTAGTATATCTTGTTTGTGTTGTGTTGTGCCTATCATGCTCATGGTAAAATGTCTCATAGACATTTCCTTGTGTTTTTGAGGACTTCATGGGATACAATGTGCTTAGCCCTACATGCACATGTGAATGTTCAAAATGGGTATGAAACACCCTTGAACGTTTAGACCTCAATTACAAAATTACCAATTCAAACTTTATATCAAACAGTTAATGTGCAGAACATGATAACAAGCTTATAACAGAATTGATAAACAATCTAAACCAAATATAAACACATCCATAGCAGTAAATATAAGGCAAAGATAAATGAAGGAAGATGTAAACACTTGAACAACACACGATGTGTTATCGAAGAGAAAACCGAAGCCCTCGGCGTAAAACCTCTCCGTCGCCCTCCAAGCGGTCAAATAATCCACTAAAGAATATAGTTGAGATACATGAACAGCAGAAGACCTTCCAAGCCTAATCTACCCAAGTACCTAAGCCCTCCAAGCTTCTTGCTCCAACGAGGTTACGCCGAACCTATTTCTTCTTTAGCTTACCGGATTCCGCTACTAGACCATAGCATCAACCAATGTAGATAGGTTCCTTCCTAACTCCTTCCCAACAACACCAAATAAACCTTCTCACAGACGTGGGTGTGGTGAGATAAGGATTTGGCTAAAAGCCTCTCAAGGGTATAACAATAGAGAGGAAGAAAGTAGAGGAATTTGTAGAGTCTCTAAGGTAAAGATTGGGGATGAGGCAATCTTGTTTTTCTCTAGGGTTTCTCTCAAAAAATTCTCATTGGAAGCTCTCTCAATATCGTGGGAATGAGGGGTATTTATACTGGAATGAGAAAGGAATGTGAAACGTCAGATTTTCCCAAACAGGGCATTTTGACGACTTGACCTCGCGACTGGGTTTAGTCGCGAGTTCAAGCCGCGAGCTAACGGCTTGGCCAGCCTGGGACTTTTGTCCTTAGTGCAACAGCTGGCGCGACTCTTCAGCTTCTGACATGCTTGGCACGTGTGCAGACTTTTGGCGACTTGCAAGCCACGACTCACCCGCGAGATCCAGTCGCGAGACTTTGTTTCTTTGCACACTCTTGAGCATTTCTTCACACTCTCTCACTCACTACCCTTACAAGTTTCCCACTTAAATACAGGGTTACTAAGTGCTGAATTACAAGCAAATTGGTACGGAATAAAGCCAACAAGATGGTTGATTAAATTCAACCTTACAACATGCATCAAATATGCACAACACATGCACCTTTGTTGCACATACTTGCACACATGTCATGCTTTTGAATATCAATAATGCTAACTACAGGTCATTTCCTAATTGGTTCATTTCACATGTTTGAGTGATATTTCTTCCTGTCTATCATTGTGTGCTTATTTCATGGACTAACTTGGATCTAATCAAGTTTGTATTTGTGTCTTATGGTTATGCACTTGGTTCTCAGCTATGCGTCTCTTCTTTTGTAGATGTCTCGTCGTTCCTCTCATGGAAAAGAACTAGTGATTGATGTTCCATCATCCCTTGTTTCAAAATGAACCTGACATTCATCCCATGACTCAAACAGTGAGAGATTCAAGACTCCCCTCAATTCTCAGACTTTCTCCAGCATTTTCAAAGAAGCTTCTACTGTGGTGGAACGAATTGTGAGATTTGATACCCTGGGTTCAACTTTTATTCCTAGGATTTTTGAGGAAAAAGATTGGGCTAATCTATTCAGGAACTTCTAGGATCCAATTGATGAGTTAGTTAAGGAGTTTTAATCGAATGCTAGATTCATTGGAGTTGAACTAAAGTGTTGGGTACGAGGAATTCACCATTACTCCAGATTACATTGCAAAGGTCCTTCGGATCACTCAACCGGCAAATGTAGACCTCACTCCATATGATGATAGGCTTCCTCAAGTGCAAGATATTCTTCAAATTCTTGGGCTAGATCATGAGATTTCAACCAAAGGCACGTCCATTGGAACTGCAAAGTTTGCACCTAAACTGGAAACTCTCACTTTGATCATGTTCTCCAACCTTTATCCACTTTCTAACACCAGATTCATCAATCTTGGAAGAGCCCAGTTCTTATGTAATCTCATCACTAGAGTTTCGATTGATATTTGTGCTCACATTTTCCAGACAATAGAGAAAATAGCAGCACGAACATGTCTTCCTTTTTGTAGTCTTATCATGAAAATCATGGCACTTAAAGGCGTTCGTCCACCAAAAGATGGAAGAATACTGGTTCATCTTCACCCAATATCCATGGTGTCTCTTCAAGTGAGAAAAAGTCACTCTTCTAAAGTACCTAAGAGTGAATCTTTCCCTCATGCCACTTCTTTTGGTTATGGCTCAGCTACTCACACTACGCCTGTGCATATTGAGACTGCATCTCTTCACACTCTTGAGCTACAGACAACTAGCATTCAGCCTGTACAATCTAGCTCTCAAGCTGACAGGTTAAGTACTTTGATTGAGGGTTTGCATCAGTGTATTTTCGGATTTGAAAATTGAATGTTCAAAATGGGTATAAACCACCCTTGAACGTTTAGACCCCAAATTACAAAATATCAATTCAAGCTTAATATCAAATGATTAACGTGCGGAACATGAACATAAGCTAAACATAGAATTGATAAACAAACTAAGCCAAATATAAACACATCCACAACAGAAAATAAATGGCAAAGATAAAGGGAAGGAAGATGAAAACACACAGACAACACATGATGTGTTATCGAAGAGAAAACTGAAGCCCTCGGCGTAAAACCTCTCTGTCGCCCTCTAAACGGTCAATAATCCACTAGAAAATATAGTTGGGATACATGAACAGTAATAGACCCTCTAAGCCTAATCTACTCGATGTACCTAAACCCTTTAAGCTTCTTGCTCCAACGAGGTTGCACCAAACCTTTTTCTTTTCTAGCTTATCGGATTCCGCTATAGCCCATTGCATCAACCAATGTGAATTGGTTCCTTTCTAACTGCTTCCCAAAGCACCAAATAAACCTTCTCACAGATATGAGTGTGGTGAGAAAAGGATTTGGTCAAGAACCTCTCAACGATGTATCAATAGAGAGGAAGAGAGTAGAGGAATTTGAAGAGTCTCTTAGGTGAAGATTGTGGATGAATCAATCTTGTTTTTCTCTAGGGTTTCTCTTTGAAAATTCTTTCTGAAAGCTCTCTACATTTTGTGGTTATAAGGGTCTATATATAGTGGTGTGTGTTTGGAATGCGAAGAGTCAGTTTTTCCCAAACATGGTGGTCTGGCGGCTTGGCCTCACGATTGGTCTGAGTCGCGAGTTCCAGCCGCGAGTTAATAGCCTGGCCAGCCTGGGACTTTTGTCCTGTAGTGTGACAGCTGGCGTGACCCTTCAACTCCCTTATGTGCTTCTCATGCGTGCTGTAGTTGGCGGCTTGCCAGTCGCGAGTCTTAGCCGCGAGTCTCTACATTCTTGCACAATCTTAAGCATTTCTTCACACTCTCTCACACACTACCCTTACATGAATCCCACCAAATTTGGCACGGAATAAAGCCAACAATATGGTTGATTAAATTCAACCTTACAATCTCCCCCTTTAGCTATTCCGTGACAAAACCCTACAACAGACTCTAGACTTAACACGTGAGTTGGGAACAGTTAAATAAAACTCACTCACACCTAACTCTAGATTCTGATAAGCTCTTGAACCATAAGAACAAGTATCTCCTAAAACACAACAACACAGCAATATCATTGTATGCAGAAAAACTTGAAATGCATATAGAGCAAGCACAATGTGATCAAGAAAAATGGAATAAAACAATAGACCATGGCTTGACCAAAACAGGTAATCACTATACAAAGTGATCACAATGCTCATTCACACAAGGAATGAACATCCGGACATGCAAGCTGATAAGCTCATTTGCAAAGTATCATTTTCATGTCAAACACTTAACCAATGCATAAAACATATATGCATCTAGGAAAAATCCTACAAGGGCACAAGAGTGATGTACTTAAAGAAAATGCATGACACTTAGCAACAAGTACAAAAGCTACAAAGCATAGATACAAAAACCTAAAAGCTTATAAAAGCAAATGGTTACAGATGTATCATACAAAACACTAACTGAATAACATCATATAACAAAACAAAAAAATATTGGAACTATATCCACACAAATAGTTATAAACAATATATATATATATATATATATAAACTAGTTAGTCTATCCAAAAGTGTGTAGAGTATGTAAATGTATATCAACTTCCTCTTCTAGAGCACACAGCTCCCCCTTTTAGTATGCACACTTCTCCTTCCAGTGTTGCTCTCCCCCTTACTGTATGCATGCCATCGCTCTCCCCCTTTTTGTCACGAATAGCTAAAGGCTCTCTTCCAACTTTTGTTGAATAGCATCCAACTATGTTTCAATGGCCGTGAGACGCATTTGAACTTGGTTGTTAGTTGAGTAAATAAGCCGTTGTAGATCAGAGATCCAATCAACCACAGTTTCAATCAAGTGGCTTTGTTTGGGCATTTAAAATCCATGGGAAACAGATGGAGTACTAGTTGATTGCATAGGTGTAGCTGAACTTTGACCAGATGGAGTGACCGGTTCATTCTTAGGTGCTTTAGAGGAGTGGCTCTTACTTGCTTGGAGAGTGTACATGGATATTGGTCGAGGACGAGGCAGAACTTTTCCATCTGATGGAGGACTAACACCTTCACAAAGTATGATCTTCATGATGAGACTATAGAATGGAAGATTTGTTTGTGTTGCTGATCGAGCTGCTGTTTTGCCAATGATCTGAAGTATGTGAGCACATATGTCAATCGGAACACAAGAAATGAGGTCACACAGGAATTTAGCCCTTCCAAGACTGATGAAAGCAATGTTTGACAATGGGTAGAGGTTGGAGAACATGATCAGCTTTAGAGTTGTCAGTTCAGATGAAAACTAAGCAGTGCCTATGGATGATCCTATGCTACCCACTTCATGTTCATTCCCAAGAACTTGAAGAATATCTTGTGCCTAAAGTACTTTGTCATCATACGGAGTTCGATCCACATTTTCTAGTCTGGCGATGCGAAGAACCTGAGCAATGTAGTCTGCATTGATGGAAAATTCTGTTCTTCGTACCCAGCATTTCAACTCTACCCCGGTGTATCTGGCATTAGAGTAGAATTCCTTAACCAATTCTTCAATTGGATCCTTAAAATTTCCAAACAAGTCAGCCCAATCTCTTTCTTCAAAAATCTTAAGGATAAATGTTGTCCCTAGGGTATCAAATTTGACTATTCGTTCCACAATGGGAGGACCCTCTCTAAAAAGGTCTGTGAAGGTCTTTGAGTCAAGAGGTGTTCGGAATCTCTCAGTGGTAGAGTCTCAAGATGACTGAGACGAGAGTCGTGTCCTTTTAGCAACCGAGGTAGATGGATCATCTGTTACAATGTCTTTGTCTTTAGATGAGCGACGAGTCATCTACAAGAGAACAGACACACAACAAAGAGCCAAATGCAACACCAAACGATACAAACAGTAACTGGATTAGATTCAGATATAAGAATGTGAACCAAAGAAATTTCTTACAATTACAAGCATGAATCAGGGCAGTACCAAACATCATCATAAGTAACACTAAAGTAATGACTGAAGTAGGTGAACAACAATGTTGATTGTTGAGATACAACTCAGTGTCAAGTGAACATTGAATACCATAAAGTCACAAATAACTTTCAATGTGACATACTACCATGATCATGATCAGCACAAATCAATATAGCCATGAAACACACCATAGAACACATGCTCCATAACCACAATAGGAATATAAATAGATGACATTCAAAAACACCAACACTCACCAAATAACACAAACCCAAGTACGAACATGCTATTACTCAAAACGTAATGTCAACAACATAACTCACATATTCAAGAAAGTAATACTCAAATCAAGAATAATGAAGTGCAAAATAGAAAAACCCATACCTTTTTCATGAAGATTGGAGAAGAAAAAATGCAACAATGGAGATTTTTCGAAGAAAGACACAGTGAGTTTGAGAGAGTGAAAATGGGGAAGACAATGAACAGTCACAAAAATTCAAGGAAAAAACTGAAAAGTTTTAAAAACTGACTTGAAAACGCAAAACACGTGTTTTTCACGACTGAGTTAAGCCGCGTGCAAGTCGCCAGGTTAAGCCGCCAGAACACTTTAGACCAAAATTTTTGAAAAACTTTCTAAATGTTTTTCGTGACTAAAAGGTCTACCCGCGAGAGAGTCGCGAGATGAGCCGCGAAAATCTCTGTGTAACCTCGCGACTGGACCTTCCACTCGCGAACAAGTCGCCACAATGAGTCGCGAGAATCATAAAAGCTCAACTTGAAAAATATTCTAAGTATTTTTCGTGACTGGGACATTTACCTGCCATTGAGCCACGAAAAATCTCTGAGTGGGCTCGCGACTAAGGTATGCAGTTGGGCCAACCCGCGACTGAGTCGCCAAAACAGGGCAAAAATGTTTTTTTTTTTTTTTTTTTTATAAATTTTTGACATTTTTGTAAAAGCAAAATACTTTCTAAAAATAACTAAAAACCCTCAAAAATATTTTTGTGTTTGATTAACAGAGATTGAGCATGTGAAAACACATTTAATCAAGTACAATCACACAAATGAATATGGCATTCATTGATCATAGACATGTGTGAGGTGTGTGGGTATCAACAATGAGATAGTACTTAGTCTAATGTGAAGCTTCAATGATCAATTCAAACAAGTCATACACAACTAGCACTAGATAATGTGACCCATCTCAATTATAGAAGTATGCATATATGACTTCCCACATAAACTTGATTACAATTATTTGAAGCTTCTCATTTGGCTCCATATACATCATATCATTTCAAATTTTAGAATTCATACATCTCATTGTGAGATCGATGTCTGAAATTTTTGATATTTTAATTGATGAGTTAGCTTTTGGCTTTTTGGGCATTATACATTTTATTTCTTGTCGCTTTCCCATTTTCCTAGTCAAATACTAGCATGTGCGACATGCTTTTGTAGCTTAATATCTCTTTTCATTTGGAGATTTACATTTGGTGAGCTCTTTATGCAAAACAATAAAATAAAGAGTGAGAAGATATATAGGCACAAGTCTATGCATGTCTCAAGATCAACAAGACCATTCACTAATTATTCATGACAAGATTGAAGATCTATTTACAACAGTCACATAGATTTCAAAATTTCTCCCACAATGATATGAGTGCAATCGAAACAAGCTAAGCTCGTAGATGCACAAAGCCATTAGTACAAAGGTACAAGGCAAAACATGGTTTGAGACAAAACTCAACAAAGTCGATCAAAATTTTTGGATTTTCAACTTTTTATGTATTTTTGGATTTTTGACACAAAAGTAAGACGAAGATTGAACAAAAAAAACAATGTCAAAACATTTGAAACATAGACAAAACAAACAAACAAACAATATTTCAAATCAAACATGCAAAAAGCACACAACCAAGCATATACACGAAACATGGGAAGTATTAATGCATGGATATGTTGTAATGCTTATGCATGAGTACCCTTCGTCACCCACACGTCATGTGCGTTTAGGGTGATATCCTTAACGGATTGGGTACGGGAGTTAGGACTTTCAAACTTTCTTGTGAAGCTTTCCAAGCAATTGGTGAAGGCACCGATCATCTTCATCACGTCCCTTATTCCTGAATCACTGTTTTGACTTCTTGGTTGCTCACCACCCCAAGACCTCCTATCACTTCTTCTTCCTCGTGACCGGGTAACACTTGCATTGTTCAATGCTCTCAGCTTATGGCATTTGGGTCTGGTATGTCCTTACAATTTGCAATGGTGACAAACATGATTCGTTCTAGGACCTCGTTATGATCTTGGCATTGATCTTCCTCTAGCTTCAAATCTGGCTTCAGATTGATTACAGAACTTATTTAACACTCGTTGATCAGCCACCTTCTTTTTCTGTTCAACATTAACTTTATCAAGAATAGATTCTTCTACAATCGGCTCTATGGCCTTCACAAATTTCACTTATTTGGTGACATTAGCCGATAAGCTACTCCCTCTAGTATATCCCACCCCGGACTTATCTAAAAAATGTTTTTAAGATGAAATAACATCTTCCAACTTCTTGGAGGAGACCCTATCTATCTTGGCATGTGCTTGCACTACCTCTTGCTCAAGAAATCTCACTTTTGTATAAGTTTCTGATAGCTCACCATTTAGTATCTCAATCTCACACTTTGCCTCCTTGTATCTGACCAGGAGACTTCTGTAGTCTTCTTCAGCTTTCTTCATTTTCTTCACAGCCGCCTTTGCTACCCTTGCATACTCTCCCGACTTTTCAAGAAGTAGAGTGTAATTCTCTTTAAGACTAGCTGTTTTCTCATTCTCTTCATCCTCTGATTCTTCAACAATCCCAATGGATTCTTCACCACTGTGCTCTCCGAGTTCTTGCACTAGCATACCCAAGTCTTTCAAGGACTCAACATGATCCATAGTCATGAAGGCGGAATAATTTCCTTCTCCGTCACAACTGTCCTCAGAATCAGAGTTTGGCGATCCGAGTCACTTAGAGTAGTGGCATAGACCTTGCCCTTCGACTTCAAATAATTGGGACATTCCTTTTTGAAGTGTCCATGTCCATTACACTCGAAACACGTGATTCTTTGTGAAGATTGCAAATCTCTACCATCTTTCCTTCTGAATTCTTTCTTTTCTTTCTCAGAACTCTGAAATTTCACTTTGTTACCAGATTTCCCACTGTTCTTGAGCTTTAAGAACTTCCAAAAATTCTTCACAAGATACGCCACATCTTTATCTACAGCATCTTCATTCGACGAGTCATGAGATACTACCCTCTCATCTATGGTTTTAACAGCAAGGGATTTGCTTTTCCTCAGCATGGGTAGCGACAATTCATATGTCTGCAATGAGCCAATCAACTCTTGAACTTTAATGTCGTCAAGATCATTGCTCTCTTCAATAGCCGTCACTTTAGCGCGGAAACTTTCTGGCAGTGACCTGAAGGATCTTCCTTACTATTATAGAATCCTCCGTCTTTTCCCCCAAATTGAATTTTTCGATGACAACCTTGTTCAGCTTATTGTAAAAAGAGTCAAAAGACTCATCCTCGCTCATTTTGAGCTCCTCAAAACGAGTGGTCAACATCTGTAGTTTGGTGTACTTCACTTTCTTAGTCCCTTCGTAAGTTGTCTCTAGAATCTCCCATGCTTCCTTAGCAATAGTAATATGTGAAATCCTGTGAAATTCTTCTAGAGAGACACCACAGAAAATGGCATTCAAGGCTTTACTATTAGCATTAGCCGCTACAAGAGCTGCCTTATCTCAAGTGGATTTGGCAGCCTTCGGCCTAGTCCAACCAACTTCAACTGCATCTCACACAGCATCATTAATAGAACATAAAAATACCATCATTCGAACCTTCCAAAAAGTATAATTATTACCATAAAAAAAATTGTGGTACATTTAGAGATTGAGACCTATCCATCTCAACAAGGGGTCAGGGATCACACTTAGGTATTTAAACCACAACAAGTGCACCTGCTCTGATACCAATTGAATGTTCAAAATGGGTACAAACCACCCTTGAACGTTTAGACCCCAAATTACAAAATATCAATTCAAGCTTAATATCAAACGATTAACGTGCGGAACATGAACATAAGCTAAATATAGATTTGATAAACAAACTAAGCCAAATATAAGCACATCCATAATAGAAAATAAATGGCAAAGATAAAGAGAAGGAAGATGCAAACACACGGATAACACACGATGTGTTATCGAAGAGAAAACCGAAGCCCTTAGCGTAAAACCTCTCCGCCGCCCTCCAAGAGGTCAATAATCCACTAAAAAATGTAGTTAGGATACATGAACAGCAATAGACCCTCCAAGCCTAATCTACTCGATGTACCTAAGCCCTCCAAGCTTCTTGCTTCAACGAGATTGCGCTGAACCTTTTTCTTTTCTAGCTTACCGGATTCCGCTATAGCCTATAGCATCAACCAATGTGAATTAGTTCCTTCCTAACTACTTCCAAAGCACCAAATAAACCTTCTCACAGATATGGGCATGGTGAGAAAAGGATTTGGTCAAGAACCACTCAAAGATGTATCAATGGAGAGGAAGAGAGTAGAGGAATTTGAAGAGTATCTTAGGTGAAGATTGTGGATGAATCAATCTTTTTTTTCTTTAGGGTTTCTCTCTCAAAATTCTCTCTAACTAAAATCCCTCTACATTTTGTGGGTATAAGGGTCTATATATAGTGGTGTGTGTTTGGAATGCGAAGAGTCAGTTTTTCCCAAACTGGGTGGTCTGGCGGATTAGCCTCGCAATTCGTCTGAGTCGCGAGTTCTAGCCGCAAGTTAATGGCCTGGCCAGCCTGGGACTGTTGTCCTGTAGTGCGACAGCTAGCGTGACCCTTCAACTCCCCTGCGTGCTCCTCACGTGTGCTGTAGTTGGCGGCTTGCCAGTCGCGAGTCAGCCTTAAGTCCTAGCCGTGAGTCTCTGCATTCTTGCACAATCTTGAGCATTTTTTCACATTCTCTCACACACTACCCTTACATGAATCCCACCTAAATACAGGGTTACTAATTGCTAAAATATAAGCAAATTTGGCACGGAATAAAACCAACAAGATGGTTGATTAAATTCAACCTTACAAAAATATTCTCTTCTCTACCAACAACCAAGTTCAAATGCGTCTCACAACCATTGAGACACAGTTAGATGTTATTCAATGCAAACTAGAGGAGAGCCTTTAGCTATTCGTGCCAAAAAAGGGGAGAGCAACTCATTGTATAGCTTGGATGATAGCATACAGTAAAGGGGAGAGCAACACAAGAATGGGAAGTGTGCATTTAGATGGGATTGATGTAAGGGTAGTGTGTGAGAGAGTGTGAAGAAAACTCAAGATGTGTGTACTCAAGAAGAGCCTCGCGACTAGCAAGTTGCCAAAGGTGGCACACGTGTGAAGCATGCAGGGAAGTTGAAGGGTCACGACAACTGGAGCACTGCAGGACAAAACTTCTAGTCTGGCCAGGTAATTAGCTCGCGACTCATTCCAGTCGTGAGGTTGAGTCACCAGAATGCCCTGTTTGATGAAAACTGACTTTTCGCATTCCTCATACACACTACTATAAATGCCCTTATATCCATGAAATGTAGAGAGCTTTTCAGAGAGAATTTTAAGAGACAAACCCTAGGGAAAAAAAAGATTGACTCATCCATAATCTTTATCATTTGATTCTACAAATTCCTCTACTCTCACCCTCTCATTGACATATCCTTGAGAGGTACATTTGTCAAATCCTTATCTCACCATATCCATATCAGTGAGGAGGTGTTTTGGTGCTTGGGAAGCAATTGAGAAAAGGACCAATTCATTTGGTTGATGCAATGGGCTTATTCCGGGATCTGGTAAGCTAGAAAATACAAGGTTCGGCGTAACCCTATTAGAGCAAGAAGCTTGGAGGGCTTAGGTGCACTGGGTAGACTAGGCTTGAAGGGTCTTCTGCTATCCATGTATCCCAACTTCATTCTCTTGTGGATTATTGACCACTTGGAAGGCGGCGGAGTGGTTTTTCGTTGAGTATTTCGGTTTCCTCTTCGATAACACATTGCCTTGTTATCTTTGTGTTTGCATCTCTCTTTCCTTTCTCTTTACCTTTTAATTGCTACTGTATTTGCAATTAATTATGGTTTAGAGTGTGTTACCATTTTGGATATAGCTTATATTTCATATTCCGCACATATATTGTTTGATTATAAGTTTGTGTTGGTAATTTTGTATTTAGGGTCTAAACGTTCATTGGTGTTTTATACGCTATTTCATGCAAGAGGTTGATTTCAATCACCTTTTCCTTTCCTTTATGTTTTTCTCTTATAATGATGCATGTTTTTTATCCGTAACATGATTTATTAACTGTTGTTTTGTTTAAAACATGATCTTGAATTTCTTATATATAATTGTCACAATCTTTTTCTTAATTTCATTTATCTGCATATAACCAATTCTTTTTCTTGAAATCAAAAACAGATTTGCATATTTCTTAGATGTAGATCTAAAATTTTCTTTATCAAAAAACAGATTTGCATCTTTCTTAGATGTAGATCTAAATTTTTTTAAATAAAAAAAAAAAACAGATCTGCATTTTTTTTAGATGTAGATCTAAATTTTTCTTAATGAAAAAATAGATCTGCATCTTTCTTAGATGTAGATCTGAATTTTTCTTAATTAAAAAAAGATATGCATCTTTTTTAGATGTAGATCTGAATTTTTCTTTAAAAAAAAAAAAAAAAAAAAACAGATCTGCATCTTTCTTAGATGTAGATCTAGATTTTTCTTAATCAAAAATAGATATGCATCTTCATTAGATGCAGATCTGAATTTTTCTCCAATCAAAAACTGATTTGTATCTTTCTTAGATACAAATTTGATTTTTTAAATATATGCAAATTTTGAAACAAAGAAAAAGATTAAGCATGATTGTGTTTATGGTTGTTTGTTTTGCTTAACTCATTTAGCATAAATTTATGTTATGAGTGAAATTCTCTTCAAAAAAATCTTTTCCATATTTTTTGAACATATAAAAAGTAGATCTGATTTTTCTGTTATTAAAAACCATTTTTTTTATTATCACAAAACGGATTTGATCTTTTACAAAGTTAAAATCATTTTTTTTTTAAATTCTTAAAAACAGAGATGATTTTTTTTACAAACCAAATTCAATTTCTTTTAATCACCAAAACATATTTGAATTTTCTCTCCAAAAACCATTTTTTTACACATACAAAAACATATATGATTTTTTTACAAACCAAAATTAAATTTTTTATTCATTAAAACAGATCAAATTAAAAAAAAAAAAAAACGAAGAAAAGGATCCATTCATAGATAAATTTGTGTGATTTAATTCTTGTTTTACATGCTTAACATATCATTCATAGCATGCCTGAAAGAGTACATTGGTCACAAGAGTCTAGAAAACCAGACTCTGTCTGGGTGGAATGGGTGCCTAACACCTTCCCATTCCGTAACCTAATCTCTGAATTTAGGTCTTTGAATAAGTAGATCTAAGCCTTGTCCTTTTTTCTTTTTCTTTTTTGGGTAGAATGTAACTAGGACAAGAAGCCATGTTTTTTGGGTAGATTGTAACTAGGACCCAAAGCCATGTAATTTTGAATTTTTCAATTATGTAATTTTTTATTCAATCAATGAAAGGATGCTATTTAGTCATGTTGTACTTCATTTTTATTTTATTTTTATAAAAAATAAGTGGCGACTCCACACCACTTACCCAAAAAGAGAGGTGCCTTAAAAATCACTCAAAAATCTCTCTCTTTTTTGAGAGGCAATTTCCCAGTCTCTCACAAATACACCCTTAGAACCTAAAAAATGATCAAAATACCCCTATAACCTAGAAACTGACTGAAATTGCCCTAAACCTAAAAAATGACTATAATACCCCGAAAACCTAAAAATGACTGAAATAGCCTTAGAACCTAAAAGATAACCAAAATACCCTTAGACCCTAAAAAATAACTGTAATGCCATTGAAACCAAAAAAGAAAAGGACTGAAAACCCACAAAACCTAAAAATTTCCAAAATGACCAAAATACTCTTGAAAAAAAGAAAAAAAAACCCCAATACCCCCCCCCCCCCAAAAAAACCCTCTAAAATTACGAAAATACCCTTAGAACCTAAAAGATGATCAAAATACCCTTAGAACCTAAAAAATGACCGAATGACTTTGAAACCTAAAAAGTGACTGAAATACCGTTGAAACCTAAAAAATGACAAACCAGCACTTGAAAATAAAACTAATGGGGACTAACATGACTAACAATATTGGGAAAAAAAATTATTAAGGAGAAACTTATGATGCCACGTGACCTCTCCAAGTAACTCTTTGGAATAGGTGGTCCAAATTGTTGTTGTTCATCAATTTTAGTAAAACTCATGACAGTGATCTCCTATGAGTTTCAAAATATCAAGAATGACTAAAATACCCTCATTAACATATAAAAATGACTAAAATTCACCACAAAAATTTGAATAGTACCTAAATATACCTTGTCGATACCGTATTTGTCCAACCTAGATTCATGTGTCAAAACAAAGACAAAGAATTCAAAAAAAAATTTGAAAAAGGTGCAAAATTATAAGTTCTAAAGCCAAAAAGGATTAAAAAAATAAATAAATACAACATGGCTGGATGTTGGATGAAAGGGCCACAATATTAAAAAATCACTTTTAAGGCTAAAACCGTAGCAGGTATGGTCAAAAAGTTGACTTTTTGATCCAACCCTCTGATCGCGTTGAATTTTGAAATACCGAAAACATGCAATTTTTAAGCTATCTTTGCACAATAAACTGTACCTATTGGGCAAGAACTAAAGCAATCTTACTAGACCATCTTGAAGAACAAGTTCATAGCTACTTCTCATAAAAATGGCTCGACAATATCTACCCTGGATTGAAAGATACAAAATTTTCAAGAAAAAACGTCATAGAATTTTTCAATAATACGTCACCTTCCTTCCGAACACAATATCTTGATGACCATAGCTCCAAATCAGGCAAGTCCAAGACTAGTGGAAACTAGACACCCAGAGCTTTCCAAACATATAAAGTGTGAAGAAAACAGAGCTTGGAAAGCCCTCCAAACATATGCACAAAGATTAGACTAGAAATAGGAAAAAGACAAAATAGGCCCGATGAGGTGGCAAGAATGGGAAGCTAGCTAGGTGTAACGTGTTACACCTAGCTAGCCTCCCATTTCCCTTATCCCCCTATAAATACCCCCTTATTTTTATGAAAAAACACGGAGAAAATTAGTAAAAAATAGAAAAATATGAAGAAAAAGGTGAGGAAAGTAAAAAACAAATGTGAGAAAATTCTGGAAAAATAACCCTAAAAATTCTGAAAACTCTCTCTCTCTCTAGGAAATCCACATAAAAAAAAGCCTCATCCATTTTTATTTATTTTTATGGGAAACCTTATAGGGATAGGGTAGTTCCTTAATAACTACACCCATTTCATTCTCTCTTATTATCTTGTAAACATCATTTCCATATTCAGAGTACCTCGGACCTTAGTGTCGGACAACGGATTTCAGTTTGACAGTAAGGTGTTTTGCAGGTATTATAGTGAATTAGGGATCACTAATACATATTCAACCCCAGACTACCTTCAGGGCAATGGTCAGGCTAAACCAACTAATAAAATCATCGTTAATGGCCTAAAAAAGAGATTAGATGACTTTAAAATGACACATGTTAAGGAGTTTCCAAGTGTACTATGGGCGTTTAGAACAACTCCGAGGAGATCCATTGGGGAAACACCTTTTTCCATGACTTATGGGTCAGAAGCTGTAACACCTACTGAAGTTGGGATGCCAACAATATGAACTGATAATTTCAGCCAAGAAAACAACGATTTGGCACTGTTTGAAGGCCTAAACATGATAGAAGAGAACAGAGAAATTTCCATAATTAAGTTAGCTAAATATCAACAAATGGTCAGCCGAGGCTACAAAAAGAACATGAAAACTCGAGAATTCATCCATGGAGATTTGATACTTAGAAAGGTCACAGGAAATACCCAAGATTCAAGCTGGAGAAAATTGGGTCTAAAAATAAATAATCTAATAATATGGGAATTAAGTTTTGTAGGGACCCGATTCGGGCACTTCCCTCTTAGGGATGAGTGGACCCAAGCCCAGGTAACCCTGTACAATAAATTTGTAGAGAGTGGATAGAAGGACTAGGCATTAGTGAAAGATACAACAGTTGGTGTGGGTTTACAGGATTATCAAGTGAGATTTGGCTAAGTGTTCTAAGGGAAAATTTGTCCTCGGCCCAGTCTGAGGAGCTCTTTCCTGAGTGTTAGTGGAAGTTGGGGTTGTCCTTGAACACCCCGAAAACCCCGAACCCCCTTTACTTCTGAGGATTCATTCTATTATATAGCCCTGTTCAGCTAATCTCTGCCTTCCACTTGTTGATCATCTGAGCCTGTGTCTGAGGGCTTGTCCCATCAGCCGCCTTCCCAAACTTTCTGTTAGTTGAAGTAACCAAGGCATCACTGTTCAATGGTCAATTCTCCATTAATGCGGCCAGAGTGTCGGTTGCGTACATTTAATGTGTGGATGACAGCTTCCCTTTTTCAATGTCGGCCAGCCGAGGACATGGTCGTCCTTGGCAAAGCTCCTTGACAATTTGAGCCTCCCCCACTCATCCTCAGATTCTGTATTGTCCTCGGCATGGGCCTTGGGCCCGATATGGAGTGGACTAGGGTTGCCAAATCTTTGGGCCCCACAATAGCCCCTCAAAATTCTTCTGCTCGGCTCCTCAGGCAGGGAAGAGGATTTTGATGTCCTCGGGTCCTTACCCTGGCCTAGCGAATCTTGTCTTCCTATCAGTGCCAAAATCCTTCCAACTGCTCAGGGGACATTCCTGTCGTTTTGGTACTTGGAGCGCACATTCATTAAATTTTGGCGGCTCTATGTCCTCCACGTTCAACGGTGTGATGATGAATGGACGGTAGGGATACTTCTGACTTAAAGGGTGGGAAAGCCCGTGCGGTTACTTTTAATTGGGGGTATAAATACCCAATCGAATTGATTTACCTCTTCATTTTTGCATTCAAGAGCTCTTGCGCACATACGCTGAACTTGATCAAGCCTCCAATCGACCTAACGCCTCCTTTCAACATAAAAGGCCTATCCGAGGAGCCTTTCCTCATTTTTGTAAGTTCTCTTCTCCTTTTGGTTCATACTTTTCCGCCTGAGTTCCTTGTCCTCTTATTCCTCTTTCTCTCTCCTTCGCTTTCCTTGAGCCCCTCGTTGGTTCTTTAGGATGGGTAGGTTTAGGAAGTTAGTTGAGTCTGAGAAGGCAATGGTAAAATTCGTTGCTAACTATAAAATCCCTGATACAATAGGTTTGAGGTACTGTGGAGAAGGAAAGTGGAGCATTAAGAGAAAAGAGGGTGAGGTGTGATTCCTATAATTGCCTTTATGAAGGGTGGTATGAGGATCCCCATGGGACCAATGATGAGGGATTATCTCAGGCACTTCGGCTTATCTCCCACCCAGTGTGCCATCAATGTGTTTAGGATCTTAGGTTGTGTGGATGCCTTGAACAAGAAGATGGGGCTGAGGTTAACCCATTATGATGTAAACTGGTGCTACAACCTCTAGTGCCTGAAGGGGAAGTCTTATTACATGAAGACGAGGGACGATAGGGTTCGGCTCATCTAGTGACTCCCTGAGTCCAGCAAGGGTTTGAACAAAGACTTCTTCATTGTGTCTGGAGAGTGGCACGATGGCCTTCATTGTCTAACAGTGGAGGGTACACTAAGTGGGGCATTCAGACTAGGAGAGGATCTAATTTCTTGTGCTTTCGCACTCCGCTTTGCTTGGTTTTTGACAGGAACTTGTTTTTCTTTTGTGCAGATTTGCGCGCTTTTAAGCGTCACTTCGGCTTGGTCAACAAGGAGGATTTGCAGACTGTACTGAAGTCGGAGATTTTTATGAATGAAGCCGACAACCAAGTAAGAGCCGCTCATGAGATCCTAGGATATGATCCGATTCAAAAATTGTTCTCGGCTCCAAAGCACATGATTCGAGCTAAAGATCCTCGGTTGCATAACATTACTGTAGTTGAGCACGAATTTTTGATCCCCGAAGGATCTCCAATTCCTAACGGCGTACCATTGGTGGGTACCTCTTCATCACCTCAGGTTGCAGAGACTGAAGGGGGAGAGCCAGGAGAAGAGGAAGTTGCTGACTTAGGTACGTCCGAGGATGAGTTTGACGTGTTCGACCGATTCCATTCGCCTGAGGACCCTTCTGGCGATTTGGGTGACCCCAGCTTGGTTGAAGCAGACTCTTTGTCCAAAGAAGCCTCTCCCCGGTTGAAGATGAGTTTCAAGAAGCGACCTCAGACAAGCTTGCTGGCCTTGATTGAGGGGCAGCCGGGGAAGGATGCGCTGGAGAAGTCTCCTCCCAAGCGTCCTCCTCCCCCACCCCAACAGAGTTTGCCATCTAGGTCCAAGCCCGCCAGTCCTCTGCAGAAGAAGGACAAAGGCAAGAGGCCTAGGGGGGCGAAGAGTCTAATCCTTCCCAGGGCGATGGCGATGCTCGGCAGCCATCAAAGCAGCTGAGAGCAGGGCGCCGAGGTCAGGAAAAACAGGCCACTATCCAGCCCGGGGCCCAGGCTTGGCTTCCTGCCCCTATGCTCCATGAGAAGCCCTTAACGGACGATGCCTCCCTCAGGGACCCTCGAGGGGGAGAGGGTGTGCACGTGGCTGACGCATTGGCGAGATCCTTGCTACTCCCTGCGAACATGGCCCAGCTGGAGGCTCTAAGGAGCAAAGAGGTCTTCCTCGACCTTAAATAATATTTGGGCATGGTAAGTTTCTTGATCACTTGTGATTCTCTTGACTTCCTATTTCATGGCTCCTTATCTGTTGTGCATTGGTTTTAATTGGCAGGCTATCCACTTTATCTTTAGGTTTGAGGATATAGCAAGTAGCCAAAGCAAGGTCGCGGGTTTAAGTGTAACAGGCTGTTAGACGCTGTGCGGACCCTCAACGCCACCAAGGCCGATCTTTCAAAGGCGAAGGAGCAGTTGGAGGAAATGAAGAAGGCTCGAGACGTCGCCGAATCAGGCCTTGCTAGCCCCCAAAAGTAGGCTCTGGATCAAACGGAGTGCCTGCTCAAGGCAAAGGATTAGCTGAGGGTCGCCAAAGAGGAGATCGCGACCCTGAAAAAGAGGGTGCTCGAAGTAGAAAGGGCTAGAGGCGTTGTGGAGTCTACTAGGGATAAGGCCTTGAAAGTCAAGGAAGAGGCTGAGTTGGCCAGGGCTGAGGCTGAGGCTTCCAAAGGATAGGCCACGTAGGAAGCCTACAAGTCAGGGGTAGTTGAGACAGAAGCTGCCCTTAGGGCTCAAGTGGCTGGAGTGTGCAGACTTTACTGTTCCTAGGTGTGGAATGAAGCCTTGAAACAAGCAAGTGTTGAGGCTTCATCTGACCTGTGGAAGGTAGAGAGTGTGTACTACCCTCCTGCTATTCGTGAGGCTGCTCTTCCCAGCTCTGCGGCTAAGGTGGCTCCTAAAGGAGTTGGGGCTGTTCTTGAGGAAGACGTCCTAGCAACTACCACTTCGAACGACACCTCCAAGGAAGCTGATCCTCCTGGGGCTGTTGAGACAAGCAAGGGTCCCACTGCGGATGCACCCTAGAGGCTGCGGACCCCTTAGTTGATGTCCAAGTTGACCTTTCTCAGGCTGTAATCCCAAGCGAGAGTTAAAAGGACCCTGAGACTTTTTCTGCCAGCCAACTGAGGGGGGAATTGAGATGGAGCTAAAGGAATGATCTTCCATTGCGCCTTCGCTTTGTTTGTGTTTTTTTTTTAAACATTGTAATGGCACTTTTGCCTTGTGTAACTCTTTAAAGATTTAGTGAAGTGCATATTTTATTTTCTCTTATTCATCCTGTTTGTATTATCATTTTTATTTACTTGTACAATCCTGGCTTTAATTGCGTTTCAGCTGACCACATCGATGCTTTAAGTGATGCCCATGGTCTTGGTCTTAAGATTCCATCGTAGGAAAGGTCACTATCCTCTGCAGTGCTCATTATTAGAACCAAAGTGGTCAGCTTCGTTGTAGGTTTGGGTCTGCGGACATTACAAGACCCTGGTTCTGTCTAGTGCTTAGATTCTCCTTAAGTGACTTGTTTCCCCATAGGTTTGAGTCCATGGACCATGCAAGACCTTGGTTCTGTCTAGTACTTGGATTCCCTTAAAGCAACTAGTTTCCCCGCAGGTTTGACACCGAGGACCATTCAAGACCTTGGCTCAGCCTGACATTTGGTCTTTCGTGAGTGAATAGTTTCTCCATAAGCTTAAGTCCGAGGACCATGCAAGGCCTTGGTTCTATCTGGTACTTGATTCTTGAAGTGGTTAGTTTCCCCATAGGCTTGAGTCCGAGGACCATGCAAGGTCTTGGTTCTGTCTAACACTTGTCTTCTGAAGTAGCTAGTTTCCCCATAGGTTTGAATCCGAGGACTACGCAAGACCTTGGTTCTGTCTAGTACTTAGTTCTTCTTGAAGTAACTAGTTTCCCCATAGGTTTGAGTCAAAGGACCATGCAAGACCTTGGTTCTGTCTAATACTTGATTCTTCTTGAAGTAGTTAGTTTCCCCATTGGCTTGAGTCCAAGAACCATGTAAGGCCTTGGCTCTGTCTAACACTTGTCTTCTGAAGTAACTAGTTTCCCCATAGGTTTGAGTCCATGAACCATGCAAGACCTTGGTTCTGTCTAGTACTTAGTTCTTCTGGAGTAGTTAGTTTCCCCATAAGCTTGAGTCTGAGGACCATGCAAGGCCTTGGTTCTGTCTAACACTTGTCTTTAGAAGTAACTAGTTTTCCCATAGGTTTGAGTCTAAGGACTATGCAAGACCTTGGTTTTATCTAGTATTTAGTTCTTCTTGAAGTAGTTAGTTTCCCTATAGGCTTGAGTCTGAGGACCATGCAAGGCCTTAGTTCTGTCTAACACTTGTCTTCTGAAGTAACTAGTTTCCCCATAGGTTTGAGTCCGAAGACTATGCAAGACCTTGGTTCTGTCTAGTACTTAGTTCTTCTGGAGTAGTTAGTTTCCCCATAGGCTTGAGTTCGAGGACCATGCAAGGCGTTGGTTCTGTCTAACACTTGTCTTCTGAAGTAACTAGTTTCCCCATAGGTTTGAATCCGAGGACTACGCAAGACCTTGGTTCTGTCTAGTACTTAGTTCTTCTTGAAGTAACTAGTTTCCCCATAGGTTTGAGTCAGAGGACCATGCAAGACCTTGGTTCTGTCTAATACTTGATTCTTCTTGAAGTAGTTAGTTTCCCCATTGGCTTGAGTCCGAGGACCATGCAAGGCCTAGGTTCTGTCTAACACTTGCCTTCTGAAGTAACTAGTTTCCCCATAGGTTTGAGTCCGAGGACTATATAAGACCTTGGTTCTGTCTAGTACTTAGTTCTTCTAGAGTAGTTAGTTTCCCCATAGGCTTGAGTCCGAGGACCATGCAAGGCGTTGGTTCTGTCTAACACTTAGTTCTTCTTTATTGCTTGGAGCGAGGGAGATCATCCTCAGCGTTGAGGAGTCTGCCCTTAGAGTGATTGTGGCCTTGAGCTTGCTCCACCGAGGGGGGACCCTTCTTCGGTCTGGCTCTTTCGTCCGGCGTACCATTTCCAATTACGAGGCGTCTTTTGGGCTATTCGAGTAACGCGCTTGACGCTTCAGTGCGTGAGGCACATCCTTATTAATATCCTTGCGGATTTACGAGGATCCAGCGATTGGTGAACTCTTTGAAAATTGGGCGGAGTTAACACATTCGGTAATTCTTCCTTAGGATTCTATGCGGGCTAGTTTTCACCAGCTCTTGCCTTCTATATAAGGCATTTTGGGGTAGTCTTTTCTTCAAATTTCACAAACACTTGGGTTTAATAGGGGTTCAAGGCTCTCTGTTTTCTGGGAATTTTCAGGGGCCTTGCCAAAATAGTGACT
This sequence comes from Quercus glauca, assembly GCA_023736055.1. NCBI lineage: Eukaryota > Viridiplantae > Streptophyta > Magnoliopsida > Fagales > Fagaceae > Quercus > Quercus glauca. The sequence goes on from CM043315.1 coordinate 3,988,124, forward strand.
GGTGCCTGAGGGGATGGAGTGGCCCTAGAAAATGGCGGGTTTAAGAAAGCCGAGCCCCCTTCAGGAGCCGAGGATGCCACCCCAATCCTGGATGACACAATGGAGGAAAAACAAGCAGAGGCCAAAGACCCTCCTTCTTTTCAACCTAGCCAGAGAGAGGACTCCCCTTGCAGTTTGGAGGGAGATCCGAAAGGAACATAACGTCTCTCCTCCGTGTGCGAATCTACCGGCCCTCCAAGCTGGTAGTGATTTGCCGGCACCCGGTCGTCGTGGGACTGGGAGAGAATCAAGGAAAAACCTTGAGATGGGACCGTCAGGCACCGCGCCTTCTTCTTCCTTCTCTTTTCAAAGTGCCGTCCATACTGGTTGGGGAGCTATGGACGGTTATAGAATAGGCCTGTCTCCGTCTCTCCCTCCATGCTCAGCCTAGCTTTAAAACATGCTTGCCTAGGCCCCTTTTTTCCTTTTTCTTTTTTTAGCTTCAGCACAAGCATGCCTAAGTATTTACCTTCATAGTTAGCTTTAGAACAAGCCTGCCTAAGCATTTGTTGTATAATGTAACTTTCCTTTACTTAATAAAGAAGTAGCCACATTTCGTTTCTTTTACTTCTTGCATCTTTCATTTCTTTGTGATGATTGCCTTCTGAATGAGTACGTTACCGTTGTTTGTGTGTGTGTGTGTGTTTTTTTTTTTTTTTTTTTTTTTTTTTTTTTTTTTTTTTTTTTTTTTTGAACTTGGAAGAAGTGTTGTTATTCATCCTTCCACACCAACTGTCACACTTACTAATTCTCAAGTCCTTCCCACAGACGGCGCCAATTGTAGGGACCCAGTTCTGGCACTTCCCTCCGGGGATGAGTGGACCTAAGCCCAGGTAACCCAGTACAATAAATTTGTAAAGAGTGGATAGAAGGACTAGGCATTAGTGAAAGATACAATAGTTGGTGTGGGTTTACAGGATCATCAAGTGAGATTTGGCTAAGTGTTCTAAGGGAAAATTCGTCCTCGGCCCAGTCCTAGGAGCTCTTTCCTAAGTGTTAGGGAAAGTTGGGGTTGTCCTTGAACACCCCGAAAACCCCGAACCCCCTTTACTTTTGGGGATTCATTCTATTATATAGCCTTGTTCAACTGATCTCTACCTTCCACTTGTTGATCATTTGAGCCTGTGTCTGAGGGCTTGTCCCATCAGCCGCCTTCCCAGACTTTCTGTTAGTTGAAGTAATCAAGGCATCACTGTTCAATGGTCAATTCTCCATTAATGCGGTCAGAGTGTCGGTTGCGTACATTTAATGTGTGGATGACAGCTTCCCTTTTTCAATGTCGGCTGGCCGAGGACATGGTCGTCCTCAGCGAAGCTCCTTGACAATTTGAGCCTCCCCTACTCATCCTCGGATTCTGTATTGTCCTCGGCATGGGCCTTGGGCCCAATATGAAGTGGGTCAGGGTTGCCAAATCTTCAGGCCCCACAAGTTTATAATTAGGTTTTTAGGGTAATTATCTTTCAGATAATTATTTTTATTGATTTAATTATCAAATTAAAATGGATTTCACAAGGAATACAAGTCCAAAATACGTCCAAAAACAATTCTTGGCCCAAAAAAACACCTAAAAAGAGTCCAAAACGCATAAGAAGATGAAATTGGGTGAAGCACTGAGGAGTGCCAATCGGCACTCCACTTGGGGAGTGCCAATTGGCACAAATTTTAAGTTAGGCCCAGATACGTTTGGTTCAGGTCTAGACCCATTAGATTCAATTTGTTAGGGATTAAACCTAACCTAATTCACATTTGCTAATTTTCTAAGCAACCCTAGCTTATTTTTTAAGCAAATACACCTCTATAAATAGAGGAGAAAACCCAGAATTCAACACCCCTTTGCCCCTTAACATTAAAGAAACTCTGGAAGTCTGACTTTAAGAATTTCTTTCTTGTCAAGTGATAATTTTTTAGGACTTACAGAGATTTACTCTCTCTGACTCTAAAGCAATTCCTCTGTAGAATTTGTTCGTGTAATCGATCCAGGTATCACTTTTAATTCCTTATTAACATGCATGTTTGAATGTTGATTCTTTTATTAACATATATATCTAGCTATGTTTTCCATGTTAACATGTGAAAAATAATCTCTAATATGATTTTTTATGATTGTTTAATTCATATGTTAGTACATATAGATTTAGGGTTTTCCATGATATAATTTTAGATCTATGATTATTTGTTACTAAATGCTAAGGATCTGAAATTCTTTTACCAAAACTCCTTCATTTCATAATTAAAAATCAGATCTGAAATTCTTTTATCAAAACTCATTCTTTCTTTAAAACTCATTCTTTTTCATAATTAAAATCATGTCTGAAATTCTTTTATCCAAACTTATTCTTTTTTCGTAGTTAAAAATCAGATGTGAAATTCTTTCTTTAAAACTCCATTCTTTTTCATAATTAAAAATCAGATATAAAATTCTTTCTTTAAAACTCTTTCTTTTTCATAATTAAAAATCAAATATGAAATTCTTTCTTTAGAACTCATTCCTTTTCGTAATTAAAAATCAGATCTAAAATTCTTTTATCAAAACTCATTCTTTTTCATAATTAAAAATTAGAACTGAAATTATTTTTAAAAACTCATTCTTTCATTATTAAAAATAAAATCTGAAATTTTTCTTCAAAACTCATTCCTTTTCATAATTAAAAATTAGATCCAAATTTTTTTTTATTCTAATTTGTAAAGTTGTGATTTACAACTATATTTTATGTTGGCTTTATTCCATGACAAAAAGTGTTGTAATTACTTTTGTAGGGTCAATTTTTGTTGGGCCAAGTATTTACTTTCTAGACTCGGCCCAATAAAACCCTTAACAATAAATTTGTAGAGATTGGGTTGAACAACTGGGCTAAAAATGGATTCAACAACGATTCAAACAGACCAAGCGAGGAGGAAAAGTGATGATCTGACTGGTAATCAGTAGAAATCCTCTTGAATTCGAAGAGGTTTAAAGTTTACAGAAAGAAATGAAAAATCCCCCCCTCTCTGTGAGACCTACTTCCTTTATATATACACTTTTCCCTCCACCTTCACCGTACACTTGTTCTTCATCTAGGTGTCCACCGTACTAGTCACATCAGAAGTTTGCTTTAACCTGCAGTGAGTGGGAGTGGTTGAGGTTGCATTGTTCAGGTGTCTTCTCCACATAAATGCGGCCAGGAAAGTTGCTGTAGTGCATTAAATGCGGTGGCAGTAGCTTTACTTTTAAGATATTTCATGATTTCCTCGCACTTAGGCGTGCCCAGAACTCACTCCTTACTAAGGAATCTTCAGTATATCTACTTGATCAAGTTCTCCGGAGATCCGATGGGTTGAACCTCTTCGGACCAGCCAGGTCGTCTTCGGACACAGCATTCGTCCCTTCTTGGTTGCATTTTCATCAGGATGGCAAAGCGCTGGTCACCTAAATTTCTTCGGACAAAAAATGATACCCAAATAAGGCCCCAGGCCCAACATATGGCGTTGGGCTTTCTCACCCACAATAGCCCCTCAAAATTCCAATTTTTCCCTCGTATCCGAAGAGAAAAAGTAGGGTTTTGACCTTTTGCCAAATGAAAGCATTGAATTTCTGCCTCCGCACGTGGGTATGCGCATAAATCTAGGCACCTTTTCTATTGCCGCTGTTTGTTGCGTCGTTTCCGAGGTGTCATTAATTGCTCTAGGCGGCGTCTTTTCCATGAAATCTAACGGCACGTCGCAAATCCAACGGACGAGATTTTTCTCAAAATTTCGGGCGGGATAAATCCCACCACTTTGCCTACCTCTATATAAAGTCCCAGAGGGGGTCATTCTCTCACTTTGCAAATTTCAGGCTCCCCAGCGAACTCAAGCATTCATGCTCCCAAAGCCTTTCCTGTCATCTACTCCAACTCGTCCCAGAATCTACTACGGTCCTCCTGCAAGGCTAAAGGACATCCTCCAATTCGATTCTGCGTAAGTTCTTCATTTGAGATTTTCGTATTCTTTTCAGTTTGCTTCTTCGGCATTTGGACATTCATTTCCCAACCACTGCTCTATATAGCTTCCCCCTATCTTAACTTAAAATGGGTAGGTTCGAACATCTGGTGGATAGTCCTTCCCAGATAGAGAAGTTTAGGGCGATATATCGCATTCCCCAAGATGTAGGCTTAAGATATTGCTCTTCGGAGGAGATACTATTAGACCGAAAAGAGGGCGAAGTTGCGATCCCCATTATCGCCTTCTTGGAAGGAGGGATGACCATCCCCATGGGTCGGGTCACCAGAGATTACCTTCTGAACCATAAACTCTGCCCTGAACAGTGTGCGGCTAATGTGTTTAGGATTTTAGGAGCAGTCGATGATCTGAACCAACATATGGGGTTGGGGCTCACCTGGCTCGACGTGGTACACATGTACGAATGTCGTTCCAAGCAAGGGTCTGGATACTATCTTAGATCCCGATCCGATGAAGTAAGGCTCTTCTCTTGCCTCCCCAAGTCTAACAAAGGGATGAAAGACGACTTTCTGATCGTCTCGGGCGCATGGCATGACGGGCTTCATTGCCCTACTCAGCCAGGAGACCCAAGTGGGATATCCCCCATATAGGTTTCCTCACAATAAACTTAGGGTTTTCGTTTTCAATAATCTGTTCTTCTTTATCGTATTTCACGCTTTCTGACAATTCTATTTTGATGTTCCAGATAGGGACCACATTGCTCCTCGGCTGAGCCTTGCTAACGTCGCAGCACTTAACTTCCTTCTTCGGTCTGAGATATTTGCTAGCGAAGACGGGCAGCTTAGGGCAGTGCATCTCATCCTTGGCTATACTCCGAAGACAAAGGACTTCCAACCAGTTGGCAACGCGATAACACTTGGAGACCCTCGCCTTAATCGTATCGACGTTGCTCGGAAAGGCTTTCTGGCCCCGTTTGACCTTGCACCCGTGCCATATCCGAACCCACAAGGCGTTCCACTGCTCGTCCATCCTATTTAGCAGGTCCCCCTTCGGCCGGAAGCAGGGGGAGAAAAAGTAGCCTCATCGACTCCCTCACTTGACGAGCAAATCAACCAGTTCAAGTTTGAAGAGGAAACCTCGGAGGAAGTTCAAATTTTGGCTGTCGACGAGGTATTTGATAGGCACTTAGTTGCTCCGCTCTTAAATATAGCCGTGCCTGACGACTCTGAAGAAGAAGATATGCAGAGTCTAACGGATTTGATGAAGAACAGGAGGCCGAAGGTCGTGACCAAGGGTACTGGTACATCCCAGCCCACGGTCAATCTTCCACCACCCCCTCCTCTTCCCCCAGCCCCAAGAGATCCTGGCCTAAAGCCGTTGCCGGATCTGAAGAAGAAAATGGTGGTGACGGATATTGAAGAAGGGGAAGTGGTCCCTCCGAAGGGACCTAAGCAGCAAAAGACGGCCCATGATACAAGAAGTAAAAGGGCTTCTTCTACTGAGAGCAGAGAAGAAACCCTGGCTGCAGACGTGCGGCGAGGGACTCGGGTGTGGTCTCCAAAGCTGACACTGGATGGCGCAGCCATCCCACATGATGCCTCTCTCCGAAACTACGCTGGAGGGAAAGCTGGGCGCATAACAGAAGCGCTGAAGCAGGCTCTCCTCCTTCCGAAGGACATGGAGTCCTATCGGCGCTTCAGCCAACAAGAGCTCTTTCTGTCCCTAAAAAGGGATTTAGCCATGGTGAGATAAGTGATATTCTCTTGTGGCTCTTATGGGCGTTCACAACTTAACGTAAAACTCTGGTTGCCATGCAGATTGCCCAACAAATTTACGTGGCTGAAGAGTGGAATAAAGAGAAAGATGTAGAAGTGCAAGCCCAGGTCTGATCCAGGGAGGAGGTCGAGAAAGCACTGGGCAGTACAAGAGACGAGTACGCCCGCATCTCCGAACAACTGAAGGAGGAGGCGAAGGCAAAGAAGAGTGTGGAGGCAGGCCTGAAGAATGCTCAAAAGCAAGCCGAAGACCAACGCTAGAAGCTATATACCACCGAAATCAATCTGGAAACAGAGAGGGTGTTGGTGAAAGAACTTCGGGCTGAGCTAGACAAAGCCAAGGACGCTGCTAAATTGGCCAAGGAGGACGCTCAGTTGGCTAAGGAAGCAATTAAGGCCGAGAAGCAGGCTGCCTACCTGCTGGGGGTGCAAGAAACCCAAACGAGGCTGACCGAGGAGTTTGCCAAGGTCTGCAGGGATTATTGCGACATCACGTGGGGCAAAGGCCTTGATGCGGCTAGAGTCCCTACAGAGTCTGCCTTAAGGCAGCCTGGGAGTGTCTACTATCATCCTGACATATGCGACCTGCCAGATACCTTGGAAGCTTCCTCGGCCGGTCAGAATCTTCCAGTCCCAACTGAGACAAGCCAGGCACCTCTTCAGACCGGAGATGCGGGTGATCTGCCAAAGACTGATCCAGTGCCTCAGAATAAGGCTTAGGATGTTCAGATTGTGTAATAGTTAGGACCCTTTATCATCTATTTTGTAACGAAATTGCCTTTTTAATGAATGAAATAGTTTACTTTTTGTTCCTTGTTGCTTTTATGGAATATGTTAGATTGTGTCATTATGGCTAACAATGATAGTTTAATAACTAAGAATCAACCAAAACCACGGTAATCTTTTAAACATGGCTAAACAAGGCCTTATGATAATAACAGTTGACGTAATTTTAGCTTAAGTTTGCATATTCCACCAAACACCAGATTAAACTAATAACGTGAACGAGTGTCAACTAACCCAAATCTTCTGGTCCGAGGGCTACAGGTATGATTGGATTTAAGTTTAAACACTTATGAGAATCGTAAAGGAGTGTTAACTAACCCAAATCATCTGGTCTGAGGACTACAGGCATGATTGGATTTAAGTCTAAACACTTGTAAGAATCGTTGAGTGTTAACTAACCTAAATCATTTGGTCCGAGGACTACAGGCATGATTGGATTTAAGTTTAAACACGTAAGAATCGTTAAGGAGTGTTAACTAATCCAAATCATCTGGTCCGAGGACTACAGGCATGATTGGATTTAAGTTTAAACACGTAAGAATCGTTAAGGAGTGTTAACTAACCCAAATCATCTAGTCCGAGGACTACAGACATGATTGGATTTAAGTTTAAACACTTGTAAAAATCATTAAGGAGTGTTAACTAACCCAAATCATTTGGTCCGATGACTACAGGCATGATTGGATTTAAGTTTAAACACTTGTAAGAATCGTTGAGTGTTAACTAACCCAAATCATCTGGTCCGAGGACTACAGGCATGATTGGATTTAAGTTTAAACACCTAAGAATCGTTAAGGAGTGTTAACTAACCCAAATCATCTGGTCCGAGGACTACAGGCATGATTGGATTTAAGTTTAAACACTTGTGAACTTAGCATAACAAAATGGTATCATGACTGAAGGAAGAATTCTTTTAATAGTAGTACCTTTTGAGGTTATTTACATTCCATGGCCAGGGCACTACATGATTATCCAGGTCTTCTAGGAAGTATGCTCCAACGCTAGCTATCGAAGTGATGCGATACGGCCCTTCCCAGTTCGGTCCCAGCTTTCCCCAAGCTGGATTCTTTGCATTGCCTACTACCTTCCTTAGGACCAGATCACCAGGCTCCAGGGGTCTCAGCCTTACATTGGCGTCATAGCCCTGCTTTAGTTTCTGCTGATAATGCGCCAGTCGGACCATTGCATTTTCCCTTCGTTCTTCAATTAGATCCAAACTCTTTTCCATCTGCCCGTCGTTGCTGATTGGATCAAAGGAGCTTGTCCTGTATGTTGGGAATTCAGTCTCTAGAGGTATCACGGCTTCAGCCCCATAGGTCATCGAAAAGGGGGTCTCTCCAGTAGACCTGCGAGGCGTAGTTCTATATGCCCACAACACGTGAGGCAACTCTTCCACCCATCTACCTTTGGCTTCGTCTAGCCTTTTCTTCAATCCGTTAACTATGACTTTATTGACAGCTTCCGCTTGCCCATTTCCCTGGGGATATGCAGGGGTAGAATATCTGTTTGTGATTCCCAGCTCACTACAATAATTCCTGAATGCTTTGCTGTCGAATTGAAGTCCATTGTCCGATATGAGGGTATGGGGGACCCCAAACCGCGTGACAATATTTTTCCAGATAAATTTCTTCACATCCACATCCCTTATGTTTGCTAGAGGTTCGGCTTCAACCCACTTGGTGAAATAGTCCGTGCCGACCAGGAGGTACTTCTTGTTTCCCGCTGCCTTAGGGAATGGGCCCACAATATCCAACCCCCATTGAGCGAAAGGCCATGGGCTGGTCAGCGGATTAAGAATGCCTCCGGGTTGATGTATGTTCGGCATAAACCGCTGGCATTGATCACACTTTTTGACGTACTCATGGGCCTCTTTCTGCATATTCGGCCGCCAATAACCTTGAGTAATGGCTCGGTGAGCCAAAGACCTCCCACCGGTATGGCTTCCACAGATCTCTTCATGCAACTCCTTTAGTAATGGTTCAGCTGCCTCCGGGTGCATGCACAATAAGTATGGGCCTGAATAGGAGCGTTTATAAAGTTTATGGTCCTCAGACAGCCAGAAACGAGTAGCTTTCCTCCGTATTTTATCTGCTTCCCCTTTTTCATCGGGTAACACATCGTCCTTTAAGAACGTGATGATAGGGTCCATCCAGCTTCGGGCAGCCCTGATGTGATGAACCTGGACTACCTCTTTTCTTAATTCCGTTGGTCTATGCATGTCCTCAATGAGGATAACCCTTGGCAATTCTTGCGCCGAAGAGGTGGCGAGCCTGGCCAAAGAATCAGCATGCGTGTTGCTGTTTCTGGGGATGTGTTGCAGGTTGAAAGTTTCAAATTGTGTCTGCAGTAATTTGGCTTGACTCAGGTACCTTTGCATTCTTTCGTCTTTCGCCTCGAATTCCCCTTGTACTTGTCTGACGATTAATTTCGAGTCCGAGAACATCTGGACTGACTTTCCTCCCATTCTCCGTACCATCGTCATCCCCATTAAAAGAGCCTCATACTCTGCCTCGTTATTCGTCGCAGAGAAATCAAGCCTTAACGCTTTTTCAATGACAATTTTCTCTGGGGATATTAGCACTAGCCCCACTCCTGAGCCTCTTTGATTTGATGCGCCGTCTACGTACACTTCCCAAGGCAAAGGGCTCCGCGAAGAAACCATACCAACGTGCCCTCCTTCCATGCCCAACATTGGTGTCACTTCCTCTAAGTGGGGTTCTGTGAACTCGGCGACCAAGTCCGCAAGGACCTGGCCCTTCATTGATGTGCGAGGCATGTACTTGATGTCGAAAGCCCCTAGGATCGTCCCCTATTTGGCAACCCTTCCAGTGTAGTCAGCGCTTCGGAGTATTGCCCTGAGCGGAAGCTGTGTGAGGACTATAACGGTGTGGGCTTGAAAATAGTGAGGCAACTTCTTCGTACCGAGCACCACAACTAGGATAGCCTTTTCTAGTGGCAAATAACGAATTTCAGCTTCATGTAGTGACTTGCTTACGTAGTAGATTGGTTTTTGTACCCCACAATCCGTCCGTATCAACACCAAGCTCACAGCGTTAGGAGCTACGGCAATGTAAGCAAACAAGACCTCATCTGGTTTAGGACTGGACATGATTGGTGGCCGGGCCAGGCAGTCCTTAAGCTGCTGAAAAGCAACAGCACATTCTTCAGTCCATTCGAAACCCTTCCACTTGTTGATCAATGAGAAGAAAGGCCTACACCTGTCTGCTGATCTGGAAATGAACCTGTTAAGGGCAGCGGTCATCCCAGTCAGCTTCTGAACTTCCTTGGGGTTCCGAGGAGCTCGCATGTTGTTGATGGCCTTTATCTAGTTGGGGTTAACTTCGATTCCCCTGTGAGTGACCATATACCCCAAGAACTTGCCTGATCCAACACCAAACGAACACTTCGATGCATTCAAGCGTAACTTGTGTCCCCTCAGAATTTCAAAGACGTCCCTTAGAGCTCCGATGTGCTCGGCTATGACCTTGCTTTTCACCACCATGTCATCAATATAGACTTCCATGCTTTTTCCTAATTGCGGCTCAAACATTCTGGTCATCATCCTCTGATAGGTAGCCTCGGCGTTTTTCAAGCCGAACGGCATTACTTTGTAGTGGTAATTCCCAACAGGGGTCACAAAAGCAGTTTTCTCCTGATCGGCGAGGGCCAGTGGTATCTGGTGGTAACCTTGGAATGCATCTAAGAAACTCATCCGATGGTGCCCAACAGTAGCATCAACTAGTTGGTCTATTTTTGGCATGGGAAATGGGTCCTTCGGACAAGCTCTATTAAGGTCGGTGAAGTCCACACACACCCGCCATTTTTCGTTTTTCTTCTTGACCACCACTGTGTTAGCCAGCTATTCGGGGTAAAAGATTTCCTTAATAGCCCCTGCCTGCTTGAGTTTCATCACTTCTTCCCTGACGGCTTCGGCGTGTTCCCTTGACGGACGCTGGAGCGGTTGTTTCTTGGGGATAACGGTGGGATTAACGTTTAGGTGGTGGCAAATGAACTCTGGTCTCACTCTTGGGGCCTCTGCGGAGTCCCGTGCGAATACATCAATGTTGGTTCTAAGGAATTCCATCAGCTCTTCCTTCTCTTGGGGAGGCAGCATGGATCCGACTTGAAAGAACTTTTTTGGGTCGTTATCAACAGATATCTTTACCAAGCTCTCACATTCTGCCTCTTTGGCCGGGGTTTCGGCGTCTAGCACCGAAGGTTTTAACTACTATAAAGTTTCATCATTACGAATTGGGGGCTCAGCTTGGGGTTTGTGCTGGACCGCGGCTACTAGACATTGCCTAGAAGTAGTTTGATCTCCTCGAATTTCCTTAACCTGCCCTTCGGATGAGTATTTAACCTTCTGATGAAGGGTGGAAGATACGGCCCCAAGAGCATGAAGCCAAGGTCTCGCCATAATAGCAGTGTAGGGTGAGTAGGCGTCTACCACTATAAAATCTACCTCCACCGTCGCCGACTCGGTCTGTATAGGTAGTCTAATCTGGCTCTTCGGGATGACCACTTTACCATCAAAACTCACCAAAGGAGAACCGTAGGGCGTCAAGTCTTTGGGAGATAAGTTCAGCCCCTTATATAGATCTGGGTACATTATTTCTACGACGCTGCCCTGGTCTACCATCACCCTCTTCACGTCATATCCACCTATTCTCAGAGTGACTACTAGAGCATCATCATGCGGTTATATAGTCCCGAGTTTGTCTTCATTCGAAAAGCCCAAAATGGGTTGAGCCTCCGTCCTAAGCCTCTTCGGCTCCCTATTAATACTTTCCGTGGGCAGCCGAGCAACTGATAATACCCTGGATGGGCAAGACCCTATCCTCCCTGGTGCGGCAAAGATAACATTTATTGTGCCCAAAGGGGGTTTCACAAGACCCTCTCTTCGAGACGATGCGTCTCCCTGACCGTGTGAGTGGTGCAAAAGTTGTTTTAGCTTGCCCTCGCTGACAAGTTGATCCAGGTGGTCCCACAAACTCCTACAGTCTTCCGTGGTGTGCCCATGGTCAAGGTGATATTGGCAGTAGAGGTTGTGGTTGCGCCTTTCGGGGTTTCCGACCATCTTATTTGGCCTCTTGAAGAAAGGCTCATTTTTTATTCTCTCCAGAACTTGGTGTACGGGCTCACTAAATACAGCATTACTGCCTGAAAATTTGCCGAACCCTGTCCAACCCAATCCTTTCTCTGCCGGTTGTGGCTCTGTCGGTCCGACCTGAAATCCCCCATCTCCTGAGGGATAACCTTATCCTTGCCTTTAACCTGCTGTTGGTCTTCTTCGACCCTTTTGTATTTATCAATCCTATCCATTAACTGGCGTACACTGGTGACGGGTTTGGTCGTTAAGGACATCCTTAAGAGATGTTCCATGGGTAGGCCTAGCTTGAAAGAGCTGATGGCCACCAAGTCACAGTCTTCTTCCATCTCGTTATACGTTTCCCAGAACCTATCTGAATATGACTTCAAAGTTTCACCCTCCCTCATGCTGACGGACAACAGGGAGGCCATGGATTGCGGGACCCTTCGGCACGTGACAAAGCGCGACCCAAATGCATGAGCTAGCTCTTGGAAAGAGCTGATAGTGTTTGCTTTCAGACTATCAAACCATCTCATGGCTATTGGTCCCAAACTGGATGGGAAAACCTTGCACATTAGGGCCTCGTCCCTAGAGTGGACGGCCATCCGCTGGTTGAAATGACTCACATGCTCCACTGGGTCAGTCCGGCCGTTGTAGATGGTGAATGTAGGTTGGTGGAAATGCCGAGGAAGTCTGGCATTCTCAATGTTACGCAAAAAAGGGGATCTGGCGATCTGATCCAGAGCTTTACTCATAGTATCATTCCCTGCGCCTCTTGGGAGGGGGCTCTGAGGGTTCCTCTCACGATGGTGCATTTCCTCATAGGGGAAGGGTTCACTGACTGGTGTTCGAGGCCTCCGCCTATAGTCGTCGTCTTGCTCGTCCTCAGAATCATCATCAGAGTATGAGGAAGTGTGCTTCCTCTTTGCACGGCGTAACTCTTTTTTTAGCCTTTGAATCTCCAACTGCATGCTTTGGTTTTTCTCTGCATGGGATGTGTGGCTCTCTTCATGTGACCTATTTTGACCGTCGTATGTGGTGTGTACGCTGCCTTCACGATCCCGTCTCAGTTCTAGATGAACAAAGGGATCAGTGTGCTGAGATGATCTGGACTTCATTGGTCGTTTCCTCTGCTCAGCCGTTTCTGAGGTGTTGCTCCCACCTTTGCTCAAGCTGTTCCCACAGACGGCGCCAATTGTAGGGTCAATTTTTGTTAGGCCAAGTATTTACTTTTTAGACTCGGCCTAATAAAACCCTTAACAATAAATTTGTAGAGAGTGGGTTGAACAATTGGGCTAAAAATGGATTCAACAACGGTTCAAATAAACCAAGCAAGGAGGAAAAGTGATGATCTGACTGGTAATCAGTAGAAATCCTCTTGAATCCGAAGAGGTTTAAAGTTTACAGAAAGAAATGAAAAATACCCCCATCTCCGTGAGACCTACTTCCTTTATATATACACTTTTCCCTCCACCTTCACCGTACACTTGTTCTTCATCTAGGCGTCCACCGTACTAGTCACATCAGAAATTTGCTTTAACCTGCAGTGAGTGGTAGTGGTTGAGGTAGCACTGTTCAGGTGTCTTCTCCACATAAATGCGGCCAGGAAAGTTGCTGCAGTGCATTAAATGCGGTGGCAGTAGCTTTACTTTTAAGATATATCGTGATTTCTTCGCACTTAGGCGTGCCCAGAACTCACTCTTTACCGAGGAATCTTCAGTATATCTACTTGATCAAGATCTCCAGAGATCCGATGGGTTGAACCTCTTCGGACCAGCCAAGTCGTCTTCGGACACAACATTCGTCCCTTCTTGGTTGCATTTTCATCAGGATGGCAAAGCGCTGGTCACCTAAATTTCTTCGGACAAAAAATGATACCCAAATTGGGCCCCAGGCCCAACATATGGCGTTGGGCTTTCTCACCCACAACTTTAATTTTGTTCCTTGTAATTTGTGGGATTTTATTGTATTGGGTTTAGTATTAAGTTGGTGAAGAATCGAGCATAAAATGAAGATCAATGCATTTCGCGACTAGTTCGCGAGAAGTTTGCGAGAAGGGTTCCCGCGAAAAAGGCATGTGAGAAGCACGTGACTAGAAGCTGAAAAGTCGTGTCAAGCTGTCAATTTCACAAGTATTTCACGGGTAAGGCCTTCCCACGAGATACCCGCGTGACTCTCTGCCTGGAGGATTTTTAAGTGTAACTTTCTTACCTTTCACCTATACTATATATACCCTCATTACCCACAAATGTAAAGGAGGCCATTTAGAGAGAAAAATCATAGATAGGTTTTCTACAACACACACACCTATCTTTTAGAGAGAGAGAGCTACTCATCCTTAGTGAGAAATTATTCTAGCCTCTTCTCCTTCCCTCTCCCATTGTCATACATTAAGAGGAGATTTGTACCCAAACACAACCCACACTTTTACAGAGTGTAAAGAGTGTTTTGGAGCTTGGGAAGCTTTTGGGATTTTCCAAACGAAGCTGGTAAGGCTTGGCGGATGCAATCGAGTGTATTGTGGGATCCAGAAAGCTAGACAAGACTCGGTTCCGAGAAGCCTTGTTGGAGTACGAGCTTGGAGGGTTTAGGTACATTGAGTAGATTAGGCTTGAAGGGTCTCTTGCTATTTGTGTATCCCAACTTATTGTCTAGTGGATCAATTTACCGCTTGGAGGGCGGCAAAGAGGTTTTTTGCCGAGTTCTTTGATTTCCTCTTCGATAACACATCGTTGTGTTATCTTGTATTTGCATTCTTCTTCCCTACTCTTTTAGCTTTCATTTTACTGCTGTGATTTAATAAATATGGCTTAGAGTAGTTATATTGTTTATCCGCTCGCATTTACTTTATTTCGCACTTAATTTAGGTCAGAGTAAAATCAACCGAGTCGTAATATTTTAATTTGGGGTCTAAATAGCTCTTGTGTTTTCACAAAAATCCAAGCTTTCATAATTAAAAATTAGATCTGAAATTCTTCCTTTAAAACTCATTCCTTTTCATAATTAAAAGTCAGATCTGAAATTTTTCCTTAAAAATTCATCTTTTTCATACCTAAAATTAGATTTGAATTTTTCATACCAAAATTCCTCTAGATCCCCATTTTGTCATCAAAGCTCTTTTTTTATTTTTTTATTTTTTTTATATTGATGTCAAATCTACATTGTTATCCTAAAACTCTATTTTTCACATTAAACGTTAGATTTGATCATTTACATTAGATTTAAGAGCTCTAAATAACATTTACCCATAGATCTAAGAAAGTTTACATGACATGTTGCATTTCATAATTTGTTGCATACCATTAGTCAAGGGTACTTAACGTTCATTTGGAGTCTAGAAGACTGGGCTTTGCCAGAGCAAAATGGGTGCCTAACACCTTCCCATTCTGTAACCTAGCCCCTGAACCAAAGGTCTTGGTTCGTAGAATAGTGTCATATTTTTGTTTTGGTAGATAGTATCTAGGACCAAAGCTTTGTATTTTTTTTACATCGATTGTATTTAGGACCAAAGCCTTGTAACGATATTCTACCAAGTTGTATTCATGTGTTCAATTAATGAAACTTGAGGTATTTCAGATATGTGAATTATATATTGTATTTTTTTCATATTTCTTTTTTGTAATGTAAAAAAATAAGTGGCAACTTCACATAATCTCCAAAAAAGAGGTGCCAATGCCTATATCTTTTGATTGAGAGTCGGTTTCTCATAGTGGCGACTACGCTGAGGATGTCAAGGACTAAGCTTCACATTAGACTTTAAATGATCAATTAAGTACCCTTGTGTTTGTATGATATTCTTTGCTTGTACAATATTGGTTATGTTTGTATGATACTGTATAAAATGTTGTATGAGATGCCATGTTGTATGTTTATAGCTTTTTCTTTTAACTGTCATTTATGCGTGCCATGAAACAACAATTATGCAAGAACCTATCTTAAAAACTATTGGTAGTAACCATGGATCACTGGTCTTCCTTAGATTTAGGTACCCAGTGGTGAACCCACCAACTCATAGCCCAAAGTCACTTGATCATTTCTTGATGACTGAAAAGGATAAACCATGTCGTTTGGACCAACTCAACATTCATTACTGTAAGGTTGAATTTAATCAACCATCTTGTTGGCTTTATTCTGTGACAATTTCCTTGTAATTCAACACTTAGTAACCTTGTATTTAGGTGGGAAACTTGTAAGGGTAGTGAGTGAGAGAATGTGAAGAAATGCTTAAGAGTGTGCAAAGAAACAGAGTCTCGTGACTGGATCTCGCGGGTGAGTCGCGGTTTGCAAGTCGCCAAAAGCTGAAGAGTCATGCCAGCTGTTGCACTACAGGACAAAAGTCCCAGGCTGGCCAGGCTGTTAGCTCGCGGCTTGAACTCACGACTAAACCCAGTCGCAAGGTCAAGTCGCCAAAATGCCCTGTTTGGGAAAATTTGACGTTTCACATTCCATTCTCATTCCAGTATAAATACCCCTCATTCCCACGATATTGAGAGAGCCTCTAGAGGGAATTTTGTGAGAGAAACCCTAGAGAAATACAAGATTGATTCATCCATAATTTTAACCTTAGAGACTCTACAAATTCCTCTACTCTCTTCCTCTCCATTGTTATACCCTTGAGAGGCCTCTAGCCAAATCCTTATCTCACCACACCCACGTCTATGAGAAGGTTTATTTGGTACTGTTGGGAAGCAGTTAGGAAGGAACCAATCTACATTGGTTGATGCTATGGTCTAGTAGCGGAATCCGGTAAGCTAAAGAAAAAATAGGTTCGGCGTAACCTCGTTGGAGCAAGAAGCTTGGAGGGCTTAGGTACTTAGGTAGATTAGGCTTGGAGGGTCTTCTGCTATTCATGTATCCCAACTATATTCTTTAGTAGATTATTTGACCGCTTGGAGTGCGGTGGAGAGGTTTTACGCCGAGGGCTTCGGTTTCCTCTTCAATAACACATCGTGTATTGTCCGAGTGTTTGCATCTTCTTTCCTTTATCTTTGCCTTATATTTACTGCTGTGGATGTGTTTAAATTTGGCTTAGATTGTTTATCAACTCTGTTATAAGCTTGTTATCATGTTCCGCACATTAACTGTTTGATAAAAAGCTTGAATTGATAATTTTGTATTTGGGGTCTAAACGTTCAAGGGTGTTTCATACCCATTTTGAACTTTCAATTACATTACAAGTTGAGAGGTGCAATGTCCTAGCTATGGGAAACAATAAAACAAGAAACCCATCCTACAATATAATGATTTAGAACCTGTCGTTAGGTCGGTCCAAGTAAATGCAGCATTGCGCCCTGTATGTGTTTGTTGTGATTGATTGAATGATTGAAGTAGATGGGGATGTAGCATTGATTAAGCCAACCTACATTTTCTTAGGGGAGAATCTGGTCAAGATCAAAAGGAAGACTTGAAAGAGAATCAAAGAGCGACAACCAAGCAAGTTCTAGTTTAAGGCCTATTAGAGTAATGAAACCACTGTGCATAGAAGGCATTCCATAGCTCCAGCACTACAACCCAATGTTTGATTCACAAGACAGCCAAAACAACAAAGGATCAGAAGACTCTGGCAAAGATAAGCATCAGAATGCTGAAGAGTAGATGAGTACCTAAAAGCTACTGAATACAATGGTAGCAAACCAAATCCAATTGAGGGAGGATATGAATCTCATGGTGCAACTGTAAATACCGTATTTTGTCTGACCTCAAATTTGGTTAGAAACCTGAGTTTCAAATCAAGGGTCTTGTCGGTTTATTTTGATGTAACATTAAACATATCGGAATTCCATTCATTTTAATATCCAATGGCAAAAATCAGGTTTGACTTTATTGAATTGTTGTGAAAATGAGAAATTTGTCAATTTAGGGTTTGCCAATAAAATGTGTTTTATTTCTTAAATTAACAATTATTTCCTCTCGAGATGCATTAAAGATCATATCTGATGTATGTCGACGCCCAGCCTTGAAACGGAGTAGAGAATCACCGTCGTTAGGCCTTTATTCCACCACCTGCCGTGGCGATGCTCCTACACACTCGTGAGGCCCTTTGGAGGCCCCTCTCGAATGATGGGTGTACGTGTGTGTGGTGGTGTGGCATGGTTTGCACAGGGTTTTAGGTGCTTTCTCTCACTCTCAACGGAGGAAGGTAAGTCTACCTTTGGCGTTGTGGTAGGAATCTGGGCCAAATTTTAAGGGATTACCAAAGGTAAGTGGAGTCGCCACCAATCATTGGGTTTTCCTAAGGTGTGATTGGTCACCTATTTCTAATTGATTTTATTACCAATCCTAGGCTGAGAAAAAGGGCATTTTTCCTAATCTAATGTGGATGGCAAAAAAAATCATAATTCTTAGGTCCGGAAGTTTAGTTACGTGTGGGGAAGGTGTTAGGCACCCTACAACGCCTATCCAAGGATAGTCCTTTGTTTTGATAGAACCTTAATTTTTGGAGATTGGCAGAAAAAACATGACTTTTGCATTGGCTTTTCGAGGCTTTGCATGCATAGGGGCTTTAAGGTTTGGCTTTTGAATGGGTGTGGTCCCAATCTATGTTTTCCTAAGGCATTCAGGCTAAGTGCCAGATTTACACAGCGAAAATCTGGTGACATGTCACCTTACTTTCGCAGCGGAAATTAGGCATCGCTTTGCCTTAGGTGACATGGACTATGACAATCACACCAGAAGGGGCGTGCAAGTATATATATATATATACATCATGCATAATGCAAGCACACAAAGCAGGAAAGTAAATGCCTACATTCTTGGAGCATGGCCCAAAATATAGGTGAAGGAAAGTAAACAGGGGTCGCCATGCTCTAGAGATGAGGACGAATGGTACATGACATGATATACCTAATACAAACCATCCAAGAGAGAAAGGGAGGACAAAGGAAGGGGTTTTAAAAGAATACGTAACCAAATGGGAGAGGCTAGACCCTAAAACTACTAAACATTGCTGCTTGGCTTATATCTACATGCTTGCATCCTCGCTCTTTTTTCTTGTGCTTGGGAGATCGTACCCTAGCTCCATGCGTCCTCGCTCTATGTGTGTACATGCAAAGGCAAAGACAAGAAACTAGCAAACAAGCAATGGAAGGAAAAGATACAAAAAGCATACGAAGGAGGCATAAAGCAGATAAGCACGATAGACATGGCAAGCAAAGAACAAGAAAGCAAGCAAACAAGTGAGAAGGCAAGCAAACAAAAAAGCAAACAAAAGGTGGGGTTTGCAAGGGACAAATGTAGGTTTGGATCGAATTTCCGTAACTTCATTGTGTTGAAACATGGACGGCACACTAGCAAGCAAGACTTATGCATGAACATGTAAATAAGTGTGTAAAGATGCAAAGAAAGCCAACGGGTGGCACAAATAAGCATGGTAAGCATAGCATTGCGCGAAGCGAAAAAGCGAAGTGTATGCACGAAGCAACCCGGCATCCAGAGATGCCTCCCAAATGATTACATTCGAACAAGGCCTCATGGGTGTCAGATGTAACCTCACAAGGACAAGCCCGCGGAAGGCACCAAACATGGCAAAGCTTAGAACTAGAGAGGCTAACACAAGCATAATGCATAGAAGCAAGCATGCATAGACATGCAAATAAGGATGATCTAAACCCTTTGATATGGGCCAAGGTGTATGGACGATGACAAAGACCATAGGGTCTAGATCGAGTCTGAACCAATAGGCCAAAACACAAGAAAGAGAGACAAAAGCGACAAAAGGGCTAAAATAGCACATGACATAGCAAACATAGCCTAGGTCTAGGCATACAAACATGGCATGGAGCGCATAAGCACATGTAAGATAGTATAAAGCATATAGAGAACATAGATCCAAGCACATAAGCATGTGAAAACATAGATCTAGACATATAGGCATAGAAACATGCATGTAAGCATGTAGAAACTTAGCACATAGGCATGGAAGAACATGGATCCAAGCATATAAGCATGTGAAGACAAGGATCTAACCATATATCATGGAAATAAACACATAAACACATAGATCCAAGCAAGGCATAGCCAACAACATTATACAAGCATGTGAGCATGTAATCCTAACATCAAAATGGAACAAAAAGAGACACAAAACATAGGAAAACATGGCATAAAGTCTAAAGCATGTAGATCTAAACATATAAGCATGAAAGGATGTAGATCTAAGCATGAAACATGGAAAAAAGCATAAAAGGCAAGGAGATTTAAGCCAGAAATAGAAATAAGGCAAGCAACAGGCTAAAGAAAGTAGTAAATCATGTTATTCAAGCAAAAGAACAAAATAAAGGCTAGAAAAAGATTTAAAAGGTTAGGGTTGTGGATAGTAGCTAGAAAGCTACATCCATACCCCTAATCCCCAAGTCCAAGATGTAGAACCAAGGAGAAGAAGATTGGGTATAAGAACAATACGTTGTATTTTTGGTGAAGAGAGAAGAATTAAGAAGTGCCCAGAAAGTGTCCAAGCAGAGAGCAAAACCCAAAAAAATGGTCCTTGTTTTGGTCTGAAGGGCGCTTGGGGCCTTTTATATCCCCGACATAATTTTCGAGGCGGTGGCCCTTCAAGGGCCGCCACCTTCAAGCAGTCTTTGATTGGGTTGATCTTGAAACCCTTGGAAAGCTCTTGACTTTCTGCTTCTGAAAAGGTATGGAACTTGAAAATCCAACAGTTGGATCAAAAGTTATGGCTCTTGGAAATTAGCGGTGCATCGATCAGTGCGTTATCCTGATTTTCATGATATTTCGTCCGTTTCAAATTCGATTTCAACCCATGAATAGTCTTTGAAATGAGAATTTGATAATATTTGCAATAGTGTTGGTTCCAACTAGTTCTGACGACCGGATCAAAATTAGGGATTTTAGGCCACCCGAGATCAACTTCGGGTCAAACTTGGTCAAAGTGGCCAAAAACCTCAGAGAAGCTCGGGTTTGATGTAAAACAAAGAAAAGTATTGTTTTGTGCAATTTTTGACCTTCGGTCAAACCTAGAGTTGACCAGGGGAATTTTGGTCATTTTAGCCCAAAAAAGGCACTTTGGGTGCTCCGATGTCTGAACAGGTTACGCCACGTCATTCTGGATGTTCTCACGGCCCTACGGAGAGAAAATAATATTTTTGGCTTTTCAGGGTCCGGCACGCAAATCGAGGGCAAACAAAATATGATATCAACAACGTATTACTAGTGTGAGAGACTGGCATTTGAAAAAACTTGGGTGCTCTCAGAAAAAGGGTTAGGCATTGGCACCTTCCCTTTTCAGGATTCTATGGAGTCGCCACTTATTTTATAATTAAAATAAGAAAAATTTACACTTTACAATATAGCTTGACTAATATTCATTTTCATTGATTTGAAACAATGTACATCTTAGTAGAAAGAACTTTACATTGCTTTGATTCCTAGTTACAATGCTTTGTTTCCTAGTTACATTCTAACCAGAATAAAAATAAGACACTATATCTACCAACCTAAAATTCTAAGGTTTAGGGGCTAGGTTACAGGATGGGAAGGTGTTAAGCACCCATCCTGCCTAGACAGAGCCTAGTCTTCTAGACTTCAAATGACCTTTTAAATACCCATAAAAAATGACATGCAAATTGTTGTGTCAATAATCCTAGATCTAAAATTGGTTAATATGCAAAATACTAGATCTATTGCATTTATGCAAAGAGAAATCTAAATTTTATTAGTGAAAAGAAAGATTTTTTATGAGAATTTTCAAATTGGCAAATTGAATTTTGTGATAAAAATTCATATATGATTTTTTTAAAATAAAAAGGAATGGATTTTTCAAAAGTTCCCAAATCTGATTTCTTAATTAAATAACAGAATGGATCTCCAAAAGGAAAATCCAAATCTGATTGTTTAATTAAAAAAACATAATGGGTTTTAAAAGAAATTTCAGATATGATTTCTTTTTAAGTGAAAAGAATGATTTTTTTTTTTAACATAAAATTCAGATTTGATTTTTCTTTTAAGGAAAACAATGAGGTTTTGGATAATATTTCAGATCTGATTTTTGTTTAAGGAAAAAAAATGAGATTTTGGAAAAGTATTTCAGATCATATTTTTGTTTAAGGAAAACAATGAGATTTTGGAGAAATATTTCATATCTGATTTTTGTTTAACATAAAGCAACAGACCTAATATTTAATGGTATGCACTACATCATTACATAAATACATATGCTAAAACATACATCACATAACCAAAAGAGAATCAAGGCAAACAAAATGAAGGACATGTTAAGAGCATGAAGAATTGAATCAGTTATATGAACATGTGAAAAAAAAAAGAAAAAAAGAGATAGAAACTTACCTGCATGAACGTGTTCCATAAGGAAAGAGTTCTTCAAAATTCAAAGAGAATTTAAAAAAAAAAAAAGATTTATAATAAGAGCCACTTAACAAATAATAAATTCCTAAAGCAAAACTTCCAAAATTTCTTTAATGTAAAAGGAGAGAGGGATTAGAAAAATGGGTCCTGATTCCTCATTTTAATCCCCTATTTATAGAGGTTTGATGCTTAAAAAATAAGCTGGATTGGATCAGATATGAATTAGGTTGCATTCTTATACCTAAAAATTCGAAATGGATGCGTTTTATCTTGATTAGAACATTTTTGGGCCAAGTTTTGAAGCTATGCGAATTGACACTTGCCATGTGCCGAGCCCAATTCCCAATCTTGGTTCAATCTAGACTCTTTTTTAGGGATTTTCTGAGTCGAGAACTGCACCTGGACATATTTTTAACTCGTATTGTAAAATTAATCCCTTTTATTTTGATAATTAGGTCTTTAAAACAATAATTATCTGATAGATAAATATTCTAAAAATACTCAATTATCAATAATTTCCTTGTTATCTAAGTATCCATTTTATTCCTATGCAACCAAGCTCATTTTTGACAAAAACCAACAACCAATCACACAATTATTTAATTAATTGTTATTGTTAAACCAAGTACAATTAATTTCAATTAATTACATGTGATCGGCTTCACCCCCATACAATGCATGCATACTGTGAACATTTGATCTTGTGATATCTTTCAATTTGACGGTCCGATTTGAAAATCGAGCATACCGTCGCAATCGTTAGAATCTCAATATCATTTTTATGATATGCAATGAATGATTTAATGTATGTAATGCAACTATGATTTTTGGGTATTTGAAATGGTCATTTTAGTCATCTTCCCAAACTAAATTGTGGGTGCAAAATCGAGTGTTTACAAAATGCTCCTCATTGACAGAGCTTGCAAAGCAAAAGTCAATGTAAAACAAAGACACTGATTTTAGCAACCATGATTTACTTGAAGTTGATTTTTCAAAGATTTCCTAGCCTTAGAACCTAGAATATTTGGGTGTAGAACTAGTGTTTTATTAAAAAAATTGAAACTATGGACACTTAATCTACTTGATAATTGATGAACCTAGACGAAATCTTGAATGCTGATGAGGCAATCAAGAACTATATTCGCTCGATCTGAAAGCAGACTGAGAACTATATTCGACTCAATCTGTAATTCTAAAGGCGACAAAGAACTATATTCAGCTCGGTCTAGAATTTTGGAGGTGACTGAGAACTATATTTGGCTCGATCTGTAATTCTGGAGGCAACTAAGAACTATATTCAGCTCGGTCTGGAATTCTGGAGGCGACTGAGAACTATATTCGGCTCGATTTGAAATTCTGGAGGTGGCTAAGAATTATATTCAACTCAGTCTAGAATTCAGGAGTCGACTAAGAACTATATTCGGCTTGGTCTGGAATTCTGAAGGCGACTGAAAACTATATTCGACTTGGTCTAGAATTTTGGAGGCGACTGAGAACTATATTCAGCTTGGTCTGGAATTTTGGAGGCGACTGAGAACTATATTCAGCTCGGTCTAGAATTCTGTAAAAGAAAAGTCAAATTAGAATTTTGATGACTAAGCC
Organism: Quercus glauca; assembly: GCA_023736055.1. Taxonomy (NCBI): domain Eukaryota; kingdom Viridiplantae; phylum Streptophyta; class Magnoliopsida; order Fagales; family Fagaceae; genus Quercus; species Quercus glauca. The sequence goes on from CM043315.1 coordinate 4,011,653, forward strand.
GTTATCCACTCAACTTAGGGAATTTTCCATTCCTTTTTGTTTCACTTGATCAATTTTATTCCTTGTGAATTTTTTTCTTTTCCAACACAATTGATGCCCCAAATTTTGAAAGCATTTCTAAAAATTTTAAAGACTATTTTTTCAAAAAATCTCTTTTTCAAATTTTTTTTTTCATTCATCAAATTTTTTATCATTTTCATTTTTCATTCTTTCTCTCTTTTTCCTTTTATTTTGTTTTATATTTTTATGATGAGTTAAGTCAAGTTTGACTTGATCGAGTTGACTCCGCATTTTGGCCCCCTTTTTATTTTTTACTCTTTCATCTTTTTACTTCTTCTTCTTCCTTCTTCCTCTTCCTCCATAGCCACTATTCCAAGCTCCATTCGTCTTGCATTTTCTCTTTTCCTTCACCATTTCTTGCTTAGAAAATCACTTCTCCAAGCTTCTAAACTTGATTTCTACTATCCCTTAAAATATTTCTTCAGATCCTTAAGTTTTTGAATACCTTTGAAAAACCCATGTTAGAAACCCATTTTCAAACCTTCATCTTTGCATATCCATGGCATCTCCTCATGGACCACCTTACTTTCTTCTTTCAATGGGAAGAAATATCATCCATCCATAGAATGGAATGATGAAGAGGGACTCCTCCAAGACCCAAGCACTCATGCTCCACACTCATCGAAGAAAGATTTCAAGGTGAGCTCATTTTTATTTTTGGTAAATTTATTGATTTCAAGTTTTGTTGAGAACTTTATGGTGGGGCATTGTCATTTTTTTGTTGTTTGATCTTGTGGGAATTTTGGATATTGTATGATTTGGATGGAAATCATTGTGTGGTCATGTTGATTTTTTTTTTTTTTTTGGCATTTTTGAATTGTTGAGTTGTTTGGTATTGTGAAGTTTGGACAATGTTGATGATTTATGAGCTTTGTATTGTTGGATGAATTTTAACTTGATTTTTTTAAGGGTATGAAATTATGAGAATTCGATGTGTAGACATGATTGAGTAAACTCATTTTTTGATGAGTGTGGAAATTTTGTTGGGATGTGTGGCATTATTTTTCATGGGTATGGAAATTTTCATTGGATATGATTTTCATGGGTAAAGAAAGAAACTTTTTTCTTTGGGTTGACATATGTTTGGGTCATTGTTAAATAAATTTATGGAGATGAAGGATTTTTGGGTTGATTGGGATACTGTTAGGATGTCGTAGAATTCGAATTTGTAAAATTATTTGTTTGACACAATGACATTTGGGTCCGGCTAAGTTTTGATGAGGGGTATCTTTATTTTGTTGGTTGGGATTTTGGAGTAAGTATTTTTGGAATAGGGAATTTTTGTGAATATCATGATGATTGACTAAACTTTGTTTTGTAGCATTTCAAAAGCCAGTGTAGTCTTTAGTTGCTGAAGCATAGGTGGGCAGTCTTATCCCCAGACATTAAAAATGTCATTAATGAAGCCAGCTTCCGAACTCTTTTCAGAGCTCGCTTGGATCATGACACCAATGAGTATAAGGATTATCAACTACTTATTGCATTGTCTAAGCGATTCTGGGATACCACTTGTACCTTTCATTTTCCGAGCATTGGTAAGGTGATGCTAACACCATATGACTTCTTAGCCATTAGTGAGAGAATTGAGGGTAAAGATTCCATTTCGCCAGTGGAGATTAGGGGTCTTTTGGGTGTGATGCCTTTACAAGTTAGGAGTAAGAACCTGCCCTTGCTGTGGCTATATACCAATATTAACAAGTGTGAGGCTATAGCAACTGGCATCCGAATGTTCGTGCTTCTCTTCATTGGAACTCTCTTATGTCCTGACTTGGGGAGTACTGTGAGTTTACGTTACTTGTGGAGTTTGAGGGATATTGATTGGATCAAAAATTATGATTGGGACAACATGGCTTATGCGACCCTCCTGCACTTCATGACTCAGCTTTCTCGGCGTAGCCTTTCAAGCTTAGGAGGTGCACCATTTGTTTGGTAAGTGAGATTTAAATTCTTGGTCGGGTTTATTTTGCAAAGGTTATTTGTGTGTTGTTAATGTTGATGTGTGCTGATTTTTCAGGTTTGGATGTATGAATATTTTGGTGTTGGTCCGCAACTTTTGGAAGATGTCGATGATATGTTTCCAAGGTTTCTTCGTTGGCTTCCTAAGTATCATCTATCAGTGCCTCCTAAGCATTCTTTGCAAGTTTGGCGTATGGTGATTGACGGCTTAGCTGCTAATGAGGTGTGTTTTTGTTTTTTTTTTTTTTTTTTTTTTTTTTTTGGGTATAGGTATGGCTTCTTTTCATTCTGGGTTCTTTGTAGTGTTCAAATGTCCTTAAATCCCTGGCTTGGATGTGAGGAGCATAAGGAGTGTGCATGGGCCCAAGAGTTGAATGGTTGTTAAGTGTTGTTTGAATGTGGCCATGGGAGATATTGGTATCTTGGTGACCGGGTACTGGCTCAGTTTCAACACATCTACCTTCCGAAATGATTCCTTCCCTTCCTTGTCCTTCCATCCGGTTGGCAGACCTTCTAAATAATGAAGAGATTGACTGTGCTCGGGTTGGCCACACTGTTCCTGGGACACTAGGAGACTGTCTTGAATTTGTCCAAGCTCAATTGTATGGTTGCTTAGCTGACATCTCTGGAACATCGGTAGCCTTCTTTCTTTTCCAAATCAATTTGCATCATGACTCGCATAATCATTTTTTATTTTCTATGTTTCACCCTTTATGAAAATGTCTGAATGTTGCATTTTTAGGCTTCATCTTCTAGAGATGAGAGTCCTCCTCCTAACAATGCTGGTGGTCCTTCTAGTTCTTTTATGGAGACATATCCATATTTTTCGGCATGGCAATATAAGGTAATGAATCCTAATGGATCTTTCGGCTCTGTGGATGTAGACTGGCCAGAGTATACCCCAAATGTCCCGTGGACTGACTCGGTACACTTCCTAATCTTTTAGTCTCCTGTCTCATTTTTGTCCATTGAGTTATTTATGAACATGCGGCCTTATGCTCTAGGTAGGTGTTGATCTTGTGGAAGAAAGCATGCGAAAGATTGGAGGCTTGCAGCTGGTGGCACACACGCAATCTTCCCAATATGTGCTCAATGAAGTGAATTTGGTAAAGGATGATACTCCCTTATAGATTTTTTTTCTTGAAATTTATGGTAATGAACTTAACACCTATCTGTGGCAATTTTTTAGAACAATCGAATGGCAACTGCTGAGGCCAACACAAGATCCTTGGAAGAGAGAATCAGAAACCTTGAATTTCAGAACCGGCAACAAGAATCTCAGTTTTAAATGGACAAGGCATTGGCCAAATCCCTCAGTTTGACAATCACTGTGAATTTTTGAGAAACTTTATGGAACAATTACTTTTGGAATGAATAATAGGGCCAAAACAGACAAAAAATGTGCCTAAAAACATAAAATAAGTCGGAATGCCCTCGGGTGGAATAGGTGCCAATTGGCACTCTTGGAGTGCCGACTGGCACTTTGGGGTGCCAATTGGCACACCCAACTTTGCCTCGACTTTTCACGTCTTTCAACGCATTTTCCTTCTTCTTTTTTTTTTTGTCCTTTAAAAAATATTTTTTTATCCGTTCTAGACTATGAAACACTTTCCCAGTCAGCTTCAAACTCTAAACTTATTTAAACATGGTTAGAGACTAAGAGAGCCTATCTTAACATTAAACCTACAAACAAATATCTGCATCAAAGCTATCAAGAAATAACAATCCCATACAAGAGTTATTCATGGCCAACAATCAAAATCTTCCTCATTCAATCACACATGATATCAACAGATGGGTTCATTACTTTGATTTTGTCACCAAGACCAATTTCACTGCCTACAAGCTAGAGGGGATCAAGGCTCTAAGGAATGTCAAGATCAAGTGGGATTTTCTCCGTGCTACCGTGAAGTTTTAGGATACTGAAGACCATGTATTTTGGTTTAACATTGTTGAACTTTGCCCTACAATCGAAGAATTTTCTAATATTCTGGGTTATGAGCTTGGCAAAAAATCTGTAGCAGTTTCTTATGATCCTAAGCATAATGAGATTTTATCCGATGCCCTAGGCCTTTCTACTTCAATTACCAGTAGCATGATTGAAGGCCACGTGGTGAATCTTCATGCAGTTGTTACAAGGCTTATTGATAAACGTACTCATGGTTTGTCTGACAACATGTAGAAAAATTTTGGCTTAGCTCTTTTCTTCATGGGAGAATTCTCATTTTGCTTTGGAAGACCTAGCTTTGTTGATGCTCAAGCCATAGGTATTGTGAGTTAAGTTAAGGATGGTGATAATCCTGCTTCGTTGATCTTGGTAGAAACACTTTTAGCGCTAGACTCTATATTTCTTAGTGTAGAATCACAACAATTCCTCGGAAGTCCCTTGACTTTGCAAATATGGTTGATGGAAAGACTGGACATAATTGCTACACCTGCTGTTACCAACTATGGTCCTAGCAATTTACCTAGCCAGGTTATCCTGAAGACTAAGAGTCAAACTAAAAGCAATTGGGTGAAATTTTTGAACAAGAAATCCAATATCTCAATTCGATGGGATTGTTATTGGTGGAAGTGCCCACCTCCTTTGGCCTCTATTCTCTCACAGACTCTTGTAAACTCATCTTTTTTACATGATTTCCTGAAAGTAGAAAATTACATGCAATGAATGACATCTTATTCAAAAAATTATGTAAAGATAAATAATAGGGACTAAATGACTTAATTATACAAATTAAGCATAGTAATAAGTAGATAATTGTTGGAGTTTATGCCCTAAAATCCAATTTATTGGCATGTCATAAATAATTAAATTGTTTAATTATATAAAACTATCTATAAATGAACTAATGGGACATTATCTTAGTCCATGAGATGCATAGTATGTGATTTATGTGAAAAGTCACAGAAGATATAAATCACAAGTTCTTTGTAAACTCAAAATTTTATTTCATAGTCGGTGATGAAATTGGGCATTTCATCTGCGAAGACTATAACATATCAACTAAGATGATTTATCTTGATTATGGAAATGGAGACTTCTAGTTGATATGTTGATATGTTGATATGTTTTAAGAGTTAAGACAGATTGAACTGAACCGCCGTGAGATTTATTATTCTCCTAACGACTGTCAAATGAATAATAAATCTCACGACTTCTATTTACATCAACTCTAAATCCTGAGAGAATAATGGAACTGATCATGAGATGTAGGTTACTTTGATATATTAGGAGTAAAATCTATAAGTTACGGTCAAAACCTCAGTATGTTGAGCAGCCACATTTAGTATTGATGGAACATATATTCTCAAGATGGAATTTATAATCTCTTAATGGAGATATAAAATATTCCCTTGAGATAAGTTTAATGGGTTTGGTTATTTAGAGTGTTGGGCCCAACCACTTTAGTAAGGAGTTACTAAAGTATATTTTTATGGAATTGGATTTCATAAATATATTATGAATAACATAAAGGATTAAACCGGTACTCAAGGATTAAGATGTAATAATCTTCAAAGTGGCGGTCTACATTCATAAATTTGTATTACTATGAATATTTTAATGAAAGGGTTGCATGTATAATAAAGTCTTGGGATATAATTTATAGATAAGGCCTCAAGTGCAACTATGTTTATATAGTGGTATTAAATATAGTTAATGGTAACTTTGGATTTGTCAAGAGTTGACAGAAAAGCCCAAGGCCCATTGGAGCTAATGTCTTATTGGTCCCTTTTGGTCCCACTCCAAGCCATACACTAGAGCCCAATTGGAATGGCCCAAAAGGCTAGTCTAATTAGATAATCAGTTGTATATAAGGAGAGGAACATACAGAATTTTGTAAGTGTGGTTTTCATTTAGATCACATAAGGAAGCAATGATGTATGTGAGTGTTGGACACTCCCTTATTCTCTTCTTGGAAACTGATTGAGAGACCACACTTCTTGGGCATCAAATGGAATTGGAGTGAAGATTAAAAATTTTCCCAAGTAATTCTCAAGTCTTGGTTTTGAATTTCACCGCACCAATGTACACATTCTATTTTTTGTTCAATAATTCAAGGTTACATGTTATCTTTCATGAATGAAGTAGATCTGTGTTTGTTGCTTCCGCTGTATGTTTTGTATGAGATACAAAACCAGATTTTCCAACAAATGGTATCAGAGCGGTCTTCAATATCATGCTTCTATAACATGTGATTGAGTTTTAGAATTAAGGAAAAAATCGTTTTCTTGGTGATTTAATTTTTTATAGTAAAGTTTCTGCAGAATTATGTGCTTGACATCATTGGATTAAATCAATATATGTATAGATTCATGTCCGGCTATATAAAACATTGGTGTTGTGATATCAGTTCAAGATTACATATATTAATATAGGCGTGATGTTATATTAGAGATAATACCTCTTATGAAAGAGCTCAACAAAATGCTGCCAAGTTATAACTTCTCTCCCATGTATCCTCTCTATGGACTCCCACCATTCCAATGCATCACCTTTCAATACAAAAAGAGCAAGGATAACTCGTTGCTCATTACTAACCTCCATTGCCCTAAAGAGCCTTTCTATCTCCTTAAGCCAATTGTCAACCTCTATTGGGTCCTTTGTACCCTTGAAAGTATGAGGGTCAAGCTTTCTAAATTTCTCTAGAGCACTAATCGGATTGGTGGCTCCTACTTGATGTTGCACTATATTAGTTAAGCCCCTAATGGCTTCAATAATAACCTAAAGATTAGTGGTTCCCTCGACATTCGATTGACCATTCCTTGTGTTCCTCCTTGGTGGAGCCATCTCTCTAAGCAATACAACAAGATATCATAAGTACAAATTTTAAATATCCCTGAAGGTCAAAACCAAACAAAAAGATAGTGCGACAATCATTCCTACACGCTCCTGAAAAACACTATGAAAGGTCAAATAATTCTAACACTGAAATTCCTATGATCACACTCATGTTCCAAAATAATCACAAGATTAAACCTATAAGTCTACAGAATCATAAACCTATGCTTTGATACCATAACTGTAGCACCCCAAACCCATACCAAGGATTTAAATGCATAACCTGTCTTAATAATAATCAGCACTAATATAATATAATAGAGCTTAATTAAATATCCAAAAATAAACTTCAAATAATCAAAATCTTTTCTATGAAATCCTTAAAAATAACTGGTTTAACAATAAAGTCTCTAAATACAATCTCATAGAGTTCTACAAATGCCAAACTCACTATCCTAAGAAAATATACTAAAACAATCCATCAGCTAACATAGCCCCAAAAGAAGTCTTCAATCTATTGCTCCAATGATCTACCACCAAAAGATATTCCATTGCTCTAATCTGAAAGGGTGGAAGAATGAGGGTGAGCTAGAATTTCAATAAGAGACTACATAACATGAGGATGTCTTTCAAAAAAAAAAAACATTAGTATCATTGATAAAATATAGTCTTTACAAAACATTTACAAATAGCTTTAATAGTAATATAATATATTCTATAAAACTGTCAAGAATAAAACATTTAACTATAACACTGTAATCATTAAATAAAATAATAACCACTTATTTAGCCAAAATACACTAAATAGGTAGAACCAATATATATTAGTAATAAACAATTTTTCCACTTATAAAGGTCAATAACAAGAAAACAGTAATTCGATATGGAAAACATTAAACATTAGCCAGAAAAAGACATAAACTGCTAAACACTCGGTGGGTGATTCCCATAGGGAACAATAACACTAACCTCAAAGAGGCAACACTGGCTCCAAAGAGCAAACAATAACACTGCACCACACCATAATAACACTACATCGGCCGAAGGTCAACACTTAACCCTGTGTTGGCAGAGGTTGCAGACTATTTAGCTGACTATTTGAAAACATTCTTATTTTATTACAATATTGTCAATACCAATCATATATCATATAACAAATACTTTCTCCAAAATATAGTTTTGAGTCATTCTTAACATATACAGTTTCAAAGTAACACTTAAGAAATAATAAAATTCAAGTATGTGTACAAAGCATTGATAATGATATAAGTTTTTGAAACTTCACTTTTGCAATTATGTATATATAAATATATTTTTACCAAAAATATATATAAATATATACGTCCTAAGAGACGTCATGTTTTGAAGCCCACTTACCTCTAGTTGCTAAACCAATCTTCACTTCAACTGTTTGAATCAATGTCAACTAAAACCTAAATAAGGATAAGACAACTCAATAAGAATGGATACACTAAGGCAGCAATGAAAATACAAATTTCACTCTTAAAATTCGTATCTCACCACTTATTCTAAAACTACAGCTAACTTAGTACTCAATCGCTTTATCAAGAACTCCAAAAATCAATACCTAGTAAACAATTCTAATGAGCCAAATATGTAGATCTCTATATTATTTAATTCTCCCAGTACAAGTTGACTTCCAAATAAATCACATGCTTGTAGATCATACTAACCCAAAATAAATATATAGCATCCATAAAATCTCTAACCGTAGGACAAAGCAACCTATAGCATATATGTACTGAGTGTTAGAAATTTTATCTAACATATATAATATTCAAGGACTTTCCTACCCGTAAGCCATAGAAAGAACATAATATATTTACCAAATAAATTCCTACCGTAGGACTTAGTGACCTGAAGCATGTATTGATAAAAGTTTGGAAATTGACCACGATATAGATTACGAGATTCAAAAGTCCAGCCCCACTACAAGTGTAAACTCTAGCAACTATCACTCAAGAGCTTATCGCCTAATTCAAGAGTTCATATGGGACCTTAAAGCAAATCTATTAAACTACTATAGCAACGTAGGCAATTTCCATGAGGGTTTGAGAGAGAGGTATACCTAACCACACAACCACACGGATGCAAGATTTGTTTCTTGTAATTTTGTCGTCTCTCTCTCTCTGTCTTTTTCAACAGAAACCCTAGCTCACTTACACGTTATAACAGATTCCACTTGGGCTGAAATTTAAAACCCACTAAAACTTATTAAGGTTGTTTAGATGGGCTTGGACTCTAAGAAGTCCAATAACACTTAACCTCCTAAACCAAAAGGTTTTAATCTCTTATCTTTTCTTAACTGATAAGGAGACTAAAAGTTAAATATGAATAATCCACAAAAATATCTCTCACGTTACATCTTCTTTTATTTATTTTCTTTGTAGTAACCATAATATAAAATAATATCACCTTCAAAAGTAATTAAATAATTCATAAATTCCTCTCTAGAAGCAATTAAATTCAATTTAAGTGAGGCGGGTGTTACAGTTAAAGGGATGAAATGTGGCTACACATGATTCTAGACAATGGTGTACACTAGACTAAGTTTAATAGTATCCTATATGCTGAGTTCTTGCTATTATTACTTAGAGGCCAAAGGAAGAGCGGCAAATTATTTTTGTTTGGTAAGAGTTACCATGATAGCATTAATAATGAGAATAATTCTCGCTTGATCGTAGTGGTTGATATTCACTCTATGCTGAGGAATATTAATTGTGGGATTAGGTTGTCGTTGCACCTAGTATAGTATGTTTTTCGAGTTTCATATTTTATGTTTATGGATGCAAAATATAGTGTCCCTGTAATTATGTTCATAGTCTCAAAATAAAATTGTCATAAATTTTGTTCTCTAGCTACTATTTTAATTGAATAACATTAACTAAGAATTAATTTTGCACATGATGCTTAAAGAAGCTGAAATAGATATTTATGTTTTTGATTCAACATTGTCATAATTTCCTTTGCATGATGCATTGATGGAAGATAGCTTATGATATGATCATAATCTCCATTGAAATGCTAAAATGTTACATTGGCTTCTATCTCAATTGTGCTACAGCATGAGATGCAAGAGTTAGTTCTAGACTTAGACTTTATATCAAGTATAAATGAGATGTTTTGGTATGAATCATATTGAGTGCTAAGAAAGGCTTAAGGAGTTCCAATTCTATATCTTTCTATGAATATATTTTTTCAATTGGAATTCTTGGATGTAGAGATTAAATGTTAATATCATTTGTATATGATCCACAAGTCCTTGTTAGAATCATTTGATTAATTCATATTGTTTTGAAAATAAATTCTTTTTATATTATCTGAATTGATGAGTGAGTTCTAAGCAAAGGAAGACCTCCTAAAAGCTAAGGCTAGGATCAATATGATTTAATTCAAATTCTTAACCTAAACCGAAAGGTAAGGGTGGTAAGAAGAAGAATTATAATACCAAACAGTTGGACAAGGTAGTTGTCCTAGTAGTTGTCAAAAGGAAATTAGACTCAAAAGTATGACCAAAAGGAAAATGTTTTCGTTTTGGTAAAGTTAAGCATTGTCCATGATTATTTTCCAGATGGAAATTTACATGTTTTATTTTTAAATAGAAAGTTTCCATCCTTTGGTATTGTATATTTTGGCACTTATCTAGATCTTATTAATCTAAATGTTATTCAAGATTGATGAAAGATGGGCTTTTAGAACCATTATTATGTTATATTCCCAGTCTATGAATTCTATTTAGAGGATAATATGATCTAGGGCTCCTTTATTGTAAAGGAATTTAGTTTCAATGGACTTCTTTAAGTTAGTGCATACATAAAGGAGGAATAAGACTCTTTTAGAAATAGTAAAGTACATGATTAGTATTTCCATTTGCTTATTCCTTTTGGAGATATACTCTAGTAATTACTATACATTTTTTTTTAAAGTTGATTTCAAAAGTTTGTTCCTAGGACATTTGTCAAATCGTGGATTGGGTGAAAACCTAGAATATGATACTTCCACTTTTAGAGATGTCCAGCACTTGTGCTAGAAAGGAAGTCTAACAAATTGAAATCAAAAGATAGAAAAATGTGTGTTTTATGTTGGGTATACAAAAGGAATTACAGAAGATTGTTTTGGTAGTCATAAAAAAGATAAGATGTTTGTAAAGTACAAATACAAAGTTCTTGATAATGACTATGTGAATAATCTTAAAACAAATCATAGATTGTTCTAGAAGAAAATTTTCAGAATTTGTTGTAGGACAACTATAAAATACATTTGGAAATGAGATGGTTGTATTAGATACACCATAAGACATTATTCTGTAGATAACTATTACACCGGTACAATATCGTAGTGGGAGGATTACCAAATAAATTCATACTTCTGGAATAAACTTTTGTAGTTATTCCACAAGGATATGAATTTGATCCTCGGTCCTACGTAAAGGCAATAGATGATATGAATATGGATTATTGGATCAAAGTTATGTGAATAGAATTAGATTCTATTTAAAGTCTAGAACTTGCAGGTACGCCTAATGGCATTAAGCCTATTGTTTTCAAATAGGTCTACAAGAAAATGAGATTGATAGATTTGAAAGTGCAAACCTTCAAAGTCAAGACTAATAGAGAAAAAAGAAAAAATCTATTCAAAAAGAAATGGTTCGACTATGACAAGATTTTTTCACCAATAGTCAAGTTTGACTCTATCTAGATTCTCTTCTCCATTATATTTCATTTCGATGAAATATGGCAATGGATATCAAGAAAACTTCGTTTAGTAGCAATCTTGAGGAAGGCATTTATATGATGTAACTAGACTTGTACATAGCAAAGAAACAGTAGTGTTTTAGTATGCAAGTTGCTTAAATTCCATTTAAGGATTAAAGCAAGCATCTGAATCATAAAATATCATCTTTGATCAAGAAATCAAATAGTATAATTTTGATCAAATTTCAAAAAGCCTTATGTGTGTAAAAGCTATATAGAATAATAAATTTCTTAATGTATATTAATAACATTCTAATCAATTTGAATGATGTAGAGTTGCTGTCATCAATGGAGTTTTTGGTTGTCTAGTCCAGTTTGATATAAAGTACTTGGGAAAGACTGGTCACATCCTAAGAATTAAACTTTGTTCAAATTCAGAAATTAGGATGTTATGTCTATCTCACTGCTTAAATAAATTAAATTCTAGCCAAGTATAGCATGTAATACTTCTAGATAGGATTCTTTCCTTTTAATTTCGAAGTTCCTTTATATAGGACTATAGTCCTGAGACATATAAAAGGAAGAGCATATTAAGACGGTTCCTTATACCATCAATAGGAAGTCTTTATGCTATGCTATATACTAAGCTAAAAATCTATTTTGCGGTGGGCATAGTAAGCAAATATCAATTGAATCAAAGATCACTTAATTTAATGGGAGTAAAGCATATACTCAAATATCTTAAGAGAATGAACGATTATATGTTTGTCCACAAAAGTGAGGTTTTGATAGTTACTAGATGTACAAATATTGACTTGTAGTTTGATTGTGATTCATGAAGTTGGACTTCAAGATATGTGTCCATCCTAGATGGTGAAGATACACATTAAGCGTAAGTATCATCTCATTAGAGAGATATAAGTACGTGAGAAGTAGTAGTAGAAAAGATAATTTATGCAATATATCTAATTGAAACTTATTTTCAAACATTGTCTTAGAATGACTATGAATTATACTCTAAAGGAAATAAGTGTCGGATATATGGTAAATTGTCTTTGAGGGCAAGTGGGAGATAAGTGTCGGATATATGGTAAATTGTCTTTGAGGGCAAGTGGCATGTCATAAATAATTAAATTGTTTAATTATATAAGACTATCTATAAATGAACTAATGGGATATTATCTTAGTCCATGAGATGCATATTATGTGATTTATGTGAAAAGTCACAGAAGATATAAATCACAAGTTCTTTGTAAACTCAGAATTTTAGTTCGTAGTCGGTGATTAAATTGGGCATTTCATCTGCGAAGACTATAATATATCAATTAAGATGATTTGTCTTGATCATGGAAGTGGAGACTTCTAGTTGATATGTTGATATATTTTAAGAGTTAAGACATATTGAACTGGACCGCTGTGAGATTTATTATTCTCCTAACGACTGTCAAATGAATAATAAATCTCACAACTTCTATTTACATCAACTTTAAATTCTGTGAGAATAATGGACCTGATCATGAGATGTAGGTTACTTTGACATATCAGGAGTGAGATCTATAAGTTACGGTCAAAACCTCAGTATGTTGAGAAGCCACATTTAGTGTTGATGGAACATATATTCTTAAGATGGAATTCATAATCTCTTAACGGAGATATAAAATATTCCCTTGAGATAAGTTTAATAAGTTTGGTTATTTAGAATGTTGGGCCCAACCACTTTAGTAAGGAGTTACTAAAGTATATATTTATGGAATTGAATTTCATAAATATATTATGAATAACATAAAGGATTAAACCGGGTACTCAAGGATTAAGATGTAGTAATCTTCAAAGTGGCAGTCTACATTCATGACTTTTTATTACTATGAATATTTTAATGAAGGGGTTGCATGTATAATAAAGTCTTGGGATATAATTTATAGATAAGACCTAAAGTGCAACTATGTTTATATAGTGGTATTAAATATAGTTAATGGTAACTTTGGACTTGTCAAGAGTTGACAGAAAAGCCCAAGGCCCATTGGAGCTAGTGTTTTATTGGTCCCTTTTGGTCCCAATCCAAGCCACACACTAGAGCCCAATTGGAATGGCCCAAAAGGCTAGTCCAATTAGATAGTCAGGTGTATATAAAGAGAGAAACATACAGAATTTTGTAAGTGTGGTTTTCATTTAGATCACATAAGGAATGCAATGATGTATGTGAGTGTTGGACATTCCCTTATTCTCTTCTTGGAAACTGATTAAGAGACCACACTTCTTGGGCATCAAGTAGAATTGGAGTGAAGATTAAAAGTTTTCCCAAGTAATTCTCAAGTCTTGGTTTTGAATTTCACCGCACCAATGTACACTTTTTATTCCTTGTTCTATAATTCAAGGTTACATGTTATCTTTTATGAACGAAGTAGATCCGTGTTTGTTGCTTCTATTATGTGTTTTGTATGAGATATAAAACCAAATTTTCCAACAATAATGCCCACACAAATATATAACAAGTATACATTTTAAGACATTATCACACCCCCCAACTTAAATTTTGCTAGTCCTTAGCAATCCACAAAGCACCCATGTCTACTAAAAGTGAAAATTAAAACTAAAATACAAGCCACTTTCGTAAGCTATACAACTACACTTCCCATGTGCAGCAAGTCTTGGAACCCCTAGGTCACCCCTAGTGGACGAGTTTACTCTCGTGAGGGTTTGCAGTGACTCTACTGACAAAAGTCAAAGGTTTCCTGAAAATTCCTGCAACAAATGTTAGTCTACTTTATCATTATATCATACAAATGAACTTTCGATTTTTGGTTGAGATACTATTCATCATATTAAAGAGTTTTCACTAGCTTCACTTTTGGAGTGTGTGTGTGCATAGCCCATCCAATCAAAACGGCTTTTCCAAACATGCATAGACCAAGAATAATCAAGATTAGAGCCTCTACTTCAAAACCTCTCTTAAGTCATCAACACTCTGAAAGAACACATAGAAGTAATGGCTTCTTTTTTTTCTCTTTTCAAATCACATGTGAACAAAAAGGAAAGAAGAAGTTTGAAGCATATCACGTGTATACAAAAATAGCCACTAAAACAACGGAAAAAGATCTCTTTGAATGGATGTTGAATTCCTGGAAACATGAGGTTAATACCATTCTCCTCCCTAGTTTTTATCCCAAACACATACCAGCCATGCACCTTTAGGATCAAGTAGGACTTTAAACTCAGTGGTAGCATAATCTTGTGGCTAGGTAAAGGCAAAACCGCTCTCTTTGAAATATGAGATATATGAATCAAATGCAGAAAATTCAAGCAAAACCCAACTCAAAGTAATAACTACCAACTTGAATCAAAATAACCTTTACTCAGCCATATAACCCTTCTCAAATACATGAAATATGTGTAAGACACCAATGATTTATTGATTGATTATGTATGCCTCCTCTTGCTTTCTTTTTTTTTTTCTTTTTTTTTTTTTGGGAAGAAAAGAGAGACAATAGTGGTATCTAAACGCATCAATTGCTCAAAACTTGAACCCCCAAGAGAATACCCATAAATAAAAATCTTTTGTGGTATTGTAGAAGTATTTCTCGTGGCTTAAATGATGGTGACAATGGTTAATGTAAAGGTAGGTTGAATATTTGTTTAGCTGGTGACAAAAAATTGGTGGTCTTAGGCTCTCATTTCCTAAAATTCCACATAAACCAGCATGCCTAGGACAAAAATAAGTAGGATTATGGTATATCTCCCCATAATGTTTCCAACAGCCAACCAAAAAATATAAAGATCTTTTACAAAAATTGAAGCATATGAGAGAAATTTAAGAGTTCAAACAAAGATATACTCTCACAAAGAAAAGTAAGGCTCAAGAACTCTCCATATGGGTTGAGTTTCAACTTATATCTAACTTGTTCATAATCCTTGCATATCCAACATCATACCATCCACTAAC
Source organism: Quercus glauca (assembly GCA_023736055.1). Lineage (NCBI taxonomy): Eukaryota > Viridiplantae > Streptophyta > Magnoliopsida > Fagales > Fagaceae > Quercus > Quercus glauca. The sequence goes on from CM043315.1 coordinate 4,027,104, forward strand.
CCGGCTATTGTGCTCAAAAGTTTCCAATTGTGCTTTTCATGAAAGAGTCTTAATATAGCAAATAATATAACCAATTCAACATTATTCATTCTATCACATAATATAAAAATAAAGCTTATAACTCTTCTACATTCAAATTCAAGGATTTTTTTAAAATTTTTTTTTTTATTTTTAGAATTGAAAAGTTGCAACCAAAAGGAAAGAAAAAAAAATCATGCAAGGTGCAGCAAAATGTGTAGACCTTTCCCCCCAACTAAAATATTGCATTGTCCTCAATGTATCAAAGCCAAAATAAATTCAAGTATAAAGGGATGAAGTTACCTTAAGCATTTAAAAAAAAAAATTTTAATTTTTTGAAATTTTTTTCACACCTGTAAATGTTAGCTCAAAAATAAAAAATAACAAAACAAAAAATTAAAAAAACAAAAACAAAAACAAAAGGAAAATATGAAAAAAAAAATATGCTAAAATTTCATAAGGCTCTTTCAGAGTTCACTTAGCATCCCAATAGGCAGGGATCTCTAGTGACATAGTCTCCTCCTTTAGTATAACTCCCCTTAAGTATGGTTTTAACCTTTGTCCATATACTTTCAAAATCCTACCATCTTTAGGGCCTTCAACTACTATAGCTCCATGGTTAAACACTTCCCTTACAATGAAAGGGCCATGCCACCTAGGTTTTAACTTACCTAGGCCTAAATATGCATATTTAAGACCACTGGGTAACGGCTTAAGCTCCAGTTATGGTGCCTCTTCACTTGAATGCACGAGTTTTTTTTCATTATCTAGTAGCTCCTCAAAGCAAGGCTTCCATCCTTTATTAATTGCAATCATCTGTTGTTCTTCCAAAAACTGTAAGGAATCCAACAAAGAAAATTTTTTAGATACATGAATATCAAATTTTTAATCATAAGAACCAATAGAATTATTAAGAAGAGTTTCAAGAGGATCAGAAAAACAATTCTTATTAAACTCTTCTTGAACCACCGCCCCGATGAGGTTCACATAAGCACAGTCATCATCCTCACGCGGTTGTTTAGCCACATGAAATATGTTTAGCTCCAAAGTCATGGAACCAAAAGTGAGTTGCATTCTTCCATTCCTACAATTAATTAAAGCATTAGCTGTGGCAAGAAAAGGTCCACCCAAAATAATAGATTACCAACCTAGGATGCAAAATAGGTTGGTAATAGGTTGGTAATCTAGAACAATAAAATCAATTGGATAATAAAATTGTTCAATTTTCACCAACACAACCTCAACAATCCCTCTCGGCTCCCTTACAGAGCGGTTAACCAACTGTAAAGTTATTGAAGTAGGTTTTAACTCACTAAGTCTAAGTTTTTGACATACACTGAAAGATCAAATTAACACTTTCCCCAAGATCTAGCAATGCATGCTCCATGATGTAATCTCCAATAGTACAAGAGATTGTTGGACAGCATGGATCCTTATACTTTGGTGGAGTCTTATGTTGGATAACTGCACTTACCTATTCTGTTAGGAATGCGGTCTTCTTCACATGATACTTTATCTTGATAGTGCATAGGTCCTTAATTAATTTGGCATATGCAGGCACTTGCTTGATAAAATGTAATAATGGCAAATTTATCTTGACTTAATGCAAATGCTCTAATATCTCAGATGTGGTGTCCAATTTCTTAGGTAATTCTAACGTTTGTGGAAATGGTGGAGGGATTGGGCATTGTTCAATTTCATGAAATTCAAGTGACTCAGTTTCATCCTTCTCTTTTTCAACTAGGGTCTCCTTAGATTTCTTAGTTACTAAAGGAGAACTTTTATTAATCTCTTTACCACTCCTCAAAATGGTCACAACTTTTACTTACTCACGTTTATCCTTAGAGCTAATTTTTAGATTTTGATTGATGAGATTGGGTTGAGTTTGGGAAGGAAGCTTCCCTCTCTTTATCCCACTCAATGAATTTGTAAGCCTAGTTATATGACTCTTGGTCTCTCTTACCTCTTCATCTAGCCTAGTGAGCATGGATTCAAACTTTTGATTTTGCTCACTTTGCCTTTGAATGAAAGTACTAAGTGCATCCTCCAAGGAAGGTCTAGATGATGATGATGCATGTGGTAAATTAAAATTCCTTGGAGCAGGAGGATTCAACATATTGTCACTCTTATAACTCAAATACAGATGGTTTCACATATTTGGGTTATAATTGTTAGAATATGAAGAATTATTTGGTCAGTATGAATTAAATGCATGTACTTGTTCTTCTGGCACATTCAAGAATGTTGAAAGTGATGCACATTCATTTGTAGCATGGTTTATCTCATGACAGATTTTACACACCTCCATTGGGTCCTCTCTAAAGGTAACACTAACACTCTTACTTCCTTTCATTTTGAGTGCCTCTATTTCTTTAGTTAAACTGCTGATTTTTGCACTCATATTATCATCTTCCCTCAACTTGAAAACACTTCCACTAGAAGTGGTAGTGTTAGTTCTAGTCCTATTAGTGGAGTCCATAGGGCTAGGTCCAGTCCATGTGTTAGAGTTTTCAGCAATCTCATTAAGATAATCCATTGCATCTTCAGGTTCTCTTTGTAAAAAGTCCCCTCCGCTTAAGAGTTGAACAAGCTATCTATCCCTAGGTGTAAGTCCTTCATAAAAATAGTTAACCAACCTCCAATCTTCATACCCATAAGTTGGGCAAAAATTGAAAAGATCTTTGTACCTTTCCCAAGCTTGGTATAAGGTCTCATTTTCCCCTTAGAGAAACTAGCTATCCTTCTTTTTACTTGTTGGACTTTGTGGGGAGTAAAATGTTTCTTAAAAAACTCTTGGGTCATCTCCCCCCAATTACCTATAGACCTGGCTTTCAGGGTGTAAACCCAACTTCTTGCCTTATCCTTAAAAGAAAAAGGAAAGAAACATAACTTAGCAGTCTCAGTAACATTTGTGCATAAAAACTACTTATTACCTCTTCAAAAGCTCTAACATGGACATAAGGATTTTCATTTTCTTGTCCCCTAAAGTCAAGAAGTATTGCTAATAAACCTTGTTTCAATTCTACATATGGTGCATTAGGTGGAAACATGATGCATAAAGGAACATAATTTTGTGTGGGATGCAACAGTTCATACATAGTTCTTCTATTCTCCTCATGATTATTACGTGTTTCATCACCCATGATTCATGAAGAAGGTGAAGGTGATGGTATGTCAAAAAGATTACCAAAGTAAGTTTCAAAAATTTCTAATCTGCCTTTCTTGTTTCTAACCCAAATGCTCATGCAACAATGAATGCACAATCAAATAAAATAAATTAAAAACAACTAGAAAAATAAAAACAAAATAAGGGGAAAAAATGGAATGAAGTTACCAATAGAAGAATTTCCACCACCTATGCTTTGCTCAAAAAAAAAAAAAAAAAAAAAAAAAAAAAAAAAAAAAAAAAGCCTCTGAATACGCAGCAGCTCCCCAGCAACAGTGCCAAAATTGCTTGCCCACTCCCAAGTGCAAGAAATCGTAGCAATATAATTCTCGGAGTACCAAGGTTGAACAATAAGGAGCAGGGTAAATTCAAAGACAATATAATTAAACAACAATTTGAGTGAAGAAGAAAAGTACTCCTGCTAGGTGATTGTTAACAAGAATAATAATAAAAACTTATTTAAATCAATAATGTAAATACTAGGGTATTGGGGTGTTTCCCTATATCGATATGAAATTCTTTGTGATCTAAGAAATTATATATTCCATAATTGATTGTTTTTATACAATTAAATACTTATGATTCGGTTGAACTGAGACAATTCAAGAATGCATAATAACCTAGATTAATAATGCGGTTAGAAAAGTTTTCAAAGAAAAACTCATTCACTTTAAAACCTGATTTCTATTTGAAACTATTAGAAATTCATCTAAACAATAAGAAAAACATGATTGAACTAATTGAAAGCATGGAAGAACTAATACATCAAAAGAAATCTAACTGAACAATCAAATATGTTGTTGATAAAATCCTAGAAAGTATCACATTGAATATTCATACTGTATAGAAGAAACATAACCCCTAGCCCTAGCAAAGAGTTTAGGCTGCCATTAGAGAAAGGAAAATACAAGGTTTTCTCTGCCAAAATTCATTTTGAACAGCCTCCATTCAAAACCCTAACGTAAAAAATTGTCCAAAGAAAATAAAACTTTTACTATTTTAATTTTTGTCAAGGTTTACAGCAGTAAATTGTGAGTTAATTTCGGCCTTCCCAAATTATGAATTTCATAAAACTCAAAACTGGAAAGTTGTAGAGATTTAAGTCATGGTTCCAACCCATCTGGTCTTGTGTCAATTGGATTTTTAAGGAGAGAGATATACACAAAATACTGATCAGTGCTCAAATCTGATTTTTCCTTTTCAGATTCTACCTCTTTGATTTCTTTCCTCATTTGAAGCTTCAAAACATGTAGATGACCCAAGCACTCCAGCTGCAACTCCTTAGACACTAAAGCATGGTCCTTTAGCTCCTCTTCAATTCTAGTTTGGTCTCCATTCTCTCACAGATTCTTGTAAACTCATCTTTTTCACATGATTTCTTGAAAGTAGAAAATTACACGCAATGAATGACATCTTATTCAAGAAATTATGTAAAGATAAATAATAGGGACTAATGCAAATCATGACTTAATAATACAAATTAAGCATAATAATAAGGAGATAACGCCCACATAAATATATATAACAAGTATACATTTTAAGGCGTTATCAAAAGGGCGACTTTTTATAAGGCTGATAGACTCTTTAGACAATTCAAGTATGAGCAAGGGATGCCTGGTCAAAGAGGAAGAAAACATTTTATTCCTGTGGACACAACTCCTACTTGTGTAAGAACATGCTGTTGGGCTTGGACTTGGCTGACCAAGCAAATCAATCTTTTATTAAGGTTTACTCCCACAGGATGACCATGGAATACTCTAATTGGCAAGTGAGAAAGATTAGGGATAAGGAGATTGACATGGCTTCCATAAGAAAACAATTTCTTGAAGATAACCAAGGCAAGCAAGGGAATAACAACTATGAGTTCAAAAGGAGAGACAAAGATGACAAGGTACTTACTAGAGATGGAACCAATGGACAATCAAAGAAGAAAAAGCTAAAGAAGACCTAATTCTTTATTTTTTTTGGCTTTGAACACGTTTATTTAAAAAGTTAGTTTGAAACTTTTAGCTTTAGGAATTATTTAGGACTTTCAGCTTTAGGGTTCTTTTGAGAGTTTGGTTTGTTTAGGATTTGGTTTTATGTTTAAGGTTTGGTTTTATGTTTAGGGTTTGGTTTATGTAATGGTATGGTTTATGTTAATAGAATGGTTAAATCTTGACTTTTTTTTTTTTTATGGGTAAATGGTGGGTTTGGGTAAGTTATGACCGGACCAAAATATGGTTGCCTACATACCTCCTTTTTAGAAGGATCAGGTCATCACATGGTTCATTTTATTTGCCTTAATTTTTGCCTAGGCTGCCTTTTTGGGTTTTCAACTTAGCAAGCTCTCTCACTCTTTTTTTTTTCTTACTCTCCTTTTGCGTAGATCACCCTTTCGGGTTTTCAACCTACCATTTTCAGTCTTAATTTTTGCCTAGGCCACCCTTCTAGGTTTTCAATCTAGCAGGCCTTTTTTTTTTTTTTTTTTGGTTCAACCTAGGAAAGAAAATAACATAATCTACAACCACTTCAAATGTGTCCATTTCCTAGACTATACCTCAGATGTGTTATTTCTTCAATTGATCCATATTAGTCAGCTTAGTAAAAGGGTTTGCATCTAAGTTCATCAACCTTACTACTCCCCTAGAGTATATTTGTTTGATAATATATGGACCTGCCCAATTCTACTTGAATTTCCCATTTGTTTCCTGAATCGGGGCTCGAATCTCCTTCAGCACTAAATCTCCTGTTTTCAAATCCTTAGCTCTTACTTTCTTTTCAAAGCTTTTCTAAGTCTCCTTTGGCAACCTTGAATGTGATACAAGGCCTTGAGTCTCTTCTCATCCATCATGAATAACTGGTCATACCTACTCTGCAACCAATTTACTTTGGCTATTTTACTCTCCAATACTGTTCTCAATGAACGAACACCCATTTCAATGGGAAGGACTGCCTCCATCCCATACACCAATGAATAAGGAGTGGCTCCCGTGGATGACCAAATTGATGTCCTGTACCCCTAAAGTGCATAAGGTAATTGTAAATGCCAATCCTTGTAGTTCTTCATGCTCTTCTTCAAGATCTGCCCTATGTTCTTGTTTGCAGCCTCAATTGCTCCATCGGTCTGAGGATGGTAGGGTGAGGATTTGTGGTGCTGAATATTGAACTGTCGAAGTAGCTTTTCCGTTTCTCCCTTGAAGTGCAGCCCATTGTCTGAGATAATTTTATGCGGTACCCCATATCTGCGAATGATATTAGTTTGAATAAACTGAGCAACTTTCATCAAGTTCAACACCTTATATGAGGCAACTTCTACCCATTTAGTGAAATAATCAATAGCTACCAGTATGAATTCATGGCCATTTGATGCCGTTGGGAGAATCTTCCCAATAATATCTATCCCATATGTAGAGAATGGCCAAGGTGAAGTCATGGTATGTAATGGCATTGGTGACATGTGCTTTAGATCTCCATGGACTTGGCACTGATGACATTTTCGAACATGAGCTACATAATTTGCTTCCATAGTAGTCCAGTAATAACCCTGTCTCATTATCTTCCGCAATAGCATGTGTGAATTCATATGTGGCCTATAACTTGACTCATGGACTTCCTCAATTATTTGCTCTGCTTCCTTGGCAATCACGCAAAGGAGATGAATTCCATCATACGATCTTCTATCAGCCTTTCACCACAAACAATGTAATTAGTGGATAAGCTTCTGATAGTCAATTGATGATTCTTATCTGCAGACTTCAAGTACGTCCCATCCATGAGGTACTGTAAGATGTCTGAATACCATTCAACTTCTCCATTTATTTCCTCATCTCCTTCTAATAACATACAATAGGCCGGCTCTTCTTTTTGTTCCACCAATATCAGCCGAGCTTGGTCTTCCTTGGGCCCATCCATCATGGATGCCATTGTTGCTAAAGCATCTGCAATCTGATATCGCATTCTTGGCACATACTGGTATTAAATCTTTCAAAACATCAATGTCAATTTCTAAAAACATTCATGATAAGGCACTAGCTTTTCTTCCTTAATCTTCCACCTGTTCTGAATCTGAGAAATTATTGGGGCTGAGTCATCATACACTTCCAACTCGTTCACCCTAAGACTAAGGGCCACTTGTAACCCTATAATGCAAGCTTCATATTTAGTGGCATTATTAGTGGCAAGAAAGTTGAGCCTACTAGAGAATGGGATGTGTGTCCCTTTTGGAGAAATTAGGAGAATTTCAATGCCACTTCCATTCTAATTAATTGCTCCATCAAAATACATCTTCCATGGTTCTCACTTTATCCCCATGATATCCTCATCTGAAAAGTCCTCTTGGATTTCTTCAGCTTCTTCAGGTGAACAATGGGCTAAATTATTGGCAATTGCTCTTCCCTTTAAAGACTTCAGAGTTAGATATTTAAAATCAAATCCTGATAAAAGCATAACCCATTTAGCTATCTTTCCATCTTGCACTGGCTTCTCCATTAGATATTTCAAAGAATCCATTCTTGCAATCAACAAAACCTTGAAAGCAAGCATATAATGTCTGAGCTTTCAAGTAGCCCATACAAACGCTACACAAGTCTTCTCAAGTGCTGTATACTTCTCTTCATAAGCCAAAATATTTTTTCTAATATAATAAATTTTATTTTCCTTTCTGGACTCTTCTAGATATTGGGCAAGCAAAGCCTCCATTGCTGTATCTATGGTTGTGAATATAGCAATAATGGCTTTTCAGGTACTGGTGGAACCAGTATCGGTGGCTTCATCAAATAACTCTTAATCTTCTCAAAGGCTTCTTGGCATTATTCATTCTACACTGTGGGAACTTCTTTCTTAAACAATTGAAAAAGTGGTTCACATGTCATGGTGAGCTGGGCTATAAACCTACTTATGTATTGTATCCTCCCTAAAAACCCTCGAATCTTCTTCTCAGTCCTTAGGGCTTCATCTCTACAATTGCCTTGATCTTCTTGGGATCCACTTCAATTCCTCTCTGACTTACTATAAACCCTAACAATTTTCCAGATGTCACCCTAAAAGTGCATTTCTTCAGATTTAATCGCAATTTAGAATATCAGATTCTTTCGAAAGAACTTCCGTAAAGCTGGTATGTGTACTTCACGGTCTTTGGACTTCACTATCATGTCTTCCACATAAACTTCTACTTCCTCATGTATCAAATCATGCAACAGAGTAATGGCTGCCCACTAGTAAGTGGCACCAGCATTCTTAATGCCAAATGGCATGACCTTGTAGCAATATGTCCCCCATGGAGTAATGAAGGATTTCTTTTCCATATCTTCTAGAGCCATCTTTATCTGATTGTATCCCAAAAAGCCATCCATGAATGACAGCAATGCATGTCCCATCGTATTATCAACCAAGATATCAATATAAGGCAAGGGAAAATATCCTTTGGGCTAGCCTTATTAAGGTCTCTGAAGTCTACACACTTTCTCACTTTCCTGTCCTTCTTCGGTACCAGAACCACATTAGCTAACCATTCTAGGTAGTTTACCACCCTTAAGAATCTCGCATTTTACTGTTTCTCAACTTCTTCTTTGATCTTGAAAGTCCACTCTAGCTTCATCCTTCTCAACTTCTGCTTGATTGGCTTCATGGCTGGGTTTGTTGGAATGCAATATTGCACTATATCTGTATCAATCCTAGGCATATCCTCGTATGACCATGCAAACACCTCTTTGAACTCCTTCAGTAGTGTGACTAATGCATCCTTCTAAGATGAGGTTAAGGTATTGCCAATTTGGACCATCTTAGGTTCATTATCAACTCCCAGGTTAACAGATTGGATTTCTTCTTTTATGGGTTCTACATGTCCTTGTTTTAATTCCTCATCATTAAAAGTTTCTTTACTAATTTCCAAAATAAAAACATTCAAAGCCAACAAATAAGAAGAATAAGAAATTATATTATAAGGAGTAGAGTTCTTAATAGACTTCTCCAGGAATGGACTCTATAGGAATAGAAACATGATCATAAACAAACTCAACAGGAATAACAATACTAGCAGAGATAGACTTAATGGGGATAGAAACAATGGTTTTGGCAGGACTGAGTGGCTCGATGGTCTTGATCTTCTCCAGAAGGTCTTCCATGGGGTGGGTAGCTCCCTCCCATGCCCAGTTCTTCAACTCAGTTGTGGCTTCAACAATGACAACTAGCTCCCAGTGAGTTCCTTCTTCCTTTAGCATCAACACTCTAGCATTTTCATCCATATAATCTGTGCTTTTACCTTCAACTTCCATGTCTGTGGGCTGGTCAAATACATAGCCATCCAGGCACTCTGTACTATCCATCCACTCCCAAAATAAATCTTGCTTCCCTTTATTGCTTGGGTGGACATATTAGGGGAGGTATTTTGATTTGCTCCCTTCCATTCTTTTATCTTCATCTTCAAAATCCTCCAAGGTTAAGTTTCTGAAGCTGTGGATCATTAGCATTCTGTCCAGTGTCGCCAATCTTGCATCTATGTCATCTTCATCATCAGTGTATACAGTCAGTGAGCCAAATTTTGAATCATGGAATGAGCTAAGCTCAGGATTCTCCCTACCATGCTTATCATATCGGGGGCCTAATTTTGAACTAGCATCTATAATGCAACTCCACTCCGAAGGTTGCCTATAGGGGTATTCATCAGAGTCTTCACCTTCAGCTTCTACATCATCATCTATATCTCCATCCCCAGCTTTTACATCATCCTCTTTGTCTCCATCATAGTAGTCCACATCGTCATCAAAATTGTCTTCGTAGAAGGCTCCCGCATCTTCATCCTCTCTATCACTAGAGGGGTCACTCTTATCATTTCCACTGTCTTGGCTATCATAGTCTTCACTATTACTTCTTTCACTATTATCATCATCACTGCTATTGTCCCCACCGTCACTATCTCTATTGTCATCACTGTTGCTATTGCCATTATTATTATCTTTGATGTCGCTTCCTATTTCCTCATCATTAGGGGCTTCTCCCCCTTCATCACTTTCATCATCTTTCCTTGCTTCATACGGGTTCTTCAATGCATGTTGGCAAGCCTTCTAGTATTCTTTCTCTTCTATGTTGAAGATAGCGTCTCCTAATAGTGTAGTCATTGCATCAAGATCCATGTAATCTGCCAAATCAGTCGAGACCCAATTTGTATTTTCCTCCTTCAGTTCTAGAAGCTTATTGTCACAATCAAAGAATAATTTAAATCCAAGCACCATTGATTTCAACTCAGGATCGTATCTCAGTTTAGGAAATCCCCAATAGCACTGACTATCTCCAGGTTTAACAAACTTTCCATTCAGTGTAGGAGTGTAAGGCTTCAAAGGTTCTGGAGGACTAGGAAGTCCCTTTGCTTTAGCCTTTACGGGGGCCATCCTCCTCACTTCCATCTCTAATAAGTCATCATCTGTAGGTTTATAACCTAACCCGAAAGGTGGTGTGACCGTTGGAATTGTCGAAACTCGAATAGTTGCCTCTTTCACAGTCTTCCCTCGGTTCATCCTTGGAAAATAACTCATCTTCCTCATCATTGCTACTACATTGTTCTTGTTGTAAGGATCAAAGTCCATAGGGATCTTTTTAACCTCTTCTTCCCTTTTTTTAAAACCAGGCTTCTCAATCTTAAAGCCATCTAAGGTCACTGGCTTCTTCTCAGATTCAATACCAAAAATGGGCTTTGATCCAATTAAAGTGTCACCATATATGGTAACTATAGCTCCTTCATGTGGAAACTGAACCTTTTCGTACAGGGATGAAGGCACAGCCTCTGTGTCATGGATTCATGGTCGCCCAAACAACATGCTGAAGCATGAAGCTATGTTCAGTACTTGAAATTCCACTTTTTTTATCATTGGCCCTTTGGTGAGCTCCATTGTCACAGTCCCTAAGACCTCCCTTCTACTGTTGTCATATTCTCTCACATGCTGATCAGACGGCACAAAATCTTCAATACTCAAGCCTAGGCAACTTGCGGTTTTTCAAGGACACACATTCAAAGCACTTCCATCATCAATTAAGACCATTGGTATCCTTTTTCCATTGGCATCTACAATAATGTGCAATGGGTCATTATGACGCTTCCCCTTCTTAGTCAAATCTTTATCAGAGTAAGAAATAGTCAATCCCTTACTTATAGACCCAATCATAGCATTCAATTCTTGAGAAGTAATGGTTGTAGGGACTTGGATTTGATTAAGAATGTCTACCAGATTCTGGCGGTGCTTGTGTGAGGCCATGAGCAAACCCCATAAGAATATGTTGGCTTGCGTCTTCTGCAATTGCTTGAGGACCTCATCCTCTTCATTGGGCATTTGTTGGGTTGCCTTGTTCAAGACCTCTATTGGGTCGTCTGCCTCCAGATATGGGGGTTTGAAGTATCTCCCCCCCTTGTGATGTGGGCAATTTTTGATGGGTTATTTGATTCAATGTCTTGGGGTTTAAACTGAATCCCTCATATGTGGATGTAGGGTTATCTGATTGGGGTTTGAAGTGTCCCCCCCCCCCCCCCCATATGTGGATGTTGGATCATTTGATTGGGGTTTGAAGTGTCTCCTCCCATATGTGGATGTTGAGTAATTTGGGATTTCTGAAATATCCTTACTCCATATATCATATCCTACTGCAAATGTCATGCCCATTAGCTCTTCCCAAGTCATCATAAAGCATTCGAGTAGGTCATAGATCAACTCAGAGGGGTCCTCTTCTCCTTCCTTCTCAGAAATCAAACAATTGATCCTTGGTTCTCTCCCAAAATTATGGTTGAGCAAGGGGTTATTGTAGATATTAGGCCTTATAGGTGGCGCAATCACCTTGATGTCTATTAAATTTTGAATTGCAGAGCAAAGGTTATAACACTTGTTAGTGTCGTGGCCTGGGCCTTGATGGTAGGCACACCTTTTACTCACATCAAACTTTGCAGGTAATAGTTTTGGGACTAGTTTTGGGTCTAGGGGTTTTAGTAACCCTTTTGCTTTCAGCTTTTCAAATACTTGACTCATTGGCATATACAGTTCATGAAATTCCCTCCTAGGCCTTGGTGGTAGCCCTTGTGATATTTACACTGGGGCAATAAGTTGGTAGGGATCAGTTTTATATATATTAGACACTTTTGCCATTTTGGAGCTAGAAGGCCCAAAGTTCTTTTTATGCTTAGGTGCATCCTCATTCTTTATGGTCCCATTATTTATTGTATCCTCAATTTGAGTACCAGCTGTAACACCTGTCTCACTTAAATTTATTTTAATTGCTTCTAGTGTGGAGTTGATGAATTATTTAATTTATTTTGGAAGTGACATTATTTTATATTATGATATTCTAAATAAATAAAAAAAGAGTTACGTGAATAGTTATTTTGTGCGGATTATTCATATTTAATTTTTAGTCTCCTTATTGTTTAAGGAAAAGGATAAGAGACTAAAACCTATTTGGATTAGGAGTTTAAGTGTTATTGGAATTCTTAGAGTTCTAGCCCATATAAACAACCTTAATATGAGTTTAGTACGAATTAAAGTCTTGGGAAGCTTATTTTAAGTTTTTAGTGGGTTTTAAATTTGAGCCCAAGTGAAAACAGTTTTAACGTGTAAGTAAGTTAGGGTTTTCCTATTGAAAGACATAGAGAGAGAGACTGAAAAAGTACAAGAAACAAATCCTGCATTAGTGTGGCAGTGTGGTCAGGTATATCTCTCTCTCAAACCCTCATGGAAATAAACTACGTTGCTAGGGTAGTTTAATAGATTTTCTTTAATGTCCTATATGAATGCTTGAACTAGGCGAAAAGCTCTTGAGTGATAGTTGCTAGAGTTTACGCATGGTAGTGGGGCTGGACTCTTGTAATCTATATCGTGGTTAATTTCTAAACTTTTATCAAATACACGCTTCAAGTCACTAAGTCCTACGGTAGGAATTTATTTGATAAATCTATTGTGTTCTTTCTATGGCTTACGGGTAGGAAAGTAGTTGAATATTATATATGTTAGATAGAATTTCTAACACTCAGTACATATATGCTATAGGTTGCTTTGTCCTACCGGTAGAATTTTTATGGATGCTAAATATATATATTTAGATCTTATAGAGTTGTCCTGGTGGTGTTGAAGTGTGATATGAAACCTTAAAGAAAGTATGAATCTAGGTTGTATTGGTAGTAAACTATTAGGGCTTGAAGAAAATCTTAGGGAACTGCCAGCATGCATATTCTTCTTACATAATAGTAGTAAGAAGAAGTAACATGTTATAGAGGATTGTAGAGATGTTTAAAGACTAGTAAATTATTAGGAAGTGTCCCTTACATCCTTATGGTATACGTCAAGGTGATTTAATTATATAATTGTATTACTCCTTTACTTTTAGGTGTGGGGGGAAAGCTCATTTGATTTTGGATCTAGACTACAAGTATCAGCAATTGGAGGTAAGTGGACTTTCGAACATGACGTCTCTCAAGACATGTATATGTTTATATATATATTTTTTTTGGTAAAAAAAAATATTTATATATATATATATATATATATACATAATTGCAAAAGTGAAGTTTCAAAAAACTCATACCATTGTAAATGCATAATACATACAAGAATTTTATTATTTATTGTATATTATTATTAAACTGTATATGTCAAGAATGTTTTCAAACGGTTGGCTAAACAGTCTACAACTTTTGCCAACACAGGGTTAAGTGTTGGCCTTCGGCCGATGTAGTGTTATTGTGGTGTGGTGCAGTGTTATTGTTTGCTCTATGGAGCCAGTGTTGCCTCTTTGAGATTAGTGTTATTGTTCCCAATAGGAATCACCCACCGAGTGTTTAGCAGCTATGTCTTTGTCTGACTAATGTTTATTGTTTTCCATATCGAACTACTGTTTTATTGTTATTGATCCTTATAAATGGAAAAATTGTTTATCACTAATATATATTAGTTTTACCTATATTGTGTATTTTGGCTAACTAAAGTGGTTATTACTTTATTTAATGATTACAGTGTTATAGTAAAATGTTTTATTCTTGACAATTTTATAGAATATATTATAAAACTGTTAAAGCTATTTGTAAATGTTTTGTATAGACTATATTTTGTCAATGATATTAATGTTTTGTTTTGAAAGACATCCTCCTGTTATGTAGTCTCTTATTGAGCTTCTAGCTCACCCCCCTTTCTTCATCCTTTTCAGATTAGAGCAATGGAATATCTTTTGGTAGTAGATCATTGAAGCAATAGATTGAAGACTTCTTTTGGAGCTATGATAATTGATGGACTATTTTAGGATATTTTCTTAGGATAGTGAGTTTGTTATTTGTGGAACTCTTTGAGATTGTGTTTGGAGACTTTATTGTTAAACCAGTTATTTTTATGGATTTCATAGGAAAAGATTTTGATTATTTGAAGTTTATTTGTGGATATTTAATTACGCTCTGTTCCATTATATTAGTGCTGATTATTAATAAGACAGGTTATGCATCTAAATCCGTGGTATGGGTTTGGGGGTGTTACACCAGCAGCAATTAAAGCTTAAAAATTTAGAAAGTACTGAGCAAACAAATATTTATGGTATATAAGTAACAAGTTTTTTACAACCATAGTTAATTGCTTTTCTTCATTCAGCCTATTCATCATTTGTGCAACTTTGGACCTCCACTTGGTAATGAAGGCAGAAAATGACTCCTTCGGTTCTTGTTTAGTGGTCTCCAAGTCTCTCCTTGTCACATCCACTTCTATATTGTACTTGTACTGGTTATGGAACTCTACAAAAATGTCTTCCTAGTTTCTATCTCTATTGTCCTCCATGTTGAGGAACTACTTGAAAGCGGCTCCAGTCAAGGTGCTTTGGAACAGTTTTACCAACATTTTTTCAATAGTTCCTAGAGGCTGCATAACCCTCATGTACATCTTTAGGTGAGATTTGGGGCAGCCAGTGTCATCAAACTTATCCAAGACCAGCATCTTGAACTTTGGGGTAATCTTATGTCTAGGACAAGAGAAAGCGACTGATAATCCGTGAGATCTTCCATCTTGCAAGCCCTTTAAATCATCTCCTCCATCTTACTTATCTTCTTATTAATCTTCTTCTCACTCTCCGAGATAGGGGGACTCTAATCGGTCTTGTTTTTCTCTTAGCTACTCTTCAGGTTCTAAAACTGCTATATCATAAGGTTCATGTCTTCCCTCAACTGAATTTGGCTCCCACCATAATGGTTAGTAGCTCTTGAGTGCTTATTGGCTCTTTAGTGTTATAGTGCTCTTTTCCCTCTACCATGGTGACAAAGTCTTCAACTTATGTTTAATTAAAAAAACATAATGGGTTTTAAAAGAAATTTCAGATATGATTTTTTAAAAGTGAAAAGAATGAATTTTTTAAACATAAAATTCATATCTGATTTTTCTTTTAAGGAAAACAATGAGGTTTTGGAAAAATATTTCAAATCTGATTTTTGTTTAAGGAAAACAATAAAATTTGGCAAAAATATTTTTGATCAGGTTTTTGTTTAAGGAAAACAATGAGATTTTGGAGAAAGATTTTAGATTTAAATTTTGTTTAACATAAAGCAACATACCTAATATTTACTGGCATGCACTACATCATTACATAAACACATATTCTAAAACATACATCACATAACCAAAAGAGAATCAAGGCAAACAAAAGGAAGGACATGTTAAGAGCATGAAGAATTGAATCAATTATACGAACATGTGAAAAAAAAAAAAAAAAAAAAAAAAAAAAAAAAAAAAAAAGAAGAAGATAGAAACTTACCTACATGAACATGTTCCACAAGGAAAGAGTTCTTCAGAAATCAAAGAGAATTTTTTTTTTAAAAAGATCTAGAATAGGAGCCACTTAACAGAAAAGAAATTCCTAAAGCAAAACTTCTAGAATTTCTTTAACGTAAAAGGAGAGAGGGGTCAGAAAAAAGGGTCTTGATTCCTAATTTTAATCCTCTATTTATAGAGGTTTGATGCTTAAAAAATAAGCTGGATTGGATTGGATACAAATTAGATTGCATTCTTATCCCTTAAAATTCGAAAAGGATGCGTTTTATCTTTATCATAACATTTCTGGACCAGCCCTCGAAGCTGTGCCAATAGGCACTTGGGAAGTGCCGATCAGCACTTGCCATGTGCCGACCAGCACTTGCCATGTGCCGATCGGCACTCCTAGAGTGCTGATTGGCCCTCTCAAGTGCCAAGCCCAATTCCCAATCTTGGTTCAATCTAGACTCTTTTATAGGGATTTTCTGAGTCGAAAATTTCACCTGGACGTATTTTTAACTTGTATTCTAAAATTAATCCCTTGTATTTTGATAATCAGGTCTTTAAAACAATAATTATCTGATAGATAAATATTCTAAAAAGAATCAATTATCAACAATTCCCAAGTTATTTGATTATCCATTTTATTCCTATGCAACCAAGCTCATTTCTAATAAAAACCAACAACCAACAACGAACAACCAATCACACAATTATTTAATTAATTGTAATTGTTTAACCAATCAAAATTAATTTCAATTAATCACACGCGATCAGCTTCACCCCCATACAATGCATGCAAACCGTGAACATTTGATCTTGTGATATCTTTCAATCCGACAGTCCGATTTGGGAATTAGGCATACCATCACGATTGTTAGAATCTTAAGATCATTTTTATGATATGCAATGAATGATTTAATGCATGTAATGCAACTATGATTTTTGGGTATTTGAAATGGTCATTTAGTCATCTTCCAAAACTAAATTATGGGTGCAAAATCGAGTGTTTACAACTAGAGTTTGTAGGATTGCTCTGGTGAGCTGCATTTGGGATAGAAATTAATCTTGGCACATGCTCAGAATTACCGTTTGATGTAGGAAGTTAGTAAGATTTATCAAGAAATGCCCGTCACTAGTTTTAATTGGGTTTGACAGTTTCACATTTATTTTAACTCGATTCCATGATGTTTATCACTTGATGAATTTATCTAACTATCCTAACATTTTGTTGATTGAGTTTAAGGACTGTTGATTATTGATAAGTGTCAAAATGAATGATAGACTGATGAGAAATGACTTGCATTTAGTTCTAGAGTATTCCTAAGTAGCCAATTTTGGACATATCTGCCAACACTGCCAACTCATTCTTGGCCAGCACACAATGTGTGCTTGGACAGCAGGCAGGACTCAAGGATACACACATTCCTTACCTCACAAGGACAAAGCTCACTCATTGAAAAATCCCTCGGAGACCCATGGGCAGAGAGAGAAAATCCTCTCTAGCTCTCCCATATTCTCTCTCTTTTTCCCCTAAAAAATCCCAAACTAAAAATGTAAAGGAGAGAAGGAAAGCATGAAGAAGCAAAATTTACAGAAGCAGCCAAGAATCTACACAACCATGAGCTTCTTCTTTCTTATTTCTTTACTTATTTCTCTAGGTTTTGTTTTAGTTTGAATCTAACTTGTTCATTGTGTTTTCTTTACAGCTAAACCCTAAACCCCAACGGAGGCATCCATAAGCACAAGATTAGAACCAACAAAAATGAAAACAACAACCAGCAAGCATCAAAGCAGAGAGAACAAAAAGAAAGAGAAAAAGGAAGGTGTTTCATCATCTGGTAAACCTGAAACCCTCTCCTTTTTCCCCATTTCTTTCCTTTCATATCATCTCTTTGTCTCACACACACACATACACTCTGTGGTTCTTGTCTACAATATCTTGCTTTGTACACTTTACATGCTCACAAAGCCTCACAACATTGAGCACACACATAGAGAACAATAAGCACATGCCAACACAAAAATCAGCACCTTTCCCTTTGTTTGGTGTTGTTCACGTGTACATGCGTTGCCCTTGGAGTTCACGCACCACCACTGCCTCAGTGTTTGGTCGATCTAAGACAACCTTAGTCTCCACACCTCTGTGTTGATAATAATGCGTTGTTCATGGTACTCGAGGCTTGTAGATCGAGAAGTGGGTTTGGAGTTTTAAGAGAAGAGAGAATTGAAATTGGATAGTTATATACTTTACTAGAGGTCATATAGACACATACCTTTGGTGGAATAGATCACCAAATTGCCGGATCTTGTTCATTACTTGTTTTACGAACTCCTCACGATCTCCTTTTTGGAACACCTCCAAGTCGCAAGAGAGGCTACTAGAGTCTCTCCTAATTTCCACACTCTGAATTCTAGGGAACAGTAGATGGTGTCCTAGAGAGATGGCTTATTTTGAGAGAGCACTCAAAAACTATAAGTATGTTCACTCACTGTATCTCTTCTTTTTTAAATCTGACTGGTGTAGGAGTATTTTAAATACTAGTAGAGATTCACTTACTATCAGATACATGTGATCCCCAAAAGATCTCATCTATTAAGTTTAAATTACTCCACTACTGATATTGATAACTCGTATCAATATCTGGTAAGTTTAAATTACTCTACTACTGATATTGATAACTCACACCAATATCAGTTAGTTTAAATTTAAACTTACTTATCAGATAATCCATGTGGATGATCCATGGGCTATGGTTTATGGGTTGGGTCAAAACCAGCCCAATTTCTAACATCTCCCACTCGTCCACATTGGGTACTACAATTAGAACTAACTCCTCTCAATCTCTTGTCCTATCCTCTCTTTATACAGAAAAATGAAGTGTGCGACCTAACGAGAAGGTGTAGGGTATGAGTACTATATTAAGTCACCATCTAAACTTACATAGTACATCACTCATAATATCTCGTCTATGCCCCAGATTATTTGATCACACTCGATCAAGTTTCTTTAATCCCTCATGAGTTCAAAACTCAAAGCAACACTTGATCCACTACCTTATAATATGCTCATGATTATGTTCAAAAACAAATTCCTCATAATCGCCCAGTCTATGAGCCATAAAATAAATGGTGTGTTCTAAATAATCTTCCCTAGACACTCATGTCAATTCATTCACACTTGACCACTCTCCTAGACATGCTTCACGAGACCATATATATCATGGCCCGGAGATGACAAGCTAAAGTAGCGACATCAAACATTTATTTCATGATATAGTTCTAGGTAAAAAAAAAAAAAAAAAGGCACAGAAGGGACCATATAATGGTCGACTAGGGATCACATAGTGACGGAGTAAGGATCTATCCAATCACTCCCTTAATTGGTCATCTATAGCACATACAGTATAATTTGTATGCTACGGTGGAGCTCCCACTCAACTGAGCTTGTCACACTCAAACACCATACAAATCTTAGTCCAATTGCCATAAAAGCAACCAACCTGAGTTTCTCAGCACAGTTACACATCAAGTTCCTATCTTTGGCTTTATTCAGGCTTCATGAAGTTGTGGATACACTTCAAGTGCGACTCCCATAAGTCTCATCTTAGCCTAGCTAAGGCGACATTCATTATATTATTTTGCATGCCTCCCTAAGCATCAAGATGATCACTTACTTGATTTACAGAAAAACAAAGTGATCACTATGTCTCATCCTGCTCGTTACTCAAGCGCTAGGGTGATCGTCTATGTGAGTAGACCAATCTAAGCTTGGTGGCATATTCTCAAATAATGTGTGCTCAGTATGCAATATCAATCACATCACAAGATGAATCAAAATGAATAACATCATTATTGCATAAAGTATGAATAAACATAAATGTCCATAAGGTATCCAAAAACATATCAAATCCTACAAAGTCCCAAACTCCTAACATAAGCTTGGAAGGCATCTCTAACAACGACTTTAGTAAGTGGATCAGCCACCATTGTGCTAGTGGAGATATGTTGGAGGATCACCTCTCCTTGTCTAATAGTAAGACGAATGTACTTATAACGAGTCTATATGTGTCTACTTTTGCTATGATACTTAGGATCTTTAGCATGAGCCAAGGCTCCCATACTATCACAATACATCTTTACAATTTCATCTGTAAGAGATGTCACCCTTAGGCTTTGGAAAAATCTCTTTAACCAAATAGCTTCTTGTGCTGCTGCTGAACAAGCAACATACTCAGACTCCATTATGGATAAAGCAATGTAAGACTGTTTCTTACTGCACCAAGAGATTACTGCACCACTAAGTAGAAATGCATAACCTGTAGTGGACATGTGCTCATCTCTATCACTGGCCCAGTCAACATCAGAATAACCTCTCAATCTCAAATCTCCACCCTGATAGAAAAGAATGAGATCCGATGTCCCACGAAGGTATCGAAAAATCCTCTTAACTGCTTGCCAATGAACAGGTCTTGGATTACTTTAACAACGACTAACCATACCAACTGCAAAACAGATGTCTGGTCGAGTACACAACATAGCATATATCAGACTTCCAACTGCACTTGCATAGGGAACTCTTGCCATTTCTCTCTTTTCCTTTTCTGATTTAGGGTAATCTTCAAGGCTTAATGTATGTCCCTTCTCAATTGGAGTGACTATAGGTTTGGAATTATGCATACGGAATCGCTCTAAGATCATCTTTATGTAAGTTTCTTGAAACAAACCAAGAAGCTTCTTTGAGCGATCCCTAAAGATCTTAATTCCAAGCACATAATTATCCTTTCCCATGTCCTTCATTTCAAAAATAAAGGACAACCACCTTTTGGTGGTGACAACCATCTCTATATCATTTCTAGCCAACAAAATGTAGTCCACATACAAAGATAGGATAAGGTAAACTCTTTCCTAATCGTTTAACATACACACAAAGGTCTTCTTCCATCATTTCAAAACCAATCAAAATAATAGCCTTATGAAATTTGAAATACCATTGTCTAGATGCTTGCTTTAGGCCATAAATGGAACGCTTAAGGCGGCACACTTTGCACCCTTGTTCCTTGACCTCAAAGCCAATAGGTTGATCCATATAGATCTCCACGTCTAGTTCTCCATTAAGAAATGCAATCTTCATATCCATTTGGAAGAGTTCCAAATCCAAATGTGCAATAATAGCTAGAATAAGTCGAATAGAGACAAATCTCACTACGGGGGAGAAAGTCTCTTTATAGTCTATCCCTTCTCTTTGGGTATAGCCTTTTGCCATGAGACGAGCCTTATATTTGTCAATTGATCCATCTGCCTTGTGCTTTGTTTTTTAAAACCCACTTGTTTCCAATGGTCTTACACCCAGGTGGAAGGTCAACCAACTCCCGAACTTGATTCTTTGCCATAGAATTCATCTCAATCCTCATAGCAACTATCCATTCATGTGAAGTAAGTGAAGCTAATGCTTCCTCATAGGAAGTAAGCTCATCAAGGTCCAGTGAATCACATATAAAAGATTCCCCTTTAATCTCAAAATGACGACAGGGAATTGTTCTATGTTCACTTCTACATACCTTAGATCCTTGTGTCTCACTATCTAGTGGTTTGCTCCCGCTAAGAGCCAAATCACTCCCATTATCTTTGGCAATTTTAGGATGACGTTGTGATTGTCCACCCTCGCCCAAAGATGGTATGACACCTTCAAGTTCTTGCAGCTCATAAAGTTGAAGATCTTGTTTTGCTTCACTGATGCTTGGAAAATCATCTACAATGAAGTTGACATCACGAGACTTTATCTCAGTCATTCGACCATCAGAATGTTCACCATACATTACATACCCTTTTGAGCTTTCTGAATATCTTATAAAGATTTTCTTACTTGCTCAAAAGTCCAATTTCTCATACTTATGGGAAGTACTATGAACAAAACCTACAAAACCCCAAGGCTACAAGTTCTCCAAATTGGGTTTTGCATCAATCCATAACTCATATGGTGTTGTGGGAACTGACTTAGAAGGCACACCGATTAAGGATGTAGGCAACAGTCAACAATGCATCCCCCAAAAACGAAATTGGAAGGTTAGCTTGCGCCATTATTGATCTAACCATCTCTAATAGAGCACGATTCCTTCTCTCTGCAACACCATTTTGTTGTGGAGTACCAGGAATAGTCAATTGCCTGTGTATCCCTTTTTCCTCACACAATTCCTGAAACTGTTTAGACAAATATTCGCGACCCTTATCAATTCGAAAAACCTTTAGGTTCCATTCTTTCTAATTCTCAACCTCTGCCACAAAGTGCTTAAAGCAATCTAATGCTTCAAAGCGATGGGAGATCAGATAGACATAACTGAAATGTGAATAGTCATCTATAAATGTGAGAAAATAAGAGGCGTCATGGCATGCCTTAACATTCATAGGTCCACATATGTCTGAATGGACTAATTCCAAAGGATGAGTTACCCTTGGAGCCTTACCAAAAGGCTTCCTACAGGCCTTTCCAGCTAGACAAGGTTCACACATAGGTGGGCTTACATCAGTGATAGACCCCAACAAGCCTTCTCTAACTAGTCTAGCCAATCTATCTTTTCCTATGTGTCCAAGTCTAGCATGCCATATTACAAAATCAGAAACATCATCATTATGAGCAATAAAAGAAAAAAAGGAATGATCTAAATCCAACATAAAGAAATCATTAGATAAATAGCCATGTCTATACAAGGTTTTATTTAAATAAAGATCCAACTGAGGACCATCGAAACGGAAACTAAATCCAAGTCTAAGCATAGTAAGTATTGAAAATAGATTACATTGAACACCAGGTGCATGAAGCACATCATGAAGAAGTAATGTATGTCCCAAACACAATTTGAGCTGGTAGGTTCCAACTCCTATGACTTCTTCTTAAGCTCTGTTACCCAAAATAATGTACTATGTGCATGCTGGTATCTTTTTGTAATCCACACACCTAACTCTATCTTTGGCTATATGTTTGGTTGCTCCTAAATCTACAATCCACCCAGGAATAGTATGAGCAACAGTAACATGTGTACAAACATAAGTAATAGCAGAGTTGTTATGAATGGATACCTTCTTCGGCTCAGTGCACTCGCAAGCGAAGTGACCCTTCTTACCACAGTTGTAGCACTTGATCTTTTCCTTGTCCTTCTTAGCATGCTTGCCCTTTTGACACTTTGCTATCTTGCCTTCTTTTGGCCCAAGGTCACCAGCTCCTTTGGCATTCCTCCCTTATCCATTGCGTTTAGGCCTGAATGCCTTCCGCTGTCCAGATTGGGCGATAAGGGGGGTGTGGTGTGCCCCCATGAGCTCTGCCTCAAGCTCAAGATAATGAGAAATATCAGCAAAAGTCTTGATATTCTCACTATGTGTCAAAACAAGCTACATTTGCCCCCAAGTAGGTTTAGGCAGTGAACATATCACTGTTGTGACCTATTGTTCATCAGAGAGATTATTGCCAGCAGCCTTTAGGTCACGGATCAATGCAGACATTGTCCTTAGATGTTCAGCCATACTATGCTTTGAATCCATAACATATTGCTCAAACTTCAAAGTAAGAGCTCGCAACCTAGTTGTTAAAGTCCTTCCATAGGCAATCTTAAGTTGGTTCCACATCTCTTGGGCATTTGGGTAGTCCTCAAACTCCCCAATAAGATCATTGTGCATGCTACTCAGCATAGTGAAGCGTGCACAACGATCTTTTTTAACCCAAGACTCATAGCCCTCTAAGTCACGGCGATGTTGGGCAGTAATCCCATTTTCAGGTCGCATCATCACATTGGTTAGGGCTTCAAGGACCTCTTGTTCATTAAGCAGATATTGAATTTTTCTATGCCATATATCATAGTTGGTTCCATCTAGTTTCTCTCCCTTAGTTAGATCAGCAACTACATTCTTAGTGGCCATGTTCACTACATTCATTACACAAGTTGACATTAGCACATACATTTTTAAATTTTATTTCCAAAAATCCAACTAGACCATGATATTCCTTTCTGCATAGTGAGATCGAAAATTTCGCTAAGCTCATAATCATCTCTCACTATGTAAATTGGAATAACACATCTAAGTGATTTTAAATAAAATTTTGTGAAGAATAAAACATCACACCATCCACATATTAAATCATACATATAACATGTGTCCATACATCTTTGTGTACAACACATTGTGCATGGGCTCCACTGTAAGCCCTATTGGTAATTTCATACAACATGCTAAGACAAAATTTGAAAATTATAGGTAACCGTAAAACACATCCCCTTACATGGCTTCCAAAATTAAATTACATAGCCTTCAATTACATTGCCAAAAACAATGGCCCAAAAAAATTACATATTCAAGTACCCTACTACAAAGATTCTATTTGTAATTAAAAAAAAATTGAGGATGCCACATTACCAAATAATTTCAAAATTTGTCTTATCCATCCACAATAACAGTAAATAAAAATATACATGTTGCATAAATTACCAATACAATCTCTAACTATAGAGATGAGCCAAAGAGTCTCATAAACCCTTTGGACATATATTCATCACATAATGCATTCATATAATATCAATTCAATCATATCACAATACGTTAAAAAGACATCATAAATTAATTCAAAGATTAAAACCATGCATAATTATACAGAAAATTAGAAAACTAATTTCACAATTTTCTCATATTATCACAATTCTATTTTAACATCACAGTTAAAAAAAATGCCACTACAATTACATATATCTCACATTAGAAAAAATGTGTTCTGAACAAAACTAAGAATATATAGTGTTTTACTCTAAATTAAAATAAATAATAAGAAAACCCACTGTGCATGTTATAACATTTGATTTTGATATAATTTTCTATATTGTTATAACCCAATTCCTTTGTAAACTATGTTACAAATCCACACAGTATTTGTAAATAATATTACAAACCCACACAGCCACTTGCATGTGGCTTATTACTTGCACAGTTTCCTTGTTGAAGGAAACAACAACAATTTGTGTGTACTTATACACCAACATGGCCTTGCACAATATCCTTGTTAAAAGAAACAAGGATAATTAGTTGTGTTCAAGCGTAACTAATACACTAACATCAACGTGGGGCTCTTTTATTTTATTATTATTTTTATCATTTTTTTAAAAAAAATTTATAGATAACCACTCAAACAATAAGTGTAGTGGGTAGTGGCACACGCACGATACACTCCTACAAAACAATTTTACATTCGTGAAAAAATGTATTTCCTTTTATTGTTCATTGTCTTTAACCTTAGCCATCAATTTTTCAGATTTTATCAAATACAACCATAATCTTTAAAAGACCACATATTACTCATTTAAAGTCTAAATTAAGCATGTAAACTGTCATTTTAAGCTTATGGAATGTACTTTCAAACCATGAAAAAATATTTGACATTAAGCAAGATTTAATGGGTCAAAATAAGCCTATAAATTTCGGATTACATGTAAACAATCAAAAAATTATAGCTTTTTATTTCTCTCTCTACATGCCATAACATGCTTCTAAAAATTATAGATCTGAAAATTAAAAATTACTTTTAATTTTAGCATGCATATAGGATTACACATATCAGAGATCATGGCATCATTCAAGAGTGAAAACAAGAATAAAATGGCTTTGATACGAATTTTGAATAGTTATATACTTTACTAGAGGTCATATAGACACATACCTTTGGTGGAATAGATCACCAAATTACCAGATCTTGTTCTTTGCTTGTTTTATGAACTCCTTATGATCTCCTTTATGGAACACCTCCAAGTCGTAGGAGAGGCTACAAGAGTCTCTCCTAATCTCCATGCTTCAAATTCTAGGGAACAGTAGATGGTGTCCCAGAGAGATGGCTTATTTTGAGAGAGCACTCAAAAACTATACGTATGTTTACTTACTTTATCTCTTCTTTTTTAATCTGACTGATGTAGGAGTATTTTAAACACTAGTAGAGATTCACTTACTATCAGATATATGTGATCCCTAAAAGATTTCATCTATTAAGTTTAAATTACTCCACTACTGATATTGATAACTCATACCAATATCAGTTAGTTTAAATTTAAACTTACTAATCAGATAACCCATGTGGACGATCCATGAGCTATGGTTTATGGGTTGGGTCCAAACCAGCCCAATTTCTAACAAGCTCATCAAGTTTGAGCCTTTCCCATTTCCTTTTAAGCCTTAGGCCACAATCCATGTACACAACACTTAACCCGAGCCCACTTTAGATTAAACCCCATGTCACTTTAATATAACTGTTCAGCCCACCTTTTCAAATAAAATGGTCCACCACATGTTTCCTTTAATTATAAAATTGCCATCATATTTTCTACATTCACATTTTAATCATTTTTCTCATACTTGTATCCTAATACTTTTTTCCCATATTTGCATAAACTTCCTCAAAATTGCTTTTTGACCTGAAATTTTCCAATATTCATATTTTAACCCCGGCTTTCCTCAAAATTGCATTTTGACCCAAAAATTCCCAAAATTATGTTTTGGACCTAAATCTTTCTAAAATCACAATAAAGCCCTCCATCTTTTCAAAACTACAAAGAGGCTCCCAAACCCTTTGGAAGTTGTTTGAAGGCATTCAAACAATTTCCAAGGTCTTTCAATCATCTTTAAATCCACACATTTTGCTTGTCTTCATTTAAGATAATTGCTTTGCAGCTTGTGTGATGCTCATGCAAGTGGCTTCGTGTCTACCTTTTGATGAGTTAATCCTGTGCTATGCTTGAGTGCTTTACAGGTTTTAGTATATTTGTTTATGCTTCTTGTCATGTTCATATGCTTTATGCTTTGCGTGGATTTCTTGTGCTTGTTATTGCTTTGTATCTCTTGTTTATGCCTTTTTCTTGTGCTTTGGCTCTTAGGTTGGATGTAGATCTAGATCTTGCTGTCTAGGCCAATATCCATGCACCTACACCTGCACCTACATCAAATGGTTTGGATCATTTCTTATATGTATATGTATGTTTGCTTGCTTCTATGCCTTATATCCACGTTTGCTTGTCTAGATCTAACTTTGCCATGCCTTGTGCCCTCCGTGGGTTTGTGCTTGTTGGTCTTTGGGGCCACTTGCTTGTGTTGTTGCGTCCGTCCCGTTTGTGGCTTTTTTGGGTGTAACCACTTGCTAGAACGCATCCCCGTGATGTCGGTTTGCTTGATGCATACTCTTTCTCCACTCCATGTGATGTTTTGCTTGCCTTGTGCCACTCGTTTGGCTCTCTTTGCTTCTTTGCATCTTTGCATGTTTGCCTACATGTTCAAGCATGAGTCCTTGCTTGCTTGTGTCATCAAGCCTAATTTCTACTATCTCGTGCGAGTTCACACCCGTCTTTGATACATGAGACTCCAAGTCCCTTATAAGAATTTTTTTTAATGGCACATGAGTCATCCATACTCCAATCTCACGGAACTATGGACACCCGATCCAAACCTACAATTGTCCTCCTAGGACACCCCCTTTTGTTTGATAACATACTTGTTTGCCCCTTTTGGGGATGCCTCACAGCGGTTCAAACACCCATCATAGCGATGCTCACGCAATGCCTCGAAGTGTGCAGGCTTAGGAGCTTTGGTGCTGTGGAGGAAGGTTGTACCTCGAGTGTCTGACTAGAACATGAGTCAATTTTAAGGAAATTACCAAGGGTAAGTGAAGTCTTCACCAATCATTGGGTTTTTTCTAAGGTGTGATTGGTCACCTGACTCTATTTGATTTTATTACCAATCCAAGGTTAAGAAAAAGGACGTTTTTCCTAATCTAATGTGGATGTGCAAAAAATCTTGATTCTTGAGTTCAGAAGTCCGATTACATGTGGGGAAGGTGTTAGGCACCCTACAACGCCTATCCGTAGACAGTCTTTTGTTTTGATAAAACCTTAATTTATGGACGTTAGCTTTCTAGGCTTTAAGCGAATCAGGCTTTGAGGCTTGGTTTTGGAAGGGGTGTGGTCTCGATGAATGTTTCTCTAGTGTGTTTGGAATCATTGCCAAATTTCCACGGTGAAAATCTAGTAGCATTTCACCTTATTTTCTTGATGGAAATCCAGCAGCGCTTCGGCTTAGGTGCGTGAAAGAAAGCAAAACGCCGTTCTCACCAAGCTTTCAACATGTGAATACGGCAATGGGGATGCTCCATTTTCACGGCGAAATCTAGCAGAGTTTCGTGTTTGGTGCGCTATGGTGCACTGGCAGGATTTCATGCCTGTGTATATGGTGCGTCCCAACATGCTCATACTAGGAAGAGCCAGAGTCCTTCAAAGTATTAAGCACATTGATACGTGTCGCATACATGGGGAAACCGATGTCACTTGGTGACATGGATCAGGACGGTCACACCGCAATGACCATGCACATAGTATGACATGAATATGCACCTACAGCAAATGCCTTGAGCACATACTCATGTCACAAGGTTAAGAGCACTTATGGCTAGAGAGGGTCGCTCACATAGCCATGAGAGTCCATCATACAAAGTGCATGATAACTCACACACACGTGACATACATACATACATACATACATACATCATGCACAATGCTATCACACAAGGTGGGGAGATAAAATAGACATTGCCAACGTTCCAAAGGTATGGTCCAGCAAGGTACAGGAAATGTAAAATAGACATTGTTGTACCCAGGGAACCCGACCCAAGCAAGGAGCAAGAAAGATAAAGGGTACAAGGAGAGGGGGAACCCTAATGCAATGCTCTAGAGAAGAGGCTAAGAGAGAAGGAGAAAGATATAACCACTCGAGGAGGGTAGGCCTCCTAATCTACTAAACATTGCCCTTTGTGGGCTTGCTTCTTCTTGCTTGCATCCTTGTCCCTTTTGCTTGCGTCTAGGAGGTCGCACCCTTGCTTCAAGTGTTTATGCTCTATGCAGGTAGATGCAATGACGAAAGAAACAAGCCAACAAACAAGCAAAGAAACAAGCAGAAAGAAAGCATGCTAAAAGACAAGCTATCAAAGAGAGAGATCCAAACGGGCGCAAACAAACATATTATCAAACAAAGAGGGTGTCCTAGGAGGACAAATGTAGGTTTTGATTGGGTGTCCATAGCTCCATGAGATTGGAGTATGGAGGACACACAAACTCATGCATGAACATGTAGGCAAGCGTGCAAAGATGCAAAGGAGCAAAGAAATCCAAACGAGTGGCACAAAGCAAGCAAGGCAAGCATAACATTGCATGGAACGGAGAAAGGGTATGCATCAAGCAAACTGACACCATGGAGGTGTATCTCACAAGTGGTAACACCCAAATAATCCACAAGAGGGACGGATGCAACCATACAAGCAAGTGGCCTCAAAGACCAACAAGCACAAGCCCACGAAGGGCACAAAGCATGGCAAAGCCTAGATCTAGATAGGTAAACATGGAGATAAAGAATAGAAGCAAGCAAGCATATACATGCATAAAAGAAATGATCCAAACCCTTTGACATAGGCCTAGGTGTATGGATGTAGGCCTAGACCACAGGATCTAGATCTACACCCTGACTAAAGGGCCAAAAAAACTTGGAAAAAGAGATAACAAGAGATAATAATAAAAAATTTAAATAAATAAAAAAAAAAAAGGCTTTAGAAGCACAGGGCATAGCAACCAACATGTTGATCTAGACACATGAACGTGGCATGGAGCACACAAAGATATAGATCTAAACATAAGTATGGCAAAAGGCACATAAACAAGTAGATCTAAGCATAAACATGGCAAAAAGCACCTAGGCATATGGATCTAAGCACAAACAAAAAATTTAGACATATCCTAGCCCAAGAAGGCTAGGCCAAAATCATCAAATAGGTAAAACATGATAAAAAGCAAAGAGACATGCTAGGAAAGCTATAAAACATACTAGGAAGCAAGATAAAGCAAAGATATACTATGGAAAGCAATAAAACATGTAATGAAGAAAGATAAAGCAAAGGGTGTAGATTGTAGCTAAAAAGCTACATCTACACCCTTAAAACCTCATATCCAAGGTCCTAAAACCAAGAAGAGGAAAAAGAGTGCAAGAACACTACCTCTTGATTGTTAAGAATAAAGAGAAATCAAAGATTTTTTGATGTGTTTTTGGGAGAGAAATATAGAGAAAGGAGAGAGAAAACTGCCTAGAAAAGATGCCCTAAGACCCAAAAATTCATCCCTATCTGCCAAGTCTAAGGACGTTTTGGGCATTTTATAGGCAAAAAAGTGCCCGGCGGCCACTAAATGGCCGTGACAGTCCTTTAGGGTGCACCGGGCTGATGTCTGCAATTTTTTTCATTTTCCAACTTTTTAGTTCTGACTTCAATCACATATTTGAAGGCCTTCCTAAACTCTAATTGAGCTGATCTTGGTGTCCCTGGAAAGGTATAGATGTCTAAAAGAAAATAAAATTTCAATGGTTAAATCAAAAGTTATGGCCATGGGAAGCAAGATGATGTGCCCAGAATGGTTTTCAAGATATCTCAACCGTTTTATCTTTGATTATGATCCATGAGTAGTTGTTGGAAAGGGAATTTTGATGCTCTTCGTAATGAAGTTAGTTTTAACTCATTCTGACAGTCGGATCAAAATTAAGGTTTCTAAGGCCCTCAAGAGTCAACTCTAGATCAAACTTGGTCAAAGTTAACGAAAATCTCCGAATAGCGCGGGTTTGATGTAAAAGCTTGAAAATTGTTGTTTTGGAGTGGTTCTGAAGAATTTTGACCTCTAGTCAACCCAGGGTTGACCAGGGGCACTTTGGTCAATTTGACCTAAAAAGGCACTTTGAGTGCTCTGATGCCCAAATGGGTTGTGCCATGTCAATCTAGAAGATTTCGTAGCCCTTTGGAGAAAAGTTAATATTTTTGGAATTTTTGGGGTTCAGCACACAAATCGAATGCGAGCAAAATACGGTATCTACACCTTCGAGTGTTCAACATGTTTGTTGGCCCCCATTTAGCTCTCCTTGCTAGTGTGTCTCTTTGCATGCTCCCTTTACCTCTTTGTTATCTCCTTTGCTTGTCTGCTAGCTGCTTTCTTTCTTTGTTGCATGTACATGTTTGGAGTATGGACGCTTGGAGCAAGAGAACGACTCCCTAAGTGCAAGCAACAAGGGAAAAGACACAAGCAAGAATACGCAAGCCCACAAAGGGGACTGTTCAGTAGATTAAGAGGCCTAGCCTCCTCGAGTGGTTACATCTTTCTCTCTCTCTCTTAGCCTCTTCTCTAGAGCATTGTATTAGGGTTTCCTCTCCATGTACCCTTTATCTTTCCTGCACCTTGCTTGGGCCGCGTTCCCTGGGTATGGCAATATCTGTTTTACATTTCCTATACCTTGCTAGGCCATACCCTTGGGACGTTGGCAATGTCTACTTTACTTTCCCGCTCTGTGTAATAGCATTATGCATGATGTATGCATATATATATATATATGCCTGTATGTGGGTGATTGTGCACTTTGTATGCTGGACTCTCGTGGCTATGTGAGTGACCCTCTTTAGTCACGAGCTCTCTTAACCTTGTAGTGTGGGTATGTGCCCAAGGCAATTGCTGTAGGTGAATATTCACGATCATTGCGGTGTGAGCGTCTCGATCCATATCACCAAGTGACACTGGTTTCCTTATGTATGCGACACACATTAATATGTTTGATGCTTTGAGGGGCTCCGGCTCATCCTAGCACAAGCATTTGGGAGCATACACAGGCATGAAACCCTGCTGGTGTGCCATAGCGCACCAAATGAGAAACTTTGCTGGATTTTTGCAGTGAAAATAAGGCACCTTTGTTGCCATCTTCTCACAACAAAAACTTTGTGAGAATAGTGTTTTGTGTGCTATTACACACCTGAGGCAAAGTGCTACCGAATTTCTGCCATGAAAATAAGGCAAAACGTTGCTAAATATTTGTCATGGAAATTTCGCATTGATTCCAAACACACTAGGGAAGCATCGATCGAGACCACACCCTTTCCGAAATGAAACCTCAAAGCCCTATTTATTTATAGCCCCAAAAGCTAATGCCAATAGCTTGTTTTCAATTACCAATGTTCGAAAATTAAGATTTTACCAAAACAAAGGACTGTCTACAAACAGGCATTATGGGGTGCCAAATACCTTCCCCACACGTAACCACACTTCCGAACTCAAGAATCAAGATTTTTTATCCATCCATATAAGATTAAGAAAAACGATCTTTTTCTTAGCCGATGATTGGTAATAAAATCAAATAGAGTCAGGTGACCAATCACACCTTAGAAAAAAACCCAATGATTGCTGGCAACTTCACTTACCTTCGGTAACTCCCTTGAAATTGACTCATTTCCAATCACACATCAGAGGTATGCCCCTCTTCACAGTACCTGAGCTCCCAAGCTTGTACATTTCAGGAGCACACGAGCGTCTCCGCGATGGGTGGTCAAACCGCCGCGAGCATCAACAGCAACAATTCCAAAATATGAAAAATGGCTAAGAAGGAGACAACACTGAACAAACTTCCCCCATCACAGAACATGAAAAGAGGATCAATGAGAAGATGAACAAGTTGGAAGAAATGATCAAGAGGTCAAAGAGGCCGGATGATCTCATAGACTATCAATAAATTTCTCTCTTTCCAGATGTAAGGCTACCACCTAAGTTCAAGATGCCAGTCTTGGACAAATTTGATGGCACTAGCTGCTCCAAGTCCCACCTAAAGATGTACATTAGCGCCATGTAGCCTTTGGGAGCTACTAAAGAGATGTTAGCCCAGATGTTCCAGAATACTTTGACTAGAGCTGCCCTCAAATGGTTCCTTAATGTGGAAGATACCAAAACTCAAAATTGGGAGGATATATGCAAGGAGTTCCACAATCAATACAAGTACATCATAGAGGTAGATGAGATGAGAAGAGACTTGGAGACTACCAAGCAAGAACCTAAGGAGTCATTCTCAACCTTCATAACTAAATGAAGGTCTAAAGATGCCCAGATGATGAATAAGCCTAATGAAGAGGAACAATTGACAATGGTTGTAAAGAATTTGTTGCCTGTAGATCATAAGTACCTATTTGCTCAATATTTTCCAAGTTTTAAGGCTCTAATAGCCACTAGTACTTAAATTAAAGATGCTATAAATAATGGGACTATAAAAAATGAAGAAGCACCTAAATTTAAAAGGAATTTTAGACCTTCCAATTATAAAACTGCAGAGGTGTCCAACATATATAAAACTGATCCATACCAACTTATTGCCCCAATGAAAGTATCACAAGGACTACCTTCTAGACCTAAAAGAGAATTCCATGAACTTTATATACCAGTAAGCCAGGTGTTTAAAAGATTGAAAGCGAAAGGGTTATTAAAACCTTTGGACCTAAGACCAGTCCCAAACCTATTACCCGCTAGATTTGATGTGAATAAGAGGTGCATATGCCATCAAGGCCCGAGACATGAAACTAATAGGTGTTTTAACCTCCGCCATGCAATTCAAGATTTAATAGACACTAAAGTGATTGCAACCACCTACAAGGCCCAATATCACTAATAATCCTTTACCTAATCATAATTTTGGGAGGGGACCGAGGATTAATTGCTTGTTTCCTGAAGAAGAAGAAGAAGACCCATTAATTTGATTTATGACTTTCCAAAACGCTTTATGCTAACTTAGGAAGAATTAATGGGTATTTCATCTATAACGGGATATGACATATAGAATGAAAATAATTCAGAAATCCCAAATCACCTGACACCTACTTATAGGGTGAGACACTTCAAACCCCACTCAGATGGCCCAATACCCACTTATAGGGGGATACACTTCAAACCCCACTCAGATGACCCAACATCCACATATGGGGGGAGACACTTCATGCCCCACTCAGATGACTCGACACCCACATATAGGGAGAGACACTTTAAACCAAAGATACTAAACCAAGAGACCCATCAAAAATCTCCCACATCACAAGGGGAAGGAGACACTTCAAACCCCCATATTTAGAAATAGATAACTCAGTAGAAGCCATGAACAAAGTAGCACGATAGCACCCAATAAAGAAGATGAGGTTCTTAAATAGCTACAGATGACAAAAGTAAACATATCTTTATGTGGTTTGCTCGTGGCCTCACATAAGCACCGCCAGAACTTGGTGGATCCTATTCTTATAAAGATTTGACTAAAAAAGGGAAGCACCATAATGATTCGTTGCATATTATTGTAGATGCCAAGGGAAAGAGGATACCAATGGTTTTGATTAATGATAGAAGCGCTCTAAATGTGTGTCCATTGAAAACCACGAGCTGTTTAGGTCTGAGTATTGAAGATTTTGTGCCATCTAATCAATATATAAGAGCATATGACAACAACAGGAGGCAAATCTTGCGAACGTTGACACTTGAGCTTACCATAGGGCCTATGGTTCAGAAAGTAGAATTCCAAGCTTTGAACATAACTTCATATTTTAATATGCTTCTAGGGCAACTATAGATTCATGATACGGAAGTTGCGCCTTCATCTTTATACCAAAAAGTTTGATTCCCACTTGAAGGAGCTATAGTCACTATTTATGAGGGCATTTTAAGCCTCCCGGGGCCTATTTTCGGTATCCAATCTGAAAAGGAGCTTGTGACCCTAGATGGTTTTGAGATTGAGAAGCCTAGTTTTGAAAGAATGACATAATAAGTTGAAAAGATTCCTATGAATTTTAACCTCTATGGCAACAATAATGTTGAAGCAATAATGAGGAAGATGAGCTATTTTCCAAGGATGAGCCTAGGAAAGACCATGAAAGGGCCAGCAGTCAGGTCCTCAATAACTATTACAACCACACCACCTGAAGACTTATTGGAAATGGAATTGAAGAAGATGGCTTGTGCCAAATCTAAGGCAAAGGGGCTTCCTAGCCCTCTAGAGCCTTTAAGGCCGTACACTTCTACACTAAATGGAAAGTTTATCAAAGCTGATGATTGCCAGCGTTAATGGGGGTTTCCTGAACCAAGATACAATCCAGAGTTGAAAAGGATGTTATCTGGATTTGAATGCGACATAAAGCATCCCGGAGAAAAGGAAAGGAACATAGACTGGGTCCCAACTAACTGGGCAAATTATATGGATCCAGATGCTATGACTACATTGTTGGGGGATGCTATTTTCAACATAGAAAGGGAAGAATATTGGGGAGCCTAGCAACATGCGTTGAATGATCCAAGTGAAGGAGGACAAGATGATGAAGAGGGAGAAGTTCCTAGTGATGACAGTAAAGACAATGACACTGAAGACAGTGACACGACATTGAAGAAAGTGACAGTGAAGACAGTGACACTGAAAATAGTGACAGTGAAGACAATGACATTGAAGACAGCAACAGTGAAGAAAGTGACAGTGAAAACAGTGACAATGATGGTGAAGAAAGTGACAGTCAAGACAATGATAGTAAAGACAGTAGTGATAACAGGGGAGAAGCCCCTAGCGATGAAAATGGAGATGGTGAAGGTGAGGGTGGAAAAGCCTTTAACGAATAAAATTCCTATGAAGGAGAGTGATAGGCCAAAAACGTATTAACCCCTTGTGATGAATTAATTGATTAATTAGCCAAGTTTATTAATTAATTAAATTAATATGCAAAGCGTGTGGTAGCAAAAACAAATCACCAATTAAACTAAGTATGCAGCGGAAAACAAATTAACACGGTGATTTGTTTACAAATGGGGAAAACCTCCGAGGCAAAAACCCTACCGGGTGATTTTAAGGTCACCACTCCCAAAATCCACTATTATCAAAACAAGCGGTTACAAGTAAAGGAATCCCAGTACCTTATACCAACCTATAGTTAAACCCTTACCCTAATACCCAATTGGACTTGTTTTGTAGTGACATTCTCTCCTTTTCAATGCATGGCTCCCAGCACGTGACTAACCAATAAATGCATGGATCCTAGTACGTGACTTAATCACCAACTTGAGAAGGATGTTAGCTGCAAAGTTCTTCAATTCATCCAGACGATGAAGATCATGAAGTTGCTTGGTCACAAAACCCTACGATGTACAAACACAGCATCTTCTTGAAAAGAAAGATGAACTATGGTAAATTCTGTCTCCAGTCACAATTTGCAAAAACAAGACTTTGCTTCACGCTTTTACAACCCTATACAACCCTTAAAATAATCCTTATATATGTTTAGGGTTATGAGAAAAGAAATCCCAAACATACATTCACATATTGGATGAAAAACAGTCTTGGAAAACTAAACTTCATAAACCTTGACAGATACCTTATCTGTAGAGCAACTGTCGAGCCTCGGGCTGAAACAGCTCTCTTTAAATCTCGATAGATGCTAGCTGTCGAGCTTTAATGAACAACACTTTCTGACTTGATACTTGGACAGACTTGCATGGCTTTAACTCTTGAACTTGAAACATTGTTTGTTAAAGCATTAAACACATCCTAGATCTACCCAATTACAAGTAAAGTGCGTTTTGTCAAAGAATTAGCCAATTACATAAAATAGTGACATATGTTCCTAACCTTGATCACATATGTCCTAACAGGGAGGACTATTATAATGAAGACATAGAAGATGATGAGGAAGCTATAGGGGGAGAGTGTGATGAATACCCTTATAGACGCCTTTCAGATTGGAGTTGCATTACAAATGTTAGTCTAAAATCAAGTCCCCCTATGATAAGTATGGTCGTGAGATTCTCGTACGGTTCATTTCATAACTTAGAGTTTGGCTCATTAACAACATACTCTGATGAAGAAGATAATATAGATGCGAGGTTGGCTTTGCTCGACAGAAACCTAATGTCCATAGCTTCAGGAATTTGATCTTAGAAAGTCCTGAGGAAGATGATGAGGGAATAAGATGTAGAGAATCAAAGTACTTAGCCAAATACGTTCACCCTAGCACTAAAAGGAGGCATGATTTATTTGAAGAGTGGATGGACAACCTAGAACGATTGGGGGATTATGTATTTAACAATCCCACAGATATGGATGTTGATGGTGAAGGTTAGGATTACATGGATGAAGACCGTAGAGTGTTAATGCTGAAAGAAAAAGGAACCCATTGGGAGCCAGCTGCCATCACCAAGGCCAAAACTGAGTTGAAGAACTCGGCATAGGAAGGAGCCGCCCACCCCATGGAAGACCCCCATAGAAGACCTTCTAGAGAAGTCCAAGACTACCAAGCCATTTACCCCTACTAAAAGCATTATTTCAGAGATCTTAACAAAGCTAGCCCCAAAAACGACTTTTTATTGCCTTATATTGATATTTTAGTTGATAATATGGCAGGACATGCATTACTGTCATTCATGGATGGTTTTTCAGGATACAATTAGATAAATATGGCTCTAAATGATATGGAAAAACATCCTTTATCACTCCATGCGGGACCTACTATTACAAGGTCATGCCATTTAGCCTTAAGGATGCTTGTGCCACTTACCAGCGGGAAGCCACTACTCTGTTGCATGATTTGATACACAAAGAAGTCAAAGTTTATGTTAATGACATGATCGTAAAGCCGAAGGACTGTGAAGGACACATACTGGCTTTACAAAAGTTCTTTGAGTGGATCCAATTCTACAAGCTTTGACTGAATCTGAAGAAGTACACTTTCGGTGTGACATCAGGGAAGTTGTTGGGGTTTATGGTAATTGAGGTAGATCCCAAGAAGATTAAGGCAATTGTGGAGATGAAATCTCCAAGGACATAAAAGGAGATCCAAGGATTTTTAGGGAGGATACAATACATAAGCAGGTTCATAGCCTAACTCACCATGATATGTGAACCACTCTTTCAATTACTCAAGAAAGAAGTCCTTACATTATGGAATGAACATTGTCAAGAAGCTTTTGAGAAGATTAAGAGTTACTTACTAAAGCCACCAATACTGGTTCCACCGGTACCTGAAAAGCTACTATTGCTCTATCTCACAACCACGAACACAGCAATGAGGGCTCTACCAGCCGAATATCTAAAGGAGTCTCAGAAGGAGAATACAATTTACTGCATAAGCAAGAAGATGATGGCTTATGAAGAGAAATACTCTGCATTTGAGAAGACATGTGTTGCACTTGTATGGGCCACCAGAAAACTTAGAAATTATATGCTTGCTTTCAATGTCTTGCTGATAGCCAGAATGGATCCTTTGAAATATTTGATGGAAAAGCTAGTGCAAGATGGGAAAATAGCTAAATGGGTTTTTCTTTTGTCAGAATTTGATATAAAGTATATGACCTAAAAATCTATAAAAGGAAGAGCAATTGCTGATCACTTAGCTCTTTAGATAAGTCAAAGAAGTTCAAGAAAGTTTCCCAGATGAAGATACTATGATGGTAGAACCTGAACCATGGAAGATATATTTTAATAGTGCCACAAATTAGAATGGAAGTGGCATTGGAGTTCTCTTGATTTCTCCAAAAGGGACACATATCCCTTTTTTAGTAAGCTTAATTTTCCCACTATTAATGGTGCCACAGAATATGAAGCTTGCATTAGGGGTTACAAGCAATCCCCAGTCTTCAAGTTGAAGAATTGGAAGTATACGGTGACTCGGCTTTGATAATTCATCAAATTCAGATAGGTGGAAGATAAAGGAAGAAAAGTTGATGCCTTATCATGAACGCCTTCAGAAAATGGCATCAAAATTTAGGAAGATTCAATACCAATATGTGACAAGAACGCAAAATCAATTCGCAGATGCTTTAGTAACATTGGCTTGTATGATGGATAGGTCCAAGGGAGCTCAAGTCCAACCAATAGTAATAGAACAAAAGGAAGAGTCAGCCTACTGTATGTTGATAGAGGGAGATGAAGAACTGAATGAGAAAGGTGAATGGTATTTAGATATTCTACAGTATCTCGAAGAGGGGACATACCCAAAGTTTGTAGATAAGAATGATAAGTTAACCATCCTTAGATTATCCACTAATTATATAATTTGCGGTGAGAGATTGTATAGAAGGTCATACAACAGAATTCACCTCCTTTATGTGACTACTAAGGAAGCACGACAGATTATTGAAGAGGTCCATGAGTCGAGTTATGGGCCACACATGAATGCATATATGTTGTTCCAGAAGATAATAAGACAGGGTTATTACAGGACTACTATGGAAGCAAATCGCGCAACTCAAGTTTGAAAATATCATTAGTGTCAAGTTCATGGAGATTTGAAGCACATGTCACCAATGTTGTTACATATAATGACTTCACCATGGCCGTTCTCTACGTAGGGAATAGATATTATCAGGAAGATCCACCCAACAACATCAAACGGTCATGAATTCATACTGGTGGCCATTGATTACTTTATAGAATGGGTTAAAGCAGCCTCATACAAGGTGTTGAACTCAAAGAAAGTTGCACAGTTCATTCAAACTAATATCATCTGTTGATATAGGGTACCACATGAAATAATTTCAGATAATGGGCTGCATTTCAAAGGAGAGGTGGAGAAGCTACTTCGAGAGTTCAATATTCAGCATCACAAATCATTGCCATATCGCCCCCAGACAAATGGAGCATTTGAAGCTGCAAATAAGAATATAGAGCGGATACTAAAGAAGAGCACGAAAAACTACATTGGCACTTACAGTTGCCATATGCACTCTAGGGTATAGGACATCAATTTGATCATACATATGAGCCACCCCTTATTCATTAGTGTATGGAATAGAGGTAGTTCTTCGCATTGAAATGGGTATTCATTCACTAAAGGCAGTGCTAGAGAGTGATATCCTAGAAGTTGACTGGCTACAAAGTCAATAAAATTAGTTATACATGATGGATGAGAATAGGCTTAAAGCCTTATATCACATCTAAGGTTATCAATGAAGACAGGAGATTTGGTGTTGAAGGAGATTCGAGCCCCAGTCTAAGAGACGAATGGAAAGTTTAAGCAGAATTAGGCAATTCCATACATCATCGACAAATATATTCTGAAGGAGCAATAAGGTTGATGGACCTAGATGGAAACCCTTTTATTGAGCCATCTAATATGGATCAATTGAAGAAATACCACGTCTGAGGTGGTTTTAAGTTTTTTTTTGTTTTTTTATTTTTAGGTTTGTAGATAAAAAAAAAAAAATAGCCTGCCAAGTTGAAAACCAAAAGGGTGTCCTTGGCAAAAATTAAGGCTTAAAAGAACAAAAATCATGATTTCCAAAAATCATGCATCCATTTCCAAACTAAGGGCATTCGGCCATTTCTCATCCATTTTCTTAAAAAAAAAAAAATCAAACATCTATTTCTCTTAAAGAGATTTTTTCTCAAAAATTCAAAAAAAAAAAAAAGAAAAAAAAAACATCATGCATAAATTTTTAAACTAGGAGCGTCTGGCTATGCCTCATTCAGGTGAAATCACCCATGTCAAGACCTGTCAAGTAAATTTAAATCTTTGCACCACAAAACTTCATTAGGTAAATTCTAAACTTGTTTGGATTAAATTCTCACAAGGCCAAAGTCACCAAAGATCAAGGAGTTAATGTTGAAAGTTAATTCAAGTTATCTGACTAAGGGATGTTTTTTCTTTTGTAGGAAAATAAGAGATACAATCAATCAGCATTTGGACTCCGAGTCTGTTGACGACAAGATCTTCTTGGCCTACCTCTAGAAGAATTGCCCTCTACATTCCCTTGTTGTTCTTAGTTAGCATGAATCTGAGGCCCATGCTACCTATCTTGAAGTTCAAAATTTTTTATCATTTCTTCCAAAGTCTTTATGTTGGTATTGGCATTTTCCATTTGATTATTCTGAAAAATCATCAAAGACATATGTCAAGTCCATTGCTATGAATTTCAAGAGAAATGTTGTATGAAAAGATCATTTCATACCCAATTCACTTCATTTAGCACATATTGAGAAGATTGGGTGCGTGTAACCCGCTGTAAACCTCTAATTATCCTCGTGCTCTCCTCCGCAAGGTCGACACTAAGATACCAATACCTCCCATGGTCACATTCAAATAAGACCTAACACTCATTCAGCTCCAGAGCCAATGTACATTCAACATAAACCTCACACCTTTCCCAAGGATCCAAGTTCATCTAAAATTCACAAAGTCCAAAATTTAAAAGACATACCCACATGAAATAAATCAAATCAAACTTCCACCAATGAAAGATAAAAAGGAAACTCACATCTCCAATGTCTAAGCTATCAATCACCATTTACCAAGCCTTTAAGGAGCACTTTGGAAGTGTTGATAAGTGGTTCTTAGGCATCCACACTCTTACACCTTTCAATATTAGAATATAACCACATCAAAGACACATTGTTACCACTAACTCTAGGAGGGTTTACACCTAAGTAATCCTTGACCTCTGTCGATGAAACAGTGTCATGACCTTCAATCCTTTCACCACCCAATTCCAATCCAGTAATGACTAAAAAGTCATAAGGTCTTAACATCACTTCACCAATACCCAGAAAATGGAAAGTACAGGTAGCATCCCAAAACCGTTTAGATAATACCACAATCAGTTGAAGATCCATATATTCAGTGGTCTCATAATTCCAAAGAGCTTAAAAAAAGGTCTTGAAACTGGCATCATTGATAACCTTTTGATGTCTAGCGACAGCACATACCAACTTTGCTTCAACAGTTGAAGACTACCCCGACTCATAAGGTTCTACACCAAACAAAAATGTCCCACATTAAAATATGACCAACCACAAAATTTGTCAATCATCATAACATCCACAAAAATGTCCAATTCAAAGAGATGTTCATTCACAAAAAAAAATCTTGCCAACCAAATGAAAATGCCCATCACAACAAGGGACAAAAAATGCTCATGAAAGATGCCATTGTGTAACTACCATAAATTGAAATTCAACAATGCCCCAAGCAACAATTCAAAAAAGTTTTTTCCATGTCCATGAATTCATTCAACAATGTCTAAGCATCAAAGCAAAAATTACCATACCCATCAAAAAAATTTGTCTTGTTCAACCATATCTACACATCAAATTTCCATAATTTCATACCCATTGAAAATCAAAAATAAAAATTCATCCAACAATACCCAAAAATTAAATACAATGCAAAGGTTCACAAATCATCAATATTATCCAAATTTGACAATCTCAAACAATCCAACAATTCAAAACGCCCTAAATAAGTCAACATGCCCAATACACAATAAATTTCCACTCAAATCATACAATACCCAAGAATTCACAAATGGAAGAAAAATCACAAGATGATAATGTTCATCACAAATTTCTCAAATTCCAAACAAAGATTAAAAAGTTAACCAACAAAATAAAAAAATGAACTCACCTTAAGGTCCTTGGTGGAAGGGTGTGAAGCATACATAAGTGGGTCTTGAAGAAGTCCCTCCTCATAATTCCACTCAATTAATAATTCATATTTTTTCCCATGAAATGTGGGAACCTAGGTGGCTCAGGAAAAAGTGCCATCGAAGTTCAAGAAAAATTTTCAAAAATGGGTTTCAAAGATGGGTTTTTTAAAAATGCCCAAGAATTCAAGGATCTGAAGAAATTCTCAAGGAGATTATTAAAATCAAGTTTGGAAGTCTAGAAAAGTGATTTTCTAAGCAAGAAATAGTGTGGAAGAAGAGAACATGCAAGAAAGATGAAGCTTGTGAATAGTAACAATGGAGGAAGAAAGAAGAGAAGAGAGAAACAAGCAAAAAAAAAAAAAAAAGAAGAAGAAGAAGAAGAAGATAAAGACAGAAAGAGGGTAGCCAAATTTCGGCCCCCTCACTCTCTCTTCCCCTTTTAATTGGCTGGCAACTGAAATTCGATTGAGTTGACTCACTCAAACTTGAATTAACTCACCCAAAAAAAAGGACAAAAAAAAAAAGAAAAATAGAAGAAAAATAAGAAAATATAGGGAATTTGATTTCAATTTTTTTTTAAATAAAAATATTTTCAAGGATTTTCAAAAATTTAATGGTTCAAAAAAATAAAAAATGGAGAAGAAAATATTTTTAAAGATTTTCAAAAAATTAATGGTTCCAATTTCAAATTTTAAAAGATAAAGAAAAATTTTCAAAGATTTTCAAAAATTAATGGTTTCAATTTCAAAAGAAAAATTCAAATTTCAAAGTTTAAAAATAAAAAATAAAAAAAAAAGGAGGAAAGATAGATACTTCACCTCACCAAAATTAATCGTTTTCATGAAAGTTACATTTGGTTCAATCTACCAAAATTCTAACTTGAAGACCTTGTTTATGCAGAGATTCTAGACTTGAAGATTCAATCAACACTTGTTGTCTATGTAGAGATTCCAGACTTGAAGATTCAATCATCCTTTCTCGTCTATGCAGAGCTTCTAGACTTGAAAGCCAATCAACACTTCTTGTCTATACAGAGATTCTAGACTTGAAGATTCAATCAACACTTCTTGTCTATGTAGAGATTCTAGACTTGAAGATTCAATCATCCTTTCTCATCTATGTAGAGATTCTAGACTTGAAAGTCAATAATCATTTCTCGTCTATGTAGATCTTCTAGACTTGAAAGCCAATCAACACTTCTTGTCTATACAGAGATTCTAGACTTGAAGATTCAATCATCTTTTCTCGTCTATGCAGAGATTCTAGACTTGAAAGTCAATCATCCTTTCTCGTCTATGCAGAGATTCTAGACTTGAATATTCAATCAATATTTCATGTCTATGCAGAGATTCTAGACTTGAAGATTCAATCATCCTTTCTCGTCTATGCAGAGATTCTAGACTTGAAGACTTCTTGTCTATGTAGAGATTCTAGAATTGAAGAACCAATCAATATTTCTTGTCTATGCATAGATTCTAGACTTAAAGATCCAACCAAAATTTCTTATCTATGTAGAGATTCTAGACATGAAGGTTCAATAATCCTTTCTTGTTTGTACAAAGACTCCAGACATGAAAGCCAACCACCATTTCTCATTTGTGTAGAGATTCCAGACGTGAAATTCTATCACCCTTTCTTGTTTGTATAGATACTCCAGACATGAAAGCCAATCATCCTTTCCTGTTTATGCAGAGACTCCAAATATGGAATTCAATCATCCTTTTTTGTTTGTGCAAAGACTCCAAACAGGAAAGCTAATCACCGATTCCTTTATACAAGATTCTACATTCAGCTAGCAAGCTAGAAGTCAACATTTCTCAGTTTTTGTAAAACAGTAAAACACTAGTATTATGTTTTAAGGTTCTAGGTTTCAGGGCTAGGAAGTCTTTGAAAAATCAACCTCGATTAAATCATGGTTGCTAAAATTAGTGTCTTTATTTTATATTGACATTCACTTTTCAAGCTCTGTTAATGAGGGGCATTCTGTATATACTCAATTCTGCACCCATAATTTAACCTTGGAAGATGACCAAAATGATCATTCTATGTACCCAAAAATCATAATTTCATTTCATGCATTAAATCATTCATCACATAACATAAAAATGATCTGGAGATTCTAACAATAGTGACGATATGCCTTGTTCCCAAATCAAATTGTCAGATTGAAAGATATCACAAG
This sequence comes from Quercus glauca, assembly GCA_023736055.1. Classification (NCBI taxonomy): domain Eukaryota; kingdom Viridiplantae; phylum Streptophyta; class Magnoliopsida; order Fagales; family Fagaceae; genus Quercus; species Quercus glauca. The sequence goes on from CM043315.1 coordinate 4,071,492, forward strand.
ACCAAGTTTTCACGGTCTGCATGCATCCATTTGAGTGGAACTAGTCACATGTGAATGATTGAAATTAATTTTGATTGGTTGATAATTAAAATTAATTAAATAAATTTATGTGATTGGTTGTTGATTTTTCTTAAAATAAGTTTAGTTGCGTGGGAATAAAATGAATAATCTAATAATATGGGAATTAAGTTGATAATTAGGTAGGGTAATTATCTTTCATATAATTATTTTTAAAGATTTAATTATCAAATTAAAATGGATTTCACTTGGAATACAAGTCCAAAATACGTCCAAAAATAATTCCCAACCTAGAAAATTCGCCCAAAAAGACTCCAAAATGCACAAGAAGACAAAACTGGGCAAAGTACTAAGGAGTGCCAATTGGCACTTGGGGAGTGCTGATTGGCACAGATTTCAAGTTAGGCCCAGATACGTATGGTTTAGGTCTAGACCTATCAAATTCGATTTTTTAGGGATAAATCTGACCTAATTTGTATCTACTGATTTTCTAAGCAACCCTAGCTTATTTTTTAAGCAAATACACCTCTATAAATAGAGGAGAAAACCCAGAATTCAGCACCTCTTTGCCCTTTAATGTTAAAGAAACTCTGGAAGTCTAACTTTGAGATTTTCTTTCCTGTTAAGTGATAATTCTTTAAGACTCAGAGAGAATTACACTCTCCAACTCTAAAGCAATTCCCCTATAGAATTTGTTTCTGTAATTGATGCAAGATTCACTTTTAATTCCTTATTAACATGCATGTTTGAATGTTGATTCTTTTATTAGCATATATATCTAACTATGCTTTCCAAGTTAACATGTGAAAATTAATCTTTGATATGATTTTTTATGATTGTTTGGTTCATATGTTGGTACATATAGATTTAGGGTTGTCCATGATATAATTTTAGATCTATGATTATTTGTTACTAAATACTTGAAATTTGAAATTATTTTATCAAAACCCTTTCTTTTTCATAATTAAAAATCAGATCTGAATTTTTTTAGCAAAACTCATTCTTTTTAATCAGATATGAAATTCTTTTTCAAAACTCATTCTTTTTCATAATTAAAAATCAGATCTGAAATTCTTTTTTTAAAACTACTTAACTCATTTCTTTTTTATAATTAAAAATCAAATCTGAAATTCTTTTATCCAAACTCATTCTTTTTTCATAATTAAAAATCAGATCTGAAATTCTTTCTTTGAAACTCATTCTTTTTCATAATTAAAAATCAAATCTGAAATTCTTTCTTCAAAATTCATTCCTTTTCAAAATTAAAAATCAGATCTGAAATTCTTTCAAAACTCATTCTTTTTCATAATTGAAAATTAGATCTAAAATTTTTCATTAAAAATTCATCTTTTTCATACCTAAAATTAGATTTGAATTTTTCTCACCAAAATTCCTCTAGATCCCCATTTTGTCATCAAACTCCTTTTCTTAAAATTGATGTCAGATCTACATTTTTATCCTAAAACTCTATTTTCCACATTAAACATTAGATTTGATCATTTACATCATATTTGAGGTCTCTAAATAACATTTAGCCGTAGATCTAAGAAAATTTACATGACATGTTGCATTTCATAATCTGTTGCATACCATTGGTCAAGGGTACTTAATGATCATTTAGGGCCTAGAAGACCGGGCTTTGCCCTAGAAGAATGGGTACCTAACACCTTCCCATTCTGTAACCTAGCCCCCCAACCAAAGGTCTTGGTTCATAGAATAGTGTCGTATTTTTGCTTTGGTAGATTGTATCTAGGACCAAAGCTTTTTTCTTTTTTTTCTACATCGATTGTATTTAGGACCAAACCCTTGCAATGATATTCTACCAAGTTGTATTCATATGTTCAATTAATGAAACTTGAGGTATTTTAGATATGTGAACTATATATTGTATTTTTTTTTTCTTATTTTTTTTGTAATATAAAAAAAATAAGTGACAACTCCACATAATACCCAAAAGAGAGGTGTCGATGCCTATCTCTTTTGATTGAGAGCCAATCTCTCATAACCGTTAGGACATAGTTCTTCAATCACACGTCGATGAAAGGTAGCCAATAATCCCCAACTTTAATCAAATCCTACCCCTTCTGAAAACAGGGACACGTTGGCGTGTATCCAAGGATGAAATGGATAGCTCAGATATGACTGTCCATATGAATGTAGTTAGCAGAACAAAGGAGCTTGTTAAGACTAGTGACCTCGACAAGATTGATATTCCTTTCAATGGCGTGTAGATGTACAAAGAAAAATATAAATACAAGGTTAAAAATCTCCAAGGAAGAAGAAATCCAACATTAACAAATGAAAATCAGAGCCCTACAGACCTGGGTTACCGATGTTAGTAGGGTAAGGGAGGCCGTCAAGATGCCATGGCAAGCTTTAAGATTCCATCTTGATCTACAAGTATACGATTTACGGGTATTTTGGGAATTTTATATGTAGTAAATGTTGTTATGGGTAAGGTTTAAACCAAACTTCTTATTCAATTGATCTACACTATTAACTATATGGAAGACATTTGAGACACACTGGTCAAGGCATAACTTAAAGTGTTTAAGGAAGTCAACTAACATATCACACACAGGGATCCGAACCCTTCCCTATTCAAAAGCAATCAAAGGAATAACTACTTTTCCATAGCCCCTGTTCTCGACCATCTTACCATCCTCACATGGGCTAATATCTACATCCTGAGGAATACCATACTGTAAACACCTCATTTTGTACCCCTTACGACTCGAGCTCCCATTCCCCAATGACGACATTACTCTGAGGCCCAAGGTTGATTTAGGGCCCAATCTCGTGAAAATTGACTTGAGGAATTATTTATGGAAAAAATAAACTTATTTTTGGAAGAATAAACCTATTTTGGGAAGAGAGAGGCTACTGGAAACCCTAAGTGTCTGTACACATACACACGTATGCGCACGCAGCAAAGGTTCCAGAATTATACGAAAGGAAAACTTTTTGCTTATAAATCTATGTGGAACGAATCCCACATCATCTGGGAGCCACCCTACACCCCTATTTTACCACTATATAAAGTCATAAAATGAACTTTTTCAAAAGGAGATGAATTTACGCAAGATTCACTAGAAAATAGTGAATCAGAGGAGTTTTTTACAAAACATCCTCAAGTCAAGTTTTACTTGGTTAGGACCTATTTTGGTCTTGGCCTTTAAGTTCTAAAGGTTACTAACCTACTGGTTTTGTTGTTGATTAGATTGACTGGAGACGAATTTACGCAAGATTCACTAGAAAATAGTGAATCAAAGAGAGAGTTTTTTACAAAACATCCTCAAGCCAAGTTTTACTTGGTCGGGACCTATTTTGGTCTTGGCCTTTAAGTTCTAAAGGTTACTAACCTACTGGTTTTGTTGTTGATTAGATTGACAGAGGGGAATGGTCACATCATGCTCTAGAGAGTTCTTGTATTGAGGTAAAGGTTCTAACTTTGGCTCTTCATTTTTCTTTGTTTTTTTTGTTTGTTTATATGTTTTATATTCTTTAATATGTTTATGTTAGTTTGGGTTTACTTTGTGTTCGTATTTTAAGCATGTTAGGTTGCTAGTTTGTTTGTTTTTGTTCAGTTTTCTGTTTTGTGTTGTTGGGTTTAGGGTTCTTGGTGTATATGCATGCGCATGCTTTATGCGTACGCATACTCGAAGTGTGCGTACGCATACAATCGGGATACGCATGCATACCCTATGTATACGCATGCACACTTGTGCCCAGGAACCCAGATTTGGTTTTTCTTTGTTTTCTTTCGCTTTCTTTCACATGTTTAGTCTCTGTTTAACCTGCTTTTTGCGTGTTTGAGTCTTGAGTCATTAAGTTAACTTGTTTTATTTTATTCTTGGTTTAGATCTTGATTAGGGTTTGTTTCTTTGATTGAATAACATGAACATGCATTTGAATATGGACATGTATGTATAGGTGTTGTGATGCAGTGAGGTAAGTCATGCATAGATCATATGAAAATGCATTTGAGTGTTAGAGTTTTGAGTTGCTTGATATGCTTGGTTGAATTCCATGAGTTTTGATGCCTTTGCTTAAATGCTTTGATACTTGTTCAATATGCCGTGTGATGTTTGCTGCCCTTGGCGATATATGTTTAGATGCCATGATAGATGAATGTTAGGTTTGGGGATGTTATGCCAAGATTGTTTGTTTTAGATGCATGCTAGAGTGTGTGTGAGTTAGAATAACATGTTAAAAGACCATTTAGTGAGATTAAGGTTTGGAACACAACGTGTGGAGGCCAACCTGCAAGTCGAGTGGGGTTAAGCTCCTAACACCTTCCTATCCTCTTTCCTAAACTTCGAACACTTGCTCTGGTAAAGATCAGTTCTACCACAAGGGTGTTATATTTATGGTTCAAAGACCTAATTTACGTGGCAACTCCATTTACACCCTCAACCATGGTCCACCCTAGGCCAAGGTGTACTTCCCACGGCTCCCTTCAAGGGAAACCCAGAAAGGGGAGGCCCGTTGCAGGGCTTGTGCCCACATCTACCTAGCCTTAAAAGCAGCTATTCCCTCAAGAGTACTAACTAATTGAGAGAGCCTACCCATGGTATTTACCAGGAAGATGAAGAAAGGAAATAGAAAAAGGAAAAAAAAAAAAAAGAAAAAAAAAAAGAGAGAGAAACAAGAAGAAGAAATGAAAAAAGAAGACAAGAAAAAAAGGACTTACAAGAGGGTAGAGTATCAAAAAAATGGTTGGAGCTTTGCAAGATTAAGCCTCTTCAAAGAAAGAAATAAAGTAGAACAAAAATGGGAAATAAGGGATAAAAATGGCCTTAAATAACATAAAAATGAGCGGGAAAGGCATGTTCCGCCTCCTAGATTTCTCCCACTACACACTCCACCTCTTGGCATCCACTGCTTCGATGCTGACAGGTGGCATGACAGTTCGAGAACTCAAGAGTCACTCTACATCCCATTTAATGCCCAGATGGCTGCATTCCCAACAATGTCAAACCAAAATCTCAGAATGACCCCCCAAGATTTAGCCATGATCTCATCCCGCGAAGTTAATGGGAGTAAGATCATAGGGGGCTATTGTAGGAACATGGATATATAGGGCCAAATTAACATCAATCTAATAGCATAAATAAGCCTAAAACTGACTGGCCTACTTTGATAATAAGCTTTCCCAAGACAATCAAGCCTTGGACCTCGGATCAGGCAAAGTGCCATCCTAGATCCAAATACTGAGGATCCTATCCGAGGTCAAGATCTTCACCAGTCTTACGAAGCCAACGCCTCCGCCAAGCTTCTGAGGTAGAATTCTAGAAAGTATGGGGTTTTCCAAGGAAGACTTTTGAAGCTTTTTGATGATTCTACAATAACCTCCACATTAATGAGAATTTCCTGCTTAGCACAGTCGCATTTAATGCTGTAGGACGAGCCTGAACATAAAAAATAGCCCCAACAATCTCCATTCATGATCAACTTCAAAAGAAAACATCTTTTCAATGGGACTTACTAAAAAAGGTAAGAGCATTTTGTAAGTCTTTGGCTTACAAATAAAGTAAGGGTGGGGCCTAGTTAAAACAAAAATTTGTAGTAGATTACTTTTAAAAAAATTTTAAATGTTGTTAGAGATAGTTTTATAGAAAATAGAAAATAGAATTTCATTTTGTAATAACCAATATGTATTTTCATGTGGACAATAAAAACTTATCCTATAAATTTATAAATTCAAGAAAATAAAAACTTTTGTGGGGAATATCTACTCTTTTCATATCTATTTCAATTCTAGTATTATCCTATAACATGGCCCTCAGAATATAACGAGTTCATTTGAGTCAAATTTTACTGTGCAAACATTCTATAACTTTCATTCCTTTTTGAGAAAGAAACATTCATTCAATTATAATAGTGAAGCATCATGATTCAAGGCTTCCAAGGCAGGTGGAGGAGAATCCTCCAACCAATACAAATCCTCATCTAAATTTCTAGCATATTGGGCAAGAACATGTGCCACTGTATTCCCTCCCCTCCTAATCTGATTAGGCATAGCCTAATGTAACTCATGGATCAAATGATGAATATCATCCACCACATAGCCAAGAATGGAATGGTTGGGCAAAGATGAAGAAATGGCTTGTATTAAAGTGACATTAACACCTTCAATTATCAATCTTGTAAACCCAGCATCCATGACAAACTTCGAGGATCTTCTGCAGGCCAAAAGTTCCACTTCCTCACTGTTTTTTGCACCCGGTCCAACAGCAGACATTGCTGCCATAACCTCCCCCTTGTCATTACGAATTATAGCTCCTATCCCTATTCTTTTTAGCCCCGAAAACACTATAGCATCAAAGTGAAGCTTGTATACATCAGGCAGTGGAGATTGCCACACTTCAAAACTGGTTTGCTCAATCTGAGAGACTGTCAACTGCACCTGGGCTTGATGAAATTCCTAAATGAACTCCTCTGCTCGCTTGTTAAGGCATTTAGGATCCTTCAATTTTCCCCCATGCACCACACAATTTCTTTGGTTCCATATAATCCATGCCTGCACCCAAAACAGCTCCAACTCCACAACCAATAATCTGTCCACTAGAAACTCCATCAGGTGAAGTGTATCGTGAAAAACAGAGCACCCTTTCTGCAATTTTGAAATACTGCCAGCCCATATGTCTTGCACCATAGCACACTCCCACAATGCAGGAGTTGTTGTCTTCGATTCTCTAGTACACAATTGACATTTATCCTCAGTTATGATCTTCTGACGTGACAAATTGTGGTATGTTGGTAATATATCATGGCAAGCTCTCCACCCAAATACTTTAATTTTATTTGGAATTTTAAGCTTCCACAAAACCGGCCAAAAAATTTTCCCAGCACAGCCACTTGAAGACTCGGCCCTATCTCCATGAAATTAAGTCCATCTTGCAAGCGTATAGGCAGATTTGACAAAAAAAACTTACCATTCTTATTGTACAGCCAAATAATAGAATCTGGAACAGATCTTCGACTAAGAGGGATTCTACATATAGCTTCGGCATCTTCTATGTGAAACATTGCCATAATCATATCACTTCTCCATGCACGCAACTCCGAGTCAATCAATTCTGAGACTACTAAATCTCTAACCACCTCATGTCTTGGATGAATGATTTTATTTGTGGGATGGTTAGAGATCCACCTATCCCCTACTACACTTATTAAAGACCCATTACCAACCCTCCAACAATAAACCGATCTAAGAATTGGTAGAGCAGCCATCAAACTTCTCCACACATAGGAACAGCCAAGTGATTCTTTGGCATCAAGAAAAAATACAAAGGAAAGTATCTTGCTTTAAAGCACTTGTATAACAAAGAATTATTCCCTTGAATCATTCTACAGCCTTGTTTAGCCAACATAGCTAAATTAAAATCTCTCAAATCCCGAAATCCCATACCACCCTCCATCTTTGAAGTTGACAGCTTATCCCACCTCTTCCAATGGATTTTTCTTTCATCACCTACTTGACCCCACCAGAATTTAGCACACATACTATCCAATTCATCACATAGTTTCATAGGAAGTTGGAAAACACTCATAGTATATGTAGGTATAGATTGAGCAACTACCTTTATCAAGATTTCATTTCCAGCTCTAGATAACAACATACCTTTCCATCCTTGCAACTTCTTCCAAATTCGGTCTTTTAAGTAAGAAAAAGTTTGATACTTGGCTCTTCCAATCAATGTTGGCAACCCTAAATAAGATTCAAATCTCTCCACCTCCTTCACCCCCAAGATCTGCAAAATCTATTGCCTTTGACTACCTGTTGTATTACTGCTAAAATAAACTGAAGATTTCTCCAAATTTATACATTGCCTTGAAGCCTTTGCTTATGTTTGAAGAATTTCCATTATAGCTTGCCCTTCGTTCTGTATAGCTTGATGAAACAACAAAGAATCATCTGTAAACAGTAGATTAGTAACTCTAGGTGTCCCTCTACAAATGGAAACCCCTTTAACCCTCCCTTCAAGTTCTGCTTTTGCCAACAGAGCAGTAAAGCCTTCTACACATAAAAGAAATAGATACAGTGATAATGGATCACCTTGTCATAATCCTCTTGATGGGTGTATCATACCATAAGGTTTACCATTCACCAAAATAGAGAAAATTGGAGTAGTGACACAACTCATCACCCTCTCTATCCACAGTGCTGGGAAGCCCATCTTTTCCATAATCCCCTGAAGAAACTGCCACTCCACATGACCATAGGCTTTACTGATATCCAATTTCAATGCCAAAGTCCCTTTCTTGCCCTTCTTCCTAGCATGCATTGTATGTAGTATTTCAAAGGCCACCAAGACATTATATGTGATCAATCTCCCCCGTATGAAGGCACTTTGAGTGGGCGAGACAATATATGGAAGTGCCTGTTTCAATCTGTTTGCCAAGACTTTTGGCACAATCTTATAAATCACATTACATAAACTTATAGGTCTAAAGTCAGACATTTTTTCAAGATTTTTCACTTTAGAAATAAGAACTATGTTTGTGTGAATTATCTCAGATAACATATTACCATTATTTAAAAAATCCAAAACAGCTATAACAACATTCACCCACTATGTGCCAGAATTTTTGAAAGAAAAGGGCGCTCATACCATCAAGTCCTTGAGCTTTTGTAAGTCCCATTTGAAATAAGGCCACTTTAACTTCTTCTGCAGTAAACTCCCCAAACAAAGCCTCCTTCATTTCTTCAGTCACCATCTGTGGAACAGCAGCTAGGCACTCCTCCATCTGATCACATGCTCCTGCATGAAAAAGGGTCTCAAAATAATCAGAAGCTACTTCCGCTGCTTCCACCACCTCCTCTAATTCTTCCACCCATTGCCCTTGGCCATTTTTAATACCCCGAATATGATTCTTTCTCCTTCTTTGTGATGCCTTTGAGTTAAAGAACTTGGTATTTTTATCACTATGCTTCAACCATGAAATTCTAGACCTTTGAGCCCAGTAAATTTCTTGTTTTTGGAGAAGCTCATACATCTTTTTGTTCAGCTCTAGGTATTCGGCCTTGCTATCAGCAGTCATCTCCTCTTCATTTAATCTGTCCAGACTCTTTTGGATCTATTTAATAGCTTCTTCATCTCTTTTTCATCTGGAGTTGTTCTTGCCAAGCCCCACTTCATTAATTCTAATCCAAAAGCTTGTATTTTCTTCAAGGTTGAAGCTAATCCTGCTCAACAACCAGCTCACTGTCCCAAGCCTCATTTACCGTAGCTTCACAATCCTCCATAAGTGGCCAAGACTCCTCAAATTTAAAGCCTCTCTCACATCTTTGTGGAACAAAAGATTGTACATGTAAAAGAATTGGTAAATGATCCGAAGCATGTACTGATAGGTGTATAACTTTACTCATTTGAAATCTCCCTATCCAATCTTTATTGGCCATGCTCTATCCAATCTAATTTTAGTATTTGCCTCACCCAATCTCTTATTATTCCATGTAAAAGTATATCCTTTGTAACCTAGATCTTGAAGTTGACAAGACTCCAAAGCTTCCCTGAATGCATCAACCTGTGAAGATTGTGGTGGTCTATTTCTTTTCTTCTCCGAAGCATGTAAGAAAGCATTAAAATCCCCTATAACCAGCCAAGGTCCCTCCATAAAGGCCTTCAAATATTCCAACAACCTCCATGATTTTTCCTTTTGTTGTGCCTCCGGCCATCCATAGAAACAAGTCAAGAACCATTTAAAGCCATCTTCCTCCGTAACCATAGACAAAACATGGTTTACAATGTAGTCAATAATTTCCAATGTGATAGAATTTTCCCACAAAAGTGCTAACCCTCCACCTAAATTAGGATGCTTCACAATAATCTTATTCTAATATGGCAGATTACCATATAAATTTCAAATCCATCTTTATCCAGTCCTGTCTCCATAAGAAAACAGACTGTGGGAGTTGTTCCCACACAATCTTGTGAAGGCTTCGACCTGTCTAAGGGTTCCCAAGCCCTTGGCAGTTCCAGCTTAACATCCTCATTGCTTCCGGCAAGGGTGGCTATCCACCCCCACCGATATATCTTTTGAAAGTCCTTCTTCATTGATCACCTTACCTCTCTTAGTCTCGTGCTCATCAATCTGCTCACCAACATTATCCCTCATGTCTTTCTTTCCAAGTGTTGGAAGTGTAATTGCCCAGGCTAAACCACCAAGGCCAAAATCCATCCTGTTGATCCAAGTCCATGTAGTTTTGGGCTTAGAATTAGACAGCCCAGATCCATCTATAGGTAATTCATTAGTGAGAGGCATGTGATCTTGAAAGCCATCTAACCTAATCTCTGCTTGCACCTCATCCGAAGCACTATGTGATAATTCCTTCTCAATCCATGGATTTAAATCAGCCTTGCCATTTAAAGATAGCTTTATATCCGGGCTTGGATTTACTGCCACAGAATTATACTCTCCCAAGTTAGTATGGCTTGTGCAAAACACTCCATCAGCTTGCATGGAATCCATGACAACTCCTAGATTCTCAGCTTCAACCCAATCACTCACCCTAGGGTTTTCATTCCCTACCTCTTTCTGCCACCACCGTCTACATGGATTGTACCACCGGAACTGGATCTTGTACCTGACCACTACCTGCACCCTCCTCCGTAAAGGATTTCGGATTAGAATATTGATGGACTGGAACCCTTGCTCGACCACTTGCTGCCCTTAAGAAATCATCATACTGATATTCAATATTTCCACCATTCTTCTCCACCGCATAGTGTGCTGCACAGTGTTTTAAATCATGCCTTAATATCCCACAATAATGACAAAACATAGGAAGTCATTCATACTTAAATGTCACCCAAGAACGCTCTCCATCCGACCCAGCCAGGAACCCTCCTCGTCTAAGAAGCTTCAATATAGGCAAAGCAACAATAACACGCATAAAAAAATTAATATCATCCTTCCTTTTCTTCCATTCCACCTCTTCAACAACACCCAATCTGCCCCTAACTTCTTTAGCAACTTGGGGTGAAAGCATATCAAAGGGAGCACCCCATATTTGAACCCATAACGAAGCTGTCTCCAAGATTATATTACCCACCGTCATCCCTTTCTTCCATCATCAGAGCATGAGAAGTTGGTTATCAAACGACCAAGGACCACCCTTGAAAATTCAGTTCATCTCAAACTCAGATTGAAACTTAAATTGGAACAAATTCGGCCCCACCTCTAGAATTTTCATAGTATCATCAACTCCCCAAGCCCTTCGTATTGTATTCTTGGCTGCCATCTTGTTGAGGGTTTTGCACATTAGGAATTTTCCAATCAGACTTAGATGACAACTCTCAAGAGCTTCTAGTCTTCGTTCATCCAAGATAGCTATGATTTCTTCTTCTTCTGATGTTAGCTTCATTTTTTCCATACTGTCAATGACCTCATCAGCCATGATTTTTTTTTTTTTTTTGAGAAAGTCATCACGAAACCTTGGGGAGGGGAGTTTCTCTGGGTTTGGGTGGCTATGGATATCACGGAACCTCTCCCTCAATGCTGTAAACTCAGGTGCGATGGTAAACAGATAGGTTGGACTCTCTTGAAGTTTGAATGCCTCCCAAATTTTTGTTATTGGTGTGGTAGGGTGAGCCACATTGAAAACAATTGTAAGGTGTGGCTCAAGGGCAGGGGTAAACTCAGGAAAGAAGAGCAACAATTCAGCGAATAGCTTTGAGTATATTAGCCCAGGTCTTTCAGAAAATCTATGGTGGTGGTTTCCAGTAATTCTCAGGCTCCATCTATGTGGAAGAAAGATCCTTCCGTCCCAAATGAGCAATCTGCAGTTCCAAACCCAGTAAAACCTGCTACTTTTGATTCAAATTCTATGTCTGTGATGGATTCAGAGCTACCTTTGCAGGAGTTTCCTATCCCGGATAAAGCTCCATCCATATTGAATTTTTCTTTAAGTCAAGGTCAACAGTGTGATAGCTCTGAGCAAGTTTTGGACCTTGAAGGGTTGATGGGTAGTGTTGCAAACCTAGGGAGGGATTTACCAATTAAACTAGTTGGGTCATGTGCTTCAGATAATTAGGTTAAGCTGGATGGGGCCTTTCATAGGTTTCTATGGTAACCCTGATACTACCAGCTGTGAAGATTCCTGGTCTCTACTTCGAGATTTGAGCCATCATTTTTCTCTCCCATGGGTATGCATGGGGGATTTTAATGAAATTTTGAGAATGAAGGAAAAGCAGGGGTGGCTTGGCCGACTGAAGAGACAAATGCAAGGCTTCAGAATGCTCTGGATTACTGTGGGCTTCAGGATCTTGGATATATTGGCTATCCCTTTACTTGGTGTAACCAGCGACCTAGTAATCATAATGTTTGGGTTAGGTTGGATCAAGGAGTGGCTTCAGTGGATTGGATGCTCAAATTTCCTACTACCCTTGTACACCATTTGGAGGCTTTTCATTCTGATCATAGACCGGTCATCTTGCTTTCAAACTCGAAGTAAAAGAGATTCTAACAGAAGGGTCATCCTTTCTGGTTTGAAGCTATGTGGTTGAAAGACAAATCTTATGAGAATGTTGTTAAAGATTCTTAGGCAGGCTCTTTAGGTTTATCCCCGGATAGGAATTTCACAAAAAAGATTGATGCCAAGAAAATCTGATTTTGGAAGCAAGTGACTTTTGAGCATGTCCATAGCACACTTGTGAAGAGGCTAAAGGAGTTAAACAGGGCCGAAGAGATGGGTTTGTACCAATCTAACCTAAACTGCATCTTCCAGCTTTGTGATGATATCTAAGCTCTTAAAACAAAAGAAGAAACAATGTGGAAACAACGATCCCTAAATGATTGGCTAAAGATGGAGATAGTAAAACAAAAAATTTTCATTGTCGGGCTAAACCAAAGGAACAAACAAAATTTCATCTTTGGTTTAAAGGATGAAAATGGTATGTAGGTGGAGGATGAGGGCTGAATGGGAGAATTAGTTGAAGAGTAATTTTCTCATTTGTTTTCCACTTAAAGCCCGATTGGCTTTAATGAGATTCTTGAGGGAATTCTACCTACTATTTCAGAGGAGGTGAACATTGGCCTTAACCGTGAGTTTTGTGCAGAAGAAGTTCATGCAGTGCTTCAATAAATGGCTCCCCTAACTGCTCCTAGGTTTGATGTTATGTCTCCCACTTTTTACAAATCCTTTCGGCATATTGTAGGTAAGGATGTTACCAAGGCAGTTCTTGAAATCCTGAATGAACGTATCATCTTGAAACTATTAATTCAACTTTCATTTCCCTAATTCCAAAAATCAAAAACCCTAAAAAAGTTTCTGAATTTAGACCTATTAGCCATTGCAATATATTGTTTCTGATTCTCAAAGTGCCTTCCTCTGTGGAGGCTCATCACTAATAATGGAATGGTGGCTTTTGAGACTTTCCATTACTTAAAGCATAAGACACAAGGAAAATTGGGTTACATGGCCCTCAAACTTGATATGAGCAAAGCTTATGGCAGAGTTGAATGAGAATTTCTAGAAAAGGTGATGATTCATTTAGGTTTTGGGGGAAAATTTGTGTCCACTATCATGTCTTGCATTAAATCAGTTTCTTATGTTGTGCTCCTCAATGGAGAACCTGTTGGGCATATCAAAGCGGGTAAAGGTTTACACCATGGTGACCCATTGTCTCTATATATGTTCCTTTTGTGTGCTATTGGTCTTCAAGGGCTTCTCTATAAAGCGGAATATGATGGTTCAATCAGAGGGGTTTCTATATGCAAAAATGGACCGCGGGTATCCCACCTATTCTTTGTAGATGATAGTGTTCTCTTTTGCCATGTGAATGAAGCAGAGTGCCAAGTTATTCTAGATATTTTGGCTATTTATGAGAAAGTCATTGGGTAGAAATTAACAAGGATAAGACCAACATCTTCTTTAGCTTTAATACTCACTAAGATGTCCAAATTCGCATTCAATAGCTCCTTGGTGTCCCTTCAATCAGAAACTTTGAAAAATACTTAGGGCTTCTAGCCCTTATGGGAAGAGCTAAGAAACAAAGTTTCACTTACATTAAGGAGCGGGTTTGGAAAAAGCTTCAAGGGTGGAAGGAGAAGCTACTCTCCCGAGCTAGTAGAAAGGTTCTGATTAAAATAGTGATTCAAGCCATTCCAACTTATTCTATGAGTTGTTTCAGGCTTCCAGAGGGTTTGATTAAAGAATTGGAGACCATAAGCTGAAAGTTTTGGTGGGGTTATAGCAATAAAGGTAGAAAAATTCACTAGGTTTGTCAATGCCTAGCGGCTGTTCAACCACCTATTGCAGCGACACTCACGCGCCCTTAAAGATGCATACACAGGGTGTGTATGCAGGCTCAGAACTCGGGTACAGTGAAGAAAGGTATACCTCTGGTGTGTGACTAGAAAATGAGTCAATTTTAATTGAGTTACCTAAGGTAAGTGAAATTGCCACCAATCATTGGGTTTTTTCTAAGGTGTGATTGGTCACCTGACTGTATTTGAATTTATTACCAATCCTAGAATAAGAAAAAGGTATTTTTTTCCTAATCTAATATGGACGGACAAAAAATCTCGACAGTTGAGTTTGGAAGTTGGTTGCGTGTGGGGAAGGTATTAGGCACCCCACAATGCCTGTCCGTAGACAGTCATTTGTTTTGGTAAAATCTTAATTTTCGGACATTGGCATTTAAAAACAAGCTATTGGCATTAGCTTTCAGAACTTTAATGGAATTAGGCTTTGAGGTTTAGTTTCAAAAAGGGTGTGGTCTTGATCGATGCTTCCCTAGTTTGTTTGGAATCGTTGTCAAATTTCCACAGCAAAAATCCGATAGCATTTCACCTTATTTTCGTGCGGAAATCTAGCAACGTTTCGTCTCAGGTGCATCATAGCACACAAAACACTATTTTCACCAATCTTTCGCTGTGAGAATATGGCAACAGAGATGCCCCATTTTCACGGAAAAATCCGGCAGAGTTTCGCGTTTGGTGCGCTGTGGCGCACCTGTAGGGTTTCATTCCTATGTATACGGTGCATGCCAACATGCTTGTGCTGAGATGAGCCAAAGCCCCTCAAAGCATCAAGCATATTGATGCATGTCACATACACAAGGAAACCAATGACACTCAGGTGGCATGGATCGAGACAATCACAAAACGATGATCATGCACACAATAGAGTGTGAATATGCACCTACAACAAGTGCCTTAAGCGCATACTCACACAACATGGTCAAGAGCACTCGTGACTAGAGAATGTCGTTCACGTAGCCACAAGAGTCCATCATACAAAATGCACAATTACCCATATACAAGCATATATAGATATATATACATCATGCACAATGCTATCACATAGAGTGGGAAAGGAAAGCAAACATTGCCAACATTCCAAGTGTATGGCCTAGCATGGTACAAGAAATGTAAATCAAACATTGCCATGCCCAAGGAATGCAGCCCAAGCAAAGTGTAGGAAAGATAAAAGGTACAAGGAAAAGAGACCTTAATACATGATTCTAGAGAAAAGGCTAAGAGAAAGAGAGAAAACCACTCGAGGAGGCTAGGCCTCCTAATATACTGAACATTGCCCTTTTTGGGCTTGCGTCTTCCTGCTTGCATCCTTGCCCTCCTAGCTTGCATCATGGGAATTGCGCCCTCGCTTCAAGCACCCTCTTGATTGTTGAAAAAAGAGAGGAATCAAAGGTTTTGAGATGTGTTTGAGAGAGAATTTAGAGAGGAAGAAAGATAAAGAATCTGCCAGGAAAAGTGCTACAAAATGCCTTAAAAAATATTTTTTTTTTTTTTTAATTTGGTGGTCTAGGAGTTAAATATAGGCTTGGTACGCTTTTCGAGGCTCAATGACCACTTTTTATGTGCCAGGTTGGGTATGCTGACATCAGCAATTTTATCTTTTTTTCCCGCTTGACTTCAACCGCATATTTGAAGGCCTTCCCAGACTTTGATTGAGTTGTTCTTAGTGTTCCTAGAAAGTTCTAGATGTCTAGTTTTCAAAACAATAAAGAAATTGAAATTCCCCCGGTCTGATTAAAAGTTATGGCCTCGAGAAGTGTGCTAACGTGTTCCATGTGATTTTCGAGATATCTCAAACGTTTTAACTATGATTTCAACCCATTAATAGTTGTTGGAAAGGGAATTCAATAATCTTAATAATGACGCTGGTCTTAACCCATTTTGACGATTAGATCAAAATTAGGGTTTTTGGTGCCCCCAAGAGTCAACCTCAGGTCAAACTTGGTCAAAGTTGACAAAAATCTTAAAGTAGCTCAGGTTTGATGTAGAAACATAACAAATGTTGTCTTGGGTTGATTTTGACCAAATTTGACTTTCGGTCAACCTAGGGTTGACCAAGGGCATTTTAGTCAATTTGACCTAAAATGGCACTTCGAGTGCTCCGATGCCCAAACGGATTGCGCCATGTCAATCTAGGTGTGTCTGCAACCCCACAGAGAAAAGTTAATATTTTTTTAATTTTCGGGGTCCGACACGTAAATAGAGGGTAGACAAAATACGATATCTACAACTGCCCCTTCTTTATCTGATATCTCGATTGCAATGAGAGGTGTTGGATAAAGAACATAATTCTACATTTTGTTGCCCAAAAATTGCGTGCGATCTGAGAATAAGGCTGAGCTACGGCAGCTGATCTGAGAATAATTTCTACTAGCTTGGCTCCTTGGCACTGGGCAAAAATTCTTCTCTCTTTTTTTATTTTTTTTTTTTTTTTTTTGGGTAATATAGATGAACATGCAGATGCTGGATGCTATGAAAACACATGAAAAACAATGCAAAACTATGTGGAATGCTAGGTAGACTTGAGAAACTAAGCATGATAGAACGGGAAATTTTGGGAGATTTAAAACATGGTGATGATGTAACTTTGATTTACAGGGGAAACCGTAAAGAAGGAGAGTAGCTTTGAAAATGTGGGACTAAACGAGCGCTGTCGAATTGAATCCCGGGAGACATACTTTGAAAAACTTGACATTTTGAGATAAAAATCTGGACTAAACGATCACGGTCAAATTGAATCCTGAGAGAGATATTTTGAAACATTTGACACTTTGAGACACTTGACATTTTGAGATAAAAATCAAGACTAAACGATCACCATTGAATTTAATCCTAAGAGAAATATTTTGAAACACTTGACATTCTGAGATAAAAATCAAGACTAAACGATCACCGTCAAATTGAATCATGAGAGAGATATTTTGAAACATTTGACATTTTGAGACACTTGACATTTTGAAATAAAAACCAGGACTAAACAATTGCCGTCGAATTAAATCCTGTAAGAGATATTTTGAAAACTTTTATATTTTGAGAAAGAGGTTCTTACATCATGGAAGTGTGGAAAATGTCCTACACCGTGGAAGTGAGGAGGGTTGTACTGTGCATGTTGTTGTGCATTGAGTACCATAAAAGATTCCTATGCCGTGGAAGCGTGGAGAGGTTCCTACACCGTGGAAGTGTGGAAAAGGTTCCTACTCCGTGGAAGTGAGGAAGGTTGTACTAAGCATGTTGGGGTGCATCGAGTACCATAAAATATTCCTACACCGTGAAAACATGGAGCAGTTCCTACACCGTGGAAGTGTGTAAAAGGTTCCTACACTATGGAAGTGAGTAGGGCTATACTGAGCATGTTGGGGTGTAACAAGTACCATAAAAGATTCCTACGTCATGGAAGCGTGGAGTAGTACCTATACCGTGGAAGTGTGGAAAAGGTTCCTACACCGTGGAAGTGAGAAGGGTTGTACTGAGCATGTTGGGGTGCATCGAGTACCATAAAAGATTCCTACACCGTGGAAAAGTGGAGAGGTTTCTACACCGTGGAAGTGTGGAAAAGGTTTCATCGAGAGAAACAGGTCCAAAGACTACCCAAAAGTGAAAGTGTTTGAAAGAGACCTTTTGGGAGCTAATTAAAGCTGAAAGTGTTTCATCGAGAGAAACTGGTCCGAAGACAACCTGAAGGTGAAAGGATTTCATCGAAAGAAATCTATTTAAAGACTATTGAAAGGAAAGGATTTGTTGGTTGTGCTGGATTATTGAGACACCAACCAAGGCTTGAAAGAACTGAAGGATTGCCCCATTGCGGGCTCTTTAGGTTCCTTGATTCGTTGAATTCTAGATTTAATGTTTTAGGAAGATCCAATCTAGGAAATGCTGAGACTCTTGGTCATAACTACACAAAAACTACCTTAATGCTGAGTTCTACGTGGTCTTGATGAATCGTGCATGCTTGGCACCTATTCTAGCTCTCACGAGGAGAGATTTCTCCTTCTCCTAGTGGATATCTTGAATTGCACTGGATAACGGGAATACCATCCATGGTTTGAAAATATCAGAAATAAAATTGCCCCAGTATCAGGATTGAGACTAGGGCCAACCTTTAGGGCATTAGGGGTCATGTTTGGATTATGACTTAGGCATCCTATAATGGGATGATTTCAAGAGGCTTGAAAAGTGTTTAGGGCAATGATGCTCAAATGATATTTAAAACCTATGGTTGAGCAAGTAAATCTTTTGGGTTCAGGTCTTTTTGAAAATGCTTGTTAATGATTGATAGAGGTTTGCATAAGCTATTGCAATCACAAAATCCCGTTTTCTTGGAAATTCCTTGGGAAGAAATGAATAACCCTTAAGAATTTGCTGAACTTGAAAAGTTTGGAGGATCTGAAATCCTTGTCATTTGAAGTCTTTGAGGGTCATCATTTTTCCCTGCTGTTTCAATTGGTTCTGAAAACCAGGTTCAAAAATTTTGAAAATTCATTCATGATCATGAAAATATAGTTGAATGCATGTACCATAAGAGAGGCTCGATAAGGCCATGTTTCCTATATGGTTTATAAGTGTAAATGCTCGATGGCTACCATTTACCCTGAGTAAGGAACATGCTCACAAGCAAGGATTTTTAAGCAAAGTGTTCATGCTTATCAAATGTATGGATGTCCCTTTTTTTGATCTCATGAAGGGAGAACTTGAATGATGTGTTTGGTTTTTTTTTTTTTTTTTTTTTCAACTCTTCAAGTTCGAAGCAAGTGTTGGGAGGAACCCTACCCTTTTTGAGGCATGATGCCTTAGCACGTGTGGATTATTTTTCATCATCAATGATTGACCAAATGTTCAATGTCCCACGACCAACTGATCCTCAATGATCAGTGAGGTCTTTCGTTAGGTTATGACGTGGCCTTGGGGTTAATTGGTGCTCTAAATGAAGGATATCAATGTAATACCCCGATTTTTTTTTTTTTTTATGATCATCACTGTCATCGTCATTATTATTATAGAGATAAGGTACTATAATTGTGTGCACAGTAAGATGAGAGTAGACAATTTTGTGGTGCTACAAAATAGGTGAGAAAATTACAGTTTTAGTGCATACAATTTAGTACGGCAGTTAAAATAATAAATAAATAAATAAATAAAAGAGGAAGATGTAACGTGGAGTGTTACTTTGTGGGATTGTTCATATAAAACTTTTGGTCTCCTTATCAGTTAAGGACAATGATTAGAGAATTAAAACCTATTTGGATTAGAAGTTTAAGAGTTATTAGGACCTTTGGAATTCTGACTTATCTAAACAAATAAATCTTAATTTGAGGTTATTACATTTTTCTTTTATATATAATTGATGGGCCATAAGCACTTTTTGTTAGTAACTCCAACCCACTACCCCACCAAGCCCAAATCCCTGATGCGTTAAATACAGGGTAGAGGAAGAGATGAATTAGGGTTTTTATAGGAAAGGATTCATCACTAAGGAGGCTAAGAGGTGTATTTTTCCTTGGAGTTTAGAAGAAACACAATTGAAGAGTAAACCAAATTGTTCAAGGTATGATTTCCCACAGCTAGAGACAAAGAATTAAAAGGTTTGCATGATCATTCCATATGAACGCATGAATAGGAGATAAGCCTTTAGAAGTTTTGCTCCTGGAGTTAACGCAACTTTGGAATAGTGCTGAATTCTTGACCCTTATTGTAATCTAAAATATTGTTTCAAGTTTCAAAAATTTTAGTCAATATATGCTATAGGTTGCTAAGTCCTACCGGTAGATATTTTCTATGGATGCTATATATATATATATATATATTTGGATCTTATAGAGTATTTCATGGTGGCCTAGGATATCAATTGTGGTTATAGAAATTCTATTGAACTCTAGTGGTACAGATTAGTTTTGGGAAAATATTGTTGTGGTGAGACTTTGATAAGGAATATTAAATTGCTTAATTCAACGGTATATACGAAAGTAGTTTTCATACCTAATTTTTGTAGGACAGTAAGAAAGAAAAGGTTTCTAACGATTAGATTTCATGCTTACTGATTAAAGCATTCTTTTGTTTAAAGCTTATGGAAGATGAAAGTGTTCAGTTGTGTTCAGATATATTAGCAAGAGAGGTAAGTAATTATGCATAATATGCACAAAGTTTTTTTCATTAGGTTTCTAGATGCAAAGGTTTTCAAAGCTTATGTTTTTAAGCATAAGTTTTCTAAAGTTTATCAAAAGCTTTTTTTTTTTTTTTTTTTACATCATTGAAAGAGAAACTTTGACTTTTAAACAATGTTTTAAAGAGAAATTTTGAATTTTAAATCATGTTTTGAACGTCTGAATCTCATTTAAGAGATGATTTCTAAACTATAACTATTTTCAGAAAAGAATTGAGTTTCAATGTAAGTTTTCTAAAAAGATTCTTGTGCTTTGAACGGCTGAATCTCATTTAAGAGATTATTTCTAAACTAAACTATTTTCATAAAAGAATTCAGTTTCAATGTAAGTTTTCTAAAAAGATTCTTTTTCTTTAAATATTGTTTGAAACCAAGTGAATCAAAGTCATATTCCTATTTTTTTCCAAATGGTATTTAAAACATTTCTTTTAGCAAATTAAATTTTTAGATTTACTCAAGAATTGTAAAATACTTATATAAACCCCTCAGTTCCTATTTATTCCTTAAGAGAGTCAAGCATCCTTTGATTTATATTTCAATTCAATATTGTGATATTTGATATGCCTCTATATTTGGAATAATTGTTAATATTAAGAAAATTATTCTATTTTGTATAAACTTTTCTTTTGTGATATGAAAAATAAATGTTTTTAGAATTGATCAGATATATGTGTAAGCTCACTTGCAAGGTTGTATGTGAGAATAAGTGTTGATCCCTCACTAGCATGGGTTAGATGTTAATATCTACTCACAAGATTGTATGTGAGAATATGTGATATGTGTATATGTGAAACTGTGCTTTAATCAATTATTTGTATGTGTTTTTGAATGATTTTAAGATTTTATTTCATATGTATTAAGTGGTTCATTATATGTTTTGGATAAATTATATTTGATGTCAATGAGTTTGTGAAATCAAAATACTCGTGCTTTGCATGACTCTATTTTGTTGTATATTGTGTATAATTGCTTACTAAATGTGTGGCTCACCCAATCAATTACAATTTTGAGATTAAAGTTTAGTTAGGAAACAGAACCTTTGGACCACTTCGTAAGGTACAAGGTAGAGCGTGGGAGTTTTTAGGCGATGTCAGTAATGCTTGAAGCCTTAAAGGATTTTTAGTTATTTTTAATTCGCTTAAGATTTTACAGTATTCGGAGATTATTTCTTTAAAAAAATTATGGTTTAGATATTATAAGAGGTTTATTAAAAGCATTGTTTATTTGAAGTTTATATTAATTTTGGAATTAATTACATTTATAAAGTTATGCAAGATTAGCAAGTTGGTCATGCATCTAAATCCATGTTCCATGGATTTAGGTCATGACAATCAGGCTCAAAATTTTCACATGTGAGTGATTATTTGGCACAAGCTCCATAGACTAAGTAGTCGCTCTCAATCAGGAAGGACTTTCTTAGGACTGTAATGTAAGGATATGTTTTTCCGAGGCTTACGAGAGGATATTTTTGGCTATGAAATTCTTTGAACGGTTTCCTAAAGTCAAGGATTACACTTCATCGAGAACCATTTTGGTTGCCTCTCATGCTTGGCTATATCCTCAAATTGAGACCATCTCTTGAACTTTGTCCCTTTTCATCTTTTTGGGCTTTCATTCATTTTGATTTTCTTTTGCCCATGTCTCTTGACAATTTTGGGCTGATTTTTTTTTTTTTTTTTTTTTTTTGCCCTCTCTTTGTTTGGGGCTTCATTTGACTTGATTGGCCCATGACTTTGTCACTTGATTGATTTAGGTTCTTTTCTTTTCTTTTTCAATTAGGGACTCATTTGATGGACTCAAACTTTAGAGGTCACCTAGCATTAGATTCTTGTAACCATCCAACCCGCCTCAGTGTGGGGGGTAATACTTGACTAGGTTAAATAAGAAAAGAATTCAACAAGCTCAACTGGGCTAGCAAGGGATATTTCTTTGCAAGCGGGATATGAATGCCTTTCTTTGTCATCCTGAGCACTTATTTCTTAGCCTAAGGAGCTTAAGTGCCAAATTATAAATTCGGGTAATTTTTGAAAAAATATTTTCTTTCTGGCTCAAAGGGGCTATCAAGCGATATAACTATTTGGATAGTTGAAACAAATGCCTCTTTCATTTCAAATCCAATCAGTTGGTCAATGAAATCTGAACATATGATCATTCATTGATTCAGGGTCCATAGCAATTTTGGGTAAGACCTTCCTAAAGGGTTGATTGTCAATAAGAGAATTGAATATTACACTTTGCAAAAGTGGTGAATATTTTATGAATGCATGGTTGTAGAGATGTGATATCATGATGTGAGTGTTTGGAGATCACATGTCCCTCATCCCTGCTAAGGGATAACCACTTCACTCAAACAACTCTTTCCCCACAAAAGGAGTTTTGGCATTGACTTGCCACTCCTAGAAGATGCATGCATTTCAAAACATAGATTTTCTTGATTTGAACCTTTATGCTTCGATTTTATTTTGGAAAACACATTTTGATAAAAATGGACTAGATTGCAACAAACCTAAGCCAACCGAGATGAGAGAAAGTTTTGTTGTGATAGTGTCTGGGACGAGGTGACGAGGCCAAACTTGGGTTCCAGTGTTTCCAATGAATGGCAATCCCAATATCTAGAAGCTTTTGCAAAGATCCACTTAAGGGATGAAGGTCTTTGCCTCAAAAAGAGATCTTAGATGCTTGATTCCATATTTGGCATACATCTTTTGGATGAAGATTTTCTGATCTATGGTGAAGATTCTTGTGAAGCAACAAACTTCATTTTCATGTCAATCATTAAGATGACCTATCAAGGCAACATGCCACATTAGGGACCTAAGAAAGGTAACATGAGATGAACAAGAAGGGATGTTAATGCGATTCCCTGAAATTTTGATAGGGCACTGTCGCCCAAATGTTGAGCAAGCAAGCGGCTCTCTGATTGTACCACCACAAATGTTCCAATGTATTATTGCTATTCACTAAAGCATGCAACGCAAATGACACCCCATTGGCTTGATTAAAGCACGTTCCTAAAAAGGAAATTGAAAGGAGTTAGTGACATATCAAGACTATGCCAAACCCGATAAATTTGGAAGTATTTTGGTCCTCATTTGAGACCAATTTTAATCACTTTACTCTTCCACCATGGTTCACATGTTGGCACCATCATGAGCGAGTTCTAAAACTGTATCACTGAAGTAGCCGAAGCTGATTTTTCATGCATCTGAGAATTATCAAGCATATCACCAAGGTTGAGGTGGTCCCAATACTATTAGTAATGTTCCTGAAAAGGAAAATGGGAAAAGTTAGACAAAGACTTTGCTCCTGGCAAGATCTGATAAAATTGGAGACTTTTTACAATTCTCCTTGAATGTAGGCTTGGTTTGCCTTTTCTTCCATTATAAATGTGGAAGTCAAACTTCAAAGGAATGCTTCAAGTAGGTTGTAGGATCCTCTTATGATCTTGCAAAGAAATTGCAATTGTGGCTCTTGCTAAAGCTTAAGATGCTACTGAGACTATTGTCTAGAAATTCATTTGAAGGGGAGAAACTATGCGAAAAAGCTGCCCCGATGTGTTTTCCATGGTTTCTCAATCACTTTCACAACTTGGTGAGATTTTAACTAAAGGATGTGAGGATTCACATATCAAGAAACCTAGAGACATCTCAGGATACTTGGAGAAAGAGAGGATTTTGTTTAGGAAGACCTGAAGGAACCACCTAGACTGCCCGAAGGTGAAAGAAAACTTTGTTTGAGGGAAACCTGAAGGAACCACCTAGACTACCCAAAGGTGAAAGAAGACCTTATCTGAAGGAAAACCCTAAAGGAACCAACTACACTACTCGAAGGCGGGAGAAAGCTTTTTCTGAGGAAGACCCAAAGGAAAAACCTACTGAAGCAAGCTGAAGAAAACCAAGTTTGAGCTGGTTGATCTCGCTTGAGAGATGTTAGGTTATTTTTACCCTTTTGGGATGCTTTGATAGAAGTGCTTGCAAGCTATACAGATCGACTCCAACTTCTGGCTGAATTCCTCTACTAGACTTGCAGTAGCTAGTCTGCATGGATAATGAGGGGGCTGCACAATGGAATTTTAGTGATTGTATAGGAATAAGACCACTAAAAATCTGCCCTAGTATCATATTGAGAGCACCTAAAGGCTCGGGCTTCTTCCAAACCACATGGACGTCTTGTGGATCGATGATCTCACTAATTTCTCTTTTAATGCCTTAACAGAATTGGCTGCTGG
The DNA here is from genome assembly GCA_023736055.1 of Quercus glauca. NCBI lineage: Eukaryota > Viridiplantae > Streptophyta > Magnoliopsida > Fagales > Fagaceae > Quercus > Quercus glauca. The sequence goes on from CM043315.1 coordinate 4,096,166, forward strand.
TCAAATTTGAGATAGGGAATCTGAGGCCCTTGGTAGCTTCATAAAGGAAATTGGTCAACATTATTGGAGTAGTTTACTAAAGTTGTGCTTCTCTTACTTGATACTTGATAGGCCAAAGCAAGTTCTTGAAAAGGAAATTCAAAAGAACCAATGATAGTTAGCAATCTTGGCCCTGAAAGGATCCGAAAAAAATTGGAAATACCTAGGCCCTCCTCCAATAAAGTGGCCTCATGCATACTTTTAATTGTCTACTCCTATGTCCAACATAGGTGTCTCATATTGGTTGATTGAGATGTTGCATCCATAAGGTAACCCAAAGTAGGTTTATTGCAATCTTCAACTCCTTGGAGTGAGTTCTTGAATGAGCTGTTCATGGCTCGTGTATTCAAAAATGGTTCCATAAGTTTCCATCATGACCTTAACTGAGTTGAATTTCAATGCCTAAAACATTGGTTGTATCACAAAGAACATGGATGAGTCGTCGGTCTTGTGGAGGCAACCTTATGTGAGATTTGCATAGGAATTCATGACGCTTTTGCAGTCATCAACTTCTTCCCTTTTTTACACGAGAGTGAATCAAGAAAACTTCTACCCCAGTATGGCACTTTTCTGGTTCTTCGACCATCTAATCAACCTCTTGAAGATTCCTAGCTAAGATAAACCATGACTGCTTGGTCCTTTGAGTGTAGCACTGGCAGTACACTTCCTCTAAAGGAGAACTTGATCCCAAAAAAGTCTTTAGACTGGGTCAATCTTTAGCTTCCTCCCTATTCTCAGGGTTTTCTTGAAAATTTCACGCCACTGGTTGACAACATCAACTAAAACTTGGGAGTGAAGTCAGTGGTCCCTTAAGAAACACTACAAGCCAGAAATTGGCTACATATCAGCATGATCTAAAGAACCCACCATTGGGTCTTAATTTCCACACTTGGAAGTAGTGTCAGGGAAGTTCCACAATTTTTCCTTGAAACAGTACAAAAAAGAAATCCCTTTAAGATGAATAACCCAGATATTTTCCTAAGATCATTTCTCTTCAACTTAAGATTAACAAGATTTGACAAAGGTCTCCTCACAAGGCATAGAAGCCTAACAAAAACTGCCCCGGTATAGGGGCATGCCAAACCTGACTCATCTATCTTCTACCACCTTATGTTCAATGTGACCTCTTGGTTAAGACTTTGTGATTGTTGGTGTGCATGCCCAAAGGGCTAATTCTGAAAGTTCTTTTTTTTGGTACCAAGAATAGTCGAATCCAGACTAGCCATAAAATCATCTTGACAAGCAGTGGGAGGGTTAGGCACCCTTAGGAGTTTATGCCATTGATAGCCATTTCAGAAGAATTAACTCCAAATACTTTGACAAGACCAATCTTAATGGTACGAGTCAACTGGCTTGGATTGCAAAAGACCAATCAAGGGTCTTCTTGGTAGCACTAGCCTTTTCAGTCTATCACTTGAAGTGTGACACAAATGAGAACATCTCTAGAAGCTTCTTGTTCTTCAGACCATCTTTGGTTCATTCTCCTAGAGTTATAAGACTAGTAAAAGCCATGGACTTGGGTCCTACTGATCTTCCTGTAAACCAAAGCCTTAGACATTTCTGGGAATGGCTTGATCATCTCATTTTCAAGTTTTAGAGAATGCACTCAAGTTCCCCTTTCTCTTTTCATCTTTAAGTACTTCCTCTAAAAGTTTCCCCATCCTCTTCCTCCATTTTCTCTCAACTGGAATGTCAAGGAGCTACCATAATTTCAAGACAATGATGGTACAGGCATTCAATAGCAATTCATGCTTATTCCTTTCTAGTTTCAAATGCCATGTGGCAGCAAGTTCGACCAAATAATCTTGAATAGCCCATACATGAAACAAGACTTCAGTTTGCAACTAGATGACAGAAACCGGTTCCCACTTTGCAATCCCCCAAAGAATGTTGGCTTTCAACTGAAATAGTCCATTGTTTCTGTTCAGTATTCAACTCACTCTTCATTCTTGCCACATATCCTTTTGTACAAGCTTAGAGAACTTCCCACATGTTATCTCACACCTCAAGAAAGAATGGGAAAGCAAAGAGTCAAGAGTATAATTGAGATATTTCCATGGTGGAAACAAAAAACCAAAGCATGTGTCAGTTTTATGTCCAAATGCTTTAAGCATGCCCCTATTTCATTTTGTAATTAAGGGGGAGAAGTTCCATGATTTGGACTTTTTGTCATTGAATGGGTTTCTAAAGTGATGCAAACTTAATATAACCTCTTTGTGGCAAGCAACTAAACATTTGCATAGGTTTTGAAAAATCTTAGGATGAACCCCTTTTTCATAATGAAAATTTTAAGGTCCAACACCTTGCCCTTTTTTAGGAAAAATTTGGCACAATTTGAATAGCAAAGGTTTTTGCAACAATCAAAGAAAATACAAATCTTTTTTTCTGATACAATATTCACCGTGATCCTTGGACAAAGGATCCAATATTGATACAATGGCATTTGATACAAGGAAAGCAAGGCTCGATCTCTTTGGCAATTTTGAAGAAAAACTTGGCCTCTTGCCTATCTCTATAGAAAGATCCGGTTGCTTGTCACCCAATTTTTATCTGTACAATTAGGTTAAAGATATCAGAAGATGCATAAATGCCCTTGTAAGGCCGAGGACCGTTAAGGCTCAGGTGGATACTAATGCACAAGCGGTCATAGGACCATCCCTCTTAGGGTTTCTCAATGTTATTCAAGTAGGCAAAGATCATACCTTCACTTGAGAATTGTTCCCTTGCAATCAAAATGCTTAAGGACACGCTCCTATCATTTTCAAAATTTTGGCTTAAACCCTTGAGCAGGTTTTTATCATGGTGAGTTTCTATAGTGATGTAGAATTAATGCATAAGCTTTGGCAAGTAACCGAAAATTTCATATCATGATTGAAGTTGCGGAATGGACGCTTCTCTTTTCATTGCAAAGAAAACAATGCATTTACAAAACTTTAGCTTTTTACAATGCCCCCAAAACTGGGCTATACAATGGCTCCAACACAAGGCCTTTTACAATACAAGGAAGTTCAACTTTACAAGATGTGGAGGCTTCATTCTTGATGGTCTTGCCTTCTCAAAGAAGAACTTGGACTCTTGGCAATGTCCTCCTTGGCACAGAGTTCCAGCTACTTGCCACAAATTTTATCTATACACATTTACATGACGGAGCCATTAATGTATGCATGCATGTCCTTGTAGGGTTGGAAACCCTTAGGGTTGTGTATGATCTAATGTGCAAGCAACAAGGTTGATTTTCCCTAGGGGTTAATCACAGATGCTGTGTAAGCAAGATGGATAGAAACTGGAGTAGAGCATAACTCTTTGACGCAAGCAAAAATGGCAAACCTGCAAATGGAAACTGGACACTTTCCCCTTGACTCTTTTTGAAAGCAATCCTAACAAGGATATCCTACCCTAGACTTGAATGTTCACTTGTCTTGGCTCTTCCTAGTTCTCATGGATTTACTCTAGGCCAACTATATGAGACACGGCTTAATTGGTAAGTTGGTCCTAAGTATCCAAAGATTAAGATTTTATCAAAAGATCTAAAGTCTAAACTCTCTAAGTATCCCCAGTGGAGTCACCAGTCTGTCGATGCCTTGCAGTGGTTCAACTACCCATCGCAGCGACGCTCACACACGCCCTTGAAGATGCTTACACAAGATGTGTATGCGGGCTCAAAGCTTGGGTGCTGTGAAGAAAGGTATACCTCTGGTGTGTGATTGGAAAATGAGTCAATTTTAATCGAGTTACCAAAGGTAAGTGAACTCGCCACCAATCATTAGATTTTTTCTAAGGTGTAATTGGTCACCTGACTCTATTTGATTTTATTACCAATCCTAGGCTAAGAAAAATGTCGTGTTTCCTAATTTAATATGGCTAGATAAAAAATATTGATTCTTGAGTTCAGAAGCCTGGTTACGTGTGGGGAAGGTGTTAGGCACCCCACAATGCCTGTCCGTAGACAGTCCAACAAGTTATTGGCATTAGCTTTCGGGGCTTTAACGGAATTGGGCTCTAAGGTTTGGTTTCGGAAAGGGTGTAGTCTTGATCGATGCTTCCCTAGTGTGTTTGGAATCATTGCAAAATTTCCACGACGAAAATTCAGCAGCATTTTGTCTTATTTTCATGGCGAAAATCCGACAGCGCTTCGCCACGAGTGCATCATAGCACACAAAACACTACTCTCACCAAGCTTTTGCTATGAAAATATGGCAACGAAGGTGCCCCATTTTCACAGTGAAAATCTAGCAGAGTTTCACGTTTGGTGCTCTATGGCGCATCGACAGGGTTTCATTCCAGTGTATACGACGCGTGCCAACATGCTCGTGCTAAGATAAGCCGGAGCCCCTCAAAGCATCAAGCATATTGATGCGTGTCGCATACACGAGGAAACCAATGTCACTCAGGTAATATGGATCAAGACAATCACACCACAATGATCACGCACATAATATAGCATGAATATGCACCTATAGCAAGTGCCTTGAGCACATACTTACGCTACAAAGTCAAGAGCACTCGTGACTAGAGAGGGTCACTCACGTAGCCATAAGAGTCCATCATACAAAGTGCACTATCACCAATATATAGGCATATATAGATATACATACATCATGCACAATGCCGACGTTCCAAAGGTATGGCCCAGCAATGTACAGGAAATATAAATTAGACATTGCCATCAGCAATTTCGTCTTTTTCCCTGTAGGTGCATATTCACACTACATGTAAATGTAAATCAACCCAAGGTATAGGAAATTGTAAATCAGACGAATATGCACCTACACAGAATTGTGTCTGCTTGCTTGCATCCTTGCCCTCTTAGCTTGCATCTTAGGAATCGCACCCTCGCTCCAAGCATCCACTTGATTGTTGAGAAAACAGAGGAATTAAAAGTTTTTGGATGTATTTGGGAGAGAGTTTAAAGAGGAATAGAGAGAGAATTTGCCCAAAAAAGTGCTCCGAAATGTCCAAAATCTTTTTTTTTTTTTTTGGAAATCTAGGGTTCTGGGGGGTTAAATATAGGCTTGGTACACTTTTCGAGGCTTAATGGCCACTTTTTGTGCACTAGGTTGGGTATGCTAACATCAACAATTTCGTCTTTTTCTCGCTTGACTTAGATCACATATTTGAAGGCCTTCCCTGTCTTTGATTGAGTTGATCTTAATGTACCTCGAAAGTTCTGGGTGTCTAGTTTCTTGAACACTAAAGAAATTGAAATTCCAACGGTCGGATTGAAAGTTATGGCCTCGGGGAGAGTGCTAATGCGCTCCACACGATTTTCAAGATATCTCAACCATTTTAACTCCGATTTCGACCCATGAATAGTTTTTGAAAAGGAAATTCAATAATCTTTACAATGACGCTAGTCTCAACCAATTCTAATAGTCAAATCAAAATTAGGGTTTTTGTTGCCCTCGAGAGTCAACCTCGGGTCAAACTTAGTCAAAGTTGACAGAAATCTCCGAGTAGCTCGGGTTTGATGTAGAAACATGAATAATTTTGTTTTAGGATGATTTTGACCAACTTTGACTTTCAGTCAACCCAGGGTTGACTAGGGGTATTTTGGTCAATTTGACCTAAAATGACACTTCGAGTGCCCTAATGCCCAAATGGGTTACACCACATCAATCTACATGTGTCCGCGTGAGTCCGCGGCCCTATGGAGAAAAGTTAATATTTTTGAAATTTTCGGGGTCTAGCATGCAAATTGAGGGTAGGCAAAATATAGTATCTACAGGGTTAAGTGGGAGCAGTTGTGTGAGGCCAAAGAAAATGGTGGTATGGGGTTCAAGAAGATTGATAATTTTAATGATGCTTTGCTAGGTAAACAAGTGTGGCACATGATGCATAATCTGAATTCGCAATGTCATAAGGTTTTTAAAGCAAGATTCAATCAATACTGCTCTATTTTAGAGGCCAAAGAATCCACACTTGGTTCTTACACTTGGAAGAGCATTTTAAGTGTGAGAGATGTTATTTAAAAAGACATGGTGTGGCGGGTTGGGAATAAGCAATCCGTGTGCATCAGGGAAGACAAATGGTTACCGGATAAAATTTGCAAAACTGTCATCGCATCTCCACCTTCTCTTCCCCCTAATGCCAAGGTCAGTGCTCTCATTGATGCCGAGTCAGTTACATGGAAAGTGGATCAAGTTCAACAGCTATTCTTGCCTCATGAAGCCAAGTTTATTCTTAGCATCCCTCTTAACGCTAGACTTCCTCCTGATCGTCTAATATGGTCTCAAACACCTACGAGAGTGTTCAATACTCATAGTGCTTATCAACTATTGGCCAATGCTGCTTTGGCTAATAGTGCTAGTAGCTCTAACCCAAACCCCCAGAAGAAATTTTGGAGAGGCCTTTGGAAGCTACAAGTACCTAACAAAGTGAAGCTTTTTGCTTGGAGAGCTTGCAACAAAGCCCTGCCAACCACGGATAATCTGTTTCAGTGCCATATTGTTGATTTGGATCGATGCAACATTTGCATAACTACTTTTGAGGACCCATTGCATGCTATTTGGGGCTGTCCCGGGTTGGAGAAGGTGTGGAGTGACCATGTTTGGTTTAGCTAAGCGGTCTCCTCCCCACCGGTTGATTTTTTAACCTATTGTCTATATTTTTGTAGGTTTTTTATGATAACAGGGTTGAGTTGTTCATCTGTATGGCGTGGGGGCTTTGGAATCATCGGAATGCTCTAAGGCTTGGACTCCCATCTCAACCGCTGGACAGAGTTGGTCCAAATGTTGCAAAGTTTCTCCAAGACTTCATCAGTGCTCAAGATGCTCAGCCCGTGAACTTTCCAACTGCTCCCCCCAACCTATGGTGCCCCCCGACTTCCCTGGGGTTCAAGGCAAACTTTGATGGTGCCGTGATTAGCAGTAACCACACAGTTGGTTTAGGGTGGTAATTCACAACACTCGAGGCGAGGTGATTGCTGTTTTGGCTGAATGTCCCCTTTCCAAATTCAGTTGTCAAAGTCGAAGCTTTGGCATGCCATCGTACTGTGAAGTTTGCATTTGAAATCAGTATCCATGAAGTAATTTTTGAGGGTGACTCGATGATTGTGATACAAGCTCTTAATCATAGGTTTGCTAGTGAAGCTCCATATGGCAACCTAATCGATGACATTCTTACCCATGTTTCTCATTTATCCTGCTTTGAATTCTGCCATGTTAAACGTTCTTGTAATAGGGTAGTTGATGCATTAGCAAAAAAGGCCAAATCTGGGTTAGAGTTTCAAGCCTAGATAGAGGACCTACTGGATGACATTGCCCCCTTGGCTCTCTTTGATGTTCATTAATTCCTATTTTTTTTCTTTTTGTTTCTAATAAAGCCCTAGGCTGCTAGTTTGGTTTCTCAAAAAAAAAAAAAAAAAAAGGTTCATATTGGTTTCCGAATGTCGGTGCTTCATATTTCATAATAGGCATTCACTTTTTATGTAGTAAAGAAGCCAGGTACAACTTAGTTTGCTTTGCCTAGTCTAATGGCCTATTTGGATTGAGGGAGAAAGGAGGGAGAGTGGAAGAGAGTAAAGTAGAGTTGGCTGAAAATATGCTAATTTTGGGCCAAATTTACACTACTCTACTCTACTCCTCCTCCCTCGCCCTCAATCCAAACGAACCATAGAGTTTTGGTTTTTCTTGATGTCTAGTAGTCATTCCAACAACCAACAATGTTGCTAGCATGTGCGTATTAAACTATGTTGCTAGCATGTACTACAAACATGCAGGCTATTGCCTATTGGTAGGAGGAGATGATTGGAAACATATAAGCCCAAATAAGGAAACCTACTTTGCCACATCAGGAGTATGACCAGGTAAACATGCTTTAGTTTAACGCATGGGAAAGTGATATGGGCCTGAATGGACCGGAGAGAATAGCATAATGCCTATATGATCCTCCTTGTTAGCCACTAAAGTACTTGCGACATTACAGTTTACTTGTTTCAGTAAGACAGTCCACAACCATTCAAAATATATAAATTTTACCACTTGGGGGCTATGAGTAAAAGGCTTTGGAGGGACAGCCGAAAGCTGAATCTGTTCTATATATTTACTTAACCAAGTGTCCAATAATCAATCTATCGTCTAAAGAACCAAATTCATTCCACCAAAATAAAAAATTAAAATTAAAAAAAGGGAGAGAGAGAAGAATAAGGTTAACTAAAAATAGTACTGTACTATAACATGAACAATAATACATGTAGGAATGATTAATATTTTTTACTTTTTCATTATTGGAACTACCACAAAAGTATGTTTCTAAGTTCAATCTCCAGTTTGTTCATTTCATGAAAGAAAAAAAAAAAAAAAAAACGAACGACTTTTGTATATCTACAATTCATTATTAATAAGGTTAAAAATGAACAGATGAGCCCAAGGAAAATGTCACAATGTGCTTATATGAACATCATACAGTTGCAGGTTTGAGGGAAAGGAAATCTGAAATCTTGTTGGTGTAGAAATCTGGTTGTATGGAATTGTTTGGATTCTGAAGCATTGGCAATGTAGTCACACCTGTCAAGACAAAAAGGAGGGGAAATTGGGCTTGATCAGATTATATATGACAATACACGAAGCTAACCAAAGGATAAATTATTCAAAAATTAGTTACCTGAGAGAACAAGAAGAGTTTTGCAACCACCATTTTGTCCAAAAAGAATATCAGTATCTAATCTGTCCCCAACCATGCATATTTGTGACTTGAGAATGCCAAATCTGTGGTTGATCAAATTGACGAGACAAATATTATAGACCTCATACTTGATGAAACTGTTATTTTCGTAATTTCCACAAAAGAGTTTAGGTCTCGCGAAATGTAGCATCAAGTCATAGCTTCTATGAATATTGCTTCTTCTGTTGTTAACTGTTATATGCACACTTAAGCCCCATGGTTGACAAAAACAAAATCACATACTGTTAGGACTCTTACAGGATAGGCTATTGACTCATCTATATGATTGTTGAAGAGGGAAAAATTATGATGACGGATCCATTCAAATGAACCTGATTGTATTAACATCAGTGGACTAATAGTGGACAGATCCCAGTCGTGGACGGATCCAAGGTGCATGGGCGCAAGGATGACAAGTCTCAAGGGCCACGTGGCTTCTACATGATTTAAATGACTTTCAAGGAATCCTAAAGAGAAACAACTTGCATCCCATGGCTAACCCTAGTCAATAGAATCCCAATATGGAAAGAGTCCTAGCGTGAGAAAGATTCCATAATATACGCTCATTAATGATAATCTTTCCTGTAAGGAAACGCCTTCCTAGGCAAGAAACGGAGGTCAGTTCTACATTACTACAAAAACCCAAAGGCTCTCAGAAAGTAAGGTACGCACAATTCCCCCCAGCTCTGGCACTCTAGAGTTGTGAAAAAAGTTCTCTAAACCTTTGGAGGGTCTTAGGCCAATACCACACCGGTACTCTCCTAGGGGTTTCTTTGCTGTTGTTTTGCAGGCCTTGTTTCGAGCACGTGAGTATTGTGTGGCTTACTAACGATTTTCTGCATCATTAATTGTATTGTACATTTGCATTGTATTGTAATAATTCACTAGGCAGGTAATCAGTTACTGTTGTAGTTACAATGAGTTGGTTAGACTAACTAACTAACTACCTATTTGTGCCTATTAATAAGGGAATGGTACTGTGATTAGAATTAAGCAGAAATAAGAACACTCTTAGTCTAAGTCTCTATTCTCTCTCTTCTCTATTCTTAAGAGGACCGGTTCCCTTGAAGTAACCATCTCAATTCCACCATTTTCATTCTTTAAAACTGTTAAAGTCTTAACATTTGGTATCAGAGCAGTTCTTCCTACCATTCCACCATGACAAAAACTGGCACTTCTCTTCAAATCCAAGAACAGATTGCAGCTTTGAGCAGAGTTACAGATCACCATGATCAGACTCTACAAGAAATTCAGAAGCACCTGCAATCAATCAATGCCTTTTTGCAGAAAATGGCAGAGGCAGAAGATAACAGACATTCTTCTTCAGGGTTACGAGGACATGCAGCTTCAACTGAGTTGACACTGGTTAATCCAAGCAAACCCTTGAAATTGGAATTTCCCAAATTCCAAGGAGAGGATCCAAGTTGCTGGATTTATAGGGCTATCAAATTTTTTCTTCCTACAATACACCAGCGTCAGAAGGTACTTATGATATCTTATCACATTGATGGGGAGGCATTAGTGTGGTTCCAGGATGCTGAACAAGTTGGTTTGTTTGTGGGTTGACTGGGGCTCAAATGGAGGAAAGGAGTAAACAAGGGTTTTGTTACAATTGTGATGAGAAGTGGCAATTGGGTCATAAATGTAAAGGTGCTAAGTTTTTTTTTTATTGGAGAGTTCATCTTTGTCAATTGAACGCAATCAAGGTGTGCAGTTGGTAGAATTAGATGATCAAGGAACTGTAGTTGGGTCCACATATCATGAAGTGATGGAAGATAGTTGTAATGCTGAAATTACACTCTATGCCATGGTGGGTAACCCTTCATCAAATACTATGAGGGTTCAAAGTAAAATCAAGAATCAAGAAATGGTATCTCTCCTTGATACAGGGAGTACCCATAATTTTCTAATGCCACCAAGTTATCAAGTCTGAAATTGCAGTTTGAAACCTCCCAAATCTTGAAGTCAAAGTAGCTAATGGCTCTACGATTAAGACACAGGGGGTGTGTCATGGGGTTACTATTTCTATGCAAGGTCGCAAATTCATAGTTGATTTTAATATACTGTATTTGGGGGGTTGTGAAGTTGTGTTGGGTACTCAATAGCTGCGGACACTGGGGGAAATTTGCTGGGACTTCAATTATTGACCATGAAGTTCTTTTATATGGGTAAAAGGGTGTTACTCCGAGGTCTACAACCCTCGGATTCTACCTTCTTAAATGGTGAAAGTTTATTTAAGACTTACTTGAAAAAGTTGGTTCTGTATTTTTTTTTAATGATATTCTGGCATTTAGTAAATGTTCTAATGATCACTTAAAACATTTGAGGGTTGTTCTGGAAGTGCTTCTTACCAATCTCTTTTTTTTTTTTTTTTTTTGATAAGTAAGAAAGAGATATATATTCAAAAAACCACCTTATGCAAAAAGAGAATAAGGCAAACCAAAGATTACAAAGAGAGAAAAAAGATAGAAAAAACAAAGAACAAACTAATTACAAAGGAGAGAATTAAGGAACAACGGGACAGAATCACTAGAACTGAGTCCCCAAGCCCTAGACCAATCATAAAGAGAACCACTAAAAGAAGCAAGTAACTGGTCTCCGGAACTTTCCATCTCCTCAAAAGGCAGCCAATTACTCTCCCTCCAAATACACCACATTAAGCATAACAAAGCTAAATTCCAAATGCTAGATGAGTGCTTTTCCAACCAATTCCACCAATCGGGAAGAGTATCTGCAACCGATCTGGGCAAAACCCATGAAATCCCAAAAGATCTAAAAACCAAGCTCCAAGACCAATACGCCTTTTCACAATAAAGTAGCAAATGATCTACCGTCTCCCCACTACAACGACACATAATGCACCAATCAACAAAATCAAAGTCTCTACGCCACAAATTGTCACCTGTAAAAATCTTATCCCAAACTGCAGTCCAAACAAAGAAAAAAACACGCCGAGGAGCCTTAACCTTCCAAATACATTTTCAAGGAAAGACAATGGCCAAGGGACCTCGAAGCTTGTTGTAAAACGAGTGAATATCAAAATCTCCATTCTTCTTCAACCTCCATTTCATACGGTCTCCATTTTCATTTCAGGGTAAATTAGATCCCAAAGTACAAAGGAATTCATCCACAATATCCATCTCCCAATCATTTGGTTCTCAAATGAAACGAACATTCCAACTTCTCCATTCCTCCATCCCATCCTTTCAAGAGAAGAGTCCATAGAAGCCTCTCTGTTAGTGGCAATCCAATACACAACCGGAAAGGTCACATGGAATGGTAAATCCCTACACCACCGATTTGTCCAAAACTTCACTTTATTCCCCACCCCTACCTCAAACTGAATATTTTTGCTAAAGACCTCCCAGCCCATTTGGATACTTCTCCACAAACCACACTCATGCACACGCCTACCCAGCTTGAAAGTCCATCCCCCCATTCTTCCCCAAACTTCAAAGTTACAACCCTTCTCCAAAGCCTTGTCTCCTCAACCCCAAATCGCCATAACCATTTCCCTAGTAAGGCTTTATTAAAAGTAGTTAATTTCCTTACTCCTAAACCACCATTTTCCATAGACGCACACACCTTATCTTACCCCACCAAATGTGTCTTGGAATCCCCCAATAGGAAATCTCTTTGCAATTCTCAATTTTATTAGCCACATGCGTAGGGATGGTAAAAAGAGATAAATAGTAAGTAAGAAGACTAGATAACGTATTCTTAAGTAACGTCAGTCTTTCACCTTTTGACAAATACAACTTCTTCCACCTGGCCAACTTCCGCTCAATTTTCTCCAAAATAGGATTCCAAATAGTTTGAAATTTATGGGAAGCCCCCAATGGCTTACCAAGATAGGTCATAGGCAAAGTACCAGTCCTACAACCCAAAATCTCTGTCAAGGCATTCACATTATTAACCTCCCCTATTGGAACCATTTTTTCACTCTTCATGGCATTAACCTTCAAACCTGTTACAGCATGAAAACAAAGTAATAGCATCCGAACATGTAGGATCTGCTCCACATCAGCATCACAGAAAAGAATTGTATCATCTACAAACAAAAGATGCAAGACACATTCCCCTCCACCCCGCCTACCATCAACCCTAAAACCACGAAGTAAGCCGGCCCCTTCAACTCTTTTCAACATCTTACTAAAAACCTCCATCATAATAAAAAACAACATAGGAGATAGCAGGTCCCCTTGTCTCATTCCCCTTAAGCTTCCAAAAAGTCAGCTGGAGACCCATTGACCAAGATAGAGAATTGAACCGAAGATATACAAGTCTAGATCCACCTGCACCACTTCTCCCCAAATCCCATTCTCTTCAGAAAATCTAGGAGAGCCTCCCAATTCACATGATCATAAGCTTTCTCAATATCTAGCTTACAAATAATCCCCAGAATCTTACTCTTCACCCAACTATTAACACACTCATTAGCAATAAGGACAGAATCAAGTATCTGTCTGCCACCCACAAAACTATTCTGAGATTCAGATTTCAACTGATCCAAAACCTCTTTCAAACGATTTGCTAAAACCTTAGCCAAGATCTTATACACACTGCCCACCAAACTAATAGGTCTAAAGTCTCAAATATTAGAAGCATCATTCTTCATAGGGATTGATGAGATGAAAGTCGCATTTAGAGAATTTTCAAACTTACTATGTTGATAAAAATGTTCAAATATAGCTAAAACATCTCTTTTCACAACTCTCCAACAATGATGGTAAAAGGCCATAGAGAAACCATCCGAACCTGGAGCTTTTATCACCTTCTAGATCTTTGACAACTCGAATAATCTCCTCCTTTTCAAACCTTCTTTTAAGCTAGCCCCTCTCCAACCCTCCAATTTGATCAAACTCCAAACCTTCCACAAAATGCCTCCATTCTTCAGTCTCTTGATACATATTTTTATAAGACTTTACTACCTGATCTGCCACCTCAGATTCTTCCTCATAAATCACCCCTTCCACCTCCAAAATATTCAGATGGTTATACCTTTTGCGAGAGTTAGCCATCTTGTGAAAGAATTTAGTATTGTTGTCTCCTTTAATGCATAGCATCCTCGATTTCTGTCTCCATGAAATTTCTTCCAAAGAAGGAAGATTCTCTACTTGAGATCTCACCACAACCCTCTCATGTATCTCGTCATCAGAAAGGCCAAACTCCCCTTCCTTAGCATCCAAAAATCTAAAGGCCTCCAATAATTCTTTCTTTTGACGACCAACATCTCCAAACTCACTATGGTTCCACTAAATAATGTCTTCTTTCAAAACCTTCAATTTTTTGGCAAGCACATAACTAGGAGTACCTGCGAAAGAGTGGCGATTCCACCAAGAATGAACCTAATCTGTAAACCCATCCATCTTCAACCACATATTCTCAAATCTAAAAGGACTCTTTCCGCTTGCCATTCTCCTTGCCTCCACTAGAATTGGGAAGTCGTCTGAAACAGGGCGAGGTAAAATCCGCCGAATCACATCCAAGTTGTGGTCTTCCCAATCATGAGAGACCAAGGCTCTGTCTATACTAGAAATCGAAGGCTAATCTGAACCACTAGACCAAGTAGCTTCCAACCTCCAAAGGCAAATCAATCAAATTAAGCTCCTCAATAAACTCAGAAAAATTTTCCATTGCCGGTGTAAGACGTGAGCCACCTAAGCGTTCACTTGGAAAACGAACAATATTGAAATCCCAAACACAGCACCATGGAACATCCCCGTACTGCTGAATGCCAATCAACTCATCCCACATCTGCCCCCTCATATTATTATCATTAGGGTCATAAACCCCCGAACAAGCCCAAGTAAAACTATCCCCCACACCTTGCCACCAAACTGACACAAAAAAGTAACCCACCATAACCTCCAACCTTTCTAAAACCCTCCTATCCCACATCATCAAAACCCCGCCAGCCATCTGATCTGCATCTAAAGCAACCCAGTCCACATAAGGACAACACCACAAGCTGCAAACCATCTGTCTATCCATGTCAGCAAGTTTAGTTTCTTGAAGGCAGACTACATCACAATTCCACTCACGTAAAAAGTTTTTTACCACCAAACGTTTCCGTAAGTTATTCAAACTTCGAACATTCCATGAAATCATCTTTAGCTTCATAAAGATTATTAGTTCCCTACCTCTAGCTCTGTACAGCAGCCAAAGCTCTACTTACCATCATAATTAACCGAAGATATCAGATACCTCAACTCTTTTCCCCTTATCCTTAGAGATTTTTCGGTGAACAACAACTTTCCTATGCAATAAGTTGGCAACTTCCATTTCCCTCTCTAGCCTTTGAAATTAAGCAACACACATCTTCTCATGTTGTCTCAGAGGAAGCCCCACCAACTTACTAAAGCTAGGAATTCTATGTTTCACCCAATCTGAAATATCAAACATATTCTCAAGCCCCAAAAACTCAGTTCCACTATTCAGCTTAGCTGACAAAGCCAACCCAAGGGGAGTGATAGTCATCAAAGGGGGGAAACTATCCACATCACCTAAACCCATCTCTGAATTAACCACCTCTCCTTCAGCCAAAGCACTCACCCCAGGAGAACCACAATTAGCCTTCATGGGTATTGTAGCTAGCATGGACTGGTCAGATTCACAGGCACCTGTCGGTATGTCACAATAATGATCTATTCCCTGAGCAACAATTGCACCACTGTCCCAGCCACTTTCATCCCTACCTTGGACACCCAAATCCACTAGCCTAGCTCTCGATAAGCTTAGAAAGAACTTAGACAAGAAATAGCCAATAGATGGCCTTGAACTCATTGGAGATGCCGTACCCAGTGCCATCGAAGACTCATGGGCAGTTGACCTCCATCACTGGCTTCGCAAGTCCACCCAATACCTCATTCTAAAGAACAGAGGTCTCGTGAGAGATTTTAGAGCTCGACAATCAGCTCCATCACCGAGTCATGGGCTAAAGGTCTTGGGTCAGCCGAACCTGAACTCCAAAATAATTGGGCCCGAAGAACTTGGGTTAAGCGCATCAGAAAGGCCCACGCTGCACTTACTTTGTAATGGATTCAGGCCTAGGCCCACCGCACCGCTGGCTTACCCTCATTGTAACCCATTAAAATATTTTGGTCCACCCATGTTGCTATCCCATACAACACAACACAACATGCCTCTTTCCTTCCCCAGACACCTCCACGGACCACGATCAAACCCTTCCTTGTCCACCAAGAAGTCCTTAAAAATCACGTCCTTTTCCATAAACAAATTCATTTGAATTTCAACAAAAATCTCTTTTTATTTCCTACCGGGTTTGTCTCTTCCAAATTAAAGTCTGCATTAATGCACCGAGGACCTGCAACTCCTCCTCCATGGGCTGTCTGACTTGGTTTGCCTGCCGGAATTCCGCTCAACACACTCTGTGCAGGTTTTGGGTTCATCTTCACCACCCTCTCCTCCTCTAATCTCGTCTTCCCCTTATCATGGGGTGCTTGGTTTCTCCCCCTAACCTGCACGGGATGGCCTTGCACCATCTCAGCAAAAGTTCTAGTCCTTATGAGGCTGAGCAACAAATTTCAAATGACCAGAACCACCAACCACATATTGGGCAAGTTCCAGCATCTTTCTTAACTCAAGCCCAAACACCCTCCAGCCATTCCTTGCTCTGCCTCTGGGATAATAATGGACCTCCTAAACCCGCCAACTAGTTCAGTCAATAATAAGAATTGGCCAAAAGCGTTGGAGAGTATAAGCTATATCACCCTCCCTAAAAGTGAAAAAATACTTGGGGTTAACCCCAATGACAACGTGTTCAATATTCTTCATCAGCCATTGTGCCGCATTCTTACCCATAAAAACCGATTTCATGAAGTATTTGCCCCACTCAAAAATCTGTAAAGAGAAATAGCGTTCCCCTTCCTCTACCACCAATTGAAAAAATTTGAATTCAATAAAGAAACTGCAAGAACCACCCATAATTGATCGGAAAGAAAGAAAGAACTAATTATCTGGCTAATTTCTAGCAGCCATCTTTTGGCAATCCTTATTCTAAGCAAATTTGAAGAGCTTTTCCACCATATTCACATAAGAACAAGATGTAATGAAGTTCCCAGTGGAAGAACCTATTTGATCAATTGAAGCTCCTTCTTACCAATCATCTATATTGCTAAGAAATCTAAATGTTTATTTGGGTGTTCTGATGTTGAATATCTTAGTCATCTTATTTCTAGCCAAGGTGTGAGGGCTGATCCCAAGAAAACTGGTGCTATGTAACTGTGGCCTACACCAGAAAATGTAAGGGCACTGAGAGGTTTTCTAGCTCTTACAGGCTACTATTGAAAGTTCATTCAAGGGTATGGTTCCATTGCTCAACCCTTGTCTAATTTACTTAATATGGATTCTTTTGTCTAGAGTGAGAAAGCTAAATTGGCCTTCAATCAATTAAAGGCAGCAGTAGCTAGTCCTCCAGTCCTAGCTCTTCCTGACTTTACTCAACCCTTTTTAATAGAATGTGCTGCCTCTGGGTTTGGGTTAATGGCTGTCTTGATCCAAGGTAATCGACCAATTGTAATGTAGGAGCATAACCAAAAGTTATTTCAATATTTCATTTTAGATTTTCCATGGATAATTACATATTGTAACGTAGTTATTTGTTTAGTTTGGATTGATATTTGAGTTCGGTTAGGATTAGCTGTTCATCATTATCCTTTGTTTAGGATTATCAGATTAGTATTTGAAATTGTTTAGGATTATCAGATTAGTATTTGAAATTGTTTAGGATTTGTTTAGGAGAGTTTATCCTTATCTTTGTGATTCCTAGAAGATGCATATAAAGCTCCGAATGATTTCTTTTGTATTCACAAACTATGATTATTATTATTGAGATTATTTGCAGAGATTGCATTGTGTTCGTTTGGTGGTGAATATTAGGTGGGAAGCCTAAGGTCTATGGTGGGACTAATCTAGGTGAGAAGCCTAGGTTGTCCTACATCAACTTGGTATCAGAGCTCAACATGATCACCCCCTTTCAGCAACCCAAAACCACGCCTAACCAGCCCAAACCCACACCAATCAGCAGTACAACCCACGATCATCAACACTCCAAGCATGTCTCACAAGATCTTTGCAATAACCACCAATCAAGCCATCTCTACTCAAAAACAAAGAACCCAAATTCCACCACAAAACCCACAAAACCTATAATCCCACCTTTCTTCCTGATGCAAGGCTCTAAAACTTAGAACCCTATTCCCTTCAAAACAAAATCAATAACCCATCACAACTCTCACACCCCAAACCCATTTTTGATCCGACCCATACAAAACCACAGATTCAGATATGCAAAACCCACACTGCCAAGTCCAAAATACAAGAAGCCATCACCGATCTCTCCATGCCGCTACTTGCAAGCACCAATCTCCACCTTTGAGCGCTGATGACAGCCATCGCCCTTGAGTCCATGCCGCCTCTTCTCCGACGAATCTAGCGCCGCCCTCCATGATATTTTTTCTCTGTGTTACTTGTTTAGTTTCCTCTGAAGCCTTAGTTTCTTTTAGCTTAATTTTCCGTCTCTAGTGTTTTAAGTTGTAGTTGTTCTTTAATATTGTTATTTAAAAATAAATAAAAAAAGTCAAAAGCAAAACGTTCCAGCAAATACATGAGGAGTCCATAGTCCACCTCTTTTGCTTCAGCCAAGTGACCCATGTCCAGGGCAGCACCAGGTCACTAAACTAGCCTAATCAAGGTCCAACACTTATTGCTCCAGCCGTAGGAATCATGTCCAATAAATGTTCATTTCAAATTGTTGAAAATCTATTCCTGTGAATCATGGTAGTCTTAGAAGCGCCAATATTTGATGGACATCCAGATCTATGGACCCTCATCAATTGGCTAGATGAGATGGATCAATTCTTTGATCAAATATGTCTGCCAAATGCCAATAAGGTTAGGTTTGCCAGGCTGAAATTGAGTAGAGCTAGAGACTTTTGGCATAGTATCAAGAATCATCGCAAAGGAAGGAGCAAGCCTGCCGTAACTGATTGGAATGAAATGAAACAAATACTTAGAGAGAAATATGTTCCCCAATGCTATCAAGAGAATTATCAACCTCAATCCTCTCATGGGAATTTTCTACACCACAGAGATAGTATTCAGCAAGAAAACACCTCATCCTTCCGTCAAGAACTCACCGCCATAGCTCAAGACTTAAGAAAAATAATAAAGTTTTGCTAGACTCTTCTACTCAGAAAAAGGATGCTCAGGTTCCACGAAAGACTAATGTTGAAAGAGGTACAAGTGCCAATAAATGATGTTTCAATATTCATGCAGCAAGAAGAACCTATTATAGAGTCTACACAAGAAGGGAAATTTCAACAAGTGAGCGAAGATTTAGAGGGTGCACTTGATGTGGAGGTTGATTCTAATGAAAATGCTACTGAGCCCTTCATGATCCATGAGGTTGATGAACATCTACAAGTTGATGAAGTCCAAAAGGTTGATACTATGGTTCAAGATAAAATTGTGCCTGTTCAACACATTGATTTTGTGTTTCCAGAGGAGTTCTATGGTGTCGTGGAATTGAAGGTTATTCTACTCTCAGTGCTTCCTAGGGTGATTTCTAATTTGAAGGAAGTAGTACGTACCAAAGTCCTAATTCTTTCATCACTGCAAAACTCAAGGTCGAGTTTTCTTAAACCAGAGGAGTATAATGCAGGAGCATAACCAAAAGTTATTTCAATATTTTATTTTAGATTTTCAAAAGTTATTTCAATATTTCATTTTAGATTTTCCATGGATAATTTCAGGTAGTAACGAAATTATTTGTTTAGTTTGGATTGATATTTGAGTTTGGTTAGGATTAGTTGTTCATCATTATCCTTTGTTTAGGATTATTGGATTAGTATTTGAAATTGTTTAGGATTATTAGATTAGTATTTGAAATTGTTAAGGATTTGTTTAGGAGAGTTTATCCTTATCTTTGTGATTCCTAGAAGCTGCATATAAAACTCTGGGTGATTTCTTTTGTATTCACAAACTATGATTATTATTATTGAGATTATTTGCAGAGATTGCATTGTGTTTGTTTGGTGGTGAATCCAAACACCTTAGGTGGGAAGCCTAAGGTCTATGGTGGGACTAATCTAGGTGGGAAGCCTAGGTTGTCCTACATCAAATTGCCTTTCATAGCCATACTTTGAATGGTAAAACCTTCATTTATCTACTTATGAGAAAGAATACTAGCTTTGGCCACTATTGTGAAGAAATGGAGGTCTTAATTGTTGGGTAGACCCTTCATTGTTAGAACTGACAGCATAGTTTGAAGTTCTTACTAGAGCAAAGTATTGCTACACCAACTCAACAAAAATGGTTGTTTAAGTTGATGGGCTATGCATTTATGATTGAAGACAATAAAGGCACTGAGAACAAAGTGACTGATGCTCTTTCCAAGCAAGGACCCTTGGTTCTAGAATCTGACCAGCTTCAGGACAAGTCTGCCAGCTTGTTTTTAGTGTCTCTACCAGATCCTACTTGGTTATCTTTCCTTAAAGATAGTTATCACAAAGATGCCTTTGCTCAACAGCTTTTTCAGTCTTACTCTGCAGGAGAGTCTCTTCCTAAGGGCTTCCTTGTTCATAATGGGTTGCTTTTCTACAAAGGAATGTTTTTATTTGGGATCTCATTGTCCACTCAAGTCCCAAATTCTGCATTTTGTTCACAGCAGCCCCATTGCAGGCCATTCGGGGTTTCTTAAGTCATTCCAAAGGGCTAAGAGGGATTTCTATTGGCAGGGTATGCAAGTTGATCTCAAGGTATTCATACAAGAATGTGATGTTTTCCAGAGAATCAAATCTGAAACTTCATCTCCAGCACTTGCCTATTCCTATCACTCCTTGGACTGAAGTTAGTCTTGATTTTGTGGACGGGTTGCCTCGGTCACAGGGTTATGAAGTGATTCTGGTTGTGGTGGAGAGATTAACAAAATATGTTCATTTTTTTTCCACCCTGTCATCCTTATACTGCTGCTAAGTTTGCTTCAGTATATATGCATTACATATTCAAGCTTCACAGTATGCCAGTGACTCTTGTTAGTGACAGAGATGCTACATTCACTTCTCTTTTCTGGTCTGAATTGTTCAAGTTAAAAGGAGTGGAGTTAGCCATGTCCACAGCTTATCACCCTCAGATTAATGGCCAGACTGAAATTGTGAATAAAAATTTGGAACAATACCTAAAAGCTTTTGCTAGTGACAGACCTCATAGGTGGGCTGAGTGGCTTCCTGTGGCTGAGTTTTGGTTCAACACCAACTTCCACACAGCTCTCAAGCTAAGTCCCTTGGAAGCCTTATATGCTTTCCTCCTCCAAAGTTACAAGCTTATGTTCCTGGTACTACTAGGGTGGATGCTGTTGACACCTTGTTGCAACAATGGCAAGATGTTCTAGCTCTTCTTAAGGGTAATTTGGTGGCTGCACAAGAAAAGATAAGGCTCCAAGCAGATAAGCATTGTACTGCCAGATCTCTCCAAGTTGGTGACTGGGTTTATTGGAGACTTCAACTATATAAGCAGTAATCTTTAGCTTACAAGGGCAAGTGGAAGTTATCTACAAGGTACTTAGGACCCTTCAAGGTGTTGCAACAGGTTGGACCAGTGGCTTATAGGCTGGAGTTACCTTCAGACTCTAAGATCCATCCTGCATTTCATGTTTCTTGCTTAAAGCTTAAGCTGAGAACATATAATTCCTTTCCCTACACTGCATCCTCAAGATAATGAAGGACATTTAGTGCCAAAAACTATTGCTTGTTGCAGACAAGATCAAAAACTCTGAGGTCTATAACTATTACTGAGGTTTTGGTTCAATGGCTGGGAGCACCACCTGAAGATGTTATTTGGGAATCACTTTACAAGCTGCAACTCTTTTTCCCTCACCTTGTGGGCAAGTTGCTTTAAATGTGGAAGGAAATGTTAGATGTTATGATCCTAGTGTCCCACATGAATTAAGTATAAACTTAATCATGTGTTTATAAGCTCTTCGGCACTCTATCCTTGCAAGACGGTTTTTAAGAGTGAGCTCTACCCATTGGTTTGTAACATTTGGTATCAGAGCCAACCACTATCCCAAGTAATCGGGCGTAGCTCATTGAGTATGGGATCAAATGAGTTACGGTTTTGTGGTCGAATCCTGAAGGGGACAACCTAGAGTCTAGATTAAAATAAATGATAGGTGAGTGGAGCCACCAAAAGAGAAAAGACTACCATCGGGTCAGTGTCGCTAGAGTGAGCCATCATGGATGTCAGCTGCAGAGTGTGGTGGTATGTTATGATCCTAGTGTCCCACATAGATTAAGTATAAGCTTAATCATGTGTTTATAAGCTCTTGAGCAGTTCTACCCATAGGTTTGTAACATTAGGACTCTTACATGATAGGCTATTAAATCATCTGTAATAATTCCCTAGGCAAGTAATCAATTACTGTTGTAGTTACAGCTGTGATTAGTTGGTTAGAGTAACTAACTAACTAACTACCTATTTACTATTCCAAATGTTTGGCCAGCATATGCTAAGTGATTGAAATAATGAATAATTAACAAGTAAGCTCCTAGAATGTATACCAGGAAATCAAATGAAATAATAAATAGGGTTAGTTTTAGCTATCCATCAAAAACCATGCACTCAATCAAATTGTCCACGCTAAACTATAAATGCTCCCAATCAACACCCTAATCCAAGATTAATTTCTAATGTCCACCACACCATCCAAAATCATTGTCAAAGTTGACAAATTAGTGGACTGATAGGGATGGACATTGCAAATTAATGGAGTGATGGAAGTCTTATTTAGTTTATGGGTCTTTGAGTGTGGGCACTCGTTTGATTCAATTAGGGTTTGAGTGTGGGTTTAATAATATTAAACCAAAATCATTGTCAAAGTTGACCCATAAACTAAATAATATTAAACCCAAGGTCCGAAACTATGGCACATACCTAAAAATTACAGAATTACTAAATACCTTGAGTCTAGAATAACCAACTATAAAATAAATTAAAATACTCAGAACCTAACTAACTACCATGTACACTTCTTCTTGGGATTTTCCTTAATCTTAAACTTCCAAAGAGGATATTTTTTCCTCTAACCACCATCAGATAGTATCCTGTTTATACATTATATACTATTATGAAGAGAAGCAGGAAAGCCTTTAAAACTTTGGGATTAAGGTTGTCTTGCTAGGAGGGTGGTGAGAAAGAAGTGGACAAGATTTAGATAACAAAAATAAAACTTAGGAGGGATTCTAAGATGAGATTTCAGTGAAATTCAGCAACAAAGAGGGGGCATAGAGAATTGGTAAGATTTCCGCAAGGGGAAAGGAAAGAATGGCTGAAAATATCAACAAGAAAGGGAGGAAGAGCTACTGAAAATATCACCAAGAGAAGAGAGAGGAAATCAGAAAAATAAAATAAAAGAGACAATAGAGGAAGACTAGGAAGGGAGAGAGAGAGAAGGAAGGGAAAGATTCCAAGTAAACATAACAAACTCAATTTCAATTCTTTCCTCCACTACCAAAAGATTACATCTTCATAATTCTGTAACAGAGATTACCTTACAATGTAGTATTCAAACAGTTCTATGAAAGACAACCAAGACAGCTCAAAAGATGCTAGGTTTATTTAATATACAGAAGCTAACAGCTAGATGCAGCCAGCTTTCTTCCCCATGAACCGTGTCTAATATGGTTCTATTGCACACAATTTTCCTATTTTTAACCAAATTTTCTACCAATGTAACAAAAACTTTCTGAATAAATTAGTGCACTAATGTTAATGCATATATCTGAACTTCATAGCATTTTGAGAACTATGATATGTTACAACATATCAACAGATAATATTTGCTGATGTCAAAGAGCATTTGTATTATTGATAGCAAAACGAGCTAGAAGAATAAGGAAATCAGAAGCTATACTTGTCTGCTAAGTAGTCCATCATAAAAGTTGAGGGCTTTCCCGCAACCAGTGGCTCACGTTGAGTAGATCCACCAATAGCACCAACCATGGAACCACCACCTAAAATCAAGTACCAACTATAGTGTGAATAAAAAGATTATATATAACTACAAATAAATTAAATCAAGATGGGTTCTCCATCCAACCAAAATGGAATCAATTCCTGAGATTGATTAAGTTGTTCTTTGGATCAGCACTTTAATTCCTATGATGTTTTCAGTAATTGGAAAAGCTAGCTTGAGCTTATCTAAGCTTTCATGATATTTTGTCCATTTCAATTCAATCTAGCACACATAAAAATGCAAATGCCCAGGTCTAGCTAATGGATATCGAATTATATGAGGGTTTTATACACAGTCAAAATTGGACATTTCTTGTCCTAATTTGACCACAGCTTGTGATCAAATTAGGGTGAGTGTTGACTCTGTTGAGCTTGATTTCTTACTAATATGACCGTGTTTTTCTACATGATTAGGTGGTGCATTGGTTTTACATAGTCTCAGCTGTGAAAAATTAAATATGACTATTTGATCTAGAAAGTCAATTCTCAACTAAATTCTCAAGTTTGTGACAACTGCTCATTTCAGACAATGCTTTATAGTTGTTCACCAGTTTACGTTAGAGAACAGCATTTTGGACTTAAAAAAATTATCTAATATTTCATTTTCATAGCCAGAAGGAATTAGACTCTAATACTTAATTACAACATAGAGATGATAATGATTCCAATGTATTAAAGATCAACTGGAGCACCACCAGGCCATATAGAAAACAGAATAGAAGTTACAATCCACAAAGGAACTACAGTTATTGAGGAACAGGTAGCATAAATGACTGTTAATGAAAAGTGGAAAGAAAATTGCAATGAAGCTCAAGTTTAGGGAATTTGAGTACTAAATCAGGCGCAGCAAAATACAAATAGCAGAGCATGAGGATGCAAGTGGTTTGTGTCCACTGATAGAGTATTAGTTAGTAGTGGGGTTAATTGTACAGCCGGACTATTGGACAATTAGTTACTAAATCTGGCTTCCTATAGGCAGTTGTAAAGGTGAGCCTAGCTTAAATACTTTTTTTTTTTTTTTGATAGATAAGAAAAAATATATTAATAAGCTGCTAGATGCAGAAAGCACCAGCAGGGCAAATTACAAAAAGGAAGAAAAAGCAAAGACATAAAAAACTTAAATTACAAAGAAAGAGAGCTAAGGAAAAGAGGAAGAGAGTCACTAGTTGTGAGTCCCCAAGCCCTAGCCCAATCAAACAGAGAACCAGAGAAGAAAGCATGCATTTGGTCCTCAGATCTATCCAAATCCTCAAATGTCCGTCGATTGCGTTCCTTCCAAATACACCACATCAAACACAATGGAACTAAGTTCCAAATGTAAGAAGAATGCTTCCCCAACCAATTCCACCAACTAAAAAGAAAATCTGACACCGTAAATGAGGAAACCCATGAAATCCCAAAAATCTTAAAGACAAAGCACCACAGCCGATAAGCCTTTCCACAATGTAACAACAAATGTTCCACTGTCTCACCACAGCAACGACACATAATACACCAGTCAACAAAATCAAAGCCTCTAAGCCGCAAGTTATCACCCGTGAGGATCCTATCCCATGCGGCTGTCCAAACAAAGAAAGAAGCGCGCCGAGGAGCCTTAACTTTCCAAATACCTTTCCAAGGAAAAATAACAGAAGAAGGGCCCTGTAACTTATGATAATATGATCGGATAGTAAAATCCCCGTTTTTGGTCAACTTCCATCTCAACCGATCACCAACAGTCTCTGAAGGTAAATTGGCTGCCAAGAATCGGAAGAAATCAACCACCACAGCAGCCTCCCAATCATTAGGACCTCGATTAAAACGAACATTCCAAGTTCTCCCATCCCCTGCTCCTTGACTTATCAAAGATGATTCTACTGAAGCCTCTTTGTTTGCAGCAAAATTGTATAAGACTGGGAAAGCCAATTGGAGAGAAAGATCTCCATCCCCCACCCCAACCTTATACTGGACATATTTGTTGAAAACTACCCAACCCTTCCGGATAATTCTCCACAAACCACAACCATGAGTTCCCCTACCCAACTTAGAGGTCCACCCCCCCCCCCATTCTTCACCAAATTTTGAAGCTATCACCCTCCTCCAAAGCCTATTCTCCTCAATCCCAAAACGCCAAAGCCACTTACCTAGCAAGGCTTTATTGAAAGTAGTCAATTTCCTAATGCCCAAGCCACCATTAGCAATAGGTAAGCACACTTTATCCCATCCCAATAAATGATTCTTAGAGTCTCCCCACAGGAAATCCCTTTGGAGCTTCTCAATTTTGTTTGCCACGTGTGTAGGGATGGTGAAAAGAGATAAAAAATATGTGGGAAGACTGGATAGTGTGCTTTTAAGCAAAGTCATCCTACCTCCTTTCGACAAATACAACTTCTTCCACCCAGCTAGCTTCCGTTCGATATTTTCCAAAATAGGGTTCCAAATAAGGGGGGACTTATGGGACGCCCCTAACGGCATACCAAGATAAGTCATTGGCAAAGCCCCAACCCTACAACCCAATATCTCTGCCAAAGCATGCAAATTAGTTACCTCCCCTATAGGAACCATTTCGCTTTTAGCTACATTAACCTTTAGGCCAGTCACAGCCTGAAAACAAAGTAACAGCAATCGAACATGAAGGACTTGCTCCATCTCTGCATCACAAAACAAAATAGCATCATCCGCAAACAGCAAATGAGAAACACTTTCCCCTCTGCCCCTCCTACCGTCCGCCCTAAAACCACTAAGTAAACCTTCCCCCTCCATTCTCTTCACCATCCTACTAAACACCTCCATCAAAACTAAAAATAATAAGGGAGACAACGGATCCCCTTGTCTCAAACCTCTGGAGCTACCAAAGAAATCTGCTGGGGTCCCATTAACTAACACAGAAAACTGCACTGTAGAGATACAAGTTCGAATCCAGCTACACCATTTCTCCCCAAAACCCATTTTCTTCAACAACTTTAGAAGGGCCTCCCAATTCACATTGTCATAGGCTTTCTCAATATCTAACTTACAAATTACTCCCGGAATCTTACTCTTCATTCTGCTATCAACACACTCATTGGCAATGAGAACAGAGTCAAGGATTTGCCTACCTCCCACAAAGCTATTCTGAGATTCAGATATCAGTTGATCTAAAACCACTCTCAGTCTATTTGCCAACACCTTGGCCAAGATTTTATACAGACTCCCCACCAAACTAATAGGTCTGAAATCACGAATGTTAGAGGCCTCATTCTTCTTAGGAATGAAAGCTATAAATGTAGCATTAAGAGATTTCTCAAACTTACAATGCTGATGGAATTCATTAAAGACTGCCAAAACGTCTCTTTCAACTACCCTCCAACAATGATGGAAAAAGGCCATAGAAAAGCCATCTGGACCTGGGGCTTTATCCCCTTCCAAAACTCTGACCACTGATAGAATCTCATCTTTCTCGAACCTCCTCTCCAACCAGCCCCTCTCCGACTCCCCAATTTGATCAAACTCCAAACCTTCCACAAAAGGTCTCCACTCCTCAGACTCTTGATACAGAGTTTTATAGAATTGAACAACCTGAGCAGCAACCTCTGCTCCGTCCTCATAAATCACCCCATCCACTTCTAAGAAACTAAGGTGGTTAAGCCTTCTATGAGAATTAGCCATCTTATGAAAGAACTTAGTATTATTATCTCCCTCCTTAATGCACAACATTCTCGATTTCTGTCTCCACGAGATCTCCTCAAGAGAAAGAAGATGCTCTACTTGCGATCTTGCTACATTTCTCTCTTCTCTCTCCGTCTCAGAGAGTCCAAGGACCCCTTCCTTAGCATCTAAAGCCTCTAGAACCCCCAATAATTCTTCCTTCCTTCGCCCAACATTGCCAAACTCTTGACGGTTCCACTGAATAATATCATCTTTCAACGCTTTCAATTTTTTAGCAAACACATAACTCGGAGTGCCCGAAAAAGAATGGCGATTCCACCATGATTCAACCCTATTAACAAACCCTTCCGACTTCAACCACATATTCTCAAACCGGAAAGGACTTTTCCCCCTAGCCATACCCCCTGCCTCCAAGAGAATTGGAAAATGATCAGAAACAGTTCGTGGAAGAATACGTTGGATCACATCCGGAAAGTGATGCTCCCATTCATGCGACACTAGTGCTCTATCAATCCTAGACATAAAAGGTTGGTCAGTGCCACTAGACCAAGTATAACGCCCTCCCTCCAACGGCAAATCTATCAAGTTTAAATCATCAATAAATTCAGAAAATTTTTCCATAGCCGAAGTAAGCCTAGACCCTCCCCTCCGTTCACTAGGGAAGCGAACAACATTAAAATCCCCAAAACAACACCAAGGAACATTCCAAAACTGATGAATACCAACCAACTCATCCCATAAATCGCCTCTCAACCGATAATCATTTGGGCCATACACCCCTGAACATGCCCATATAAACCCGTCCGCCACACCTTTCCACTGAACCGACACCGAAAACAGGCCCACCAAAACTTCCAACTTTTCTACAACCCTCCTATCCCACATAATCAAGACCCCACCAGCTGTCTGATCGACATCTAAAGCCACCCAATCCATATACGAACAGCCCCAAATACTGCAAACCAGTTGTCTATCTAAGCCAGCCAGCTTAGTTTCCTGAAGGCAAACAATGTCGCACTTCCACTTACGTAACAAATTCCTCACTACCAAACGTTTCTGAGGATCGTTCAAACCTCGAACATTCCAAGAAATCATCTTCAGCTTCATAAAGACTATTAAGACCCCACAACTGTCTCTACCTCACAACCAACACACTATCTCCCATCATAGTTAACCGTTGAGATTAGGTTCCTCAACTCTCTTTTACCTTTACCCGTGGAGGAAACTGCTTTTTGGTTGGCATTAGCTTTCTTCCGCTGCTGGTTAATAACTGTCATCTCCCTTTCTAGCTTTTGAAGGTAAGCAATACACAACTTTTCATGTTGATTCGCAGAAAGCCCAATCACTTTGCAAAAGCCTGGGATTCTGTTTTTCACCCACCTAGAGACATCCAGCGTGTTTCCAACATTTAACCCCTTAGAATCATTGTGCATTTCCATCGTCAAAGCTAGCCCCGGGGGGACAATAGTAAGCAATGGGTTACAAATTGCCAAATCCTCCTCCTCACCCAACACCGCTTCTGAGAGAGCCAATTCCTCCACCATCGAATCACCCAAATTGGGCTGACCCATCTCACCAACATCTATCTGCCTTGTTCCCTCATAATCCGTCCCTTGAATCAGAAGCTCACTACTCACACTTCCACCTTTATCCACACAATTGACCCCAAAAAATTCCAACTGAGTCGCTACGGGTCCGACGGAGTTAGACCCAGCAGTGAGAGTATCCTTAGACTCCATCAGAGCCTCCGCAGGACCGTTGGAACAAAACCCAATCTCCAACCCAGCCATCGCGGGACTGTCGGGGTCCAACCCAGTCACCGTGAGACTGACAGGGCTCCTCGGAGGCACCAAAAAGTTCTCCATCTGAACCACCTCGGGTCCGTCGGAGTTAAACCCAGCAGAGATAAAACCCTCAAACTCCAAAGGAGCCGCCGCAGGACCATCGATTCTGGTCCCCAACACCAACCTCTCCATCGCGGGACTGTCTAGGACTCTCCCAGTCACCGTGAGGCTGTGCGAGCTCCTCGGAGGCACCGAGAGGTTCTTTCCGCCCATCTCGGCCAAAACCCAGTCCAGCTGTGACCTCGCCGGACCTCCATCCTCCTGCATCGGCAACCCAGAACACTTCGGGGTCTCTAGTGGGCATTCCCCACTCTTCTCGTAAATACCGGCTGAAGATATAGGCTCCACAGGCTTATAAGAGCACTCCCCGGGCTCATAAGTACTTGGGCTTAAAGTGATTGGGAGGCACTCCCCGGGCTCATATAAGAGCACTCCCCGGGCTCATATAGCCTAGCTTAAATACTTGTGATGTACCTTTTATAAAACAACCAGAAATAAAACTACAATTTGTTTCCTGTTCTTCTCTGTGTTCCTTGTTTTTTCCCTCTCTATGTTTCTTGGAGGGTGACTCCCTCGAACTAGTCAACATTCCTCTTCATTTATAGAGTAAATTTTTAACATAATATGCTTAGTAAGCACTGAGCTAAATTATAAATCACATCTTTGCCAAGCTATAGTTCCCCATCTTTTAAAAATGAAAAAAATAATCTACATTATACAAGTGGCAGGTAAGGTTATGAAAATCGAAACTAAAATAAAAGCGGGAAAGGAGTAAACCTGCCCATTCTTGAGCATCTGTTAGATGAGTTACAGCATCACGATTTGTAGCAATGAAAAGACAACCAGGGTTTTCACGTATGCAGAGTGTTCCATACCTTCCATCAAAGAAAATAATTTGTTAATCACTCACTTCATGGAAGGCTAGATAGAATATATGTAGCAAGATTAAACTAGAATGTTATCAGAGGTTTAAAGAAAACTTTGACAATTGGATTTACACTAATGGTGGTGACTTGAGTCAATAAAGACTAACGATTACTATTAAATAAAAGGAAAGGTGCACCTTTTTGAATAGTGTAGATAAACATGTGTGCAACAACAATAAACTAGGTGATTGAAGTAAATTGTATGTTAACTTTGACAAATGAGTACAATTAGGGATTCCATTGATAACATTCTAAGCTACTGAACGTTATAATATATAGATGGCATAAAGTCCCTAGGAACTGACAATTCAAGATATAAATTATTGTGTGTGTAACTACAATCTTCAACCAAAGCATGGAATTGATTCTGATCAATCCAGTTAATAACATAGATTTGGAAGGAACTATTTTCAAAGGTATTGAGCACTAACAAATAAGATAAAGCATCTTCCATTTACCCAAGCGAGGTGCCACTGGTTCAAGTTTGGGATTCAATATTTCCAAATTTGGGATAAGGTTGTATGCCAATCACCTCCCTAAACCTACGGAAGCAAAAGTCCAATTCACTTGTTATGACCTTTACAACAGACCTCTAACGTGTTTTTTTTTAGATCATTATTAAACTAAATGGTTGCTGTAGGCTGTGTCCTGCTTCCTGTATTTGGGTGTTTTTAATTTCTTAAGATTATGGTTATAGTTCTTCAGTGAGTCCGTTTGTATACTTCCCATGTACTTGGAATATACAACAACAACCAAGCCTTGGTTCCAAAACTTCGGGTCAGCTATGTATTCTTTTCAATTATTCTATCATTTTCAAAATCATACTCTCTATTACCTCCTTATTTGACAATGTACTTGAGATGTACCTATGTTTAATTTATCCTATCGTTATCAATAAGATTATCTCTTTTTAAAAAGTGTATTAGAAGCATAAATTTTGGATATTCTTATTTATCAAGTAAATCAGGGTATGAACATATACTGTCACCAGCAATTAATAAGACGCTGACTGCAATAGCAGGTGCTAGTGGATACGTAATATATATTACTTAACAAGGTAATGTTTTAAAAAATAATAGTAATAAAATAAAATTTCTTTTTCAGACTTCTACAGTGTTAGCTTTCCCCTCTCCAGGCACAAAGAAAAAAAGACAAAAAGAAAGGCCTGGAATTTAAACATCTCCATATAGTTCTCAGAGGAAAAAAAGTAACTCCTGTCAATAACTTTGTCTGTAAAAGTGTTATTCTAAATTCTACATGAATCCATTATTATGGACCACATTCCTTTCATAGATACACTTACAGAAAAAAGATCTACCAGAGATTATACCCAAAGCAGCAATTATACAATGTGCTTCAATGAAAAGGTAATGGCTGTTCTGCCAATACAAATGTGTGTCTGTGTCTTGTAATTAAAAACTTGAGATCTTACTGGATTTTGTAGTAGTTAAAATAGCGATCAAACCCAACCACAACAGCCCCAACCTAGAAAGCAATGAGGAAACTCCATTGTTATGGCTGAAATTTGAATCATGGCAAAAGAAATTGTTTTGAGAACCAAAGAATGCACAAACCATAAACAAGATTGAATGTAATTTTTTTATCTTGTACAAACTGTTAGAGAAACTCAAATCAGAAATGCATTCATAAAGCACAAGAAAGAAGTATACATCCTTATCATGTTCCATCAGAAACCCAGGCTTCAGCTCTATCTTTTTACCACCATCATCCTGAAAATTTAAAATAAATAAATAAGCATATATATGCATTATAAATAATAAAGATGCTTCATGATAAAATTATTATATTCCAAACCTCAACATCCTCAAAGATGGTGTTGATCAAATTGCTCTTTGTTGAGAAATCGTTAAAATTAATTTATCATCAACATCCAAAAGCAAAACATATAGAAATTTTATACTTTATCTAAACATCACTTTCTTCTTGTGCAACATAGGATAGAAACTTATGTTTAAAATATCATGTTATCATACAAAATCTCATCTATATAGACCTCATTGGCTCTTTAAAATTTCCATCACAGGCAATGTCTGGTTTACATGCCAAGATGTTCTTCTTTAGTTGAAAATTTGTTTTAGTTGGAATGAATAATCACTAGCATAGACTGTCAAGACAGTGCACCTAAGATAAAATAGAAACTCTCAGCTTTGGCAGATAATTAGTTCATGCAATTAAGCAAATATTCAACCAAGAGACCTATATTTCAATAGCATCAAATAATTTTTTTAGAGTAGGTGATGCTGAATTAGGTTTCTGGATGTCGCAGAAAAAGTCTAAGATATTTAGGGCCCGTTTGATAGCAGTGCTTAAGTATTGTTGTTCAGTTTTCAGTGTTGTAAAAATACATACTTGAGTGTTATAGAGATACGTGTCAGAAGTGTTATTATTATTTAAATACTGAAAACTGTTGTTTAAACAACCGTGTCAAACAACCCCTTAGTGTCTGTTTGGCATCAGCTTATAAAATCAACTTTTAACTTTTAGTTTTTTTGTACAGCTTTTTAAAACCTCACTTTTTCCCTCATTTTCTCACTTTTTAAAATTTTTTCAAAGTACAAGTATACTTTAACATACTTTCAGCAAAAAGCTAAATAAGATATTCTCAAACGAACAGTTTGTATGAAAATAAATGAATAATACATTTGTTGTTGTCACGTCATTTATTGTAATACTCTTATGTGTCACCAATATCCATACCATCATTTCAGCACTGTGAGAAATTATTAAGAGTGAATACTTCACAAAAACTACTGTGTAAGAACAGCTGAACCATTAATCCTTAAAAATTTTTATCAAAACTGATATATCAGAATTATAAAAAATAAATAAATAATTTACACACCATCATGTAAAAGTTGCAGATATATTTGGAACATGTAAAGAAACTCAAAGATTTATAGTATATTTGGATCAAGAAAGCAACTTATGTGAATTTTAATTCATACATACTGGCCCACCAAGGTATTGAAATCCAGCAAGCTCAAGCTCCTTCAAGATGCCATCCTCACCAATCACATAGACCTAAATCATGACCAGCTATCAGCACCGTATTTTCTACATCCCTTTGTTAGCATACTCATTCAGGGCATCAACAAGATTTCTAAACATGCCTTACCATTGGGATTTATGAACAAGTAAAAATTTTGAAGGATATCAGGGTAGCAGGATAACAGTAAGCAGAGAGATATAACTGTTAGATGATAAAGAAAACTGAAAATGCTGTGCAATTTTTGTAAGCATTCACCAGAATAGAAAACACAGTGCAACGTTTTAATCAGTATTATATAGGTTTGAGATAAAGGGCTTATAAGAAGACCAAAAATAAATTACAAATGGAAGGAAGATAATGGTAGAAGTCTCATTTCATGGAACAGTAAAGTATCCTCTTCAGAACCATAAATTTTACGCAATGGCGGCTCCAGAAATTTTGTTTAGGGTGGTCATTAAGAAATTTAAATTAAACAAAATTTCATAAAAATAAAATTTGAATATATTGACATAAAAAAACAATCGCAAATACATAAAGTTTTAAAATTTCATTCTACAAGTTTTTCATATTTTGAAATTGTTGTATGATAGCTTCATTATTAATGCTATCAACTACATTTTTTTTCAATATAAACAGTCAAGTAATCATTAAACTACCGATCTCCCTTTCAATTACCAACATCTTACCTAAATAAGTAACAATATAAACAAAATGCATCATCCTTTTTTATGATATGTTCCAACCTATATTTCATATTCTTTAAACTAATCAGGATTAAATTAATGCAGTGCTCCACTAATTTCTTTTTTAGGGAAATCATGGCAAAGAGGTTGACAAGAACATCTTTATAAATATGCTCTTTTTATTTTCTCTCAATTATTAGGATGAAAAGATGAGAACTTTTTTTATAGCCTAGGATCTAAAAGAAGATTATTCAAGTGAATACGAATTTGCTTAGAAAATAAATTTTGTAATAAAAGTAATTTCCTTATAAGAATTTTGTCCATAGTGATAACAAAAAAATAAAGGGTAAGTTACAAGTTCATTCAACGTATTCAACTTAGGCATTAAACCTTCACATTAATCATATTCAATAAAATATTGAGGTATTATTTTAGTGCATACGTGTATGTACAAGATGTATCACATAAATCCAATAAATTCATCTAAAGACTAAAGCAAGTACAAACTGACTAGCTATTGGAAAAATATGCATTTTTTTCTTAAAAAAAATAGAAATTTTAAAATATGTCTTTTGTAAACATAATTTAAAATGTCACAATTAAACATTTGATTTGGGTTTTTAGGCTAATTTGTTTGTTTAGATAATTTTTGAGAAATGCTACGTCCACAATATTTTCACAACAAATCCTAGTTGGCAATTGTTACTAGTTTTAATTTACATATTATTAAAATTGTTTTTTTTTTTCTACCGATAATAATCTGTCACTTAAGATTTGTTATGAAAGTGTTGAGGACATATTGTGAACATAGCACTTCTCACAATTTTTTGGTTCAATCTTCAATGGACCAAAATTTTGGAGAAGTCAAATTTTATTTTTAATGGACAAATTTTTATTTAGGATGTTCAAGTTTTTTTTAGGGTGGTCAAGTTTTTTTTTAGGGTGGTCAACAATCCATATTAATTTAGAATTTCATTTTTTTTTTTTAGGTATAAAATTTATTTATTTTTCAAGTTTAAGGGTGGTCCTACGACCACCCTCAATTACATATGGCACCACCCCTGACTTTTTTTTTTTATAAGTAATAAAGATTCATTGATATCAAAAAGAGAGAGACACCCAAGTACACATGGAGTATACAGGGGTGAACAAATAAAAAACGAACATTACAAAAATCAAATAAATCCAAAATAGAAGAAAAAGAATGGTTTCTCCACACAAAGAACCATGAAGTAAGGTTTTGAAAAAAAGAAGCTTGAGATCAGGCATGGAACACTCTTTGTCTTCAAAACACCTACTATTTCTCTCCTTCCAAATACACCACATCAAACAATGAAGAACAACCATCCATATATCTCCATTACAATGGCGACCAAAACGACCTTGCCAGCAAGCAAAAAGCCCAGCAACAGACATTGGCATAACCCAACAAACTCCAAATAAACCAAAAATCATATCCCACAACTCCAAAGCAACCGGGCAATAAAGGAAAAGATGGTCAACAGTTTCACTATTACACTTGCACATATAACACCAATCCAAAATGCAAACTTTTCTTTTCCTTAAGTTGACAATTGTCAGACTTAACAGCTACTGGATGTGTTGGCATCCGTCCTATGCCATAAGATGGCCATAAGCAGATTACCATAGCATGTGCCATGTAATTTGTTGAGTCTTTTGCTAGATATACATTCTAACTGTAGATAAATTATTCGTAATGTAGATAAATTGTTCACTACTAAATATATATGGGTTAGGCTCTAGGTTTTAGAAAATGTAAAGCTAATTGCTAGTCCAACACCAACCAGAAAAATAACTTCCTGTTAAGACCTTCTAGAGTCTGTAACTAAATAAATTTTGTGTAAAAAGCTTGACTGCAATCAAGACATATATACAAGGATCAATTTTTTTCAATAAAGTCTTATTACCTATCAAAAAAAAAAAAAAAAAGACATATATACAAGGATATATGGCCAACAATGGAAAGTTCCTTTTAAAACAGTTGCTCTTGCCCAGACATATGGAGCTGATCCCTACATTGCTGGTATAATAGGAAATTTTCTGTCTGTGTCACCAGGTAAAATACAAATTTAATACAAATACCTTTTTATCTTTTGGGAAATTAATGGACTTCAAATATGCAGCAGCAGCAAAAGATGATGCAAAAATTTCCTCCTGAAACGATTCAGTTGCATTAGAAGTCATGATTAACAAAGTTTAGCAAACATGGGGAGAGAAGCATCATTAACTAACCTCACTGACATTCAGACCAAGTGTCTCAAACTTTTTACCATATTGTTTCCTAGACTTTGTTGAGTTGTTGGTAACAAACACTAATCTCTTGCCCTGCAGAAAAAGAAAATCAACAAATATCTCATAGCCATAACAACTCACTAACGCCCAATACTTTGCTGCAATAACCCCAATTGTAATCATTTCACAAGGAAGTCAACAGACAAATGACAAAATAATAATGATAATAATAATAATTTATCATAGACATACAAATGCATGCAAGGTAACACCTACATTCATATACAGACCTTGGACCGAAGCATATCAAGTGTTTCTGGGACTCCATCAATTAGTTTATCTCCTTTCCATATAACTCCTGCAAATCAATAATAAATAAAGTAAAGATCTTTGATTAGATTATCACTAGAAATGTAACCGTAGCCAATACCCCAAGCAAAGAAAAAAAGAACAGAAGCTGCAAACACATACCTAATTATTTTAATTAGAAAATTCAAATATGCTAATTTAAAAAAGAAATCAATTTCGAACAGAAAAAGGTATTTATTAAAATGTTATCCAATAAATTAGCACTAGATTTATCCCATTTTTTCTTGCCTCAAACTTTTCAATGACAAATTGTAGACCTAGTCATTCAACTTTCTGAAATTGGGAATGCATTTCTGTTACACATTACAGTAATGCTTGGTCTTGGAGTTCATGTGCAAGTGTGAAGTCCAGATCAAAAAATAGTAGAAAAAAGTGAGATTGTATACATGGTAGACTAAAGCTTTTGGATTCAAGTGGTATCCAACTTGTTTGTCCAAAATGTCACTAGAAGACTCCTCAAGTCTCAATTTCCCAACGCTTAACTAATTTGGGGCACTAGCATGTCTTTAGTGGAACAAAACACCAAAATGTGACTATATATGGATTGAAAACTTAAAGATGGACTTGTTCCTTTGGTTCTGGGAGGCAGACGACGCAGCCAATAATATTAACGAAATTGTAGATTCTGTAATCAACAATATAAGCTGAAGTTGGCATCCTAATGGATTTTATTATCTGGTCAACATTCAAAGAAATACCTTGACATTGGTTTTTTTATACTTCTCAAGAAGACTCAGTTACTTGAGAAGCCTCTAAATATGAAGACTGTAACTTTTATTCCATATGAAGACTATTTAGAAGTGGTCTTCCCAAGGTAATTTGGTGAAAGTTAATTTGGTGCTCAAAATCAATCCCTAGGCACTCTTTTATTACCTGGCTAATCATTCTAAACAAATGGTCTACCAGAGAGATCCCTAAAATGAGGCAAAAATGGATATGTTTTATGGAAAATAGTAAATTACCTATTCTATGAATGTGGCCTAAAAGAAGGATTTGGTAAAGACTTCTTCAACTCTGTTTTATCAATAAAAGAGTTGGTGATGGGATTCGGAGCTTAGATGGGAAGCTGCAAATTGGAAAGGGAAGTCTGATTGCGATGTTCTTGAAGCTGGTTTGGATGGCTCATTTAATTTTTCTACCATCTGTGAAATAAGAAAATTGCTCATATACATATGCAGAAAAATATATATGGAAAAGCATTTTTTTAGACTAGTGATATGAAGTTCAATTTCAAGTTACCTTGTGCAGAAAGCAAAATGGTTCCAATCTAAACAAAAAGACCTGTAATAGGCATTTCTTTAAGTATTTTTAATTATGGCAAAACTTAGGTATTGTACCTTGGGTACAGTATCTTAGGTTCCTTACTTAAAATTTTGACCTTTGTCCAACTAAACACCCCAAGCAAACGGCGTTAAAAAAGAAAAGAAATGAAAAGAATAGTCCAATGGAGCTCCCACTGAGTTTTCCTTCCACTGTCAAAGTCGCAACCAGCATTCTCCTCACCGGTGCTATCTCTGTTTTCCTCTTCCGCTCTGTCCGCTGCCGCGCTAAGCAAGCCAAAGAACTGGTATTCTTCTTGGATCTATGAGGCTTTCTTCGTTTCTGATCTATGATTCTTTCTCTCTCTCTCTCTCTCTCTCTCTCTCTCAGCGTGTGTGTATGTATGTGTATCTGTTTCCTTTTTCTTTTCTGATCTATGAGGCTTTCTTTGTTTCTGATCTATGATTCTTCTTTTATGATCTATGATTCTTTCTCTCTCTCTCTCGGTGTGTGTATGTATGTGTATCTGTTTCCTTCTTCTTTTCTGATCTATGAGGCTTTCTTCATTTCCGATCTATGATTCTGATCTATGATTCTTCTTTTCTGATCTATGATTCTTTCTTCGTTTCTGATCTATGATTCTTTCTTCTTTTCTGGAGATTTTAAGTCAGTGGGTTCTCTTGCAGTTGCGGTACAGGGAAAAGAAGGAAGAAGGAAAAAAAAAAAATTAGTTTTAACGTCGTTTGTTTGGATTATTAAATTAAACAGATGTCCAAATTTTAAGCAGAGAACCTAAGGTATTGTACCTATGGTACTTTAACTAAGTTTTGCCCTTTTAATTATACTTCAAGTTGATTGCTTCCATCCATTGGTTCTTATTAGCTGGTTTTTTGTTAGCCATTAGCTTGAAATTACACAGTATGTATGTTGTTATTGTGCAATTGTTAGGGCTCCAACAATCAACGTAGGAAAAGAAAGTAAATTTTAAAATTTCTCAAGAGATTAAAGGAAATGCTCTTAAGAAATTTACTTAAATTGTTTCAAGAGGGCAAACTTGACCCAATTTTTCCCCTTCAATTTGTTTAACATAATTGTGTAATTGAACGTAAAACAAACTTCCAACCCCACTCTCTTAAAAAAATAGGGGGTTCTCATTCACTTCAACCTTAATTAAAAATAACTAAATTAATTAGCATAATGCCTTGAGAATATGAAATCCAAAAGCACTTTAAGGTTTTAACTATTTCCCTATCCTAAACAAACCCACAAACAAACAAACAAACATATTAGCACGCGTGTACGTACACACAACAAACCGTCCTCATATCACAACACAAATTAATAAACAAAAAAAACCAATTCAATCCAACACCATTAAAGCAATTCCCTTTTTTTTTTAACTTTGTTCTTGTTCATATAACTTTAACAAAAACAAAACAATTCAAGAAAAAAAAAAAAAAAAAAAAAAAGACCCCTCACCATCACAGTCAAAGATGAATGTTTCAACAGAGTTGATAAGCTCCTCCGCGTTCTTAAGAGGTTGCGCTGATGCCTTTATTGTGAAACTCTCCATTCTTGACGTACCAAAGTTGTTGCACTTGTTGTTGTTATAGGTGTTGTGTTTATTGGTGTTCCATCTAATGCTGACGAAGTTGGATAAAGGGTTTGGTGGGGTAAAGAATCTGGAACTGTTGGAAGTGAAATGGCAGAGAAATGGAGATGGGGTTGTAGAAGAAAGGGCAGAGACTACTGACAGAGAAGCTGTGGCTGCGGCTGTTGTTTTGGTCAGCATTTTGGGTGTTGGGCACTCGTGTTACTTTTCTTGCGCGTGTTGGCCGTTTGAGGTAGTGGGAGGTTTGTTTTTTTTAAGTGGGGCTGTTTGGGATATGAGTGATCGTTTTGTGTGGATGAGATGAGACTTGATATTTGAGCATCAGCATCAGCGGATGTAGTCCTTTGCATAATACAAAAAGACACAAATTTTACGCATTTTGCTTTAAAAATGATTCACATTAGTACTTTTAAAAGTGTGCAAATTTGCACATTTGCTATAGTAACCGTGCATATATGCACAACCACTATAGCTCTGTATTTTATTTTTTTAATAATTTTTTCTCTCACTTCTCAAGTCATATTTTCTCTTTTCTCTGTCAACTCTCTCCCTTCTCCACCTGACTCTCTTCCATCTCTATCTCCTCTATACAAATCATCAATTCCAGACAAATCATCAAAATCGTCAAACAAATCCTAGATCTAGATCTTAACTCATCAAACTCATATGGTTTTCTTAAATCTAAATCTCAAACCCATTAAACCCATTTACGAAACCATATCATCAAACCCATATTGTCGACACCCGGCCTCGACCAGCTAAGCAGAAAAGACAGCCACTGCCATGCCTTCGTTCGACCGCCCGCCGTGGCAACAGCTCCCACTCACGTGGGGCTCGTTGAAGGCCCTTCTCGATGTATATGCGTGTTGTTCACGCGGAGCTTCGGGTGCTCTCTCTCTCGGTGGAGGAAGGTAGGTCTACCTTTGGCATTATGGCAGGAATCTGGGCCAAATTTTAAGTCACCACCAATCATTGGGTTTTTCTAAGGTGTGATTGGTCACCTGTTTCTAGTTGATTTTATTACCGATCTTAGGCTAAGAAAAAATGGTGTTTTTCCTAATCTAATATGGATGGCAAAAAATCTTGACTCTTAGGTCTGGAAGTTTGGTTACGTGTGGGGAAGGTGTCAGGCACTCCACAACGCCTATCCAAGGACAATCTTTTGTTTTGATAAAACCTTAATTTTTAGAGATTGTCAGTAAAAACATGATTTTGGCATTGGCTTTCAAGGCTTTGCATGCATGGGGGGCTTTAAGGTTTGGCTTTTGAATGGGTGTGGTCCCAATATATGCTTTCCTAAGACATTCGAGCAAAGTGTCAGATTTCCACTGCGAAAATTTGGC
This sequence comes from Quercus glauca, assembly GCA_023736055.1. NCBI lineage: Eukaryota > Viridiplantae > Streptophyta > Magnoliopsida > Fagales > Fagaceae > Quercus > Quercus glauca. The sequence continues at coordinate 4,136,826 of CM043315.1, forward strand.
GAGAAGTCACCTTACTTTCGCTACAGAAATTAGGCATCGCTAGCCTTAAGTGACACGGATCGTGACAATCACATCGAAAAGGGGCAAGCAGGTATATATATACATGCATCATGCACAATACTAGCACATAGAGCAGGAAAGTAAATGTCTACATCCCTAGAGCATAGCCCAAAATATAGGTGTAGGAAAATAAACAGGGATCGTCATACTCTAGAGATGAGGATGAATGGTACAAAGCACGATATACCTAATACAAACTGTAGGGTTAAGGGCCCAAATTGTATGTTGGGCCTAAGGCCTAGGCCGAGAGCATAGTAATCCGAGAAGCAAATGAATGATGTTAGATAGGTCAAGCTTGGAATCTACTAAGTGAGATACGCGTGGAGGGGTGGTCCGAGGAGGAATATCTCCTCGGACCTACTAGGTATAGCTTAAATGTATGTCCCGGTAGTTAAGGGGACCTTCTAAGAAACTCTAATGATTGGGACGTGCATCATGAACGTACAAGAAGGATAGGAACCCAAAAATATCTAAGGGAAAGCTGCTACCATTGCATTAAATGCACTGCAGTTACTTTTCTGACTGCATTTATGTGGAAAAGACCTCTAAACAGTGTTGCCTTGGCTACTACAACTCACGGAAAGCCAAAGAGGGTGTCCAATGGGACAGGTACTCAAATAAGGGCTCAAATGATCAATAAGTATAGGATCAAGATGGTCCAAAGGGAGCTATATAATGTAAAAGACTCTCCATGAGGGAGGGGACCGAGGAAAAATAGAGAAGAGGCACTGTAGCAATCTAAATAGCACTTATACTCTGTTTAATCAATTTATATGAAAACTTACCTCTTCGGACAATGAATTCATTCAGCTTTATATTCCTTGTTCTTGCTTAATCATCTTCTACATCCATACTAGCCGTTGTTAAATTCATTAGTGTCTAGTTCTTTAACCCACTTTCTACAAATTTATTGTACTAGGTTCACTGAGCCAACATCTCATACATCTTGGGTTTGGGCAACAAAACGTATCCCTACAATTGGTGCCGTCTGTGGGAAGAACTTGTGTATTTGTGAGTGCAACGGTCGACTATGATAAGATCCACCGGGCAAAACCCGCAGGTTCTCTATGACAAGATGATTTTCTTAACCTTGAGCGTGAAAGAGATCGTGAGCATGAACAGGATCGAGAAGGTAGTGGTACTAAGATTATGTACCCCGACTTGTACAAGGGGTTGAAGCCTAGGGGGCAGATTTGAACTTCATCTGTCATCATTTAAATATTGGCCCATCCATTACTCCCAAAAAGCAATCACCTCGGCACCCATCCAAGGAACATGCAGATCCTGTCAGAGATGAGGTGATGAAGCTCAAGCAGGCAGGGGTTATCAAGGAAATGTTAAACAGAACCATAGTCATGCCTGTGTCCTCAAACCAGAAGCTTTGGAGAAATTAACATTATGACATCTTTACAAGTGCTTAAACAGAACCTTACTCATGCCTAGGTTCTCGGACTAGATGCTAATGGGAAATTAACACTCTGTGACATCTTTACAAGTACTTAAACAGAACCTTAGTCATGCCTAGGTCCTCGAACCAGATGCTAAGGGGAAATTAACACTCTGTGACATCTTTACAAGTGTTTAAACAGAACCTTAGTCATGCCTAGGTCCTCAGATCAGATGCTAACGGGAAATTAACACTCTGTGATATCTTTACAAGTGCTTAAACAGAACCTTAGTCATGCCTAGGTCCTCGGACCAGATGCTAAGGGAAAATTAACACTATGACATCCTTACAAGTGCTTAAACAGAACCTTAGTCATGCCTAGGTCCTCGGACCAAATGTTAAGGGGAAATTAACACTCTGTGACATCTTTACAAATGCTTAAACAGAACCTTAATCATGCCTAGGTCTACGGACCAGATGCTAAGGGGAAATTAACACTCTGTGACATCCTTACAAGTGCTTAAATAGAATCTTAGTCATGCCTACGTCCTCGGACCAGATGCTAAGGGGAAATTAACACTCTGTGACATCTTTACAAGTACTTAAATAGAACCTTAGTCATGCCTAGGTCCTCAGACCAGATGCTAAGGGGAAATTAACACTATGACATCCTTACAAGTGCTTAAACAGAATCTTAGTCATGCCTAGGTCCTCGGACCAGATGTTAAGGAGAAATTAACACTCTGTGACATCTTTACAAGTGCTTAAACAAAACCTTAGTCATGCCTAGGTCATCGGACCAGATGCTAAAGAGAAATTAACACTCTGTGACATCCTTACAAGTGCTTAAATAGAATCTTAGTTATGCCTAGGTCCTCAGACCAGATGCTAAGGGGAAATTAACACTCTGTGACATCTTTACAAGTGCTTAAAGTCATGCCTAGGTCTTCGGACCAGATGCTAAGGGGAAATTAACACGCTGTGACATCTTTACAAGTGCTTTAATAGAACCTTAGTCATGCCTAGGTCCTCAAACCAAATGTTAAGGAGAAATTAACACTTTGTAACATCTTTACAAGTGCTTAAACAGAACCTTAGTCATGCCTAGGTCCTCAAACCACATGCGAAGGGGAAATTAACACTCTGTGACATCTTTACAAGTGCTTAAACAGAACCGTAGTCATGCCTAGGTCCTCGAACTAGATGCTAAGGGGAAATTAACACTCTATGACATCTTTACAAGTGCTTAAACAGAACCTTAGTCATGCATAGGTCCTCGGACCAGATGCTAAGGGGAAATTAAGAGGTTGTTTGGTTTAAGTGTTTTCATCATCTAATACTCAGTTTTCATCACTCAATTTCTGAATTTTGTGGGCCCCACAGTGAGTTGCTTTGTTTGGATGATATGTGCATCTTTGTGGGACCCACGTCGGGGACATGTGTACCTCAAGTCCTCAACACCAACGACTTTCTCTTTCTCTCTTTCCCTCTTCTCTTTCTTCTTTCCCCCTTCTCTTTCTTCTTTCCCCTTTCTCCTTCTCCCAGCAACAAACCAACATTTCTTCATAAATTTTTTACTCCTTCTCTCTTGTCCTATCTGTACTTTTCCCCTTTGCATTTGAAGAACAACAATACCCAAGTGAAGATCTCCATCTAAAAGAACAATACCCAAGCGAAGACTGAAACCCAAGCGAAGACTGAAACCTAAGCGAAGACCAAAACCCAAAACCCAGGCGAAGACCGAAACCGAAACCCGAAACCCAAAACCCAGGCAAACAATAATACCCAGGCGATCAAAATTTTTTTTCTCTCTCTATCTTGTGGGTGCGGAGTTTGAATTTGAGATGTGGTTATAAGGTTTTGATTTTTGAGACATTGGTGTGTGTGTGTGTGGTTCAGATTTGTGGTGTGGCTGTGGTAGGTTTAGATCTGAGATGTGGGTGGCAATTATGGGTTCAGATTTTTGGTGGGGGTTCGAATTTGATTTAGGCATAAGGTTTGTATTTGTGATTTTTGATTTGGGTATTTGTGGGTTTTGATTTGAACATCTGTGCGTACCTATGAGTTTATGTTTGTATTCATTTGTGTTTGTATGTTTATGATGGTTTGGCCGTAGGTTTGGGATAGGATTGTTCTTGTTGATGTGTGTGTACATGAGAAATGAAAGAGAAAGAGGACAGCTTCAGTGAGAGTAACAGAGCAATGGTGACTGAAGGGGAAGAAAATGAAATGAAAAAAGTGAGGGTGAGGCAGGTAGGCTAACAGAACTTATGACATGGTGCTCAGGCATGGGTCCCATAAAAAGTAGAAAAAATTGAGTGATAAGAAATTGAAAATATTTGTCAAACAGGTGGGGTAGGAAATTGGGGTATTTTAAGTGATGAGTGATGAGTGATGAGTGATGAGTGATAAGTGATGAGTGATGGGTGATGAAAACTAAGTGATGAGTGATGAGTGACCATTTTTTTTAAACCATACAAGCCCTAACACTCTATGACATCTTTACAAGTGCTTAACCAGAACCTTAGTCATGCCTAGGTCCTTGGACCAGATGCTAAGGGAAAATTAACACTCTGTGACATCTTTACAAGTGCTTAAACAGAATCTTTGTCATGCTTAGGTCCTCGGACCAGATGCTAAATAGAAATTAACATTCTATGACATCTTTACAAGTGCTTAAACAGAACCTTAATCATGCCTAGGTCCTCGGACCAGATGCTAAGGGGAAATTAACACTCTGTGACATTTTTACAAGTGCTTAAACAGAACCTTAGTCATGCCTAGGTTCTCGGACCAGAAATTAACATTCTGTAACATCCTTACAAGTGCTTAAACAAAACTTTAGTCATGCCTAAGTCCTCGGACAAAATGCTAAAGGGAAATTAACACTCTGTTACATTTTAAAGGGAAATTATCACTCTGTGACATCTTTACAAGTGCTTAAACAGAACCTTAGTCATGCCTAGGTCCTCGAACTAGATGCTAAAGGGAAATTAATACTCTGTGACATCTTTACAAGTGCTTAAACAGAATTTTAGTCATGCCTAGGTCCTTGGACCAGAAGCTAAGGGGAAATTGACACTTTGTGACATCTTTACAAGTGCTTAAACAGAACCTTAGTCATGCCTAGGTCCTCAGACCAGATGCTAAGGAGAAATTGATACTCTATGACATCTTTACAAGTGCTTAAACAGAACCTTAGTCATGCCTAGGTCCTCAGACCAGATGCTAAGGGGAAATTAACACTGTGACATCCTTACAAGTGCTTAAACAGAACTTTAGTCATGCCAATGTCCTCGAACCAGATGCTAAGGGAAAATTAACACTCTGTGACATCTTTACAAGTGCTTAAACAGAACCTTAGTCATGCCTAGGTCCTCGGACCAGATGTTAAGGGGAAATTAACACTCTGTGACATCTTTACAAGTGCTTAAACAGAACCTTAGTCATGCCTAGGTCCTCGGACCAGATGCTAAGAGGAAATTAACACTCTGTGACATCTTTACAAGTGCTTAAACAGAACCTTAGTCATGCCTAGGTTCTCGAACTAGATGCTAAGAGGAAATTAACACTGTGACATCTTTACAAGTGCTTAAACAGAACCTTAGTCATGCCTAGGTTCTCAGACCAGATGCTAAGGGGAAATTAACACTCCATGACATCTTTACACGTGCTTAAACAAAACTTTAGTCATGCCTAGGTCCTCGGACCAGATGCTAGGGGAAATTAACACTCTGTGACATCTTTACAAGTACTTAAACAGAACCTTAGTCGTGCCTAGGTCCTCGGACCAGATGCTAGGGGGAAATTAACACTATGACAACCTTACAAATGCTTAAACAGAACCTTAGTTATGCATGGCTCTTTGGACCACATACTTTGGGAAAATTAATATTGTATGACATCTATTTGTTTTTCACTAAGTGTCAAAACAGAACCTCAAACATCCAGCTTCTCGGATGGCTAGCTTTGAGCAAATTAAAGTCCTCAATTATTATGAGATCAAAACCCCACTTTTTGTTCTCGGATAAGAGGGAAAAACTGGAGTTTTGAAGGGCTATTTTGGGGTTAAGGGCCCAAATTGTATATTGGGCCTAGGGCCTAGGCCGAGAGCATAGTAATCCGAGAAGCAAATGAATGGTGTTGGATAGGTCAAGCTTAGAATCTACTAAGTGAGATACGTGTGGAGGGGCGGTCTGAGGAGGAATATCTCCTTAGACCTACTAGGTATAGCTCAAATGTATGTCCCGGTAGTCAAAGGGACCTTCCAGGAAACTCTAATGATAGGGATGTGCATCATGAACGTACAAGAAGGATAGGAACCCAAAAATATCCAAGAGAAAGCTGCTACCATCGCATTGAATGCACTGTAGCTACTTTTCTGACCACATTTATGTGGAAAAGACCTCTAAACAGTGTTGCCTTAGTTACCACAACACACGGAAAGCCAAAGAGGGTGTCTGATGGGACAAGTACTCAAATAAGGGCTCAAATGATCAAAAAGTATAGGATCAAGATAGTTCAAAAGGAGCTAACCCTCTGTGAGGGAGGGGACTAGGGAAAAATAGAGAAGAGGCATTGTAGTAATCTAAATTGCACTTGTACTATGTTTAATCAATTTTTATGAAAACTTACCTCCTCAGACAGTGAATTCATTCAGCTTTATATTCCTTGTTCTTACTTAATCATATTCTACATCCATACTAGCCGTTGTCAAATTCATTAATGCCTAGTTTTTTAACCCACTCTCTACAAATTTATTGTACTGGGCTCACTGGGTCAACATCCCATACATCTTGGGTTTAGGCTACAAAACGTGTCCCTACACAAACCATCTAAGGGAGAAAGGGAGGAGGAATGAAGGGGTTTAAAAGAGTACATAACCAAAGGGAAAAGCTAAACCCTAAACCTACTGAATATAGCCGTTCGACTTATGTTGGCAAGCTTGCATTCGCACCCTTTTTGCTTGTGCCTAGGAAATCGCGCCCTAGCTCCATGTGTCCTCACTCCATATGTGTACATGCAAAGGCAAAGATAAGAAATCAGCAAACGAGCAATGGAAAAGTAGAGATGTATAGATAATAATAGCAAAAGGGCATAAAACGAACAAGCAAGATAGCAATGACAAGCATAGCATATAGGATGCAAGCAAACATACGAGCAAAGGGGCAAACAAGCAAGATAGCAAACAACAAGCAAAGGGTAAACAAGCAATATAGCAAACAAAATGTGCTGTTCGTGAGGGACAAATATAGGTTTGGATCGAATGTCTTTAGCCTCATTGTGTTGAAACATGGATGACATACCAACAAGCAAGACTCATGCATGAACATGTAAACAAGCATATAAAAATGCACATAAAACCAACAGGTAGCACAAAAAAGCATGGTAAGCAATCGTTACACGAAGCTAAAAAGGGGATAGGCTTGCACGAAGCAATCGACATCATGGCGATGCATCCCAAATGGCTACATCCAAACAAGGCCTCATGGTTGTCAAATGTAACCACACAACCACAAACTCGCTAAGGGCGCCAAACGTGGCAAAGCCTAGAATAAGAGAGGCTAACACAAGCATAAAACATAGAAGCAAGCAAGCACAGACATGAAAATCGGGTGATCCAAACCTTTTGATATGGGCCAAGGTGTATGGACGATGACAAAGACCATAGGGCCTAGATCGAGTCCGAACCAAAAGGCCAAAACACAAGAAAATGAGATAAAAGGAACAAAGCGGCTATAATAACACATGGCATGACAAACAAGTCTAGGCTTAGGCACACAAGCATGGCATGCAGCACACAAGCACATGGAAGATGGCATAAAGCATAGATCTAGACACACATGCATGTGAAAACATAGATCTAGACATATAAGCATGGCAACGTGTGTGAACGTGTGAAAGCTAGCATATAAACATGGAAGAACATGAATCCAAGCACGTAAGCATATACAGATGCAAATCTAAGCATAAAATATGGCAAAAAGCACACGAACACATAGATCCGAACAAAGCATAACCATAGAAATGATATTAAGCATGTGAGCACATAACCCTAACATCAAAATAAAGTGAAAAGAGTAACGAAACAAAGGAAAGCACGACATAAAACCCTAAGCATGTATATCTAAACATGTAAGCATGTAAACAAGCATAGAAACATGTAGATCTAGTCAAACAACACCTAGAAACGATAGATTTAGGCATAAACATGTAGCACAAAGCACGTAGATCGGGACAAAAAAACATGTGAACATGCATAAAAGAACACAGATCTAAGCTAAAACATGCCAAAAACAAGATAAAGCAAGAAGCATGTCAAAGAAGGCAATAAAACATATTATTATGGCAAAAAAAGCAAAAACTTGCTAGGAAAAAAATTTAGAACGTTAGGGGTGTGGATGATAGCTAACAAAGCTACATCCACACCCCTAAACCCCAAATCCAAGATGTAGAACTAAGGAGGAGAAGATTGGATACATGAAGACTACCTTGTGTTGTTGGTGAAGATGCAAGAATCAAAAAGCTTTGATGTGTTTTTTTTTTGGAGTGTTTTTTGGGTTTTTTTTTTTTTTGGGTGAAAAGAGAGAAATAAAATGCCAAAAAAGCACCCAAAACAGCTCCAAAAAACCCCAAATTTTCAATTCTGGTCTAATCTAGGGTGCCAGGGGCTATTTACAGCCCTTGCCACGCTTCCCAATGCCCGGTGCACCTTGTAGGGCCGCCAGGTCGGGTCAGAGGCCCAACCATGGAGGTTCGCCTTTGTGGTGGCTATTTGAGTTTTGGCTATGGAGGTTCAGCCAGAGAAGTTTTGTGGTGGTCTGAAGTCTATAGAGAAGAGACCTAAGAGAACATGTGAGAGAAAAGAATGAGAGATAACGTGTGAGAAAAAATAAAGGTAAAAATAATAATAATAAATGAGTAAAAAATGAATATTTAAACAAAAATGGTGTGTATAATAGATAGTCTGATGTGAGTGTTTTGTAAAAGTGACCGTGTAAAATAGAAAAAGTAGGTTTTTATGCTAAAATAGCAGAGAAATTTTACACAAACTGATGCGGTTGCTCTAATAGACGGTTTCAGGAAGATTTTACCAAGAAATTTTCTTTTCTTGGTGCCTTTTCCTCCTTGGCTCCTTTTTCTTCTTATTATCTTTTCCATACCTCCCACCCTCTCCTAAGAATGGGTAGATTCAAAAGCTTTGTTGATTCTGAGGAAGGTTTACAGAGCTTCAGAGCTCAATATAAGATCCCTCAAGAAGTGAGCCTTAGATATTGAAAGAGGGACAGTGGTTTGAAGAAAGGCGAGAGGGAGAGGTAGTAATCCCATTGATTGCCTTCATAGAAGGGGGGATGAGAGTCCCCATGGGAATGGTCACTAGGGATTATCTTAGGGCCCAAAGGTTAGCACCCACTTAGTGTGCCCTTAATATGTTTAGAATATTAGGCTGTGTAGATGCCTTGAATGAGAAAATGGGCTTAAACCTTACTCACCATGATGTAAATTAGATTTACAACCTCTACCACCTAACCGGGCAAAGGTACTACCTAACATCTAGGTATCCTAAGGTTAGGCTCATCTAATGCCTCCTCGACTCCAATAAATGTTGGAAAAATCTGGTTTTGTATCTCATACAAAACGCACGCAGCGGAAACAACAAAATAAAACGGATCTACTTCAATCATGAATGATAAACATGTAACCATGAATTCTAGAATAAAGAAAAAGATGCGTACCTTGGTGTGGTGAAATTCAAAACCTTGAAGATCAAACATTCTTGGGAAGACTTTTAATCTTCACTCCAATTCCACTTGATGTCCAAGATGTGTGGTCTCTCAATTGGTAACAAAAGGGTGATTAGAGAGTGACAAGAACTCACATATTTTTCATTTCACAATGATGTTACTCTCATGAAATATTCTGAACGTTTTTCCCTTTTGTATCTAACAAATTATCTAATTGGGTGGGCCTTTTGGGCCTTTCCAATTGGGCTTAAGTATGTGGCTTGGAGTGGGACCAAAAGGGACCAACAAGACACTAGCTCCAATGGGCCTTGGGCTTTTCTGTCAACTCTTGACAAGTCCAAAGTTACCATTAACTATATTTAATACCACTATATAAATATAGTTGCACTCTAGGCCTTATAAATAAATTATTTCCAAGACTTTATTGTACATACAACCCCTTCATTAAAATATTCGTAGTAATACAAAGTCATAAAATGTTGACTGCCACTTTGTAGATTACTACATCTTAATCCTTGAGTACCCAGTTTAATCCTTTATGTTATTCAATATATATTTATGAAATCCAATTTCACAAATATATATACTTTAGTAACTTATTACTAAAGTGGTCGGGCCCGACACTCTGAATAACCAAACCCATTAAACTTATCTCAAGGGAATATTTTATATCTCCGTTAAGAGATTATGAATTCCATCTTGAGAATATATGTTCCATCAACATTAAATGCGGTTGCCCAACATACTGAGGTTTTGACCGTTCTAATAGATCTCACTCCTGATATATCAAAGCAACCTACATCTCATGATCAGGTCCATTATTCTCTCAGGATTTAGAGTTGATGTAAATAGAAGTCGTGAGATTTATTATTCTATTGACAGTCATTTGGAGAATAATAAATCTCACAGCGGTCCAGTTCAATATGTCTTAACTCTTAAAACATATCAACATACCAACTAGAAATCTCCATTTCCATGATCAAGACAAATCATCGTAGTTGATATGTTATAGTCTTCACAGATGAAATGCCCAATTTCATCACCGACTACGAACTAAAATTCTGAGTTTACAAAGAACTTGTGATTTATATCTTTCTGTGACTTTTCACATAAATCACATACTATGCATCTCATGGACTAAGATAATGTCCCAATAGTTCATAAATAGTCTCATATAATTAAACAACTTAATTATTCTAAATTGGATTTTAGGGCACAAACCCTAACAATCTCCCACTTGCCCTCAAAGACAATTTACCACATATCCGACACTTATCTCCCTTTAGAGTAATTCATAGTCACTCTAAGGCAAGGTTTGGAAACAAGTTTCAGTCAGGTTTATTGCATAAATTATCTTTTCGACTACTACTTCTTAAGTACTCATATCTCTCTAATGAGATAACACTTAAGTTTAATGTGTATCTTCACCACTTAGGATGAACACATATCTTGAAGTCCAACTTCATGAATCACAATCAAACTACAAGTCAACATTTGTACATCCAGTAACTATCAAAACTTCACTTTTGTGGACAAGCATATAATCCCTCATTCTCCTAAGATATTTGAGTATATGCTTTACTCCCACTTAATTAAGTGATCTTTGATTCAATTGATATTTGCTTACTATGCCCACCGCAAAATAGACATTTAGCCTAGTATTTAGCATAGCATAAAGACTTCCTATCAATTTGATATAAGGAACCGTCTTGATATGCTCTTCCTTTTATATGTCTAAGGACCGTAGTCCTATATAAAGGAACTTCAAACTTAAAAGGAAAGAATCCTTTCTTGAAGTATTACATGCTATACTTGGCTAAAATCTAATCTATTTAAGCAGTTTGAGATAGACCCAACATCCTAATTTTTTTTTTTTTTTTTTTTTTTTGAATTTTAACAAAGTTATAATTCTTAGGATGTGACCAATCTTTCCCAAGTACTTTATATCAAACTGGATTAGACAACCAAAACTCTATTGATGACAATAACTCTACATCATCCTAAATGATTAGAATGTCATCAATATACATAATGAGATTTATTATTCTATATAGCTTTACACACATAAGGTCTTTTAATACTTGATCAAAATCAAACAATTTGATTTCTTGATCAAAGATGATATTTTATGATTCATATGCTTGCTTTAGTCCATGAATGGAATTTAAGCAACTTGCATACTAGACAATATTGGTTCTTTGCTATGTACAAGCCTAGGAACATCATATAGATGTCTTCCTCAAGATTGCTACTAAAAAAAGCTTTCTTGATATCCATTGCCATATTTCCTTCAAATGAAATATAATGGATGAGAGAATCTAGATAGAGTCAAACTTGACTATTGGTGAAAAAAATCTTTTCATAATCGAACCATTTCTTTCTGAATAAATCTTTTCATCACTAGTCTTGACTTTGAAGGTTTGCACCTTCAATTCTATCAATCTCTATTTCTTGTAGACCTATTTGAGAACAATAGGCTCAATGCCAATAGGCGCCTCTACAAGTTCTAGACTTTAAATAGAATCTAATTCTATTCACATAACCTTGATCCAATAATTCATATTCATATCATCTATTACCTCTACGTAGGACCGAGGATCAAATTCATATCCTTGTGGAATGACTTCAAAAGTTTATCCCAAAAGTATGAATTTACAATCCTCCCACTATGATATTGTACCCGTGTACTAGCTATATATCTAGAATAATGTCTTGTGGTGTATCTAATACAACCATCTCATTTCTAAATGTATTTTATAGTTGTTCTATAACAAATTTTGACATTTTTCTTCTAGAACAATCTACTTTTACTTTGAAAGAGACATATTCCTCCTTTATGTATGCATTAACTTAAAGAAGTCATTGGAACTTCATTCCTTAACAAAAAGGAACCCTAGATCATATTATCCTCTAAATAGAATTCATAAATTGTGAATATAATAAAATAATGGTTCTAAAAGCCCATCTTTCACCAATCTTGAATAACACTTAGATTAATAAGATCTAGACTTAAGTGCCAAAACATACAATACCAAAAGATGGAAACTTTCTCTTTAAAAAGTAAAACATGTAAATTTCCATCTAGAAAACAATCATGGCCAATGCTTAGCTTTACCAAAATGAGAAACACTTTCCTTTTGGTCATGCTTTTGAGACTAATTTCCTTTTTGGCAACTACTAGGACAACTAACTTGTCCAAATGTTTGGTATTTTAATTCCTCTTCTTATCACCCTTACCTTTCGGTTCAAGCTAAGAATTTGAATTAAATCATATTGATCTTAGCCTTAGCTTTTAGGATGTCTTCCTTTGCATAGAACTCACACATCAATTCAGATAATATAAAAAGAATTTATTTTCAAAACAATCTGAATTGATCAAATGAATCTAACAAGGACTTGTGGATCATATCCAAATGAGATTAACATTTAATCTCTACATCCAAGAATTCCAATTCATTTTAAAAATAAAATATTTTCATAAAATGACATAGAATTGGAACTTCTTAAGCTTTTCTTAGTACTCAATATGATTCATACCAAACATCTCATTTAGACTTAATATAAAGTCTAAGTCTAGTACTAACTCTTGCATCTCATGCTGTAGTACAATTGAGATAGAAGCCAATGTAACATACTAGCATTTCAATGGAGACTATGATCATATCATAAGCTATCTTCCATTAAATGCATCATGTATAGGAAATTATGACAATGCTGAATCGAAACATGAAAATGTACTTCAGCTCCTTTAAGCATCATGTCCAAAATTATTTCTTAGTTAATGTGATTCAACTAAAATAGTAGCTAGAGGACAAAATTTATGACAACTTTATATTGAGACCATGAACTTAAATACAGGAACATTATCATTTTGCATCCATAACCATATAATATGGAACCCGAAAACCATACTATACTAGGTGCAACGACAACCTAATCCCGCAATTAATATTCCTCGGAAGCGAGGTCATACCAATCACTATGATAAGGCGAGAATTATTCTCATTATTAATGCTATCATGGTAACTCTTACCAAACAAAAATAATTTGCCGCTTTTCCTTTGGCCTCTAAGTATTAATAGCAAGAACTCAGCATAGAGGATACTATTAAACTTAGTCTAGTGTACACCATTGTCTAGAATCATGTGTATCCACATTTCATCCCTTTAACAGGCTTATTTTGTAGTACCATGATAAAAACACCCTCCGCATGGAATGCAAAGCTCGAGGCTAAGACAAGGTGTTTGATCAAACCACTATAAACCAGGAAATTCAATCTTGTAGTACCATGAAAGAAACATCCTCCGCATGGAACGCAAGGCTCGAGGCCAAGACGAGATGTTTACCCCATACTACTATGAACCGACAATGGAGGCCGTGAGATGCAACCCTTGTATCTCTCTCCCACTAGAAATTTTAAAACAAGTAGATTGTTTTGAAATCATTGTGATCTAATCACAATTTTAACCCTACACATTAAATGTGTTTAATTGTTTAAATACAATGTGATGTAACTAAGTCACGTTACAATAATGTAACGAACATTCGCGCAATCACAAATAAGTTTAACCTTGTAATCCGTGAAGTAAATACCCTCCGCATGGAATGCAAGACTCGAAGTCAAAACGAGGTATCCACTCACATTACAATAAACTTAACAAAAGGGTTATTTCAAGAACTCCCACTCATTATTTGGGTTTTTCTTAAATAATTGTGATCCCATCACAACTAATAACCTTGCACTTGATAAAGACTCTAATCTAATTAGAATCACCAACTAAAATGGAAATCCTAAACTATTTAGGATTCCTTCAACACTAATGAATCAAAAATTAGTTATATAGAACTCTATCCTTAACTTATTTGATTAAGAATTCTAATCTCATTAGAAACTATATGCCTTTTAATTAAGCTTTAATCTCATTAAAACTTCTAATTAAAACAAATTAAGTTAAAGACTTTTAATCATACAACAATTCTAATCTCATTAGAATGTTTCTTAAAAGACAAGTCCTAAACTATTTAGGACTAAGAGTTCTATTTAACTAATACCTTTGATCTCATTAGGTCTTTTAGTTAGAACTATGTGTAATCCAATCACACATAACCTTGCTCTTAAAAAATGTGAAAACACTTAGAAAAAAATTTCTGTTTTTCTTTCTTTCGATCGATCGAATGTGTCCCTCGATCGATCGAAAAAATCAAGAATTTCGAACTTGATCATCTGACTCTTTCGATTGATACTCGATTGCCTTTCGATCGATCGAAAAACAGATTCGATCGATCGACTAGCAATCGAAAAACTATTGTTCTAAAGCGTCTGATCACTGTCTCTTTCGATCGATCGAAAGTGATTTTCGATCGATCGAAAATCGCGAAACTCAAATTCCCAGACATTTTCTAAGGCAGTTTTCTACAGTTTTTCTTGAACAAACAACTAACTGTTTTGACATCTTCATTGTTCTTCCATCAAAAACACTTTTTGATTTTATCAACGAAGATTTTCAGATCAAACATTAGGGTTTTTCAATATCAAGATTAAAAACCATAATATGCTAGAAACCTTGAAAACATAATCCTAATCTCATTAGGAATAAATTTCATAATCCTAGCATTAACATATTGTTTGATCACAAAATATATTACTAGACTAACATCTGTACATGTACATCATTCAATAATGAAAGCTATTCATTCATACATGCACGTCTAGCAAAAACAAAAGCAACCAACAATGTTTATTATAAAGCTTTAACAAACATATAAACTAAAACATGTTAATGGCAAAATGAATATGCCATATACCACATGGGTCCGCAAAATACATTTGTAAAACAATATATCATGCCATGATATACATTAATGGCAACACCAGTTATTGAATAAAACCAATAACTATGCCAAGCATATCCAACCGGTGCAAGATGAAGTGCACGCACATGACAGTTATACCATTTACAATTATATTTTTTTTTAAACCTTAAGCCATAGCGTCAACTATTGAAAACACCATTGCCTTTACGAATCATGTCAATGGTTTCCGAATCAACAATCAACAATCAATATATCATATATATTAATCATGGCATCTGGTTTTCACAAACAGTGATTCTGAAACAAAATTATGCA
Organism: Quercus glauca; assembly: GCA_023736055.1. Lineage (NCBI taxonomy): Eukaryota > Viridiplantae > Streptophyta > Magnoliopsida > Fagales > Fagaceae > Quercus > Quercus glauca. The sequence goes on from CM043315.1 coordinate 4,152,147, forward strand.
GAAATTTTATTGCAGAAAATTAAATCACCAAGAAAACGTTTTTCCTTTGATTCTAAAATTCAATCACATGTTATGCAAGCATGATATTGAAGACCGCTCTGATACCATTGTTGGAAAATAAACTGGTCTTTGTATCTCATACAAAAACACACGCAGCGGAAGCAACAAAATAAAACGGATCTACTTCAATCATGAATGATAAACATGTAACCATGAATTCTAGAATAAAGAAAAAGATGCGTACCTTGGTGTGGTGAAATTCAAAACCTTGAAGATCAAACATTCTTGGGAAGACTTTTAATCTTCACTCCAATTCCACTTGATGTCCAAGATGTGTGGTCTCTCAATTGGTAACAAAAGGGTGATTAGAGAGTGACAAGAACTCACATATTTTTCATTTCACAATGATGTTACTCTCATGAAATATTCTGAACGTTTTTCCCTTTTGTATCTAACCAATTATCTAATTGGGTGGGCCTTTTGGGCCTTTCCAATTGGGCTTAAGTATGTGGCTTGGAGTGGGACCAAAAGGGACCAACAAGACACTAGCTCCAATGGGCCTTGGGCTTTTCTGTCAACTCTTGACAAGTCCAAAGTTACCATTAACTATATTTAATACCACTATATAAATATAGTTGCACTCTAGGCCTTATAAATAAATTATTTCCAAGACTTTATTGTACATACAACCCCTTCATTAAAATATTCGTAGTAATACAAAGTCATAAAATGTTGACTGCCACTTTGTAGATTACTACATCTTAATCCTTGAGTACCCAGTTTAATCCTTTATGTTATTCAATATATATTTATGAAATCCAATTTCACAAATATATATACTTTAGTAACTTATTACTAAAGTGGTCGGGCCCGACACTCTGAATAACCAAACCCATTAAACTTATCTCAAGGGAATATTTTATATCTCCGTTAAGAGATTATGAATTCCATCTTGAGAATATATGTTCCATCAACATTAAATGCGGTTGCCCAACATACTGAGGTTTTGACCGTTCTAATAGATCTCACTCCTGATATATCAAAGCAACCTACATCTCATGATCAGGTCCATTATTCTCTCAGGATTTAGAGTTGATGTAAATAGAAGTCGTGAGATTTATTATTCTATTGACAGTCATTTGGAGAATAATAAATCTCACAGCGGTCCAGTTCAATATGTCTTAACTCTTAAAACATATCAACATACCAACTAGAAATCTCCATTTCCATGATCAAGACAAATCATCGTAGTTGATATGTTATAGTCTTCACAGATGAAATGCCCAATTTCATCACCGACTACGAACTAAAATTCTGAGTTTACAAAGAACTTGTGATTTATATCTTTCTGTGACTTTTCACATAAATCACATACTATGCATCTCATGGACTAAGATAATGTCCCAATAGTTCATAAATAGTCTCATATAATTAAACAACTTAATTATTCTAAATTGGATTTTAGGGCACAAACCCTAACAATCTCCCACTTGCCCTCAAAGACAATTTACCACATATCCGACACTTATCTCCCTTTAGAGTAATTCATAGTCACTCTAAGGCAAGGTTTGGAAACAAGTTTCAGTCAGGTTTATTGCATAAATTATCTTTTCGACTACTACTTCTTAAGTACTCATATCTCTCTAATGAGATAACACTTAAGTTTAATGTGTATCTTCACCACTTAGGATGAACACATATCTTGAAGTCCAACTTCATGAATCACAATCAAACTACAAGTCAACATTTGTACATCCAGTAACTATCAAAACTTCACTTTTGTGGACAAGCATATAATCCCTCATTCTCCTAAGATATTTGAGTATATGCTTTACTCCCACTTAATTAAGTGATCTTTGATTCAATTGATATTTGCTTACTATGCCCACCGCAAAATAGACATTTAGCCTAGTATTTAGCATAGCATAAAGACTTCCTATCAATTTGATATAAGGAACCGTCTTGATATGCTCTTCCTTTTATATGTCTAAGGACCGTAGTCCTATATAAAGGAACTTCAAACTTAAAAGGAAAGAATCATTTCTTGAAGTATTACATGCTATACTTGGCTAAAATCTAATCTATTTAAGCAGTTTGAGATAGACCCAACATCCTAATTTTTTTTTTTTTTTTTTTTTGAATTTTAACAAAGTTATAATTCTTAGGATGTGACCAATCTTTCCCAAGTACTTTATATCAAACTGGATTAGACAACCAAAACTCTATTGATGACAATAACTCTACATCATCCTAAATGATTAGAATGTCATCAATATACATAATGAGATTTATTATTCTATATAGCTTTACACACATAAGGTCTTTTAATACTTGATCAAAATCAAACAATTTGATTTCTTGATCAAAGATGATATTTTATGATTCATATGCTTGCTTTAGTCCATGAATGGAATTTAAGCAACTTGCATACTAGACAATATTGGTTCTTTGCTATGTACAAGCCTAGGAACATCATATAGATGTCTTCCTCAAGATTGCTACTAAAAGAAGCTTTCTTAATATCCATTGCCATATTTCATTCAAATGAAATATAATGGATGAGAGAATCTAGATAGAGTCAAACTTGACTATTGGTGAAAAAAATCTTTTCATAATCGAACCATTTCTTTCTGAATAAATCTTTTCATCACTAGTCTTGACTTTGAAGGTTTGCACCTTCAATTCTATCAATCTCTATTTCTTGTAGACCTATTTGAGAACAATAGGCTCAATGCCAATAGGCGCCTCTACAAGTTCTAGACTTTAAATAGAATCTAATTCTATTCACATAACCTTGATCCAATAATTCATATTCATATCATCTATTACCTCTACGTAGGACCGAGGATCAAATTCATATCCTTGTGGAATGACTTCAAAAGTTTATCCCAAAAGTATGAATTTACAATCCTCCCACTATGATATTGTACCCGTGTACTAGCTATATATCTAGAATAATGTCTTGTGGTGTATCTAATACAATCATCTCATTTCTAAATGTATTTTATAGTTGTTCTATAACAAATTTTGACATTTTTCTTCTAGAACAATCTACTTTTACTTTGAAAGAGCCATATTCCTCCTTTATGTATGCATTAACTTAAAGAAGTCATTGGAACTTCATTCCTTAACAAAAAGGAACCCTAGATCATATTATCCTCTAAATAGAATTCATAAATTGTGAATATAATAAAATAATGGTTCTAAAAGCCCATCTTTCACCAATCTTGAATAACACTTAGATTAATAAGATCTAGACTTAAGTGCCAAAACATACAATACCAAAAGATGGAAACTTTCTCTTTAAAAAGTAAAACATGTAAATTTCCATCTAGAAAACAATCATGGCCAATGCTTAGCTTTACCAAAATGAGAAACACTTTCCTTTTGGTCATGCTTTTGAGATTAATTTCCTTTTTGGCAACTACTAGGACAACTAACTTGTCCAAATGTTTGGTATTTTAATTCCTCTTCTTATCACCCTTACCTTTCGGTTCAAGCTAAGAATTTGAATTAAATCATATTGATCTTAGCCTTAACTTTTAGGATGTCTTCCTTTGCATAGAACTCACACATCAATTCAGATAATATAAAAAGAATTTATTTTCAAAACAATCTGAATTGATCAAATGAATCTAACGAGGGTGAATATGACGTCTTCAACAAACTTTTATCCCCAGAAACCTTTCCTGGTGATCCCAGCTCTCCTTCCTTAACATAGCCCACTCATCTCCAAGATCCTGTTGATACGTCCGTTGAAATAGGCATCCAACATAAGCAGAGGTCAACCCTGCAAGAATTGTTGGAGTCCCAGCCTAGGGGAAAAGCACCCAGGAAAGCTGCCCAAACCCGGCTTCCTACTCCTCCAGCCCAGACCCGGCTTCCTACTCCTTCACCTGCCCAACAAACCCATGTCAACCCTATGGACCATAAAAGGAAAAGGGAAGACAAGGGTAAGGAAGTCATGGAGACTGGAAGAACCCACTCCTCTCAAGAAGCTGAACCTCAGAGGGGTTCTAAGCAACCCAGGGCATGCAGACAAGGTCGGCCCATGAGACAAAGAGGAGGGGTGAGCACTAAGTTGAAACTATTAGGATTAGTGCCCTTGAATCCTATTGTATGATGTTTTGTATTATATTATGTATGACATTATGTATGACATGATGTATGACTTAATATTGTAATTAATAAAATTGTTTTATTATTATCTGAAATAATGGTAACATGAATATTTGGACATTATCATATAGTCCATGAGATGAATAGTATGTGATTTATATGAAAAGTCACAGAAGATATAAATCACAAATTCTTTGTAAACTCAAAATTTAGTTTGTAGTCGCTGATGAAATTGAACATTTCATCTGCGAAGACTATAATATATTAACTAAGATGATTTCTCTTGATCATGGAAGTGGTGACTTCTAATTGATATGTTGATATATTTTAAGAGTTAAACATATTGAACGGGACCGCTGTGAGATTTATTATTCACCTAACGATTGTTAGTTGAATAATAAATCTCACGACTTATATTTACATGAACTCTTAATCATGAGAGAATAATAGACCTGATTATGAAGTGTAGGTTGTTTTGATATATCAGGAGTGAAATCTAATGTAACGGTCAAAACCTCAATATGTTGGGTAGTCACATTTAGTGTTGATGGAACATATATTCTCAAAATGGAATTCACAGTCTATTAATGAAGATACAAAATATTTCCTTGAGATAAGTTTAATGGGTTTGTTATTCAAAATGTTAGGCCTAACTACTTTAGTAAATAGTTACTAAAGTATATATTTATGAAATTAGATTTTATAAATATATGATAAATAACTTAAAGGATTAAACCAGATACTCAAGGATTAAGACGTAGTAATTCATAAAGTGGCAGTCTTCATTCATGACTTTGTGTTACTACAAATATTTTATGAAGGGGTTGCATATACAATAAAGTCTTGGGATATAATTTATTAATAAAGCCTAGAGTGCAATTATATTTATATAGTGGTATTAAATATAATTAATGGTAACTTTGAACTTGTTAAGAGTTGACAGAAAAGTTCAAGGCCCATTAGAGCTAGTGTCTTATTTATTCCCTTTTGGTCCCACTCTAAGCCATATATTAAAACCCAATTGAAAAGGCTCAAAAGGCTGGCCCAATTAGATAATTAGTTATATTGAGAGAAATATACAGAATTTTGTATGAAGAATTTGAAAGTTCATGAAGTAGTATGTATGTGAGTGTTGGACACTCTCTCGTTTTCTCTAAAACAAACTCATATAACTGATTGGGAGACCACACATTTTGGGCGTTAGTGGAATTGGAGTGAAGATTAAAAGTGTTCCCAAGAACTTCTGATCTTTGGTTTTGAAATTCACTCCACCAAGGTACATTCTCTTGTTCTATATTCTGAAACTTACATAGTACATGTTATCAATTACGAATGAAATTGATCCGTTATTTTTCCGCTGTGTACATGTATATATCCATTAAAAACCTCAGCCTGGGTCCTACCTTTAGGGCTGAATGGGGCTCCTTTATCAAGCGATGCCTCCATCCGGGAATTTCGGGGGGGCACGGCTGGGTACGTAGCCCATGCTGTGGAACAAACCATACTCTGCCAAAGGACATGGCCGTCCTCAGATCCTTAAGGAAACATGAGGTCTTTCTTAGCCTGAAAAGGGACTTGGCCATGGTAAGTCTTCTCTTATTTATTTATTCTTATTAACTTCTTTTCTCTCCTAGGCCATTCAGGCAGCTTTTAGGGCTCAGGAGATGATGGATAGTTCTCATCGAATGTACAAAAAGGAGGAGGGGAGGCGAATTATAGCCGTGGATGCCTTCCATGTGGCTGAAAAAAGTAATAAGGATCTTAAGGCCAAGCTGACTAAGGAAGAAAGGGCAAGAAAAAGTGCCGCAACCGCCTTAGATAACGCTGAGAAGTAGGCCGAAAGCCAGCGGATACTTCTCCGCAATACCGAGGATCAGTTGGCCGCCTTCAAGGAGTAGATAGCCGTCTTAAAGAAAAAATTTGAGGAGGTCGAAAAGGCCAAAGATCAAGCCGAGAAGGCTAGGGAGGAGGTGGAGAAAGCTCGGGAGGAGGCACAACAAGAAGGATATGGTATTGGAGTGGCCGAGACCAAGGAAGCCCTTAAGGCTGAGGTTCCAGGGGTGTGTAGGATTTACTACTCCCAAATATGGGATGAAGCCCTCAACCAAGTTGGGGTTGAGACGTCTTCTGTGCTTTGGAAGGTAGAAAATGTCTACTATCCCCCAGCCATTCGTGCTTCTACTTTAAGCAGCTCCAAGACAGTTACCCCTCCCGAGATGGTAGATCCTGGGAAGAGTAACCCCAGCAAGGTCCTCCCCTCCTGGCAGTCCTTCAAATGCAGTCGAGCAGCCTGGGGCGAATGAAAATGGAGTTGAGGTGAACAAGGAAGTGGCCCCTGATGTCATTATGCCCCTGGCTGCCCACCAGGACTCCTCTAAAGACCAAGAGACCACTAGGATGGAAATTGTTTTGGCAAGCCTCCCAATTCCTACCAAGGGTGACTCCAAGGGAGCAGATCAAGGATCCTCAGAGGCTGCAACTCAGCAAACCAAGGCCCCTCCCCTAGGAAAAATAGTAATAAAAAAGATATAGATTTAGGACAGTTCTCTTTTTATCTTTTCTTTCTCCTGTCTTGTTTGACAACTTCTGTTTTGGTTTTCATAATTTGTAATCAAGTTGCCATTTTGTATTCAACTTGCCTTGCTTCAAGGCTTTTGTTAATGAAATTTATGAGCCTTTTCATTATTTCTATGATTTTTATTTAAGTGCTGATATAATTTCTATCTTGTTTAACACTTAATAAATGTAATAATGGGGTGAGACCCCTTCTCATCAGTCTGCATAAATGATAGAAAAGTTATCCCATCTTACATGATCAGTATTAAAACCAATGAAATCTACTATGTTCATCATCTCGGCAAAGCATAATTCTAATTTTAAGAACATACATAGTATTGCAACATGCATATAGGTTTAAAAATTACTATGTGCCATACTCATTAATAAGTTTATGGGGTCAAAGGGATAGTCAACTTAAATAGACATAGGTATGCCTGTAAATGCTTTAAGTGATGTTCATAAGCATTTAATTGAGACTCTTATTGCAGTGAAAATCATTGCTGTTCGGAGTGGTTATACCTGACATCGAAGTTATCAATAAGGAATACTAACTTGCCTTAAATTTGTAATCCAAAAAGCCTGCAATAACTAAGGCTTTGCCTTGACCTTAACAATTTGATAGAAAGTGTTAATTTACCTAAAGTATGTGGTCCGATGAGCTAGGCATAGCTAAGATCCACTTTAATACTTGGAATAATGATTTAAAGATATCAATTTACCCAAGGTATGTGGTCCGAGGATCCAGGCATGACCAAGATTCTGTTTGATACTTAGAAAAATAACCTAACATATCAATTTACCCAAGGTCTGAGGTTCAAGGATCTAGGCATGACCATAGTTCTGTTTGATACATAGATTGAAGCCAGGAAGTATTAATTTTCATAAAGCAAATGATCCGAGGATCCAGACATAGCTAAAATTCTGTTTAACACTTAAAAAAGTAATTAAAAGATATCAATTTTCCAAAAGACTGTGGTCCGAGGAGCCAGGCATGACCAAGATTCTATTTGATACTTAGATAGATGTCAAGGAGTATTAATTTTCCCAAATCATGTGGTCCGAGAAGCCAAACATAACTAAGATTCTGTTTGATATTTAGAAAGATGTCATAATGTGTTAATTTTACTAAAGTATGTGGTCTGAGGATCCAGGCATAGCTAAGGTTCTGTTTAACACTTAGAAAAGTAATTAAAAGATATTAATTTTCTCAAGGTATGTGGTCCGAGAAGCTAGGCATGACCAAGATTTTGTTTGATACTTAGATGTCAAGGAGTATTAATTTTCCTAAAACATGTGGTCTGAGGAGCCAGGCATAGCTAAGTTCTGTTTAACAATTAGAAAAATAACTTAACGTACCAATTTACCCAAGGTACGTGATCCGAGAAGTCAAGCATGACCAATGTTCTGTTTGATACTTAAATAGATGGTAAAAATACATGACACATAATATAATAAACCCAAATAGGGTGAAGGAAGCCTTTATTAATAATAATACCTCCTAAGGTTATTTACATTCCAAGGACGTGGTACAGCCTTTTCCTCTAGATCTTCAAGATGATATGCATATATTCCAGCCGCTGAGTATAGCCCTTCCCAATTGGGACCCAATTTTCCCCATGTTGGGTTCTTTGCAGTTCATAAAACCTTCCTTAAGACCAAGTTTGCAACTGTCAGTGGTCTTAGTTTTACGTTGGCATCGTATCCTTACTTGAGCTTGTGTTGATAATTGGCCAATTGGACCATGGCATTTTCTCTCCGCTCTTCAATTAAGTCTAAGCTCTTCTTCAATAGCCGATCATTACTGCTTGGGGTGAAGGAACTTGTTCTCAGCGTGGGGAATCTGGTTTCCATAGGAATAACAGCCTCGGCCCCATAAGTCATTGAAAAGGGCGTATCCCCTGTGGACCTACAAAGTATAGTCCGGTAAATCCATAAGACGTGTGACAGCTCTTCCACCCATTTTCCCTTTGCATTATCCAGTCTTTTTTTAAGTTCACTTACTATGACCTTATTGACAACTTTGGCCTGTCCATTCCCCTATAGATATGCTGGGGTGGAATATCTATTCGTTATGCCCAGGTCATAACAATACCTCCTGAAGACCTTGCTATCAAATTGCAAACCATTGTCCGAGATGAGGGTACGAGGGACTCTAAACCTAGTGACAATATTTTTCCAAATGAACTTTTTGGTATCCACATCCCTGATATTTGCCAATGGTTCAGCTTTAACCCACTTTGTGAAGTAATCCGTGCCAACTAATAAATACCTCTTATTCCTTGCTGCTTTAGGGAAGGGGTCCACAATGTCCAATCCCCATTGAGCAAAGGGCCAAGGGCTGGACAGTGGATTGAGGACTCCTCCAGGCTGATGAATATTTGGCGCAAATCTTTGGCATTGATCGCACTTTTTTGTATACTATTTTGCTTCTTTCTATATATTTGGCCACCAATAGCCTTGTGTAAGGGCCCTATGAGATAAGGATCTGCCTCCCCGTATGGCTTTTACAAATTCCTTCATGTAATTCTTCCAAGAGCAACTCCACTGCTTCGGGTGTATGCATAGCAAATATGGGCCGAAAAAGGATCTCTTATACAATTTTTGGTCCTCAGACAACCAGAACCGAGGAACTTTCCTCCGTACTTTATTAGTTTCGGACTTATCCTCGGGCAAGACATCCTCCTTGAGAAATAGTACAATAGGGTCCATCTAGCTAGGATGCACCCTTATTTGATGAGCGTGAACCTTATTTCTTTTTACCTCAGTAGGATTACATAAATCCTCAACAAGGATCACTCGAGGTAAGCTTTGTGCCGAGGATGTTGCCAGTGTGGCAAGACAGTCCGCATGGGTATTTCTACTTCTAGGAACTCGTGATAAATTAAAAGACTCAAACCCAGACTATAAATGTCTAACCTGGCTCAAGTTTTCCTGCATTTTGGGATCTCTGGCTTCTAACTCTCCTTGGACTTGGCCCACCACCAATCTTGAATCAGAGAATACCTCAACTACATTTCCCCCTATTTTCTGAACCATGACCATTCCTACCAGCAGAGCTTTATATTCAGCTTCATTGTTTGTAACCGAGAAGCCTAATCTTAAGGATTTCTCAATCGTGATCCTTTTTGGAGATATCAAGACTAGCCCCACTCCAGATCCCCTGTGGTTCGTTGCACCATCAATGTAGACTTTCTAGGATAATGGCTCTTGTACGGAGATTACTCCAACCGATAAACTACCCTCTCTTCTACCGGGGCTTCGGTAAACTCAGCTACCAAGTTAGCAAGGACCTGACTTTTGACAAAGGTGCGGGGAATGTATTTGATATCAAAAACTCCTAGAATCGTGCCCCACTTTGCAATTCTCCTTGTGTAATCATCACTCCGAAGTAGAGACCTAAATAGGAGTTGGGTAAGGACAACAACCGTGTGTGATTAGAAATAGTGGGGAAGCTTGTATGTAGCATGCACCATGACTAGAATGTCCTTCTCCAGTGGTAAGTAACAGATCTTGGCCTCATGTAATGACTTGCTCACATAATAAACCGGCCTCTGTACACCACTATAAATCTGTATTAGCACCAAACTCACCGCGTGGGAAGCCACTACAATTTAGGCATATAGAACCTCATCCACCTCGGGTCTAGACATGATGGGTGGCCGAGACAGATATTCTTTCAACCACTAAAAGGCCAAGGCACACTCCTCGGTCCATTCAAATCCCTTCCACTTGTTCAATAACTGAAAGAAAGGCATGCATCTGTCCGCTGATCGAGAAATGAATCGGTTTAGAGCAGTGGTTATCCCCGTAAGCCTCTGGACCTCTTTGGAATTCCGAGGTGGTTGCAGATTGTTAATTACCTTAATTTGGTCAGGATTGACTTCAATTCCACGGTGTGTGACCATGTAACCCAAGAACTTCCCTGATCTGACACCAAAAGAACACTTGGAAGCATTAAGCCATAACTTATGTCTCCTCAAGATATCAAAAATATTTCCGAGGTCGTTAACATGCTCGAACTTTACTTTACTCTTTACCACCATATTATCGATATAAATCTCGATGTTTTTTCCTAACTGTGGCTCAAACATCCTGGTCATCATCCTCTGGTAGGTAGCACCTGCATTCTTCAAACCAAATGGCATCACTTTGTAATGGTAATTCCCAATGGGGGTGACAAAAGCTATTCTCTCTTGGTCGTCCAAAGCCAAAGGTATCTGGTGTTAGCCTTGAAAAGCGTCTAAAAAGCTCATTCGAGGATGACCTACAATGGCATCTGCCAGTTGGTCGATTCGAGGCATGGGGAAAGGGTCCTCAGGGCATGCTTTGTTCAAATCCATGAAGTCTACACATACCCGCCACTTTTCATTTTTCTTCTTTACAACCACTGTGTTGGCCAACCATTCAGGGTATAACACTTCTTTGATAGCCCTAGCCTGCTTAAGCTTCATCAATTCGTTTTTAACTGTGTCAGAATGATCTTTAGATAAATGCTGAGGTTGTTGCTTTCTCGGGATGACAGATGGGTTGACATTTAGATGATAGCAGATGAAGCTCGGATCCACACCCGGAGCTTCGCAAGCATTCCGAGGGAATACATCAACGTTTCTCTTGAGGAAATCCACCAATTCTTCCTTCTCTTGAGGTGGTAGCTGAGCTCCAACTTGGAAAAACTTCTCCGGATCATCACCTACAGCAAATTTCTCTAAATCTTCACACTTGGCCTACTCGGCTGGCCCACTCACAGATAATACCGGGGACTTTAATTGCTATAAGCCTCCCTCAACAGAGGCTGAGGACTCAGCTGCTGGTTGATGCAAAATTGTGGACACAAGGCACTACCTAACCACATATTGATTTCCTATTAGCTCCTCAATTAGGTCTCTTGACGGAGACTTCACCTTCTGGTGTAGAGTTGAAGAAACAACTCCTAAGGTATGAAGCTAGGGCCTAGCCACAATGGTCGTGCAGGGGGAATATGCATCTACCACGATAAAGTCCACTTCCAACACTTCTGAGCCTGTTAAGAACAGAGTATTTGGGTAGTTGAATTCAAGGATAGCTAGGCCTCCAAGCAGGGATAGAAAGATAGAGATTAAAGATAGAGAGGAAGAATAGAGAAAATGATATTCAATTCACAAAATGGTTCAATGCCCCTTTACAATCTGTTAACCAAGTATATACATATAGCCCTTCCCAACTGTAGCTGTGTAACTACCTTGTAACTACCATGACAACTCATCAATATAACTAACTCTTACATCAACTAACACACACACACAACCTCCTTACACGTGTCACTAGCTATAATATAGATATGCAATGCATATGTAATAAATACACATAACCACACTGGAAGCCTCCCATTATCAGCTGTGCACGCATGCTGCATCAGCAACTCCTGCCCTTCACACCATTAGCCTAGGCACCCTCTGTAGCACCCCCTCATGCATCACTACATGCATTGGTCATCAACACCACATGCATTCGTGCCAACCCTCATCTACAATTGGATTCCTAACAATGCCCCCTCCTTTAAAACACCTTGCCCACAAGGTGTGGGAACTTGTGTTGTAATTCAAACAAATTTTCCCAAGTAGCATCAGCTGTGCTTTCATCCTGCCACTACACAAGGACCTGAGTAATGAGTATGCTTCTTAGTTGATGGGTTATGGTGTCCAAAACAGCCACAGGCTCAGGAGCAAGGATATGCTCTACAGATACAACTGGTAAAGTAGGTTTAGGACTGACATTGGAACCCAATTTAGCCTTAAGGTTTGAGACATGGAATACAGGATGAATTTGGGACCCTTTAGGCAAATTAAGTTTGTAAGACACCTGACCAACCTTCTGCCCAATCTGGAAAGGACCATAAAAATGAGGAGCAAGCTTCCCAAATTTCCTGGGCTGCACTGAGGCTTGCTTGTAAGGTTAAAGCCTGAGATAAACCCAATCCCCTACCTCAAAGGACCTATCCACCCTCTTCTTGTCAGCAAACCACTTCATTCTCTCCTAAGCTATCATTAAGTTGTGTTTCAATAAGGAAAAGAGTTGCTGCCTATCTTGCAGATAAGAATCCACAGCTGCAACCCTTGTTACACCTGGCACATACTCCACAACCTTAGGAGAGGGATAACCATAAAGTGCCTTAAATGGAGTTAGTTTAATGGAAGTGTGGAAGTTAGTATTAAACCAAAACTCAGCCATGGGCAACCAATCCCCCCAAGAAATAGGTCTGTCAGCAGGAAAAGCTCGCAAGTAGTGCTCTAGACTTATATTTACCACCTTAGTCTACCCATCAGATTGAGGGTGATAAGAAGAAGACATAGCCAAGTTAGTTCCTTGTAATTTCATCAATTCTGACCAGAATTTGGAAGTGAACATTGGGTCTCTATCACTCACAATTGTAGAAGGCATATCATGTAACTTGAAAACATATTGCATGAACACTTGGGCAACCTTAGCAGCTGTGTAAGGATGAGCCAAGGGAATAAAATGCACATATTTGGTAAACCTATCCACCACCACAAAGATCACTGACTTCTTTTGGGACTTAGGTAACCCTTCCACAAAATCCATGCTAATGTCTAACTAAGGTCTATCAGGAATGGCCAATGGCTGCAACAACCTAGTAGGTAAGCAAGTTTCATTCTTCAACCTTTGACATGTATCACATTCCCTCACAAAATTTTTTAAATCTCCCACCATACCAGTCCAGTAAAAGTCTTTCTTAAGCCTCCAGAAGGACTTTAAATAGCCAGAATGACCCCCTAAAAGGCTAGCATGTATTTGTTGTAACACCTGAGCCTTCAATCCTTGAGCTGTGCTACCCATAAACAGCCTTCCTTTGTAAAACAACAAGTCATTATGAAGAGTAAACCCAGCTGGAATGTCACTACCTGACTGAATAACAAGGATTATCTTCTAGACTGCAGCATCAGATGTGTAAGTTAGCTTAAGGTCCTCCAACCAAGTAGGAGTGGGAAATGAAATCATACACAGGGTGCCCACCTTAACACTCTCAAATTCCCCATCCTCAACAACTTCTTTTCTTGAAAGTGCATTTGCTACCAGATTTTCTTTGCCATGTTTATATTCCACCAAGAATGCATAGCCAAGGAGTTTAGATATCCATTTTTGCTGAGCAGGAGTCCCAATCTTCGGTTCCAGGAAGTATTTGAGGCTTTGATGGTCTGTCTTAATCACAAAGGGTCTGCCAAGGAGACAGGGTCTCCATTTCTTCATTGCCACTACCAGAGCCAGCAACTCCTTCTCATATGTTGAGAGTGCAAGGCTTTTACCCTTCAAGGCTTGGCTGTGGTAAGCAATTGGTCTTTGTTCTTGCATTAGGACAGCCCCAACCCCCACACTAGATGCATCACATTCCACCACAAAGGACTTAGTGAAATCAGGTAAGGCTAAAATAGGTGGGTTTGACATTGCATCCTTAAGAAATTGGAAAGCTTGAGAAGCTTCAGGGGTCCAATGGAATGAATCCTTCCTCAACAAAGCTGTTAGAGGTGCAACAATTTGTCCATACCCCTTGACAAACTTCCTGTAATAGCCTGTCAACTCCAAAAATCCCCTTAAGGCCTTCACATCCCTAGGAATTGGCCATTGCTGCATAGCAGCAGTCTTCCTTGGATCTGTCCTCACTCCATCACCAGAGATAAGATGGCCCAGATACTCCATTTCCTTACAAGCAAACACACACTTTGATTGTTTGGCATACAATTGGTGTTTCACCAAAACTTCCAAGACTACATGAAGATGATGCACATGATCACTCACATTCTTACTGTATACCAGAATATCATCAAAAAATACTAACACAAATCTCCTTAAGTAAGGCTTAAAAATGGAGTTCATGAGAGATTAGAAGGTGGAAGGTGCACTGGTTAAGCCAAATGGCATTACCAAGAACTCATAATGCCCTTCATGAGTCCTAAAGGCCGTTTTAGGAATATCCTTCTCCCTCATTCTAATTTGATGGTACCCGGACCTCAAATCTAATTTAGAAAAAACAACTGCACCAAACAACTCATCCAGTAGCTCATCTATGACAGGTATAGGGTATTTATCCTTAATGGTTTCTTGATTTAATGCCCTATAATCTATGCACATTCTCCAAGAACCATCTGCCTTCCTAACTAAGAGGACTGGTGAAGCAAAAGGGCTGCTACTATTTCTAATTAAACTAGCAGATAGTAAGTCTTTAACAATCTTCTCAATTTTATTTTTTTGATAGTAAGGGTACCTATAAGGCCTCTGACAGATAGCTTGAGCTCCCTCCTTCAAGTTGATTTGGTGTTCATGATCCCTTAAGGGTGGCAGCCTCTCTCGTGTAGCAAAAACTGACTGGAACTCCTTCAACAGAGCAGCCACTTCTTCAAGTAGCAGATCTGTTCCTTCTGCAGTTAACAATTGAGGCTAAAATGTAATGTGAAGAACCAACCCCTTGTTTACAGATTGCTTCAAAAAAATATCCCCATCTTGCACTTGAGACCTTGTACTCCTCAACCTTTGTAGCAGCACCTGCTTATGGTTATAACCAAAGCTCATTGTAAGCATCTTGAAATCCCACTGAATTACTCCCAAAGTACCCAACCATTGAGTCCCCAAAACTAAATCACAACCCCCCATTAACAACACATGCAATTGCACCACAAACTCATGTCCTTGTAACCTAACTGGTACCTCCTTACACACACCTTCAGTCTTGATCACGTCCCCATTGGCAACCTTGACCTCCAAGACTTGAGAGGTATCAATGTTCATGCATAAATGTGAGACCAATGCAGCACCAATAAAATTGTGAGTACTCCCTGAATCAATAAGGATAACAAAAGACTTGTGCTTGATCCTTCCCATGACCCTTATCGTGCCTGTAGTAGGAGTGCCACTCAATGCATACAGAGTAATCTCCACATCTTCTTGATCCTATCCAACCTGATATGCATAACCATTCTCCTCTAATTCACTGATATGAACCCCATAATTGGTATTTTCCTGAGATAATTCTACATAGTCCAACAAAAATAACATGACATTCTTGCACTTATGGCCAGGAGCCCACTTATCATCACAATTGTAACACAATCCTTTCTTCCTCCTTTCCTCCATTTGAGTAGGAGATATCCTCTTAAGAGGCAGCCTTGGTTTAGTCTCCAATAGTGAAGGGATATTCGGAGAAACTCCCAAAATGGAAGGCTTGCCTTGATCCACTGGTACCTTGGTAACCTTCTTGCAACTCCAGTTATACTCTTCTTGAATCTTTACCAAACCAAAAGCCTCATTCAATGAATTAGGACTAAGCATTCTCACTGGCAGCCTTATCTCATCCCTTAAACCACTTAAGAAGCAGCTTAACTTGTGAGTAGCAGATAGACCCTTAATCCTATTAGATAACATCTCAAACTGAGCTTATACAAGGATACTGAGGCAGTTTGTCTCAACCTAGTCAATGTTTCCATGGGATTGTCATAAGCTGTGGCCCCAAATCTAATATGTAATGCTTAAACTAGTGATTCCCAATCCACAAAAAGACCTACCTCTTCACTATCTTGGAACCAGATTAGAGCCTCACCGTCCATATGGAACGAAGCTAACATCAATTTCTCGGTAACTGGTGTACTATAATACTTGAAGTATTGGTTGGCTTTGTAAACCCAACTTGCTGGGTCTTCTCCAAAGAACCTTGGGAGTTCCAGCCTCACCGTACGAGCCATAGCCATTGTTGATGAATTAGCATTCCTGGGTTCACCATGTGTTGGAGAGCGAGAGACTCCACCTTGGTCAGAATCACTCCTCTGCACCAGAATTGCTAATTGTTGGGTCATCTCATTCGTAGCACGTGTATGCACTCCTTGAATAGTACGAATTTCTTGAATTTCTTATCATGATGATTACACATTTCTTGAATTTCTTTCCCATGATGATTACTTGTAGTCTTTAGTGAAGCTAGAACCTCCTAAGTTGCAGCAGTAGTTGAACGTGTTTCAGACATGGCCGAGGAAGGCCTGCTCTGATACCAAATGTTAAGAACAGAGTATTTGGGTAGTTGAATTCAAGGACAACTAGGCCTCCTAGCAGGGATAGAAAGATAGAGATTAGAGATAGAGAGGAATAACAGAGAAAAGGATATTAAATTCACAAAATGGTTTAATGCCCCTTTACAATCTGTTAACCAAGTATATACCTATAGCCCTTCCCAATCGTAGCTATGTAACTACCTTGTAACTACCATGACAACTCATCAATCTAACTAACTCTTACATCAGCTAACACACACACACACAGCCTCCTTACACGTGTCACTAGCTATAATACAGATATGCAATGCATATGTAATAGATACACATAACTACACTGGAAGCCTCCCATTATCAGCTGTGCACGCATGCTGCATCGGCAACTCCTGCCCTTCACACCATCAACCTAGGCACCCTCTCATGCATCACCACATGCATTAGTCATCAGCACCACATTCCGAGCAGAGCCCGCCTACACAGGCAACCTAATCTGGCCTTTTGGGATAACAACTTTCTCGTCAAAACTTACTAAAGGTGAATCGTAGGCCGTCAGATCCTCAGGCTTTAAGTTTAGCCCTCTATACAAGTCAAGGTACATGATCTCTGCACAACTGCCCTGGTCTACCATTACTCTCTTCACGTTGTATCCCCCTATTCTAAGGGTGGCCACCAAAGTGTCATCATGCGGTTGGATGGTTCCAATTTTGTCTCTATCCGAGAAATTCAATGACAGTTGGACCTCCATTCTAGCTCTCTTCGGCTTAGAGTTAGAGTCCTCGGCTGGTAGCCTAGCTACTGACATCACCCTAGAAGGGTGAGAACCAGTTCTCCCCGGTGCCGCAAAAATAACATTGATTGTACTTAATGAGGGCCTTGAAGGAGCATTCCCCTGAGCCCTTGACCTTGATTGGTCCCCCTATCCGTTGGGCCGATATAGAAATTGTTGCAACCTTCCCTCTTTGACCAGCTGCTCCAGATAGTTCCACAATGTTCTGCAGTCCTTTATGGTATGTCCCTGCTCTTGGTGGTACTAGCAATGAAGGCTCTAGTTACGCCTTAAAGGGTTTCCACTCATCTTATTCGGCCACTTAAAGTATGGCTCATTCTTGGTCTTCTCCAAAACTTGTTGCACCGGTTCTCGGAATACAGTGTTGACCACTTGAGGAGCTGCAGACTCAGACTGCCTAGCAAAATCTCTCTGGGGTTTACTATTGTTGTAGTGATCCGACCTGAAATCCCTCATCTCTTGAGGCATAACCTTGCCCTTTCCCTTGCCTTACTGCTAGTCCTCCTCAACCCTTTGATACTAGCTGGCGTATACTGATAACCGGTTTCCCAGTTAAAGACTTCCTTAAGCCATGGTTGGCAGGTAGGCAGAGCTTGAAAATGCTGATGACTACATCGTCGAAATCACCATCTATCTTGTTCAACATTTCCTAATATCTGTCCAAATATGTTTTCAGGATTTCTCCTTCCCTCATGGACAGAGACAACAAAGAAGCTAAAGGTCGAGGAATTCTGTTGCATGTAATAAAGTGGGATCTGAATGCCTGAGTGAGTTCCTTGAAGGAGTCAATGAAGCCTACCCTCAGACAATCAAACCACCTCATCACCACAGGCCCAAAGCTGGATGAGAATACCTTGCACATCAAGGCCTCGTTTTTGGAGTGTACAACCATCCTCTGATTAAAGTTGCTAACATGCTCCACAGGGTCTGTCCTACCAGTGTACATGGTGAATGTGGGTTGGGTGAACCGCCGAGGAAGTCTCCCTCCCTTAATATAGCGTGTGGAATGTGACTTGAAAATTTGGTTGAGTGCTTTATTCATAGCATCATTTTCGAGGCCTACCGAGGATGAATTTTTGTTTCGGTGCTCATGATGATAGTCCTCATCGTATGAGAAAGACTCGCTAGGAGAAGTTCTTGATCTTCATCTATAGCTGCCATCCTCTTCACCCATCGAAAGAGAAATCAGAATTGGATGGAGCTCACTTTCGCCGTTCATGGCGTAACCTTCTCTTCAGGTGATCAATCTCCATGGCTTTGGTAATTTTCTCTTGGGAGAGATGGCTACCACCTTAAGAATGGCTCTTATTGGTATGGGTAGTATGTACACTTCCCTCTCGGTCCCTTTGTCGTTCAAGATCGTGGAAGTGATCTTGACGCTAAGACCTCATAAACTCTGCCTGGTGTGGACCTGAACCTACCATCATTCTACATTGGATTCACTATAACACTAGTAATTCCAATAGACGACTCCAATTGTAAGGACCAGATTTGAGTCCATAGCCCAAAAGGTGGATGGACTTAAGCTCAAAAAGTCCAAAACAATGAATTTATAGAGAATGAGTTGGAAAACTGGGCTCAAATGAATCAGACAAATACTAAAATAGATTCAGATGACAAGGGAATGGAAAATAGACTAGTTTATGTTGAAGAAAATCGTCTTCAGCAAGGTCCGAGGAGATCTGTTTTTATATATTTCTCATATGTTTGATTACATAGTTAGTTTTTGATGCTACAGTGTTTTCTCTCTTTCTCTCTTTTTTTTTTGCCCTAATCTCATTGCCTCATTCTTTTTTTATACCATCTTTCCTTTTCATCTCCAGCTTTCACGTGCATGCCAGATGGTTGGTGTTGATACTTGTCCCATCAGCACCTCCCATAAGTCTTCATGTAGTAGCTGTAAGGCTGAAAACCACTGTTCAGGTATCATCTCCACATTAATGTGGCCAGCGAGTTAGCTGCAGAGCATTTAATGCGGTGGCAGCAGCTTTCTCTTAAGATATTTCAGGACTTCTCCTTGTCTGACGTCTCTACAATGCTTATCTGCACCAACGAGACTTCCTAGAATGTTACCCTGGAAGACAGACAACCTCTTCGTACCTCGGCATTGGTCAGTCGAGGATGCATTTATCCTCGGCCCACCCTCTTGAGACATTATGACCAAAACTAACCTCTATTTACTAACACAATCTCTTCTGATAAAGATTTCTCTTTCTCGAACAACCTCGTGTCTTTCGATTGGGGCATAGGTTCGAAAAACATACAAATAATGAACTCTTGGGCCAATATCCCTACAATTATTATTTGATTATGACTATTTGTTTCGATGGAAAATTTTGTGTAAAGAAAACTTTTCATGTTTTTCAAGTTTGATAGTATTAAAAAAAAAAAAAAAGAGTCAATAGAAAACTATTTTTGGTTGACTGAAAAAGTATGTCTTATTTTTAGAAGTTGTTTTCTACTAATTTTTTTTTGGAAAACAATTTTATCTCACATCAAACTAAATAAGGAAAGTTTGAAAATTATTTTTCAACTCATTTAAGATTGCTACCAAATATAAAAAAATTAATATAGTTTTATAGAAAATACTTTGTAAAATATGACTCATTTTCTAAAATACATAATCACCAAAACTAATATATAATCACCAAAACAAAAAGAGCGAAAATTATGGTTGGCGGCAGCAAGAGTTGAGAGTTGAAAGAGACAACATGGTTATAAAAACATTTGTAATTGTTAAAAACGCGGATGAGGATGGAGAATTATTAAAGTAACGTTGTTATTGTAACGTTGGTGAGGTAATAGGTGAGATGGAATTATGATATAGTAGTTATTTAGTGGTGGTGTTCATAAAAAAAAAAAAAAAAAAAAATATTAGTGATGGTGATTTTATTGTTATTATTATTATTATTATTATTTGTTTATCAATTTAAAAGAAAATAATAATATAAAGAGACACTATACGGAGTGTATACTTTCTCCGAGAGTGGGAATATATATATGGACACCATTAAAACTTACAATAAAAGAAAAAAAAGAAGAAGAAGAAGAAGAGATGGCAATGGAAGTAGGGTTCTTGGGTCTGGGTATAATGGGGAAGGCCATGGCCACCAATCTCTTACGGAAAGGCTTTAAGCTCACTGTTTGGAACAGAACCCTCTCTAAGGTAAAACTACTACTACTACTACTACTCTTCGTTCATTCTACTCTCTCTATTAATTACTCATATTGCAATTTATGAATTTTGTTTTTTGCAGTGTGATGAGCTGGTGGAGATTGGTGCTTCTGTTGGAGAAACCCCAGCAGCTGTAGTCAAGAAGTGCAAGTACACCATTGCAATGTTATCTGATCCATCAGCTGCTCTTTCGGTTGGTTTAGTTTTATGCTTCTTTCTTCTCTGCTGCTTACAGTTAAGGCCATTAACATAATATCACTGGTGCCTTTTTTTTCCTTTTCTTTTTAAGGTGGTTTTTGACACAGATGGGGTTCTTGAGCAAGTTGTCAGTGGAAAAGGTTACATTGACATGTCTACTGTTGACGTTGATACTTCTTCAAAGATCAGTGAGGTGAGAGCTCCATTTTCCTTTTTATCATTCTTCCATGGCTTTACTCAGCTTAACTAATTGTGTTTTCACATCTGATCCATAAATAAATAATTACTGTATTATCTTTTTTAGATTCCTAAATGCCCAATAATATTTTACAGGCAATTACATCAAGGGGTGGTCACTTCCTTGAAGCTCCTGTTTCGGGTAGCAAAAAGCCGGCCGAAGATGGTCAGTTGGTAATCCTTGCTGCTGGGGAGAAGGTAAAAATTCATATACACAAGTCTATGGTGCTTGCTAAAGATCTGGTAAACTGGAAAATAATATCTATCTATCTTGTTTTTAAAGGCGTAATGTCTACATACTGGAGTCATCTTCTAATACTTTGTACTCTAGGAGAAGTATATGCAAGAGGATAGACAATCCACTAAAATTGAAATGAAACTTAAATGTTTAAAATAATGAAACTAGCTTCCTCATGTTACCTGTATACACTACTTTGAAAGCTTATAAAGAAAACATTCAATTATAATTTATAAGAAATGCCAAAGAAATTATACCAGAATATTTCTTCCAAATATTTATGATCCATTAAAATCGTTAGGAAGAAATTTATAAGTTTCCTTAATGGTTGTCATGCCTAAAAATAATGCCTCTTTTGACAAAAACATTTGGCTTAAAGTTACTTAGTCCTGTGACCGCAATTGACTTTTTATTTTCAATTTTTCCACATGAATGTTCTTATGTGCGGGTATAAAAGGCAGGATGAGCATATTATGACTTTAGTTTAGAGTTGCTCCATTTAGGTTTATTCAGAACTATCACCTTTACCCTGGTTTTACAATACTCTGCTCGTAGCAACCGGTCCAATTTCTGTTAAGAACTGCACTCTTAAAGCCAGTGATGTAGGACAAAGAACTTCCTAACCAAATTTGATGTGCAGGATTTTCTCAGTTTCGAACATTAGAATTTTGGGGCTGATTTAGTAAAATCTAATACAATCTAATGTAGATATGCAAAAAGTTAGGTTTTAGCTTTTTGGGGGAGTTGGTAAATTAGTGTGTGGCTGATATAATTTAAACAGAGGGCTGGAGCACAGAAATCAGATAGTAAATAGAGAATAAAGAGAGGAAAGGGTCACTTAAGGCGAAAGAAAAATAGTTAAATCTAGCATTACACTAGGTTTTTTGGGCATTACAATTGAGAGTGATGCATCACATCCCACCAATAAACAACAAAAAGGCTGAAATATTTTTCTTTATTCATTGTCAAAATAATAAGAGACCACGTTTCCTTTATTGCTGCACATATGAATTTTTTCTATTTTACTGTTAATTTCATCATATCACTGTTTGTAAATGCAGGCATTGTATGAGGAAGCAATCCCATTTTTTGATGTCTTGGGAAAGAAATCTTTCTTCCTAGGGCAGGTTGGAAATGGAGCAAAGATGAAACTTGTTGTCAACATGATAATGGGCAGGTAGTGGTTGTTTTTTTGCTCATCTGACCTGGAATAGAATAAGGAAAATGGATACTTCTTGCACAGACAATAGTCCAAATACTAAGTGTAGGTTTTGAGTCCAAATACTGAGTGTAGGTTTTGAATCAGGAGGAGGTTAGACAAAGATGTTCAAGAATTAGAATATGACACCCAGTCACAGTTCGATTTGTTTGGCGATAAGTAGTTTTGCACACTTAGATTTATTGTGTGTATTTTTTATTTGTTTTTTGGAAAAAAATTTTAATTTGTTAAACATGACTTGGCTGCAAAGCATACCAGCTTAAATATCCTATACGTAATTAACTTAAGATGTTAGGGCCTAAATAAAAAGAAAAGGGGGAAGTAAGCTTCTTGAAATGTAAAAGAGTACCCTTGAAACGTATCAGATTGTAGACACTGTTACCTTATTTTTACTACAGCAAGAACTTCATGCGTTGCTTAAACTTATACATGTATTTAGATTTATTGTATGGTATAAGGACGCTGAAATGTTGTGTCCTAAGGAGAGTTTAACCTTTGTAAAGAAAAACAAAAACTAGAGAGGTATCCATCCACCTACTGTGAGTTGACATACTATAGTTAAGCACTTCCTCCTTAACGTTGAAGTCTAGATTGGACAGAAACAAAGTTAGAACTGTTAGGTTTAATTGGGGGAAAGGCTAGACAATGAGATTGAAGCTTTAATGGTCTAAGGCTGCTGGGAAACAGAATTACAGGGTTTGAGGTTCAAGTTGGACTAGAAACAATGACTCTTGAAGGATTCTGGGAAGCACAGACACCACAAAATTGCTAGTACTGGTGTCAGACATGCATCTGACATGGACACAAATGTGTCAAGTACGCACTCAGGAAGAAATTTTTTTTTATTAATTCAATTGTTCTATTTTGATGTTGAATGTTGTTTATTTGAACTCTGTTGTTTGTACTTTAAACAATATTTTTTGTCTTTACATACTTTTTAAATCCAAAATAAACATAACTTATTCCAAATATAAAATATATATACCTAAAAATAAATGTTAATTAATTAATTGTCGTATCCTCGACGTATCGTATCCTGGTTTTTCAAGAAATTCCATGTCACCGTACTATGTATCATGTCCATATCCGTGCTACATAGGAAGGGTTGTAGGAAACAGAAATTGTGTTGCAGGATTTTTTGGCCGCAAGAACTGTAGGGCTTTTGGGATGCTATAGTTAAAGTTTCAATAATGAAAAGGTTAGGAAAATTAGAGGAAATCCAAGATTTCTAAAGTACAAAGAAACAGGTACTGGTTGGAGTTGAAACAAGCAAGAAAACCCAAATTCTGGGTGGCTGCTATGGTGGGCTATAAAGGTACCTGAGAATAATAGTTGGGGTTCAAGTATTTAGGCTGATAAAAGTGAGGCTCAAATACTAATCAAAGGAAAGAAGAAAAGGCGAAAGCTTTTGGATTGTGGAAGAAAGGTTTTTGTGATGTAAATCTAAATAGATGTCACCACATTATGATTTTGAAGCCTCAAAATTTATGTCCACATACAGAATGGGAGTGTCCTAATTAGAAGGTATGGAACAAACTAGGTTTTAAATCTACTAAAATGTAACTACCCAATAACAAGCCTTGACTGAAATATGAAATGGGCCACAAGTACAGCTCATGTCCATTGTCCAACAAATTCTGAAATTATAGATATACCCATGACACTTAAGAAAGCATAAACAATAGGTGACCCTAATAATCATGGTGGATAGAAAATATTTATTATTATAATTATTTATTAATTAAATTTACGTAAGCCTTTCATATAAAAAGAAAGGGTCTCAAATATACCAGACTTTTGGGACAAAGGCTACATGGATTTTGTAGAGAGGGTTCGGCAATGTTGGAATGGGTACTGCTTTTCGGGTTCTCCAAGCTTTATTCTGGCTTGTAAACTAAAAGCCCTCAAAGATGACTTGAAAAAGTGGAATAAGGAGGAATTGTTATCAAACTCGTCGTATTCAGATTAAAGGTGAGATTGCGCATCTTGCCTCTTCGGAGGAGATTTCTTGGAGACAAAAGTCCTGGACCTTATCTGTGAAGGGGGGGGGGGGGACAATAATACTCGCTTCTTCCATCGAGTAGCTAATTTCCATAGAAGAACTAATCATATTTGGGGTATAGAGGTGGATGGTGTCCTCTATGAGGATGAGGAAGAGGTGCGGGCTAAGGTGGTCCATTTTTATCAGAGATTGTACACTAAGTTAGATACTTGGCGCCCATCTATGGATGGATTAGAGTTTGCTAGTATTGAGGAGGATGAGCGGCTTGATTTAGAGAGGGATTTTTCTAAGGAGGAAGTGGTCAAGGTTCTCCAAGAGATGGAAGGGGATAAAGCCCCGGGTCCTGATGGTTTCACTATGACATTTTTTCAAAAATGCTGGAGTGTAGTGGAAAAAGACGTTATGGCCTTTTTTGATCATTTCCATAGAAGCTCAGAGTTTGAACGGTCTCTGAATGCTTATTTTCTATCTTTGATTCCCAAGAAAAATAATGCTTTAAACATCATAGATTTTAGGCCTATCAGCTTAGTGGCCAGTGTGTATAAGCTTTTGTCTAAGGTTTTGGCAAATAGATTGAGGAGGGTACTGGATAAACTTATTTCGGAGTCACAAAATTCTTTTGTTGGTGGCAGATAGATTTTGGATTCAGTGCTTATTACGAATGAATGCTTAGACAGTAGATTGAAATGTCGTACACCGGGGGTGGTGTGTAAGTTAGACATTGAGAAAGAATATGATCATGTGAATTATGACACTTTGTTTTATCTGTTGGAGAGGATGGGCTTTGGGGGTAGATGGAGGAGTTGGCTCAAGACTTGTGTTACTACCGTTCGCTTCTCAATTTTGGTTAATGGATTTCCTGTTGGTTTCTTTGGTAGCTCTAGAGGTCTTAGACAAGGTGATCCTTTGTCTTTTCTTCTCTTCTCTTTCTTTTGATCATGAAGGTTTTAAGTCGTATATTGAAGAAAACTGAGGAAGGTGGTTTCATTCAAGGTTTTCATGTGGGTCTTAGTATTTCTATTGGTATCCGTATTTCTCACATTTTATTTGCTGATGATACCATTCTTTTCTGTGATGCCTCTAGAGATCAGATTCTTTCTATTAGGTTGGTTTTGATATGTTTTCAAGCTTTTACTGGTTTGAAGGTGAATGTGGGGAAAAGTGAAATTGTCCCTATTGGGGAGGTGAGCAACATTCAGACTTTGGCTAATATTCTTCAATGCAGGGTGGGCAGTTTGCCTATGCTTTATTTGGGTATGCCATTGGGAACCTTATATAAAATAGCCTCTATATGGAATCCGATCCTTGAGAGGATGGAAAAGAAGCTTTTAGGATGGAAACGGCTTCATTTGTCAAAGGGTGGTAGACTCACTTTGCTAAAAAGTACCCTTTCAAGCCTTCCGACTTATTACCTTTCCCTTTTTACTATCTCTAAAGCTGTGGCTACTAGATTGGAATGCATTCAGAGTAACTTCTTGTGGGGTTCGTCAGTTGAGTGTTTCAAATATCCTTTGGTGGCTTGGGAAAAGGTTTGTCTACCGTGCGAGCTGGGTGGGTTGGGAATTTGGAATTTGGCGTCTTCTAATCAGGCCCTACTTGGGAAATGGCTCTGGAGGTATGGCCATGAAACCACTCATCTGTGGCGTAGAGTCATAGCCATGAAATATGGGGAGGGAAGAAGGGGTTGGTGCACTAGAGCTAGTAGAAGGGCTCATGGTTGTGGGTTATGACGGAGTATTAGTGAAGGGTGGGATACTTTCGCTAAGCATTTCTCTTTTGTGGTAGGGATGGTTCTCGTATTCTTTTTTGGTATGATAAGTGGATTGGAGATGTTCCTCTTAAAATTCTTTATCCTCAGTTATTTTTGTGCTCAGCTAATAAGGAGGCTTGTATTTCTGAAGTGTTAAGCCCTCCAGGGGGTGATAATGACAGTGTGGAGTTTAAGCTTTTATAGGGAATTCAATGATTGGGAGTTAGCGGCTTCCTACTCCCTTCTTCATTTCATCCAAACCTGTATTCCTAGGGGTGGAGGGTGTGACAGGCTTTGTTGGGATCTTAATGGTAGTGGGAAGTTCGATATTCGGTCTTTTTATCATAAGATTCGAAATGCAGCTCCTTCCACTTTCCTTTGGAAGGGCATTTGGAAAGCTAAGGTTCCTAAAAGGGTGGCTTTTTTCACATGGACAGCAGCTCATGGTCAAATTCTTATCTTGGATAACCTTATGCTTCGTGGTCGCCCTTTGGCGAACCGTTGTTGTATGTGCTGTTGTAATGCGGAATCTGTGGATCACCTGTTACTTTTTTGTCCGATAGCTCATTCTTTGTGGATGTATATGCTTTGACTGTTTGGGATCGATTGGGTCATGCCAGGTTCTGTTGTGGACTTATTATTTTGTTGGTATAATTGGCTTGGGAAGTATAGTTCTGATATTTGGAATTTGGTTCTAGGCTGTTTATTGTGGGCCATTTGGACCGAACGGAATCGGCAGTCTTTTGAGGATGAGAGGAAAACTGTGGTTCAGTTATTAGAGCTTTGCCAACGAACCCTCTTTGATTGGTCTCATTGTTGGGGTTTCTCGGATTGTTCTACCCTTATAGATTTTCTATCATATGTTAGAATAGATTAGGGGCTGCTTTTGTCTTTGTGTTCCTTTTTCCTTCGTTCACTATCGTGAACTCTTTGTATTTTTCTTGTTTTTCTTTTATTAATAATATTATCTTCTTACTTATCAAAAAAAATATTCCCTAAGTCTTGTTAAACTTTCAAATAAAGAAAATAACACATTATATAATACTAGTTCTGAAAACAACTTTTAGTAATCCTTCTGCCATAGAGATGTTGAACTCTTGTTCATGCCTCAACTTCCCTTTTAACTTGCACAGGTAAACAATCAAGTGATCGTTCTGTATTTCTAACTTAAATATTAGAGTATGGATTGCAACTAATATAATTTTTGTAGTCACTTTCATATGTAAATTATCAACATCTCTTTGTTCTCTATAGTATATCTTCTCCTAATGCAAGCAAGTCTTTATTTAATAGCATCTGGTGAATGATTTCTTTGCTTGTCAGTATATCCCAGATGTTATTCAAAGGATTTTACCTCGTCCTATCTCAGATCACAGTCCAATTTTTTTGGAGGCAGGGGGAATGGCAAGGGGGAAAAGTTCGTTCAGATTTGAAAATATGTGGTTGAAGACGGAGGGATTTGTGGATAGAGTTCAATCCTGGTGGAATCGGCACTTTTTTGTAGGTACACCTAGTTTCGTGCTTGCAAAAAAATTGAAGGCTCTGAAAGAGGACATTGTGCAATGGAATCGCCGAGAGTTTGGTAATGTAGAGCGTCAAAAGAAACAATTACTAGAGGAGTTGAAAAAATTAGACGCTAAGGAAGGGGACTTTGGTCTCACTGATAGGGAGAAAGGTCATAGGGCAGCTTTGAGGTCCCAAGTGGAGCATCTTCTTTCCTTGGAAGAAATTTCCTGGAGACAAAAATCTAGGATGTTATGTATCAAGGAAGGGGATAATAACACCAAGTTTTTTTACAAAATGGCTAACTCCCATAGAAGGTTTAATCATCTAAGGACCTTGGAGGTGGATGGGGTGGTTTTTGAGGAGGAATCCGAGGTAACTAATGGGGTAGTAAAATTTTATAAAAATTTGTACAAGGAGATTGAGGGGTGGAGGCCTTTTGTGGAGGGTCTGGAATTTGATCGTATTGGGGATATGGAGAGGGTTTGGCTTGAAAGGAAGTTTGAGAGAGAGGAGATACTTCAAGTTGTAAGTGACTTGGAAGGGGACAAAGCTCCAGGTTCGGATGGGTTTACTATGACGTTTTATCATCATTGTTGGAGAGTAGTGGAGAAAGACGTCTTAGCGGTCTTTGAAGAGTTTTTTCAATATTGTAAGTTTGAAAAATCCCTTAATGCTACCTTCATTGCATTAATTCCTAAAAAGAATGATGCCTCTAATATTAGAGATTTTCGACCTATTAGCTTGGTGGGGAGTGTATAAAATTTTGACTAAGGTTTTGACAAATCGATTGAGAGTGGTTTTAGATCAGTTGATCTCTAAGACTCAGAATAGCTTTGTGGGTGGGAGACAAATTCTTGACTCGGTTCTTATTGCGAATGAGTGTGTGGATAGCCGAGGAAAGAGTAGGGTTCCTGGAGTCATTTGTAAACTTGATATTGAGAAAGCCTACGATTATGTGAATTGGGAGGCTTTACTGAATTTGTTGCATAGAATGGGCTTTGGAGTGAAGTGGTGCAAGTGGATCCGTACTTGTATATCCACAGTTCAGTTCTCTGTTTTGACTAATGGGTCTCCAGCTGATTTTTTTGGTAGTTTGAGGTTTAAGACAAGAGGATCCGCTATCTCCTATGTTGTTTTTGATTATGATGGAGGTGTTTAGTAGGATGTTGAGAAGAATGGAGGAAGCTGGATTGATCTGTGGTTTTAAGTTGAGGGTAGGGGGGTGGTGGGGAATGTGTTACACATCTACTGTTTGCAGACGATACTATCCTATTTTATGATGCGGATGTGGAGCAAATTCTTCATGTTCGGTTGTTGTTACTTTGCTTTCAGGCGGTAACAGGTTTGAAGGTTAATGTGCATAAGAGTGAAATGGTTCCAATAGGAGAGGTTGATGATGTGCATGCCCTGGCTGAAATTTTAGGCTGCAGAGTTGGAGAGTTGCCTATGTCTTATCTTGGCATGCCGTTGGGGGCTTCACATAATTCCCCTTCAATTTGGAATCCTATTTTGGAAAAATTTGAGCGGAAATTAGCTGGGTGGAAGAAGCTGTATTTGTCTAAGGGGGGTCGATTGATGTTACTCACTAGTACGCTTTCTAGTCTTCCTACCTATTTTCTATCGTTATTCACAATTCCTACCCATGTGGCTAATAAAATTGAAAAGTTGCAAATGGACTTTTTATGGGGTGATAGCAAGATTCATCTGGTAGGATGGGATAAAGTTTGTGCGCCTATAGCTAATGATGGCTTCGGGATAAGGAAACTTACTACTTTCAATAAGGCCTTATTAGGGAAATGGTTGTGGCGGTTTGGGAAGGAAGAGGATCGGTTATGGAGGAGGGTGGTAGCTTCAAAATATGGGGGAAGAATGGGGTGGATGGACCTGAAAACTGGGTAGGGGAGTTCATGGGTGTGGTTTGTGGAGAGGTATTCGCATGGGATGGGAGGATTTTAGCAAAAATTGTCAATTTGTTGTTGGGTTGGGGAATAGAGTGAGGTTTTGGCAGGATGGGTGGTATGGGGATCAACCTTTTCAATTGGCTTTCCCAAGGCTGTATGGTATTGCCATTGATAAAGAGGCATCTGTACAAGCTTTTTTGTTAAGGCAGGGGGCGGAGGATAGAAGAATTTGGAATGTTTGCTTTATTCGAGAATTTAATGATTGGGAGATGGATGAAGGGCTGCATTTTCTTCGTATATTGGGAGCTAATATTCCTCCAATGGATGTGGGAGATTGGATGAGATGGAAGTTGAAGCCTAATGGGAATTTTGATATCCGGTCATATTATAATAAATTAAGGGATTCTCCCTCAATTGTCTTTCCTTGGAAAGCTATATGGAAAGCAAACGCCCCTAGGCATGTTTCCATTTTTGTTTGGTGTGTAGCTTGGAATAAGATCCTAATGGGTGATAACCTGAGATTGAGGAGATTGATTTTTGTGGACTGGTGTATTATGTGCCGACATTGTGGAGAGACGGTAGACCACTTACTTATTCATTGTGAGATGGCTTATCGGTTATGGAGCTTTGTCTTTATAACTTTTGGCCTGTCTTGGGTTGTACCTAGATCGATACCAGATTTGCTTTTTGGCTGGTGGAATTGGTTGGGGAAGTACTCGTCTCAGATTTGGAATTTAGTTCCGTTGTGCATCCTTTGCTGTATTTGGAAGGAACGGAATCGGCGGACTTTTGAGGATTTGGATAGTTCTGGTGATTAGATGCTTGCTTCTTTTAGTGGGACTCTTTTTGATTGGTCTTGGGCATGAGGACTCACGACTAGTGATTCTCTCCCTTTTTTCCTCAGCTCTCTTTCTCTTTGTAATTAATCTGTAGATTGGTTTTTTTTTTTTTTTTTTCTTTGTTTTCTCCTTCTTGTATTTTCTGGGTTTGCTCTATGTTCTTCATGCATAGAGTAGCCATTCGTATATATAACATTCTTACTTATCAAAAAAAAAAAAAAAAATTTTAGAAATAAATTTATTTTTTTATTCTTATAAATAATTTGGTAATTTATCAATCAAGAATGGATTGGGAAATAAATGAATTATTAGACTTGTTATTTATAAATTATGAATTATTAAAAATGTTAAGCACAACATGGAACCAGGCTAGTCTCTTGAAAATTTACTAATTATAAGAATTGTTAAATAATAGAATATTAATCATGAGAGGATTGAAGGTACTAAACCAGCTAGTCTACTCCTTGATGCCAAGAAACCTAAAAAGTAAGACGTAACACTAACTAGGGTAGCTTCTGGGGGGATCTCAATTAGGCCCTACGTGGAAGTTAAACCCAATGTCAAGATTCCACTTTGCATTTGAGCTTGCTTCTCCTTGAGTTTCTTGTGGTATGTGTGGGCCTTTATACGGTAGTTGACTACTTTTTATGGTGTTGACTTTTCAGTATGATGAATGCATTTTCAGAGGGACTTGTACTGGCCGACAGAAGTGGACTGGACTCTAAGACTCTTCTTGATGTATTGGTATGACAAGAAATTTTTTTGTTGACATATGGTATTGGAGTTGATTCTTCACAATTTATTTTCTGGCAGGATCTGGGTGCAATTGCTAATCCAATGTTCAAGTTGAAAGGACCCACTATGATCCAGAACAATTACTCCCCTGCTTTTCCGTTGAAACATCAGCAAAAGGATATGAGGTTGGCTCTTGCACAAGGTGATGCAATTGCAGTATCAATGCCAGTTGCAGCTGCAGCCAATGAGGTTATACTCTTCTATTGTCTTTCTTTCCTTTGTGCAAACATATGCAGAAGCAGTTTTGTTAATGTAAGATATCAGTTGGTATGATGCTCTAAGTTGTGTCATACGTCATTTATTTGTGCAGAGTGGTTGCCCCCTCCATTTTTATTTAAATTTTTTTTTCTTCTTTATGCGATGTGGACAGTTATTTTTGCCCATTATTTTACATAAAAATTTTAATCCCGACTAACAAAAGTGTAAAATTTAAAATTGTGTAGCTAATTCTACTTTAGGTGAAACCCTATTACCAAAGTTCCAAGAAGTTTAAATTACTATTTCAGTTAAAATCCTATTACTAAAAGTTTGAAAAAAAATTAAAAAGAGGTTTAATTATCTACCATAATTTTTAGTTTTGACAAAAAACTAGGTCCTACATGATATGCTTCCCTCATATAACTTCACTATTCTATTGTTCATTTTAAATGACATTTGTGAAAATATTTCTTTATTTTACATGTGAATTTTACTTAGCATGTGCATCGTACGTTCATTCACCCAGTTTTAATTACAAGATGAAATAAAGTTTGTAATAGAGTACAAATACTTTATGAACACTCAGAACCAGTTTAATTACACTGTGAATGAAAATCCTGGCAATTAATTTTGGTTCAGAATTAATATTCTAATTGTGTCTTCTAACTCACAATTTTCTTTTATGATTCTTTACCTTCTGCATTTCTATAGATTTTCTTCTTTATAACTCTCTGAGTTTTGCACCCAAAAATAAATAAAAAATGTCCGAGCTAGGTAATACATTGTGTAGTTCCAAACTTTAGTCTAAATTATCCATAAAAAGGAACTCTAGTCTGGTAAGTCTACTGCAGGTTAGTGGCAGGATCTAAAGTGGTCTGAGGATATGACGCTATGCAAAACAATGATAATCAAAATATAGAGATCTGGGTTTGTTTGGTGTGACTCAGAGCACTTCAGGATACATGATTCTTCTGGTTGCACTTCTTTTGGATATGCAGAGATTAGTGTTAGTTCTGGCATATAATTAAGAGATATATATATATATATATATATATTATATTTTATAAGTAATAAAATTTTTATTGAAATCAAAACAGACCCAAGTGCACAGGGAATGTACTATGGGTGCAATACAATCTAGATCCCAAATTACAATGGTCAATCAAATTTGGAAGAGAAGAACATGAATATATTTGTAAAGCTAACTCCACCCAAGCAAAGAGGAAAGAAAGAAAAAGACTTAATCTCAAGTATAGTCAAAATTTATAGCATTCCATTCTCGCCAAATACACCACATTATGCAATGCGGCACAAATCTTGAAATAGCCATTTTGTGATGCTGGCTGAAGTTGCCCTGCCATGAAGCTAACAACTAAATGACCCTTTGTGGCATAACCCAATGGATTCCAAACAAGCTAACTGCCATTGTCCATAGCTCATATGCTATAGGGCAATGAAGAAGATGGTCCACCAATTCCCACTCTGTTTTCACATACGACACCAGTCTATCACAATAATTCTCCGCTTTCAAAGATTATCAAATCTCACCCAAAGCAACAAACTATGAAAATAACGCCAACCTAGGAGGGACCTTTCTACACCATCCAGAAATTTAATTAAGAAATATTAAAATTTTTATCTTTTAAAAACAAAATTTCCTTCAAACACTAAAATAAAAATTATGGAGTTTATTTCTTTTGAATTGCTCCTAATAGTAGGCAGTTAGAAATCAAGAGATAAAAAAGATGAAAACATTTAGGGTATATGATGTAGAAGGGACGGGAGAATTAGAAGAGAATAGACGGAGGTGATGTGTTTTGTATGTTCTTGGTAGATGATGTCCCTGGTTCTAGTGAATTAGTTCTATTTCCATCTTTACCACATTTACCCTATTACACAGAAGCTACTAATAAGGTGTGCTGCTAGGGAATTGTGGTCCCTGGTTTTCTGTTTATTCAGGGTTCAGTGGGTTATGCCTTCTCACATCATTGAGGTCTTAGCTTGCTGGAAGGGGAGTTTTGTTAGATGAGGTGTGGCACTGTTTGGTGTGCAGTGCCCTTGTCCCTGATGTGGATTGTTTGGAGGGAGCATAATTGTAGAGCATTTGAGGGTTTTGAGAGGCCTTCAATGGAGTTGAAATTGTTCCTTCTGCATTCTTCGTATGAGTGGATTGCTGTGTTCTCCACTCATTCAATTTTATAATTTGCTTACTTTCATTGATAATTTTATTTTTTATTTTTTTTGAGTTTTCCTGGACTGTTTTGTTCTTTTTGTATATCTCTATATCTCTAGTGTACTGGGGAAAATTTTTCTTAATACAATTTTATTATTCATAAAAAAAATATGTACTACCTATTGTCGTTAATGATAGATTGCCAATGAGCTCTAGCTCAAATGACACTTCCTCCTTGCATAAGAATGGGTTCAAGGCTCACCAAGTGAAACTTACCAATGAAAAATAAAATGTGGATAATGATAGATTGGACACATTTAAAGGACAATACAAAAAACTGATGCTATGGTATCTCCAAGGATTGATATCAAGCAAACAGATTGAAGCCTAAGCGTGGCTTTGCTTGTTAAAATTCCTACATTCAGTAGGATGAAAAGTAATTTACTATCAGGATTTATCCAAAAAAGAAGAAGAAATTAATATTTATTAGGATTCTCGTCCCCTTATACTATTATGCTTTTACTATTGATGACCATGGTTCTTGCTACTAATTGATATGTCTCTTGATCTTAGATTTCTCTCCCTTTTTCCTTACTGTTTCATTTTGCTTCCATTTATTTAAGAAGTGGTCAGTATCTATATTTATGTTGTGAAATTGATTTTGGTTTTTAACAGATCATAACTAAGGCAACCTTCATTTGATATGTGTGTGTGTATGGATGTGTGTTTGTTGATGATTAGCGAATGAGGTTTGTTTTATCAGGTTGGATAAGTTGATTCTCAGGTTTTCAGGTATGTAGGAAGGGTGTGAGGGGTTTGATCATAGGAGTAAGAAGTCCTTACTTTGAGGTGTCTGACCTCTCTCCCTCTGAGTCCTTTTTCTGATATATTGATGAGTGACAATTAGGTTTATTTATTCGGTTAAGATGCTTGGGTTTCAGGTTTCTTAGTATCAATAGGGTGAGTTTTGGTTCATTTCTTAAATTTGACATGAATTTAGGATAGAGTTTTGGAATCAACATCTAAAACAGGTTTTGGTTTGGGATGGCGTTTCCTCCCAAACCAACTCATTTCATTTTCTAGGTTACATGGTCTTGTTCTCTTTGCTTATTTTAGTTAGAGAAAAAATGATTTAAATATTGGAGTTGGCCTGATAATTTTGTGGAAGTCACAATACTTGATGTATCAGTTGTGTAATGCAGAACTTGTTAAGATCTCTCCTGTTTGTATCAATATTGATGATTCTTGTATTATGAACAGAAAAGCTTTGGCATTTTGCGATTATGTAAAAAGTATGACATATTTAAGTACTTCAGATGTTTGATATGGGGATCCAGGTTTTAGGTATAACTGGAACCTAATTGATTATTAGAACTAAAAACTTGATGTTTATATCTTCTGTAGGTTTTCAAGAAGGCCAAAAGCATGGGGTTGGGGGACCTTGATTTTTCAGCTGTTTATGAGACTGTGAAGCATCTTCAACATTCATCATAATATAAACAAATGCTTATCAACTTGAACTCAAAATTGCATTGGTAACTAAAGCCTGTGTGGTGAAAGTTTTAATATGAGGAAATAAATTTCTAGTGACCACTTCTTTATGCATGTCCGAAGTTTGTTTCCTACGATGTGATGTTGCATGGTGTGTTTGTACAATTAATTATCAGCACAAGAACTCTTTTTGAAGTGAAAGCAAAGAACATATTTGGATCGAAATGTTGTAATAGCTTTTTTGTCCTTTATCTAACTCTAAATAAATCATCTTTGTTTTGACTGATAACAGATAACAGGTGTGATGACCCTAACTAATGCGATATAAGTCATCTAGAGATTCTAGAAATAGCCAGCATGACTATCCATGTGAACTTGTTGGTGCTTGAGTGTTTTGTCTTGTTTTTTTTTTTAAATTTTAGGAGGGTTTAAACCTTCAACATGGGATTGAAATGTTAGGGCGGGAGAAGGTACTATTCAGGTAAGACTATAAATAAAAACAAGTTTTTGAGTAACTTGGGCTTGACTTGAAAAAAACCTTGTTTATGTTTGTTTGTTTAGCAAACAAGTTAAGCTTAAGCCCAAGTTTAGGCTGGACTATCAAATGACAACACTGGGAACACTGCTTAATCATTGTACAAGTTCAATATTACTAGCCTATTATTTTCCCCACAATCATGGTTGTCAAAATCATGATTTGGATCATAGAATCGCATGATTTTATGATCTTACCTTACTAAAAAATTTAGAATCAAAGTAGGATTGTAAAAATGGTAGGATTGTGTAAGATTCTACTTGTAGGGTTGAAGGCCAAAAAAATATATTGGGCATTGGGCCTTGGTTAAGAGCATGATTAGTCTGAGGAGTAACGAATGGTAATGAGTGGTTCATACTTAGGATTTAATGAGCAAGATGCAAATAGGAAGGTGGTCTGAGGAGAAATATCTCATCGGATAAGCTGACCATAGATCAGAAGTACATCTTATTTGATTAAGGCAACCTTCTAGGATACTCCAGTGACAGGGACGTGTATCTCTAAGTATACCAGAGGGTGAGATTTTAGAAATATCTAAGAGATAGCTGCTACCACCGCATTAAATGCACTGCAACTAATTTTCTGGCTGCATTTAGGTGGAGAAGAATTCTGAACAGTGCTGTCTTGACTATCACAACTCACAGAAAGTCTTAAGGGGTGTCTGATAGGACAGACACTTAAGTGAGGGCTTAAATGATCAACAAGTGTAGGATCAAGATAGTCCAAAGGGATCTATATAATGGAAGAGACCCTCCATGAGAGGGAGATCGAAAAGAGAGAGAATATTGTAGTAATTAAAGTTATATTTGTAATCAGTTCTGTTGATTTATACCAAGATTTGCTTTTTCGGACAATGAATTCATTCAATCTTATATACCTTGTTCTTGCTTGATCATCTTTTAAATCCATATTAGCCGTTGTTAAATTCATTAGGACCTAGTTCTTTGACCCACTCTCTACAAATTTATTGTACTAGGCTCACTAGGCTAAGATCTCACACATCTTGGGCTTGGGTCGCAAACCGTGTCCTTACAATTGGCGTCGTCTATGGGGAGAACTTGTGTGATAGTGAGTGCAGCGGTTAATGATGGTAGGTTCAGGTCCACATCAAGTGGAGTCTAGGGGATCCCAATATGGCGATTTTTTGTTAACCTTGAGCAGAAAGGCGATCGTGAAGGAAGTCTACATACCACACACAGTGAGAGGAGTCAACCTCGAGGTGGAAGTCATATCTCCCATGCAAAGAGTAACAAGGGCATGCAACTGGAGATTGGCCAGTTGAAGAGGAAGTTGCGCCATGCACGGCGAAGGCGAACCCCCTCAAACTCTGATGTTTCTTTTGATGACGAAAAGGACGTCAGTTATAAGCGAAGGTCTCGAACCTTGCCTAGCGAATCTTTCTCCTATGAGGAGGAGCACTATCGTGAACGGAAGGTCAGAAGCTCGCCTCGTAAAGGTGTGGGAAACGACGCTATGAGCAGGGCTTTGAACCAAATCTCTAAGTCGCCATTCACGCGCAAAATTGAGGGGGTGAAACTTCCTCGATGGTTCTTTTAGCCCGCTTTCACCATGTACAATGGAAGAACAGACCCCGTGGAGCATGTGAGCTATTTCAATCAGAGAATGGTTGTCCATTCCAAAGATGAGATGGTTCTAGTTTAGGACCCGTTGCAATGAGATGGTTCGACAGCCTAATGGCAGATTCCATAAGTTCCTTTAAGGAGCTCACTCAGGCGTTTGGTTCCCTCTTCGTCACTTATAGTAGGGTTCCTCGGCCCTTGGCTGCCCTATTGTCCTTAAGCATGCAAGAGGGAGAGACATTGAAAACGTATTCGGATAGATACTAGGAGATGTTCAACGAGATAGATGGTGACTTTGATGATGTGGCCATCAGTACTTTCAAGCTCGACCTCCCGGCTGATCACGGTTTGAGGAAATCTCTAACTGGTAAACTTGTCATCAGTGTGCGTCAACTCATGGACTAGATTGATAAGTATAAAAGGGTTGAAGAAGACCAGCAGCAGGGGAAAGGAAAAGAAAAGGTTATCCCTCAGGAGAGGGATTTCAAGTCGGACCGATACAATAACAATCAGCCACAGAGAGATTTTGCTAGGCAGTCAGGACCTGCTAGTACTTAGGTGGTCAATGCTGTGTTTTGAGAATTGGTGCATCAGG
Source organism: Quercus glauca (assembly GCA_023736055.1). NCBI lineage: Eukaryota > Viridiplantae > Streptophyta > Magnoliopsida > Fagales > Fagaceae > Quercus > Quercus glauca. The sequence continues at coordinate 4,190,075 of CM043315.1, forward strand.
TTCTGGAGAAGATTAGGCACAAGCCATTCTTTAAATAACTAAACAAAATGGTAGGAAACCTCGCAAGGCGCAATCAAAACTGTTATTGTCAATACCATCAAGACCAGGGACACACCACGGAAGATTGTAGAAATCTGTTGGACCATTTGGACCAGCTCGTTCGTGAAGAAAAGTTAAAGCAACTATTGCATCACTCTAGTGGCCAGGGTGGCCAGACAAACTCAAAACCCCGGAGAGATGACTCCTTAAGACCGCCCTTAGGAACGATAAACGTCATCTTCGTTGCTTCAAGGAGGACCGGTTCTTACCCTTCCAGAGTAATGTTCGTGGCTCGGATATTCGTCGACGGCGCTAATCCGGAGCTGAAGAAGGCTAGAATAGAAATCCAATCGGTTTTGGGCTTCTCAGACGAGGATAAGATCGGAACTATCCAACCCGATGATGATGCTTTGGTGATCACGCTCAGGATTGGAAGGTATGATGTTAAAAGGGTGTTGGTGAACCAGGGCAGTGGTGTTGAGATCATGTGCCCCGACCTGTACAAGGGGCTGAATTTAAGATCCGAGGACCTAACAACGTACGATTCGCCCCTGATGAGTTTTGATGGGAAGGTCGTCGTTTCGAAGGGCCAGATTAGATTGCCCGTGCAGACTTGTTTAGAGGTAGAGGTGGTGGAGGTGGATTTCATTATGATGGACACATATTCCATTGTGGCCAGACCCTGGCTTCATACTTTAGGAGCCGTTTCTTTTACTCTACACCAGAAGATGAAATACCCGTCGGAAGGCCAGGTTAAGGACATCCTGGGAAATCAATTCACGGTTAGGTAATGCCTGGTGGCTGCCATCTCGCATCAACCTGACGCCGAGTCCTTGGCCTCTGCTAAAGGGGGCTTATAGCAATTAACAGCCCCGGCGTTACCTGTCAACGGACTGACCGATGAGGCGAAATATGAGGATTTGGAAATAGTCGTCATTGGTGATGATTCGGAAAAGTTCTTTCAGGTCGGGTCTCAATTGCCTCCTCTAAAAAAGGAAGAGCTGATAGAGTTCCTTAGAAGAAATATTGATGTGTTCGCATGGAGTGCTTACGAGGCCTCAGGGGTGGATCCGAATTTCATCTGTCATTATTTAAATGTTAATCCCTTTGTCACCCTCAAAAAGCAATCGCCTCAGCGCTCATCCAAGGATCATTCTGATGCTGTCAGAGATGAGGTGAAGCTTAAACAGGCGAGGGCTATCAAGGAGGTGTTCTACCCTGAGTGGCTGGCCAACACTATGATAGTGAAAAAGAAGAATGGGAAATGACGAGTGTGTGTAGACTTCATAGATCTAAATAAGGCCTACCCAAAAGATAACTTTCCTATGCCAAGGATAGACCAGTTGGTGGATGCAATTGAAGGCCATCCTTGGATGAGTTTTTTAGATGCCTTTCAAGGGTGCCACTAGATACCACAAGCTTTGGACGATTAGGAAAAAACGGCTTTTGTTACACCCATTGGAAACTACCATTATAAAGTGATGACCTTTGGTTTGAAGAATGCAGAGTCCACTTATCAAAGAATGATGACTAGGATGTTTGAACCACAATTGGGCAAGAGTATTGAGGTCTATATAGATGACATGGTGGTGAAGAGTAAGGTGGTGTCTGAACACATGGGAGATCTCGGGAATATTTTTGAAATCCTGAGGAATCACAAACTGCGACTCAATCCTTCCAAATGTTCTTTTGGTGTCAGATCATGCAAGTTTTTAGGCTACATGGTCACTCATCAGGGAATCTAAGTCAATCATGACCAGATTAAGGCAATAAACAACCTTCAGCTTCCTCGGAATCCTAAAGAGGTCTAGAAACTAACATGAATGACTGTTGCCTTAAATTGATTTATCTCTCGGTCAATGGATAGATGTAGATCCTTCTTCCTACTGATGAACAAATGGAAGGAATTTGAGTGGATGGAAGAATGTGCCTTGGCCTTCAAGCAGCTTAAGGAATATCTCTCTCGACCACTTATCATGTTCAGTCCTGAGATGGACGAGGTCCTATTCACTTACATCGCTGTGGCCCCCCATGCAGTAAGTCTGGTACTGATACGAGTTGATAGCGGCATCCAACAGCTGGTTTATGTAAGCAAATCATTGCATGAGGCTGAGGTCCGTTATCTATCCTTGGAGAAGGCCATTTTGGCGGTAGTGCACGCTACCCGTAAGCTTCCCCATTACTTCCAGGCACACACAGTAATTGTCCTAACCCAGCTCCTGCTCAGGGCTCTTCTCCGAAGTGCTGATTATATGGGGATTATTGCTAAATGGGGGACAATGTTAGGGGCCTTTGACATCAAATACATGCCTTGCACCTCTGTCAAAGGTCAAGTCCTTGTGGATCTGGTATCCGAGTTTGCTGAATCCCAGGTAGAAGTAGTAGAAACGCAATACATGGATGAAAAATCGGTTAGCATGATCTCCCAACAAGGTCCTCTATCCTGGGAAGTGTAAGTTGATGGTGTAGCAAATCAGAAGGGTTCCGGAGTGGGGCTAGTACTAGTATCCCTCGAAAAGATCACTATTGAAAAGTCGTTGAGGCTGGACTTCTCGGCCATAAATAACGAAGTTGAGTATGAGGCTCTGCTGATGGGAATGACTATGGTTCAGAAAATAGGCGAAAAGACAGTAGAGATGTTTTCAGACTCAAGATTAGTCGTTGGTCAAGTGAAAGGAAAATTTGAAGCGAGAGATGAAAGAATGCAGGGGTACTTGAGTCAGGTTAAACATCTACAATTGGGGTTCGAATCTTTCAACCTGTTGCATATCCTTAGAAATGGAAACACACATGCTGATTCCCTGGCCACACTTGCGACCTTCTCAGCATAGAGTCTACCTCGGGTCATCCTTGTAGAGGATTTGTACAAACCCGCAGGGGTGGAGGAAGAGAAAGTCCATGTGCACCAAGTCAAAGTAGGGCTTAGCTGGATGGACCCCGTGGTACTAATCTTGAAAGAGGATGTCCTGCCCGAGAAAAAATCAAAAGCAGACAAAGTACGTAGAAAGGCTTCTCGGTTTTGGCTATCCAAGGATCAAAAGTTGTATAAACGCTTATTTTCTAGGCCATACTTGCTATACATACATCTTGAGGTAATAAAGTAACTTCTTAAGGAGTTACATGAGGGAATTTGCAGGAGTCACACCGGAGGCAGATTTTTGGCGCACAGAGCCATCACTCAAGGCTATTGGTGGCCAAATATGTAAAGGGAAGCGCAAGAATATGTAAAGAAGTGCGATTAGTGCCAAAGATTCGCACCAAACATACACTAGCCGAGGAGAGTCCTTAATCCACTATCCAGCTCTTGGCTATTCGCTTAATGGGGCTTAGACATTGTGAGCCATTTCCTCAAGGCAGCAGGAAATAAAAGGTACTAATTGGTCAGCATGGACTACTTCACTAAGTGGGTCGAATCTGAGCCTCTAGCAAACATCAGAGATGTGGATGCCAAGAATTTTGTATGGAAGAAAATCGTTACACGATTTGGAGTCCCTCATACCCTCATCTCAGACAACGGCCTTCAGTTTGATAGCAAATCTTTCAGGAGATACTGCTGTGACATGATAATTACAAATAGATATTCTACCCTAGCCTATTCCCAAGGAAATGGACAAGCCGACACTGTCAACAAAGTCATAGTTAATGGACTCAAGAAGGGGTTGGATGATGCGAATGGAAAGTGGGTAGAAGAGCTGTCACATGTTTTCTGGACGTATCGAACCACGCCTTGCAGGTCAACCGGGGAGACCTCCTTTTCAATGACTTATGGCGCTGAGACTGTTATTCCCTTGGAAACTGGCTTCCCAACGTTATGGACTAGCTCATTCAATTCGAGCAGTAACAATGAGTTGCTAGAAAAAAGCTTAGACTTTATTGAGGAAAGAAGAGAAAATGCAATGGTTCAATTGGCATACTACTAATATAAACTTAAGCAAGGTTACAATGCCAATGTAAAGCTGAGGCCATTAATGCCTGGTGACTTGGTATTGAGAAAAGTTCTTGGTACTGCAAAGAATCCAGCGTGGGGAAAGTTAGGGCCCAATTGGGAAGGACTATATCGCATCACCTCGGTGGCTGGTATAAGAGCGTATTTTCTAGAAGATCTAGATGAGCATGTAATACCACGCCCTTGGAATATAAACAACCTGAAAATGTATTATTATTAATAAGAGTTTCCTTTATTAAAATGTTCATTTGTTATCTAAAGGCTTTGTACTTTCTGTTATTCCTTCTTTATAAGTGTTTAAATAGAATCTTAGTCATGCCTGTGTCCTTAGACCAGATGTTTTGAGGAAATAGCAGTCTATGACATCTTTTATAAGTGTTTAAATAGAACCTTAGTCATGCCTGTGTCCTCGGACCAGATGCTTTGGGGAAATTAGCACTCTATGACATCTTTTATAAGTGTTTAAACAGAATTGTAGTCATGCCCGTGTCCTCGGACCAGATGTTTTGGGGAAATTAGCACTCTATGACATCTTTTATAAGTGCTTAAACAAAACTTTAGTTATGCTTGTGTCCTCGGACCAGATGCTTTGGGGAAATTAGCACTCTGTGACATTTTTTATAAGTGCTTAAACAGAACTTTAGTCATGCCTGTGTCCTTGGACCAGATGCTTTGGAAAAATTAGAACTCTATGACATCTTTTATAAGTTCTTAAACAGAACCTTACTCATGCCTGTGTCCTCAGACCGGATGCTTTGGGAAAATTAGCACTCTATGACATCTCCAGGATTATAATCAAACCTTCAGATTGGTAGCTCTGAGTAAGTTACAGTCCTTAATTATTTATGGAAGTGTTAAGCAAAGTGAGGAGCATCTCCCCCTTCTATTCTTTATGAAGTTTATTGCTTATCTTTATTAGATTCAACGTACACTCTACGAAGTGTAACTCACAGTACAAATGTGGGGTAAATCTCTTCATCGTTGGTACTTGGTTAAAATTATTTGCACTAGCTGGGTATTTTTGTTAGTCTTTATTAGAGCTAAATTGGCAGCAACTCAAGTTCATGTGCAATAACAACAAGCTTGAAAGCATATTCATTCATTAAACAAAAGGGAGTATGTTACATTCAGTGACAAAGTGTCACTATATATATAAAACTACAAGAAAAATCCTAAGTTCTAAGCCTTGGCCTTGGGGGCAGGAAGGTCCTTTTTTTGGCTTGGCTGAGAGGTGACAGCGTCCTTGGCCTTAGGATTAGCTCCCTTGGTCTTAGCCTCTGCTTCCTTTGCTTTAGCTGCAGCTTCCTCAGCCTTAACAGCACCTATAGCTTTTGAGGAATGCTTTTTCTCTTTGCCCTTGTCCTTGGTCCCTTCAACCCTTTGGCCTTGATCACTAGCTTAGCTGGATCCCTTTGAAGGAAGAGCAGCTTGCACAGTCTGGGGCTGCTCAGCAGTCTCAGGAGCAAGGTCAAAGATAGAAATGGTGGCACCTGGGACTTCATGGATATCTGGGTGGTAGTAGATGCTCCCAGGTTGCCTCTATACCGAGTCTGCTGGGACGCCTGCAATATCAAGGGCCCTATCTTATGATACATTGCAATAATCCCTATAGACCTCGAAAAGCTCCTCAGCGAGCCTAACTTGCGTTTCTTCCACGCCGAGCAAGTAGGACGTTTGTTTCTCGGCCTCGGCTGCCTTCTTGGTTAATTGGGCCACCTTCCTTACCTTCTAAAGTTTTGCCTTGAGATCTTTAACCAGCTGCCTTTCGGTGGCCAAGTCTATCTTAGTCACGTGCAGGCTCTAGCCTTGATCCTTGGCCTGCTTCTCCGCGGACTTTAGACCCGCCTCGACGCTATTGTGGGCCTTGATCGCTTCTTTGAGCTTTTTGCTAAACTCCCCATGTTCTTTTCTGAGAGCCCCCAAGGACTTCTCAACGTCAGCACGGGAGAAGGCCTCAGCATTGGCCTCATTATGGGCATCGCGGACCCATTCCTCGGCCATAAAAACAATGGAAGAATCGTATGATCAGAAAAGTAAAGAAAGGACAAAAGTACAGTTTTGTATGAAAATTCAAGAATATGATGAATTGCTTACCATAGCAAAGTCCCTTTTCAGGGACATGAAAATGTCGTTCTATTTAAAACGCTGGTAAGTCTCCATGTCTTGAGGGAGGACAAGGGGTTACTCCAAAGTTTCAGCGATGTAACCTGCATGTCCCCTTTGGAAGTCCCTAACCGAGGAGTTCCAAGGGATGGTAGCCCCATCCACCTCCAGTCGAGGAGACTAGGTGTGTTGTGGGAGGCGCACCTCGGCCCTGTTTTACTCCTCTAGGTTGTCCATAGAAGTGGACCTCTTATCATGTGGCCCCTTGGTCACCTTATGTTGTTTAGACCCCTTCTGAGGGCCCACCTCCCCTTCTTTAAGACTTGAATTGGCCTTTTCTTTTTCAAGTCTGGGAGGGCTTTCAATCCAAGGTCGGTGGGAAGTGAAGGAGGAGGTGGGAGTGTGGGCGGCACTTGGGACTTGGTGGTTTCCTTCGAGGTTGAGACCTTGCCCCTAGCGGCCATGAGGTATCTTAGACTTTTGTTTCCTTTGTTCAAGGCCATCCCGTCTTCCTCTTCTTCAGAAGTGTCGTCTAGATGGGCAACCATCAGAACGGGGGCATGAACATTAGAATGCCTATCAGATTCGTCCTCAGCGTCCGAGACGGGAATCACTTGCACCCCTTGAGTCTTCTCCTCTTCGAAATGAAACTTGTCAATTTCCTCTTCGAGCAAGGAATTCGAGGAGGCAATCCCTTCTCCTGTTGCTGCTGCTTCAGGCAGAACTTGTTGAAATGGTTGTATGACTAGTGGAATATCCTGTTAAAATGGGTGTGCGATTGGTGGAAGACTGTCTGGGGCTAAAAAGTTGGGCCGAGATATGTCAATCTGAGCAATTTGTGGGTCGCTCGCTCTTATGGCGTGGCCGACTTCTTGGTATATCTCCGAGATGGGCTGAAAGTCCAAAATCAGATGAACGGCCCGCAATTGCCTATCTTCACTTACGAAAATTTTGGATCTCAACAAGTAATTGAGGACTTCAATGATGGTTAAGCTAAGCCTAGGAGCTACTTGCCTCTTATCTGTGAAAATAGCCAAGGAGCAAAACATGGTTAGAAAATTGAAATCCATCGTTAAAGGAAAGCAAAACATAAAGGAGCAAAACATGGTTAGAAAATTGAAATCCATCATTAAAGGAAAGCAAAACAAAAAGGAGCAAAGCATGGTCAGGGTTAAAGAGTCTAAATCTTTTGCTTAGGAACTTAACTCTAAGGTACCCCACCTAACATTCCCTCTCAGATGGGGCAGTGAAGGCCATCATGCCACGCTCCCAAAACTATCAGATAGTCGTTTTTCATACCATTGTTTGATTTAGGTAGACACGATACTAGCCTGACAACATCGGATTGGGACTTGAGGTAATATCCCGCACTTTTCTAGGCGTGACACTCATAAATGTGGACCACATCATGCCAAGTGAGCCGCAGACCTAGATGCTCGTTGAGAGCATTAACGCTACCTAAGACCCTAAATAGGTTGGGTGCGCATTGGTGGGGGCATATCCTATGGTTGATGAGATAATCCCGTGTTATCCTATCCATAGGGAGGGTCATTCCCCCTTCTATGAAAGCTGTCATGGGGATGACAACTTTTCCCTCTTCTCGGTTTGTTACTATTTGTTCCGGAAAACAGTATCATAGGGTGACTTCTTGTGGTATGTGGTATTTTTCCTTAAAAGCCTCTATTTTGGTAAGGGAGTTCACTAAGTTCTTAAATCTACCCATCTAGACAAGCTAGAGGGAAACCACCAAAGTTGCTAAATGGAGAAATAAGGATTGGTAGGCCGAGGAGATTGGCCGAAGGGAAAAAGAAGGGTTTAAAGAAATTAAAACTTATAAGAACTAAGATGTGTGATAGTCCCTGAAACCTTTAGAGAAATTTTTGGAAGATCTCTTGGAGAAAATATATGAAAAGCTTAATAACTCAGAGAGTTTTGTGAGTTTAAATGCTTGGGATTTCTGGAGAGCTTGAGAGTTCGTAAAATGAGGGGAAAATGATTTCCCTTAAGGCTTTATATAGAAGGTAAAATGAGTGGGAGTTATCCCACTTGAAATTCCAAGAGAAAGGTCAACAGTTGGATCTGCGTCTTACCGTTAGATCTGGGGAACAAAGCGCTGTCTAGAGCAATTAATGAAGCTTCGTGGGCTTTGAAACGTTAGAAACAATTATGGGGTACGTAAAACGGCACCCTCACACGTGTGTGGATTAGAGAGTCAAGTAAAATCAATTCGTAATAATTCAAAACCCTATTCTTCTCCTCGGGTGAGAAGGAGAAAACTGAAGTTTTGAGAGGCTATTGTAGGGTTAAAGGCCCAAAAAATATATTGGGCCTTGGGCCTTAGCCGAGAGCATGACTAGTCCGAGAAGTAATGAATGGTAATGAGTGGTTCATACTCAGGATTTAATGAGCAAGATGCAAATAGGAAGGTGGTCCGAGGAGAAATATCTCCTCGGATAAGCTGACCACAGATCAGATGTATATCTTATTTGATCAAGGCAACCTTCCAGGATACTCCAGTGACAGGGACATATATCTCTAAGTATACTAGAGGGGTGAGATTTCAGAAATATCTAATAGAAAGCTGCTACAATCGCATTAAATGCACTGCAGTTACTTTACTGGCCGTATTTAAGTGGAGAAGACCTCTGAATAGTGCTGCCTTGACTACCACAACTCACAGAAAGTCAGAAGTGGTGTATGATGGGACAGATACTCAAGTGAGGGCTTAAATGATCAATAAGTGTAGGATCAAGATAGTCAAAAGGGATCTATATAATGGAAGAGACCTTTCATGAGAGGGAGATCGGAAAAAGAGAGAAAAAATATTGTAGCAATCAAAGTTGTATTTGTAATCAGTTCTATTGATTTATACCAAGATTTGTCTTCTCAGACAGTGAATTTATTCAGTCATATGTGCCTTGTTCTTACTTGATCATCTTGTAAATCCATATTAGCCGTTGTTAAATTCATTAGGGCCTTGTTCTTTGACCCACTCTCTACAAATTTGTTGTACTGGGCTCACTAGGCCAAGATTCGACACATCTTGGTCTTGGGCCGCAACTCGTGTCCTTACACTACCGATCCTACCAAAATGCGTGTTTTTGGTTTGGGGCCTTTTTATTTTATTTTTTATTTTTATTTTTTTTGGGATTGGTAGGGCTAAGAACTAAACCCATGAGCCCAACTGGTTTTTAGCAGCCCAATAACGAATTGAAGTCTCAAATTTACCCCTATGTCAACATAAAATCTCAAAAAAGCCTATAGTACTTAAGTTTGAAGTTTAAACCAAAAAAACCTAAATATTTAGAAACATTCAATAGGCCAAAGCTGTCCCTCTGCCTCCTCTAAAAAAAAATCTAACATTATGTGACATAAATTTTTGTTTTTTATGGATAAATTCATAATTTAAAGTCACTATCAATCTGTTTTTTGCTTAAAATATGAAAATAAGTACAATTTTATAATCCACGATCTTACGTAGGATCCCAATTTTGACAACCTTGCTCACAACTATTCTCCCGAGTCCATATTTGTGATCAATGGCCTACAAAATTTGACAAGCTGCTCTTGCAATGTGTTTTTAGATATTTTCTCTTGTGGCTCCCTTTTCTTTCTTTTTCTTTTATTTACTATAAGGTAGAATTACCTTTTAGCAGGCCATATGTTATGGCTGCATCTGGAAAGCCAAGTGGAAACAGTTGGGAAAAAAAATTAGCATGGGTGTTCTGTAGTATTGCATTATGACCTACTTGGAATTAGAAAAAACTAGTCGCTAACCCGTGCGATGCATGAGTTAGTTAAATAAAAAAATAATTAAGAAACCACATGGTAAAAAAAAAAAAAATAAAAAATAAAAGAACTAATAAGAGACTAATTTGTTCATCAAGTAATCAACCTAAGTGACATCATAGCTCATGTACAAAGCTATTAATCTATTGTCAAAGTGTCAAATGACAATGTGGAAAACATTTCATAAATAACTTATTGATAACAGGTATAGGGAAGGGACTTTTGTAAATCACCAATGGAATTAGAGTCAACATCTCATTGCAAATGGAATATAGCTCTATATTAAAATGAAAAGTAAAGTTTCAATCATTCTCTTTCTATAAAATATTATTGAAACAATATGTAGTTTACCTCAGTTTCAAATAGAAATTACTTGAGGAAACAACTATTTTGAATCATTATCTGAAAAATAAGCGACATAAAAAACTAAAATAAGATGAAATTCGTCTAACATATTTCAGCATCAATGTCCGAGTTGAGCTTTATGTATAGCAATCAATTAGTCACTCCAATTGAAAGCACAATGTTTGAAAGAATCTGCCAAATATCTTACTCACAATTTTCATCCACCTCCCTAGATCACTAAACTATACATCTAACTACCTTAACTTCAATATTGAATACAAAGACAGAGCCAAAATGTCTCATAAGAAAATACATACAATAAAGAGCCTTGAAGCCAATAATGTCTATAACCTTGAGATATTGGAAACCTGACAGAGGCAAGTCTTTTAGCAGCTCATAGCCCAATCCATTAGCCCCTACTTCTAACACTTTTGCATATTTTGCAAGATCCTCACTCAAGTCTCAGCTACCACCAATTAAAACAAAAACCTGAAAAGTTTTAACATATTTGAATAAGGATTAAACCTAAGAAGATTGAAGCTGAAAATTGATAAAAAAGAGTAGTACCATGTGGGGTTACCTTGTCTGTGTCCATGAAATACAAGAAAAAGAATTGCACCCATAAAAGTTGGTCGAAAAGTAAAGACCCAAATATTATAAACTGAAGAAAATAAAAATTACTTTAAGAAACTGAGTGAATTTGAAGGAAATTTTAAAAGCAACATTGTCTTCACATAACCAAGTATATGCTTTGAAGAGCATCCCAAAAAATAAAAACCTATACCTAAAAGGCCAGAGACAACCTTCACAGCCTTCTACTTTGATCTATCATCACGTAATCTTAAAATTTACACAGTCTATTTAAGACTTAAAGATTCCATCTGATTCCATCTATGGCACTATGAGATGATAGCCTAACCTAATAAATAAAAATAGAATTGGTAAAGCAAATAATACCTTCATAGATTTCATCCCATCCAGTGTAGTAATGATGTTCATTTTTCTTTCCAAATCCGAGGTTTTTGTTCTCTAAAGATTTCATTGCATCTCCCATCTCTCCAACTTCTCTTTTATGGTTATTGTCTCTATTGCCTAATGAATTAAAAGAATATAATCAAAATATTTAGTCAAAAACCATGTTATATGGACAAAATATTGCAAGAATTTTATTTGTATTTATTTTATTTTACCTCATCCTCTTCACACAGGTTCAAAATTTCTGGTAGCACCAGACTCAACAATATAATTGAAATTTTGTAGGTCAGTCTTGATGGTAAGCTCAGTAAAGCATCTGTACATTTGCAGTAGAATTAGAACCTTTGAACACCTAAATAATTGTCACCAATAACATCTACTTATGGGAAGCTCATGTGTGCTTGACCCCTCAAGCCTCTAGGTTGAAGACAGGTGAGTAGTATTTGCTTAGCACCTTCCTCTTTCCCATCCTTCAACTATTAAAACCAAGAAAATTTTCAAAATCCAACACCTAATTGTAATGTGTAAGACACAAATAAACACAAAATCATAAGTAACAATTTGTTAGCAATCTCCATCATTTAATTAAACAAAACACACCCACTCAGCTTATTTTTACCAGTCAGCATCTGATACCAAATACCCCCCCTTTTTTTTACAGAGAAAAGAGTTCAATAGTGATACACATTGTGATTTTTTAGAATGCACCAACAATTATGAACAATGGCATGATAACAAAGTATGTTTGGTACATGTTTAGTCCTATAATATACAAACGAATAAAAGAATTGAAAGTCAAAGATTTCAAGTTTTGCCTATCTCCTCTTAGATTTATTGTGACTGTTTTGGTTCTCATTAAAATTATAAAATATGCAGATTGAAGTGGCTTTTCATTCTTCTTCTCATAGTCATGCTCTAGTTCCTCCCAACACATAGACACCTAGTAATTAGATAAAACATATATAAAAAATATGCTAAAGTTCCAAAGATTGGTCATTTGGTTGCATTCGGAAAAAAAAAAAAATAATAATAACGGAAGAGAGAACAAACAATCTATGCAAGAGTATAAAACTAAAAGAGAAGAAAAATAATCTGTCCAATACCAGAACAATCTCATATACATAATATTCGACTCCATGCTTCATCCGGTTGTGTCAAATTGACAATTAATACAGTAATCTCTTCATCAGTATTAGAGGGGACTGGTTTGACAGTAGTGAAGGGCCTAATACATATTCATTACCAAAAAAAAGAAAAAAAAAAGAAATTGAAATTAAATCGCTGAAAACTATAACAGAACAAAAGGGCCTAAAACAAAATTGGAATAGAAAATTAATAATTCCGTTGAAATTGCAATTCCAAAAACATACTTTCAAGAAGCTAAACTGCATAAAACACACAACCAACATAATATATGTTCAAATGAAAATCCCAAACTAACATAAAGCACAATCTTCTAGTCATTTGATTTAGATTTAGAACGCAAGTATTCTATTGCAATAATCATTATAACTTATTCAACATATTTTAACAAATTTAAATTTAAAGCAACAAAATTAAACAACAATTAATTTGCATTTGTCAAATGACTACACAACAACATTCAAGCTTTAACAACAGATTTTAACAGTGATCAAGGATAAACCATCTAAACCTAAGAAACAAAGCAAAAACCATTAAATATAAAATAAATAAATAAAACTAAAACACATAGGTCTGCCAGCATACCCTAACCCAAATTCCTCCGCCAATACCAATACCAAAAAACCCTTTCAATTATTTCTCCGCCTTTTCTACTTCTTGGTGTTGTAGATGTTTTCTATCATGCTTTGCTTTTTCTCATCATTCAACCTTAATTAAAACCAACAACCCAAATAGTATTAATAATTGATGAAAGTTTTTAAATAATAATAACTTCTATAAATCAAAAGTCCTAAATTACAAAAATTTTAAAATAAGAATATAGTTCTTGTAATCTAGATTTAGTGTGTGAATACTCAACAAAGCAACCATAATATACATAACCATAGAAAAGAAAACTCAGTTCTCACACGACACAACAACAATAGCCAATAATAATAGCAACAAAAATTTCAATAATACAAAGCCAAGAATAGCCAATAAATATTATAAAATGATATTTACAGTACAAAACTATTTCTAAATTTAAGCGTGACTGGAATACAAAACATGATGGGGCTACGAAAACAATTAGTATTCAAGTGGGTTGTGCCTGGAAACATAAATTAAAAAAAAAAAATTACCAAAAAATTTGCCTCCACTGATTTGGTTGGAGGGGCGGTGACAATCTCCAGAGAAAATTGCAAATGGGTTTGTTCAAAGTTGAGGCTTTGGTTGATTTTGGAACTTGATAAAAGGAGAGGTTGAGAAAAGAAGGGCATGGGATCTGAAAGTTTAAAGCAACGCAAAGCAAGATTAATAACAAAATCAAAAACCAAACCTAACATACCATATCATCTCCCCAATGGCCAGATGATTCGCAGCGTTCATCTAGAATCGGACTCCCCCAGATCTCGAATTTCTGTAAGTTATAGGAACGAAGTTCAACAGTAACTTCTCCCCCAGATCTTCAGAATCGTTTTTTGCTTTTGGGTTGTGGGGTTGATATGGTCTGATTATGGTGGTTTGTGTGTTGCGGTTGTTGTGGGTGGTGGAGGTGCTGCTGCCTGCTGAGTTGGGGTGGTTGTGGGTGAAACGGTAAAGGAGAAGGGGAATGGGAGAAATAGGGTATGGTGGGTTTTGATTGAGGAAGGAGAAGGCAGAGATTGGGTTTCGTGTTTATCGGGTTTTAAAAGTTTTATGTTGCGTGAAAAGTTTTTTTTTTTTTTTAAATATTGTGCTGATGTGGAAAATTGTGGGAGCTTAAAAAGCGTTGGTTATATATATATATATATATATATATATATATAGTATGGGGACCCAGTTTTTCGGGCGACCCCCTTACAATGAATTTGTAGAGTGTGGATAGAAGGGTTAGGCACTAACAAAAGATACAACAATCGGCGTTGGTTTACAAGATCAAGAATAAGAAACTAACTAAGTGTTCTCAAGGAGAGTTTATCCTTGGCCCAGTCCGAGGAGCTCTTTCCTTAGAACTTAACGAACACAAGGGTTCTCGTTGGACACCCAGGAGGCCCATTAACCCTCCCCCCAAGGGCCAACCGGCCAGGGACCAACCAACCTCCAATACTTTGGAGGTTCTATCTATTATATAGTCTTGACGAATTGATCTCCGCCGTCCACCTGTCGATCATCTGAACTTGTATCTGAGGGCTCGTCCCATCAGCCGCCTTTGCAGGCTTTCTGTTAGTTGAAGTAACCAAGGCTGCACTGTTCACTGGTCAATTCACCATTAATGCGGCTAGAGTGTTGGTGGCATGTATTTAATGAGTGAGTGACAGCTTCCTTCCTTTAATGTCGGCTTGCTGAGGATGTGGCCTCCTCGGCGAGATCCTTTGATGACTTGGGCTCTTCCTGCCCATCCTCGGATTCCTGCTGTCCTCGGCGTGGGTCTTGGGCCGGATGTGTGGTGAGCCGGGGTTACCAAATATCTAGGCCCCACATATAGATTGGAGAGGAAATTACAATATTATTTCACTTCATTTTGTTTTTTAAATAAACAATTAATGGGACGGTGGAGGTGACTAGGGAGTGGGAGCGAAAGGACACAGAAAAACTCAATAAAAATAAAAAATAAAAAATGATTTTATACAAAAAAAAGAATTAAATTATTTTTCTGACATTGAGATGGGAAGCATGTTTTATAGTTGGTGATGGAAGAAAGATAGATGTGTGAAAAAAATACTTGGATCCTATGCCTCAAAATATGAGATTGAATGAATAGATACTACATGGTTATTTGATGAAGAATCATGTGAATCAATTGAAAAATTCTATTGAGGCATAATCCAGGTTCGATTAATTGGTTTGGATTGGTTTAGAGAAAGGGAACTTTTCTATATATTTAAGCTTTGTTTAGATATCGCTTATTTTATTGAAAATTGAAAACTAAAATTACGGTAGCAAATAAAGAGTTAAAACTAAAGACTTAAAATGCACCGTATAACAAATAATCTGCCTAACGCGTGATCAATGCTGGATCCCACGCTTAAAATGCAAAACGCTGCAAAACGCAGCACACAAACGCACGCTTAGTTGGTATTTTTGGCTTTCCTAAAACAGTTCAGGGCCATTCACATTGTGTACTCCCTAGTTTAGAAGAGTCAGTTTGTCTCGAAGGTGTATATGGATTTTGAATTGATAGCATCCATGTTGCCCTTGTCAAAATTTTGATGGATCTGCCTGCTGATGTGCTACAGCCTACAAGACCAAGTCACCGAAGAGAACATGGCATTAATAAAGGATACAATTGAAAAGGTAAGGAGCCTACAAGCTTGTTTGTTAGGCTGTTTTCCAAGAGAGCGGCCATGAAGTAGCAAAATGGGCTTTGAAGTCTAATTTTTATGGGTTCTTTGTTCCTCGTAACTTTCGCTTGCAATTCAACTTGGCCATAAAGGAGGATGCTTGTAATTAATTAATAAAATTGTCATGCTAGAAAAGCCACCTGTTTATTGTTTCAACCAAGTTCTAATCTTAATGGGGCAACTGGCATCGCCATGCTAACTCGATCACTTAATCCATTGTTTTGTAGCTGCCTATATCTATAATTCCATTCACTCCATAAACCATTTAGCCACTTCTGTAAGGAGAGAATACATAAACTTAAGGAGCCACCCATCAAGATACATAATCATTTATTGAAGCTATGTAATAGCACATTGATGTTGTTCTCTTTTTTGTCACCTTGAAAAGGTTGAAATGTATATAATTATGCCTAATAATTTTATTATTTCTTGCTATACTTTTGGCACATAGACAACATTTAAAAATCCAACTTATAAGAACAAATCTACAGACACAAAAATAGACTGTATACTGAACAAGTTGGATTATAGACAATAGAATTACAAACTCCACAACTACAACCAACAACTAATCTAAAATATTCAATTAATTAATCACATTATGTGAAATCCTCCAAAGTCATCAGTTGATAATTTAGGTTCTGGTTCTCTCTGCAGGATATATATGCCTGGGAACCAGTCTGTGCACAAAACAAAGAGCACTCCAAAATATATATGACAGAATAACGATTAGCTCAAACGAAAACTAATGCACATGACAACAAAGAATAATAAAAGTCCTAGCAGACATAATTATGAGAAAAAGTGTTCTTAGCAGGATGTTAACTAAAAAGATTTCAATCCCAACTTACACAACCTTATTACCAAATAAGGTTGTGAGAGTTGGGTAAAGTACCCTTGGTCAACATCCTTGGCAACTGTCAAGCATTTTTGTACATACTCTTGTTTGTGAGCTCTTTTTTTTTTTTTTTGGTATGGTTGGTTTTGTGTCTTTTTCAAGTGTATGGTTTGTTCTTGTTGACAAATCGATGGTTTCCATGTGTTTGCGTGGTTCTCTATGCAAAAGTGAAATAATTACTTTAAAAGAGGTGTAGTTTTATACACAATGGTTAGGATTAGTTTCATAACTTATTTTTTATTTTTTATTTAATGAAAAGGACTTTACTGAATAGAGAAACAAAATACAATCAAAGGCTAGCTTCCTCCTTAACAACAGAAACAAAACAGGGAGGACAACTACCCCAATCAAAGGAACCAAAAAAATTACAAGCTAGAGACCTCTTAGATAGGGAGTAAATTGCCATATTAGCTAGCCTAGGAACCCAAGAGATAGATACATTAGAATAAGTTACAAGAAGAGACTGCATGTCAGCTAAGATTGAAGCAATTCTCCAAGGCGGGGGCAAAATCAGCTCATGAATAGCATTATGACAGATCTTAGAATCTGTTTCAATAATAACATTTTTAGCCTCCAACTTAGCAGCCAGTGAGAGTGTCCATCTAACAGCTTTGACCTCTGCCTAGAGAGGGAAGGTGGTTTTCGCTTTTTGAGAGCAAGCGAAAACCAAATCCCCTCTTCAGTCTCTAGCCACCAAGGCTAAGGATGAATAATTTGGACCAATAGTTGCATCAACATTAATCTTGACATATAATGCCTTGGAGGGGACCAGGTCTGCAATGGATTAGTTTCATACCTTTACTCTTATGACATTGTGCACAAACTATGCTCAATCTTGTTTCTTATGCATTTAGTGTGAATGGTGTGTAGGCCTCATCTCTAATTGTTGAGTAAAGTGCTTTATATGTCTCTTTCACAAACATTTGTTAGGCTGTTCTTTGAAAAGTCGATGTCAAATGAATGAAATAGACGATACATTGTGTTTCTCAAATAAAAGTTTTTAAGCTATGCTCAAAAGAGCAAAAATATGCAAGAGTCTAAAAGTATATGTGACGAATGGAAAATGTATGTCAAAGACATCTATCTTGTATGCACTTATATCATGTATGTGCTTCAACTTCTATGCAAAAGATTCTACTCTTATGTGTATCTCTCCTTTTTGTTCTAAGCTCATCAAGTGTCTATGTGAGAGTTACATATTCTTCACTTTGCATCATTGTTGGAGATTGTCTACTTCATTGATCTTCGTTGTATGACTTGACTGAATGAGTGCTTAATCTTACCATACATCTTTTGATGGTCTTATCTAAATTTGCACTCACACACTACATCCAAGAGTTATTGCAAAATTTGCGCATTTGATGTATGGACAAAATCTTGGAATTTGTGTTTTACTATGCCTAGTTTAACTTTCAAGATTATCTTGTTATTTTTCTGCAAAACCTGGTGTTTTGGACCAAAAAATTGCATTTATACACAAGGTTTTTAATATAAATATTTTGTCTTGTTTTGTGGGCTTCTTGCGACCCCACGCAACCTAAGGTCTAGGTAGCTATAGACACTCCATTTCGCATCCAAATTTAACCTTGGAAGATGATAAAATGACCGTTTTATGTTCCCAAAAATCATTATGGTATTTTAGTCATTATAACTCATTCATCACACTTGATGAAAATGATCTTGAGGTTTTAACGATCAAAACAATACATTCGGTTTTCAAATCGAGTGATCAGATCAAATGATATTGCAAGATCAAATTTTGATAGCCTACATGCATTCATTTAGGTGAAATCTATTACATGTGATTAATTGAAATTAATTTTGATTGGTTGATGATTAAAATTAATTAAGTGATTTTTGTGATTGGGGAAATATTTTTATTAAAGTGTGATTTGTTGCATTGGAATAAAAGAAATAAGCTAATAAGTATTAAATTTGCATTGATAATTAGATTTTTGGGATAATTATCTACAAATTAATTATTTTAAAAATTCTAATTATCACTTTGGGATGAATTTTATCATGAAAATTACTCTAAAATTTGTCCAAATATAGTTTTAGACTTGGAAAACACTTCAAAAACATGCTAATCAAGAAGTAGTTTTCAAATTCACGTTTCAGGGCACTTTTGACATAGTAAACATCGAAATTAGGACTAGGTTATTTCTGGTATAGTTGTAGGGAATTGAATTTTCCTTTAGATCTACAAATTTGATCTCAATCCAAATTTTGATTAGAGAGATATGGTCTAAATATTGAAATGTGTTTAGATCTAAAAATTCAGCTTAATTCTTATCTAAATCTCTTTTTTTGAAGTATTTTTCCCCTATTTTTTTTTCCTGATTTTTTAGTTGATGTGACTTTTTTTTTTTTTTTTTGGTGAAGAAATTACCATCTCTATAAATAGAGGAAAATACCCAAAATTCAGCACCCTCTTCCCCTAACGTAAAAGAACCTCTTGAAGTTCTTTAGAACTTCTAATCTTCACTAGACCAGAAACTTCTAAAGATCCTTCCCTTCAAGATTTTCTTCTTTACTTATTAGTAAGCATGCTTTAGTCCTTTGATAGATCTCTTCTCTCTAATTTCTAAAGAAATCCTCTTTGTTTTCATTCATTCATGCAGGTTAGTAGGTTTTAAATTTCTTCACATGTTTTGATTGTTCATGTGACTTCTTTGTATGCTCATTAAGATCATTCATGTCGTGGCCAAAACCCAAAGCAATGAAAAAAGTGTTTGAGTCCTTGATTAACATAACTAATTTCTAACTAAAAAGGGATTTGATTCCACAATGGGAAGACCATACTGTAAATTGAAGGCAAAGATAACAGAAAAAGACACTTTGATTGATAAGAATTGGTTTCCCGAGGTATAAATGGTGGTTTTGTAGATACTCAATTTTGCACCCATAATTTAACCTTGGGAGATTACCAAAACAATCATTCTAAGTACCCAAAAATCATGAATGCATTTCATGCATTAAATTATTAATCACATAACATAAAAATGATCTTGAGATTCTAGCGATCGCAATAATATTCCCAATTCCAAAATCGAACCGTCAGATTGAAAGATATCACGAGATCAAGTTTTCACGGTTTGCATGCATTCATTTGGGTGGAACTGATCACATGTGATTAATTGAAATTAATTTTGATTGGTGAATAATTAAAATTAATTAAATAATTTTATGTGATTGGTTGTTGATTTTGATTAAAAATAAGTTTGGTTGCAGGGGAATAAAATGAATAATCTGATAATGTTGAAATTAGATTAATAATTAATTTTTAGGACAATTATATCTAAGATAATTATTTTTAAGGATTTAATTATTAAGTTAATATGGATTTTATTGGGAATATAAGTCCAAATACGTCCAAGTACGATTCCCGGTTCAGAATAACGCCTAAAAAAGAGTACAAAACGTGCAAGAAGACGAAATTGAACGAAGCACTTAGGAGTGCCAAGCGGCACTTCAATAGTGCCATAAGTGCCAATCAACAGTTGGGAAGTCCCGATTGGTACTTCCATTGTGTAGATTGGCACAGATTTTAAATTGGGTCTAAATACGTTTGGTTCAGGTCAATACCTATCAAATTTGATTTTTTAGGGATAAAACTTGACCCAATTTGTGTCTGCTGATTTTATAAGCAAGTCTACCTTATTTTTTAAAGTAGATACACCTTTATAAATAAAGGAGAAAACCTAGAATTCAACTCCTGTCTCTCCCTTTACATTAAAGAAATTTTGGAAGCTTTGCATTAGGAATTTCTTTTTTGTTACGTGACCCTATTTTAGATCTCAAAGAGATTCATTCTCTTTGATTTCTAAAATAATCCCCTTTTGTAGAATATGTTCATGCAGGTATGTTTCTATCTTGTTGTTTATAAGCATGCTTTTGCTTCTATTGTATCTTTCATGAACATGTGTTTATTCCTTTCATTGTTTAATTTTATTTAATTGTGTTCTTGGTATGTTTATCGCATGCTTTTCCTTTTAAGAAAATTCCACATGATCAGTTTGGATTTTATTGTGTTAATTGATTAACATGCATAGATCTAGGGTTAAATTTCTCTTATTGTGGGGCCCCAAATATTTAAGCAACCCCGGCCCACTCCATAGGCGGCCCAAGGCCCGCGCCGAGGAGCATATAGAGGTCGAGGGTAGAAGGGAAAAGCCCAAAAGGGGCCTCGCCGAGGATGCCCACTTCCTCGGAGAACCGACGTTGATGAAGGGAAAATATCCCTCATCCATTAAATGTACTCCATCAACATTCTGGCCGCTTTAATGGTGAAGTGACCAGCAAACCCAGATGTCTCAGTCACTTCAACTAATAGAAAGTCTGCAAAGGCGGCTGAGAACTAACATAAAGCCTGCAAAAACAGATGATGGGACAAACCCTTATACACAGAGTTCGGATAACCGACGAATGGACGACTAAGATTAACTACAACGATACTATATAACCAAAAGGATTCCCAGCATAAAGGGAGCCCCCCCGGATATTTATCAGTCCTGGGAGACAGGACGGGAGGGAGATCAGTTCTACGAAAAAGAGATCCTCGGACTGAGCCGAGGACGAATACACTTCACAAACACTTAGCCAAAATCATTACCAGGATCCTCACAAACACTTAGTCAAAATCATTATAAAGATCTTCATAAACACCTAACCAAAGTGATGATGATTATCCTCACAAACACCACAGTAAAATTACTTTGCTGTTATTCCTGTGGATTTCATATCATCTGTTGTTTGTCTTGCTAATGCCTAGCATTTACACCCACGCTCTACAAATTTTATTGTGAAGGGTCCATTACAAATTGAGTCCTTACAATTGGCACCATCTGTAGGGAGACTTGTGCGCTAGCAAGTGCGACGGTTGGTGTGAGAAACACTAGAACAATACAGTTTACAGCAACAACATTCATTCAGAAAGTCTACAATCACAAGAAACAAGAAAATGCGAAAAAGAAAAGGAAACAAAACAAATCTACTTCTTTATTAGTATATGAAGAAAAAGTTACATCTCTTACAAGTGATGCTCGTGGGGCTTGTTCTAAAGCTAACTACAAAGACAGACACATAGCAAAGCTGGCAGAGGAACAAAAGATAGAAAAGAAGGCTGGATGAGAAGCAAGAGAAGAGGAAATGAAGAGGGGGAGGCTGGTTGAGGAGTAAAAAAAGAAGAGATAAAAGGGAAAAGAAAGAAGGAAGGCAACGTGGAAGGCGGAAGAGGCTGCGGCACAGGACGGCTCCACTTCTGGGTTCCGCCTGGTTTCCCTCCTACCCCCATCGCTGCCGGCTTGGAGGGTCACAGACTCATGCCCAAGGGAAGGAGGCTACGTTCTTTCTAGATCCTCCTCCAAACGGCAAGGAGGGTTCCACCTCTAGTTAGGTTAAAAAGAAGGAGAATTTTCGGACTTCTCCTACCCCAACCCCAACGTGACGTCCAGGGTCGGGGTGCCATCCTCGGCTCCTGATAGGGGCTGTGCATCCTCGGGACCGCCCTTTCCAAGGGCCAATTCATTTGAAGGGGCTCAAACTGCTATGTCTTGCAGAACCTCTGGGCAATATTTTTGGGAGAAGTTTAAGACGAATGTTTGTCAAGTGTGAAGGAAAAGGTTGCCCTAAAAACGCCTTTTATAGAGGGCGAAAAGTTGGTGAGAGCCAATTCGCATTAAATCCCAGGGAGAGATTTTCGGAGGCAATAATTCCGCTCAAATTCCAAGGGGCTTATCCACCGTTAGATCCTCGTAAATCCACAATTGACATTAATGAGGAGGCGCCTCATTAACGAGGAGGCACCGAGGCGTCAAAACGCGTTACTCGAACAACACAAGAGACGCCTCGTAATCAGAAGAGTCACACTAAACGAAGAGGCAGAACAAAGCGGGTCTTCTCCTGCACCAACCTCAGCATGCGCTTATTATTATTTTGCTTGAAAAGTTTACTTATTTAATGTTTATTGTAAATTATAGTAACGTAGAATTAAATGGCTATGGATAAATAGATAAGAAAATAAATAAAATGAGAAAACTAGGTACTGGATAGAACCAAGGTATTGCATGGTCCTCCGACTCAAGCCTCTGGGGAAACCAGATACTTCAGATGAGAAAAATAAGTGTAAGACAGAACCAAGGCATTGTATGGTCCTCGGACTCAAGCCTCTGGGGAAACTAACAACTTAAAATGAGAAAACTAGGTACTGGACAGAATCAAGGCATTGCATGGTCCTCGGACTCAAGCCTCTGGGGAAACCAGATACTTTAGATGAGAAAAATAAGTGTTAAACAGAACCTAGGCATTGTATGGTCCTCGGACTCAAGCTTCTGGGGAAACTAACAACTTAAAATGAGAAAACTAGGTACTGGACAGAACCAAGGCATTGCATGGTCCTCGGACTCAAGCCTCTGGGGAAACCAGATACTTCAGATGAGAAAAATAAGTGTTAGACAGAACCAAGGCATTGTATGGTCCTCGGACTCAAGCCTCTGGGGAAACTAACAACTTAAAATGAGAAAACTAGGTACTGGACAGAACCAAGGCATTGCATGGTCCTCAGACTCAAGCCTCTGGGGAAACCAGATACTTCAGATGAGAAAAATAAGTGTTAGACAGAACCAAGGCATTGTATGGTCCACGGACTCAAGCCTCTAGGGAAACTAACAACTTAAAATGAGAAAACTAGGTACTGGATAGAACCAAGGCATTGCATGGTCCTCGGACTCAAGACTCTGAGGAAACCAGATACTTCAGATGAGAAAAATAAGTGTTAGACAGAACCTAGGCATTGTATGGTCCTCGGACTCAAGCCTTTGGGGAAACTAACAACTTAAAATGAGAAAACTAGGTACTGGATAGAACCAAGGCATTGCATGGTCCTCGGACTCAAGCCTCTGGGGAAACCAGATACTTCAGATGAGAAAAATAAGTGTTAGACAGAACCAAGGCATTGTGTGGTCCTCAGACTCAAGCCTCTGGGGAAATTAACAACTTAAAATGAGAAAACTAGGTACTGGACAGAACCAAGGCATTGCATGGTCCTCGGACTCTAGCCTCTGGGGAAACCAGATACTTCAGATGAGAAAAATAAGTGTTAGATAGAACTAAGGCATTGTATGGTTCTCGAACTCAAGTCTCTGGGGAAACTAACAACTTAAAATGAGAAAACTAGGTACTGGACAGAACCAAGGCATTGCATGGTCCTCGGACTCAAGCCTCTGGGGAAACCAGATACTTCAGATGAGAAAAATAAGTGTTAGACAGAACCTAGGCATTGTATGGTCCTCGGACTCAAGCCTCTGGGGAAACTAACAACTTAAAATGAGAAAACTAGGTACTGGACAGAACCAAGGCATTGTATGGTCCTCGGACTCAAGCCTCTGGGGAAACTAGATACTTCAGATTAAAAACAAAGTGTCAAACAAAACTTAAGCACTGCATGGTCCAAGGACTCAAGCCAACAGGGAGACCACTTCCTCATGAAGTACTAAGTGCTGGGAAAAGCTAAGGTCTTGCATGGTCTTCGGACCCCAACCTATGTGGAAACTGGTCACTATAGGGCAATATAAGCACTGAACGGAACCAGGGTCCTTGTACTGACCACGGGCCCAAATCTACGGCAAAGCCAACCCCTTTTTGATGCTAAATAATGAGCCCTATCAGGGACGAAAACCACGAGAAACTGAGCACTAAAGCACAAACGACTTAAACCTACCCATCTTAGAGGAACCAATGAGAAGCTCAGGCAGAAAAGTATAAACTAGAAAGATAAAAGCCTTGTAAAACAAGGAAAAACTCCTCGGACAGTCCCTTAGCGCCAAAAAGAAATTGCAAGAGCAGTTGAAGTAACGGTAACACTGACAGAAAGGTAAGGCTCAACAGGGCATAAAAATGTGCCGAGAAAGTCAAAATCCTCCTCCCCGCCTTAGAGGTTGGGCAGCAGAATTTTGAGGGGCTATTGTGGGGCCCCAAATATTTAAACAACCCTGGCCCACTCCATAGCCGGCCCAAGGCCCGCGCCGAGGAGCATATAGAGGCCGAGGGTAGAAGGGAAAAGCCCAAAAGGGGCCTCGCCGAGGATGCCCACCTCCTCGGAGAACCGACGTTGATGAAGGGAAAATATTCCTCACCCATTAAATGTACTCCACCAACATTCTGGCAGCTTTAATGGTGAAGTGACCAGCAAACCCAGATGCCTCGGTCACTTCAACTAATAGAAAGTCTGCAAAGGAGGCTGAGAACTAACATAAAGCCTGCAAAAGCAGATGATGGGACAAACCCTTATACATAGAGTTCGGATAACCGACGAATGGACGGCTAAGATTAACTACAACGATACTATATAACCAAAAGGATTCCCAGCATAAAGGGAGGCCCCCCAGATATTTATCAGTCCTGGGAGACAGGACGGGAGGGAGATCAGTTCTACGAAAAAGAGATCCTCGAACTGAGCTGAGGACGAATACACTTCACAAACACTTAGCCAAAATCATTACCAGGATCCTCACAAACACTTAGTCGAAATCATTATAAAGATCTTCATAAACACCTAACCAAAGTGATGATGATTATCCTCACAAACACCACAGTAAAATTACTTTGCTGTTATTCCTGTAGATTTCATATCATCCGTTGTTTGTCTTGCTAATGCCTAGCCTTTACACCCACGCTCTATAAATTTTATTGTGAAGGGTCCATTACAAATTGAGTCCTTACACTTATGATTTTAGATCCACAAGAAAATCTATCACAAAAATTTCACTCTTTTCTACTTCTAAAACTAGATCTGTATTTTTCATAAAAATCTTATCTGTATTTTTCAAAACAAAAGCTAGATTTTTTTTTTCCCATAAAAATCTTGTATGTACAAAACCAGATCTGTATTTTTCATAAAAAAAATTACATTTACATAAAAAATCTATTTTCTCTTATATTTATAAAAATAAAACTAGATCTGAATTTTTATTAAAAAAACTCATTCTTTCTCACCATGGAAACTCAGATCTAAACTTTTAATCAGGCAATCTCATCAAACCTTTTTCATACAAAATAAGATTGCAGATCTAGGATTCTTAAATAGTATTTTAACCCTAGATCTAGAGTTTGACATAGTCTTTGTTGCATTTCATTGACATATTGCATATGGATACTTAATGATCATTTAAAGTCTAGAAGACCGGACTCTGTCCAGGCAAAATGGCTGTCTAACACCTTCTTATTTTGTAACCTAGCCCTCGAACTATAGATTTTGGTTCGTAGAATAGTGCTTAATCTTTTCTTTTGATAGACTGTAACTAGGAAACAAAGTTTTGTAATTTATTATTATTAGATTGTAAGTTAGGAAATAAAGCTATATATAGTTCTTTTTATCAAATTGTATTCATTCAAATTAATGAGAATTTGTATTATTAAGATATTTTATACTCTTTTGTATAGTTTTCTTATTTTTCTTATAAAATAAGTGGCGACTCCACATAATCCCGAAAGAGAGGTGCTGATACCTTCCTCTTTCGATATAGAGCACCAAATGTTCTAGTCTCTCACAATGGCGACTCCACTGGGAATGTCGAGGGCTAAGCTTCATGTTAGACATAAATGATCAATTAAGTACCCTTGTGTTTGTATGATATTCTTTGCTCGTATAATAATGTTTATGTTTGTATGATATTGTATAAAATGTTGTATGAGATGCCATGTTGTTTGTTTATAGCTTTCTTTTAATTGTCATTGTGCTTGCCATGAAACAACAATTATGCATAAACCTATCTCAAAACCTGGTGGTAGTAACCATGGATCATCGGTGTAGATATCATATTTTGTCTGCCCTCGATTTGCATGTCGTACCCGGAAAATTCCAAAAATATTAACTTTTCTCCATGGGGCCATGGAAATATCTAGATTGATGTGGCACAACCCGTTCGGGCATCGGAGCACTCAAAGTGCCATTTCAAGTCAAAATGACCCAAATGCCACTGGTCAACCCTTGGCTGACCAAAAGTCAAAGTTGGTCAAAATCATCCTAAGACAACATTTTTCATGTTTCTACATCAAACCTGAGCCACTCGAAGATTTTTGTCAAGTTTGACCCGAGGTTGACTTCCGAGGGCACCAAAAACCCTAATTTTGATCCAACTGTAAGAACAGGTTGGGGCCAGCGTCAATGCAAAGATTATTGAATTTCCTTTCCAACGACTATTCATAGGTTGAAATCGCAGTTAAAAACGCTGATATATCTCGAAAACTGTGTGGAGCGCGTTAGCACACTTCCCAAGGCCATAACC
The DNA here is from genome assembly GCA_023736055.1 of Quercus glauca. NCBI lineage: Eukaryota > Viridiplantae > Streptophyta > Magnoliopsida > Fagales > Fagaceae > Quercus > Quercus glauca. Next base: position 4,216,901 of record CM043315.1, read on the forward strand.
TTTGATTCGCTTTGAAATTTCAATTTTGGAAACTAGACATCTAGATCTTTCTAAGGACGCCAAGATCATCTTAATCGGAGTCGGAGAAGGCCTTCAAATATGTGATCTAAGTTAGGTGGGAAAAAGATGAAATTGCTGTTGTTAGCATACTTGACCCGGTGCACAAAAAGTGGCCACCAAGCCTTGGGAAGCAAGCCAAAAGCCTATTTAAACCCCCCAGACCCCTAGATTTAAAAAAAAAAAAAAAAAAAAATCGAGTTTGGGCATTTTGGAGCACTTTTCTGGGCAGATTCTCCCTCTTTTCCTCTCTAAATTCTCTCCCAAACACATAAAAAAGCCTTTGATTCCTCTCTTTTCTCTACAATCAAGAGGTAGAGTTCTTGCACTCTTTTTCCTCTCCGTGGTCTTAGGACCTTGGATTTGAGGTTTTAAGGGTGTAGATGTAGCTTTATCTTGCTTTATAATATGCTTTATTGCTTTCCATAGTATATCTCTTACTTTATCTTGCTTCCTAGCATATTTTATAACTTTCCTAGCATGTGTCCTTGCTTTCTAGCATGTTTTATTGCTTTAATGATGTTGGCTCACCCTTCTTGGGCTAGGATATGTCTAAATACCTTGTTTGTGCTTAGATCTACATGTTTAGGTGCTTTTTACCATGTTTTTGTTTATATCTACATGTTTATGTGCTTTTTGCCATGCTTATGCTTAGATCTACTTGTTTCTAGGTTTTTTTTCCATGTTTGTGCTTAGATCTATATGCCTAGGTGCTTTTTGCCATGTTTGTGTCTAGATCTACATGTCTATTTGTTTTTGGCCTTGTTCATATACTCCTTGCCATGTTTATGCTTAGATCTATGTGTTTATGTGCTCCTTGCCATGTTTATGTGTCTAGATCTACATGTTGGATGCTATGCCTAGTGCTTTCATAGCCTTTTATCTCATGTTATGCATTTTTCTTGTGTTTTGGCCCTTAGGTAGGGTGTAGATTTAGATCTTACGGTCTAGGCCTACATTTGTACACCTAGGCCTACATCAAAGGGTTCGGATCATTTCCTTTATGCATGTGTATGCTTGCTTGCTTGCATTACATCCATGTTTGTTTGGCTAGATATAGGTTCCTGCCATGCTTTGAACCCTCCGTGGGCTTGTGCTTGTTGGTCTTTGGGGCCACTTGCTTGTGTGGTTGTATCCATCCTTCTTACAATTTGTTTGGATGCAACCATTTGTGAGATACATCTCTATGATGTTGGTTTGCTTGATGCATACCTCTCTCTGCTCCATGCGATGTTATGCTTGCCTTGCTTGCTCTGTGCCCTCGTTTGGATCTCTTTGTTTCTTTGCATCTTTGCACGTGCCTACATGTTCATGCATGAGTCCTTGTGCTTGCTTGTGTTATCAAGCCTAATTCCTACCGTCTCATGCGGGTTCACACCCGTCCTTGATACACGAGACCCCGAGTCCCTTATAGGAATTTTGGTTGATGGCATGTGTGTCATCCATACTCATGTCGACACCTTGCGGTTGCTCGACCACCTATCGCAGCGACGCTCCCGTGCCTTTCATCTCTTAGTCTCGGTGCGAGAGTATATGGATATGGAGGAGGTGGTCGAGCTTTCAACTTGAGAATACGATAATGGGGATGCCCCATTTTCATGGCAAAAATTCAGTAGAGTTCTGCGTTTAGTGTGCTATGGCGCATCAGCAGGGTTTTGTGTTTGTGTATATGGCGTGCATTGACATGCTCGTACTGTGACGACTGAAGCCCTTCAAAGTGTTAAGCATGTTGATGCATGTTGCATACACGGGGAAACCAATGTCACTTGGTGACATGGATCAAGGATATCACACCACGATGATCATGCACACAATATAGCATGAATATGCACCTATGGTAATTGCCTTGAGCACATACCCACATTACAAGGTCAACAGCTCTCATGACTAGAGAAGGTCACTCACGTAGCCACGAGAGTCCATCATACAAAGTGCACAATCACCCACACATGCGTAGGCATATATATATATATATATATATATATACACATACATACATCATGTACAATGCTATCACACAGAGTAGGAAAGTAAACAGACATTGCCAATGTTCCAAGGGTATGGCCAAGCAAGGTGCAAGAAATGTAAAACAAACATTGCCATACCTAGGGAACGTGGCTCAAGCGAGAAGTAGGAAAAGTAAAAGGGTACAAGGAGAGGAGGAATCCTAATATATGCTATAGAGAAGAGGCTTAAAGAGAGAGAAAGAAAAAACTGCTCTTGAGGGTAGTAGATGCAAGCAAGAAGATGCAAGCCCACCGGGTACTCAAGGATTAAGATGTAGTAATTTACAAAGTGGCAGTCTTCATTCATGACTTTGTGTTACTACGAATATTTTATGAAGGGGTTGCATGTACAATAAAGTCTTGGGATATAATTTATTAATAAGGCCTAGAGTGCAATTATATTTATAAAGTGGTATTAAATATAATTAATGGTAACTTTGGACTTCTTAAGAGTTGACAGAAAAGCCCAAGGCCTATTGGAGCTGGTGTTTTATTTGTTCCCTTTTGGTCCCACTCCAAGCCATATACTAGATCCCAATTGGAAAGGCTTAAAAGGCTAGCCCAATTAGATAATCAGTTATAAGGAGAGAAACATACAAAATTTTTGTAAAAAAAAAAAAAAAAAACATGAAACGGTTTGTATGTGAGAGTTGGACACTCTTTAATTCTCTCTTGAACAAATTCATATAACTGATTGAGAGACCACACTTCTTGGACGTTAGTGGAATTGGAGTGAAGATTAATAGTGTTCCCAAGAACTTCTAATCTTTGTTTTGAAATTCACCATACCAAGGTACACTCTCTTGTTCTTATATTCTGAAATTTACATAGTACATGTTATCAATTGCGAATGAAGTAGATCCATTAATTTTCCGTTGCGTACATTTATATTTCCAATAGTTACATCCAAACAAGCCCTAGAGGGGACGGATGCAACCATACAAGCAAATGGCCTCTAAGGACCGACAAGCACAAGCCTACAGAGGGCGCAAAGCATGGGAAAGCCTAGATCTAGAGAGGCAAACATTGATACAAAGCATAGAAGCAAGCAAGTAAACCTAGACATGCATAAATGAAATGATCCAAACCCTTTGATATAGGCCTAGGTGTGCGTATGTAGGCCTAGACCATAAGATCTAGATCTACACCCTACCAATAAGGGCTAAAACTCAAGAAAGAGAAATATCAAGGGACAAAAGGGCTATAGAAGCACATGGCATAGTAACCAACATAGATCTAAGCACACAAGCATGGCATGGAGCATGTAAACACATAGATCTAAGCATAGGGACATAGATCTAAGCATAAACAAGGCAAAGAACACATAGGCATGTAGATCTAAGCATAAACATGGACAGGAGCCTAAAATCATGTGGATCTAAGCACAAACATTAAATTTAGACATATTCTAGCCTAAGAAAAAGCATGGAAATGGCATAAGCAAGGAAACATGCTAAGAAAAAGCATAAAGACATGCTAGGAAAAGCAATAAAACATATTATTGAACAAGAAAAAGTATAAAAAGAAAAAAGGGTGTGGATTGTAACTAAAAAAGCTACATTCACACCCCTAAACCTCAAATCCAATGTATGCAACCAAGGAGAGAAAGATTGGATGCAAGAACACTACCTTGAAATTATTGTGAAAAGAGAAGAATCAAAGGTGTTTGATGGTGTTTGGGAGAGAAATTAGAGAGAGGAGAGAGAGAATTTTCCCAGAAATTGCCCAAAATCTTTTTTTTTTTTTGGTGCAAAACGAGGAGTCTAGGGGCATTTATACTGGAAAAATGACCTTTTGGCTTTCGGTGCACCTTGTAGGGTTGCCCGCCACCACTGGCGGCCTTACAAGGATCGCAGGCCACCTTGCTGACATCAGCCATGTTGGCTTTTTCTTGGTCCAGCTTCTGATGCATATTTGAAGGTCTTTCTAGACTTGGATTGAGATGATCTTGGTATCCATGGAAAGTTCTAGATGTCTAGTTTCCAGAAAACTAAAGAAATTGAAAATCTTACGGTTGGATCAAACGTTATGACCTTCAGAAGCATGCTGATGCGCTTTGCACTATTTTCTGGATATCTCAACCGTTTTAACTTCGATTTCAATCCATGAATAGTCCTTGGAAAGGGAATTTGATAATAATCGCAATGACGCTAGTCCCAACCCTTTCTAAAGGTTAAATCAAAATTAGGATTTCTGGTGTCCTTGGGAGTCAACTTTGGGTCAAACTTGGTTAAAGTTGACGAAAATCACCGGGTAGCTTGGGTTTGATGTAGAAACATAAAAAAAATGTTATTTTGGGATGATTTTGATCGACTTTGAATTTCAGTCAACCTAAGGTTGACCAGAGGCATTTTGGTCAATTTGACCTGAAATGGCACTTCAAGTGCTTCGATACCCAAACGGGTTGCACCACGTCAGTCTAGATGTTTCCACGGTCTTGTGAAGAAAAGATTATATTTTTTGGAATTTTTGGAGTCTGGCACCAAATCAAGGGCGGACAAAATATGGTGTCTATAGCTGCCCATTCTTTATCGGACATCTTGAGTGCAATCAAAGATGTCAGATAAAGAATGTGTTTTTTCATTTTGTAGTCCCAAAATTGTGTGCAAAAACTGCACCATTCGTGGATCAAGGCCGATCTTACCTGACAAGGTTGAGCTGCTGCAGCTAATCTGGAAAAATTCTCTAATTTGGTCCAGGGTAAGAAACTCTCTCTTTGGCGCCCCCCCCCCTTTTTGGGTCAAAGGTCAACCAGTTAACGTTGACCAGGTCAACGCTAACCAGTGGCCCTTGTAGATGCACAGGGCAAACCTGGCGGCCCTATAAGGTGCGCCGGGCTACCCAGGCTGTGCAAGGCCTATAATTAGGCCTTAAAGCTCCATTTTGACTTCATTTCTTTGAATTCTCACTTCTAAAAATTTCTCTAGAGCAAGTTGTGGTCTAGCAGAAAAACTAAGTAGACATGAAAAACTATGCGTGATAAACGAAAATTTTGAGAGATTGAAAACATGATGACGATGCAAATTTGAAATAGGAGTAGTTTTGAAAACGTAGGATTAGACAACCACTGCCAAATTTGAATCCTGCTGAGATTAGACGACCATTGCTGAATTTGAAATTCGAAATGGCGGATAGGATTAGATGACCATTGCGGAATTTGAATCCTGCTGAGATTAGCCGATTATTGCCAAATTTGAACCTCGAAATGATGGATAGGATTAGAAGACCACCCGTCGAATTTGAATCCTGGTGAGATTAGATGACCACTGCTGAATTTGAACCTCGAAATGACGGATAGGATTAGACAACCACTGCCGAATTTGAATCCTGCAGAGATTAGACGACCACTGCCGAATTTGAACATCAAATTATGGATAGCATTAAACGACTACAATTGTATTTGAATCTTGCTGAGATTAGACGACCATTGCTGAATTTGAACCTCGAAATGATGGATAGGATTAGATGACCACTGCCAAATTTAAATCTTGCTGAGATTAGACGACCACTACTGAATTTGAACCTCGAAATGATGGATAGGATTAGATGACCAATGCTGAACTTGGATCTTGCTGAGATTAGATGACCACTGCCGAATTTGAACCTTGAAATGACGGATAGGATTAGGCAACCACTGTCGAATTTGAATCCTGCTGAAATTAGATGACCACTTTCGAATTTGAACCTTGAAATGATAGATAGGATTAGACGACCACTACTAAATTTGAATCCTGTTGAGATTAGACGACCACTACTGAATTTGAATCCAAAGAGAGAGATATTTTGAAAATTTTGACACTTTTGAGGCAAAGGAGATAGGATAAAACGATCACTGCCGAATTTGAATCACAAGAGAGAGGTATTTTGAAAATTTTGATACTTTTGAGGCAAAAGAGATAGGATTAAACGGTCACTACCGAATTTGAATCCCAAGAGAGAGGTATTTTGAAAATTTTGACAATTTTGAGAAAACATGACATTTTAGTATGAACATGCATGATATCTGTTAGGCAATAGGGTTAGACATACTTACCTGTTTATTCGCATTGCCATATGTATTGGGCTTACTAATCAATCTTGAATTTGCTTCCGCAGGTTATGTCTCGACGGGCAAGATCTGGCGGAGATCTTGGGAAGGCACCCGCCATTGTTCCATATCGAGTTGACTCATTTAGTAGTGACAACGATATTGTTTTGGCTAGGGTACAGGTTGCACGGACCTTTTAGAGGCGGATGACCTTGCGCCTCCTGGGGGCATACATATAGCACATTGCACTATGAGTCGATGTTCGGTGGAGATAGCTAGTGCCTCGTCTCAGTTCTGCACTGGTTCAGGAGGCAGTTCTTCATAGTTCCCTCAGACCGAGGAAGGAGGAGGCCTAAGGGGCGAGGAGTTAGATGATAAGCTCATGTTTGACATAGATGTTGACTTGAAGGTCGATGGTAGGGCCGGGCCAGGTTCAGGCGCTCTAAGGCGCCGTAGTTGTAGACCGAGGTTTCCTCCTTGTTTGTTTTGGGCTGAGGCCTATACTAGAGAGATCGATAACAGCATAGGCAATACTCATCTTCAGCATGGTTTGAAGAGGCATCCTTCTGCTTAGATTCTAAAGGCTTAGGTATGTTTCTTTTTCTCTTTCACTTGTCAAATCTAGGTGTGTAGGTATGCATGCTAACTAGTAGCTTTTTGATTTTGAGCGCGGGCCACTGATAGGATTCATGGTTGGGGAGCCTAGTCTTCATTCCTTCTTTGCTTGTTTGACTCCAGGACGGATGCGCGTTACCGTGGCTTTTTGATTGAGCATGGATTTGAGGAGTTCTTGAGGATCCTCTTTATTCCATGAGGCATGCGATACCAGAGACTTTGGTATAGCGATTCCACACAGAGACTAGCACCTTTCATCTGAGCTGTGGCAAGTATGCAGTGCTTCCGCTCAACTGGACAGCCATTTTGGGCCTTAGATTCAGTGGGTATCCGGTCTCGACCGAGTTTGTGGATTTTGATGTCACTACTAAGCTCTTGAGCATTCGCTATCCCCTTACCCGGGCTACAAGACAGTACTTTGGACCTACCAACGAGCCTCAGATACGTATGGAGTGTCTAAGGGTGAGCATACCCTAGGAGGCGTAGCCGGACAACATTGCTATCAAGTGTTTCTTCTTCTATTTCATCAGTAGTTGCTTGTTTGGCAACAACCTGTCGGTACTGACTTGCAAGTTGCTGGGAGCCGTGAGAGTAGTGTCAGATATAGGGGCCTATGATTGGGGGTCCCTTTCTTATGGATACATCGTCACTTTCTCGAGGCAAGCTTCATGACAGGGCTTCAGGAGCCTCGAGGGTTGCTGGTAGATTTTGACATGGTGGGCATATGAGTATATCCTAACCCTACGTCCATAGTATTCTGGCCTTTCGTTAGAGATATATTTTAGGGCATATGCCTGGTCCCTCTGCATGATCACCAGAGTTGTTTTGACACAGCCGTTCACTATTGGCACTACGTTGGATTGTGTCACTTGGGGCAAGATACTCAACAACCTCTAAGATGGGCAGTTGTTGGCTAGGTGTGAAGTCACCCCTGTTATAGCTAAGTCGCGTGTGCGACACTGGTTTTGTGCTTTATCATGCTGGGAGTTCTTCTTAGCTGAGAGGACTTACCATCAGGTCATACAGGCTTTTAGAGTGCCTAGGGACCCGCCTTGTGAGCTTTCTTGTTCCACTATGATTTTGGACGACCCTGACTATGGGACAGGCTCCTTTGAGGGCTTTGTCACGAAGGACACTAATTACATCACTTAGTTTCTATAGTCCTCAGCTGGACTTATTATGGATGATTGCCCGGTGAGTGGTGGTAGAGTGCTCGATGGCATAGCACGCGCTTGTCGGGCTTCAGAGGCCTACTTGAGGCTACATGTAGATACCCTACAGGCTAGGGTGAAAGAGCTTGAGGGCATGGTTGCTGTCAGGGAGGGATATGTGCAGGAGGAGATTACCAAGTCGCTAACTTGAAAGAAGGACCAATGGTAAAGAGAGAGGGAGGCCCATGTCGTTGCCATAAAGAGAGAGAGAGAGAGGTCAGCTCTAGGTTGAGATAGGCTTGCTTCGTGGGTACATCGGCTTTTTGATTGGCGAGATCTGGGGGCAGAGGATGCCTGTATCTCCTGTGCCTTATATTCCTGGTAGAGACCCTTCTATTCGACGACATGAGTCAGAGTATATGCCTGCTCTTCTAGGACTAGCTAGTAGTATGATATATGCCCCTTTAAATGATTGGACACGGGCCTTGTACTAGATCAGGCACCATTTTAGGCTCTGGGATATACCCTAGGCTCTTCGATAGATCGAACTCGTCCTTGTACAGGTCCCACTACGTGTGATGATGCCGATGATGGCAGCGCTGGGCGCTTTGTTGATGACACCGTTAAAGATGATGATTCCCCTTAGGCTAGCCATGTATTGTTGTACCATGATGATGTAGCCCTTGCGTAGGAATGTTTCATTTTTTGTACTTTGTAGACATTCTTGTATTTTGTAGACATTTCCCCTTCGTGGGCCATATATGTGTATTATTTTGGCTTATAGTGGGCCTTAATGTATGATATTGCCTCTCGGTAGGCTTCTGGACTGTATTTTTATATTGCCCCATAATGGGTCCTGATGTATAATATCGCCTCTTGGTAGGCTCCTGAGATATGCATGGATATTGCCTGTTGGTAGGCCTTAAATGTATGTTAATATTGCTTCTTGGTAGGCTCTTGATGTGTGTATGGACATTGCCACTTGGTAGGCCTTACATGTATGATTCTAGATTTTGCCTGTTGGTAGCCCCTTGATGTCTATATGAACACTGCCTTTTGGTAGGTCCTACATGTATGTTTCTAGATATCACCTGTTGGTAGGCACAAATGCATGATTCTTAATATCGCCTTTTGGTAGGTTCTTAATGTGTGTATGGACATTGCCTCTCGGTAGGCCTTACATGTATGATTCTAGATTTTGCCTATTGGTAGGCTCTTGATGTGTGTAACACTGCCTCTTGGTAGGTCTTACATGTATGTTTCTAGATATCGCCCGTTGGTAGGCTCGATTGCATGATTCTTGATATCGCATCTTGGTAGGCTCTTGATCTGTGTATGGACATTGCCTCTTAGTAGGCTTTACATGTATGATTCTAGATTATGCCTATTGGTAGGCTCCTAATGTGTGTATGAACATTGCCTCTTGGTAGGTCTTACATGTATGTTTTTAGATTTCGCTTGTTGGTAGGCTCTTGATGTGTATATGAACACTACCTCTTGGTAGGCCTTACATGTATGTTTTCCAGTAGCACTTTAGCATTTAGGAGCTAGTTGCACCACTGTGGTCACTTCGCATCGCACCGCATTTTCACGGGTTTACCAATAAAATTTGATGTTGATTGACCCACTGAGGGATATGGAAAGAGGAAAGACCCCATAAAATAAAATTGCCCCAGTATAGGTTTTATGCGGTTTTTATTATGACAGGAAAGGTTCTTGGTGGGATGGACCCGTTCTTGAGCATATCAATTAGCAGAAAATGGACTGAACCTCGCTAAATAAACTGCCCCAGTGTAGGGTTTTGTGTGGTTCTAAGATGATCAAATGACTTGAAGCAGGATTAGAATCGCACTGGACAATATGGATTTCTTGATAACCCTGATGATGATCATGGATTTCCCCAGAGGGATTTTGGAGGCGGAATGCATTGATTATCTCTGTTATCGACTGAATCGACCAATGCTTTGAGAAAAGTTCCCTTAAGGAATTAATCATTGCAATCTTCATACCATGGTGTATGGACTGCTATTAGTGATTAGGAATGGCCCTGGCACTGTCGCATTACATGTCTTGATGACAAGGGCTGAACCGACCCCTGAACTGGGTGAAATGGGTTTTGAAAATGAGGTTCAAGATATTCTGGGATGCCGAACGAGACTCGCAAAGATAAACTACCCCATTGTAGGCTTTGTGTGGTCTCGGTTGTGTGAAAAAAAAAATTTTAAAGGACAAGTTTGTTGCTGAACCTGCTGTGCATCACTGTTAGTGCAAAAACTAAGGGAATCTTTGCTTCAGAGCTGTCCAAAACCCTCTATCCTTTGGATTTAAGCTCAGAATAGGTGTGGGTTTGTGCCGGGGGCTTGAAAAACCCTAGCACGTGTCTTGAGGGGTGACGGCCATACAAGATGCACCACTTGAGGCCAGCGGCCCTACAAGGTGCGCCAGCCTTAAAAAGCGTGCATAAAGGCTGAGCACATCCTTAGACCTTCCAGATTTTGGTCTGTAACTTCTGGGGTCTTCTCCTACCCTTTTTCTTCAGTGAAAACTTCTAGAAACACCATTTTTCTTTGCTTTTCAACACGGTTCTGCATTAGAACACCAAATTCTTTCAGATTTGAGCATGGATGTTTTTGGGCTCAAGACATATGATACTGTGGTGGAGCTTAAGCGGGAGACTTTTCATGAGAGGGAGCTCAAGAGATGGTGGACTTCATTCTCTTCCTAGGATCGGGCTTATATCCAGCAGTTCCTCGGAAATGCCACTTCACTCTTTCACACTTCTTTGGATTGGCACTTACTGGAGGCCATAGTTACTTGTTAGGATCTCGCTTTGAGGTGCATCACCATTAGGGATGTGGACCTAATCCCTACTTTGGAGGAGTATGATTGCTTTCTTTCTCTCCCAAGCCCCACAAGTCGGGTTTACCGGCCATCGACTCGATCTCACTTTCGTAAGCGGTTGGCAGAGCTTTTAAGCCTAAAGACACCTGTTATGGATGTTCTAACCCGATATAGGAGCGGTTTAGGAGGAATCATCCCTTTCAATTTCCTGCTTTGTCGGTTTGGCAAAGTTGAATGTCTTGTTGCTTACCAAGGAGACTTTGTGGATTTAGAGGAGCATTGGACCTTCTACTTGTGCTAGGCCTTCATGGTGGCCTTCTTTGGCTTAGTGTTATTCCCTTCTCAGTCGGGTTCTATCAGCTTTGCAGTTCTACCCCTAGTGAGTACTTTACCTCTTAGCACTTCTTTTATTCCCTCTCTCCTCTCTAAGACTATTCGGTCTCTTTCTCTATATAGCAAGACGGGTAGTGGTAGGCTTGGTTATTGTGTGCATCTGCTACAATTATGGTTCTATAGTCATCTGAGTGTGATATTTAGGGCACAGCCTACTGGGTTCTTGAGGAAGAATAGAGTTAAGATCATTATGGCCCTTGATCTTCCTTTTACTAGGGACACATCTGGTTGGTTGCGGTATTTATTTGGCTTGGGTCCTACTGACTAGACATAGAGAGTCAAGTGGGGAGTTGCTAGGTGGTAATATTGGACCCATTGTGTTGGTTTGCTTGGCCTCCCTTTGGTGGGCATCTGGGGTTGTACAGGGTACTTTCTAGGTATGGTCTTAAGGCAGCTCAGGGGTAATCAGTATGTCCCTCGACTTAGTTATCTTTCTGTTATCACTTGTGATTATGGGCTCCAATATATTGACACAGTCATCATAGATCGCGCTTTTGGTTTTTGGTAGGAGCGTAGGTCGGCTATCGACTATCCTACTTGTCCTAGGGACGATCATGAGTGGTCTACTGTGGAGTTTAGAGAGTGGAGGGCCAATAGGGACCCATGCTTCACTGTTGATCTATCGGTTCTAGATCCTCTTGATCCCTGCTTTCCGGCTGATATATTGAGGGATTATACACTGGAGTTTGAGGTCAGAGTTGAGAGTACTCTTAGAGACCTGAGAGAGTGCCTGATAGAGGCTACTAGGGACAAGGATTACTACAGGGAGCTTCTTGACACCACAGTGGAGGATTATGATGAGATGGGGAGAGCCTATGAGGCTGAGCTCACCACCCTTAGGGAAAAGCTTAAGCAAAGGAGTCCGGCTCCTTTAGCCACGGAGGCAAAATGTATTCAGCTGAGATCCCAAGTCACTAGCTTAGAGGCTAGATCCTTCATCCATTCCACTTTAAGCTTAGAGTATGGGCCGGCTGATGAGCCTATAAGCCACAGTTGGCTTTTCATCACCTTCAGGCTGAGGTAGCTGAGAAGGAGGAGGCATTGAGAGTTGATACTGTAGAGGTTGGCACCTTGTAGGCTTTGCTTGATATAGAGAGGCAGGGCTGCACCTTGAGTCCCTGTATGGAGAGGGAGTTGGTTCGCCTTCAACATTCACATGCCGACTTAGGGAGATTACCAAAGATCTAGGCTTTGATGCAGCAGGGTTGCCTCGTACCCATTCCTTGGATGACCCGTTTCTTCTCACAGACCATTTGGGCCACGTTTGACTTGCTTGAGTCTTTTCTGTTTCTTTTCATTTCTGCACATAAGCTATATAGTTAGTATTCCACCATGTATGGAAAGGTCTGTCGTAAATTGCTAGGCAATTGCGTACGGCATTCCATTTTGGGTTCTTAAAGCATAGTTTAGTTTGTAAGGCATGCTTAAAAATGAAAAACCGATGGACACATAGATGTTTTTGCGTATATTGATTATTAGGGGATATTTATATCTATGAGATTTGTGTCTTGGATGCATAATAATGAATGCATGAAAGGATTAGAAAGGCACAAAATAGGCATGCTTAATGAATATGTGCGCAAATACTTTGAAAATGCAAGATTATACAAATGAAATGGTAAATGTAAGTCTATGCATATCAATATCTCTGGCTCCAAAGGATACATCCTGTTCCAGACGAATCTTTTCCTTTCCCATTGGGGTTCATCTTCCATTGGCATGGGCCATAAAATCTTTGAACAAAACCACATCGGGCCATGTGTGTTGCAAACAAAGAGTAACCCGGAGGGTGCATGTTTCTTCTCTTGATTTTGATCATAAACCTAAGCAGATTCAACTGACTGGTTTTTCTTTTAAAATGTGACCAGGCCAAGGTGGTTGCTTAGGTACCTCCACTGGGAAGGATCAAGTCATCACGTAGTTCAATTGACATTTTTGATGGCCTTAATTCTTGCCTAGACCACCTTTTCGGGTTTTTAATCTTGCAGGCTCTCTCATGCTCTTTCTTTTGCTCTCATTTTACATAAACCGCCCTTTCATGTTTTGAATCTACCTTTTCATATATATATATATATATATATATATTTGTATTTTCTTTGCTCTGTTTGTTTTTTTTTTTGGTCTGTTTACATTAGAATGTAGAAAAGTGGTTACACTTGGAAGCACCCTCATGTAAAGTACTATAAGACAGGATCAGAATTGGTGGGCATATTGAAGTCGTTTCCATCCATGTCGGCTAGGATTAAGGCTCCTTTGGAGAAGGCTTTCTTCACCACATATGGGCCCTCGTCAAATGGGGAAAATTTTCCTTTGTGATTAGGCATGGTCTGGTTGCACTTTCTCAAGACTAGGTTGCCTTCTTCAAAGACTCTGGGTCTAACTTTCTTGTTGAATACTCGCTCAACGCGGCATTGGTACAACTGTCCATGGCGCATTGCGGTCATGTGCTTCTCATATATCATGTTCAATTGCTTGTAACGGGAACGAGCCCATTTAGCTTTTGACAGCTTTGTCTATGATAAGATTCTGAGAGATGTGATCTATACCTCTACGGGGAGGACGGCTTCCATGCTGTAGACCAAGGAATATAGGGTTGCACTTGCTGAAGTACGAACAAAAGTGCGGTAAGCACACAAGGCGAATGTCAAAAACTTCTTTATGTTCTTGTTGGCGGCTTCTATTGCACCATTCATCTGAGGATGGTAGGGAACTGAATTTTGGTGTTCGATCTTGAACTATTGGCAAAATTGCTAGATTATTTTCCCATTTAGATTTTTTCCATTATCTGTAATGAGCTCTCTTGGTACGTTGTAGCAGCAAATGATGTTTTGTTTTGAGAATCGGGCCACTACAGCTTGGGTGATGCTTTTGTAGGAAGAGGCGGCTTCCACCCACTTGGTGAAGTAATCGATGGCCACCAAGATATACTCATGCCCATTGGAGGTTTTTGGAATCATGAGTCCGATGACGTTCATTTCTCGGGCTGAAAAAGGCCATCGCGTTGCTAGAGAGTACAGAGGCTGAGGAGGAGCATTCTTTCTATTTTGATAGACTTGGTAACGATGGTGCATCCTTACATGCTTGATGTAGTCACTTTCCATGGTGAGCCAATAGTAGCCGACTCTCATGATTTTTTGGGCCAATAGGGGTCCACTGGCATGGGTTTTGAGCAGGCCTTTATACATCTCTTCCATCAAATGGTTAGCCTAGGGGGCATTTATGCATTGAAGCAAAGTTGTATCGTGGTTCCTCTTATACAAGACTTCCCTACTTAAGAAGAATTGGCACGCCATGCGCCTGATAAATTTCATCTCACTATCCATGGCTCTAGGCGGGTATTCACCATTCTTGATATAAGCCTTGATATTGTGGTACCATGGCTTCCCATCGACTTTAGTTTTGATGTTCATGCATTCTTCAATATTCATGTAGTAGGCTGGCATGCTGCAGACCTCTATGTGCAATTGTAACATATCATCTCCTTCTGCCAACTTGACCATGCTAGCTAGGGTTGCTAAAACTTCTGCGAACTGATTGTGTGCTTCGGGCAAGTAAGCAAAGGTAATGTTTTAGAACTTAGGGATTAAATGGCTTATGCACTTCTGATAAGAAATCAACTTGGTGTCTCGAGCTTGCCACTTTCCCTCTCTTTGGGAGATGATCAATAGGAAATCTCCAAAGACGCTTAGATCATAAGTGCCAAACTTTAAGGCAAATTGCAAGCCTACTATGCACGCCTCGTACTCTGTGACATTGTTGGTGCAATCAGAATTTAGCTTGACTGAAACAGGGATTTGTTAGCCCTTCGGGGATACTAGAACTGCTCCCACTCCATTTTCAGTGGTATTTGCAGCTTCATCAATATAAAGCTTCCAACGCCATGGTTCTACATTGCTTGGTTCTGGCTCTAGTGCCAAAATATTCTTATATGGGAAGAAAGATTCTGAAAATTCTGGATCGTTCAATTATCCTTTTTCTAGCCAAAATGACCAAAGTGCCCTTGGTCAACCTTGGGTTGAACAAAGGTCAAAAAATGTCAAAATCATCACAAAACAACATTTTCCATGGTTTTATATCAAACTCGCTCCTCCGAGATTTTTAGCAACCTTGGCCAAGTTTGACCTGAAGTTGACTTTTGGTGGGCCCTAGAAACCCTAGTTTTGATCTGGCAGTCATAATGAGTTGAAACCAATTCCATTGTGAAGATAATCAAATTCTCATTCCAATGACTATCCATGGGTCGAAATTGGAGTGAAAATGGTTGAGTTATTGAGAAAACTGTGAAAAGCGCATTAGCACACTTCTTGAGGTCATAACTTTTTATGCAACCATTGGAATTTTAATTTCTTTAGTGTTTTGAAAACTAGACATCCATATCTTTCTAGGGACACCAAGATCACCTTAATTGGAGTTTGGAAAGACCTCCAAATTCTCGTCCAAATTTGGCACCAAAAAGTGAAACTTGGACGAATTTGCCGATGTCATGATGACATCAGCCCGGCGCACCTTGTTGGGCCGCGGGGCCCAGCCGATGCACCTACAAGGTGCACCGTGCCTTGGAAAGCATGCCAGGGGCTATAAATAGCCCATGGCATCCCAGATTGGACCAAAACCGAAAAATTGAGTTTTTGGGTTTTTTTGGGCATTTTTCCTCTCATCTGAACACATTTCTTCCCCAAAAACACACAAAAAATACATCAAAGTTTCTTGATTCTTCTCTCGTCACTAAAAACACAAGGTAGTGTTCATACCCTCCATCTTCCACTCCTTGGTTCCATACCTTGAATTTGAGGTTTAAAGGGTATGGGTGTAGCTTTTTGGCTACTATCCATACCCCTTTTTCTTTAAAGCTTCATCAAGCTTTCTATCCTTTCTTTTTGCTTGAATAACATGATTTATTACTTTCTTTAGCATGTTTCTTGCTTTATTTGTGCTTCTAGCTTAAATCTCCTTGCTTTTTATGCCTTATGCCATGTTTTATGCTTAGGTCTACATCCTTACATGCTTATATGATTAGATTTACATGTTTTCATGCTTTATGCCATGCTTTCTATGCTTAGATCTTCTCTTTCCTATATATATATATATTTAAAGTTAGATCCACATGCTTCCATGTCTTATACCATGTGTTCTCCTATGCTTTTATGCTTACATCCACATGCTTAGATGTACATTCACATGCCCACATGCATATTTCCATGCTACGTGTAGATCAGTGTGTTTACATGCTTAGATTAATGTTCTTTGCAAGCTTTATGCCATCATCTATGTGCTTGTGCGCTCCATGCCATGTTCGTGTGCTTAGACCTAGGCTATGTTTGTCATGCCATATGCTATTGTAGCCGTTTTGTCGCTTTGTCTCTCTTTCTTGTGTTTTGGCTTATTGGTTCTGACCTGATCTAGACCCTATGGTCTTTGTTATCGTCCATACACCAAGGCCCACATCAAAGGGTTTGGATCACCCTTATTTGCATGTCTATGTTTTCTTGCTTCTATGCTTTATCTTCCATGTTAGCCACTCTAGTTCTAGGCTTTGCCATGCTTGACGCCCTTAGCGGGTTTATGGTTGTGTGATTACATCCGACGCCCGTGAGGCCTTGTTTGGATGTACCCATTTGGGATACATCGCCATGATGCCGGTTGCTTCGTGCTTACCTTTCTCCTTTTCCACTCCGTGCGATGATATACTTGTCATGCTTGTTTGTGCCACCCATTGGCTTTCTATGCATCTTTACACACTTGCTTACATGTCCATGCATGAGTCTTGCTTGCTAGTGTGTCGTCCATGCTTTAACACAATGGAGTTATGGGCAGTTGATCCAAACCAACATTTATCCCTCATGGAGTTATGTCTATGCTCTTTTGCTTGTTTGTCTTCCTTCTTGTTTGCTCTCTTGCTTGTTTGCCTTCTTGTTTGTTTGCTTGCTTTCTTGTTCCTTTGCTTGCCCTGTCTATCATGCTTATTAGTTTTATGCCTCTTCATATGCTCTTTGCATCTTTTCTTTGCATTGCTTATTTGCTGGTCTCTTGTCTTTGCCTCTGCGTGTACACACACGGAGCAAGGACGCATGGAGCTAGGGCACGATCTCCCAAGTGCAAGCAAAAAAGGTGAGGATGCGAGCATGTGGATATAAGCCAAGCGGCTGTGTTCAGTAGGTTTAGGGGTCTAGCCTTTCCCATTTGGTTATGTACTCTTTTAAACCCCCTTCCTTCCTCCCTCATTTCTCTCTTAGATGGGTTGTATTAGGTATATCATGCCATGTACCATTCGTCCTTATCTCTAGAGTATGACGACCCCTGTTTACTTTCCTGCACCTATATTTTAGGCATGCTCTAGGAATGTAGGAATTTACTTTCCTGCACTGTGTGCTAGCATTGTGCATGATGTATGTATATATATACCTGGTCTCCCCTTCCGTTGTGATTGTTGTAGTCCATGTCACCTAAGGCGAAGCGATGCCTAATTTTTGCCGCAAAAGTAAGGTGACATGTTGCCGGATTTTTGCCATGGAAATCTGGTACTTTGCCCGAATGCCTTAGGAAAGCATAGATTGGGACCACACCCACTTAAAAGCCAAACCTCAAAGCCCCCATGCATGCAAAGCCCCGAAAGCCAATGCCAAAATTATATTTTTACTGCCAATCTCTGAAAATTATGGTTTTATCAAAACAAAGGACTGTCCTTAGACAAGCGTTGTGGGGTGCCTAACAGCTTCTTCACACATAACCAAACTTCCAGACTCAAGAATCAAGATTTTTTTGCCATCCACATTAGATTAGGAGAAATGCCCTTTTTCTTAGCCTAGGATTGGTAATAAAATTGACTAGAAACAGGTGACTAATCACACCTTAGAAAAACCTAATGATTGGTGGCGACTTCCTTTACCTTTCTAATTCCCTTAAAATTTGGCCAAGATTCCTGCCACACCTCCAAAGGTAGACAAATACCCTCCTTCTCTGAAAGAGAGAGCACCTGAAGCTCCACACAAACCACGCACAATCATCGATAGGGCCTCCAACGAACCGCGCGCGCTCGGGAGCATCGCCACAGCAGGTGGTCGAATGAAGTCCCCGACAGTTCTCCATTTTAGGCCGAGCATTGACAGATTGGCGACTTCACCAGGGGTCAATGAGCGTTTAGCCTTTAGAGCTTTTTATGAAACCATAATCTTTCGACATTGGCTTTCAAAAACATAGAAATTGGCATTAGCCTCCGGGGCTTTCCTTCTGGAAAAGGCTTTTACTTTATCCTAGTAGACTATCTTCAAAAAGAGCAAAACTGCTTTCCAACAAAGGGTGTGAGGTGTTTTCATGGGACTTTACAGCTTTTCTCACATGCTTTACCACTTTCCTCACATGCTTTACCGCTTTCCTCACATGCATTACAGCTTTCCTTCACATGCAAACATAGTCCAGCAAAACTTAATTTTCACTACACCTTTTTTTGCTTTATATATATATATATATATATATATATATTTGCTGTGTTTGGAAAAGCCTTTTCCCTTCATTAAGGATTGCATGACATCTACACCCTTTTTGAGCCGAACCCGAGCTTCGCACTACTGGCGTAGTCACATCTCTTTGGGGATTTCATCACCCCATCTGCAGATGCCCAGACACAAACATCGGCAGTGTTACCTATAGGTAGATCTGGGGTTGACTTTGTAGGCACTTCTGGGTCCATAGGTTGACAAGAGTAGCTGAAAGGGCCCCTTAGATCCTTCCTGCCCCACAACTCCATCCCTAAGGGTTTACAACCCTACAAGGGCACTCATGCATACACTAAATGGTTCTATCACCTAATTGTGCAAAGATAAAATCTGTGGCAAGTAACCAAAACTCCTCAGGAGGAAATGCTGCTGAAAAACTGTTAAGAATCCCAAGACATTATGAGTTCAAGAATTCTCCCAAGAGAGATCTAAATCATCAAAGAGATCCAAATCATCAAACTCCTTAGTATGGCCACTAGTTTTCTATTTACATTACTTGCTAGCTCCTGTGTCCCATTTGTTTTCTTTTGGGCATCCTTGGCCCATTTGCTTTCCTTGGGCTTCCTTGGCCTTTTTCCTAACTTTGCATTCTCATAGGCTTTTACTAACTTCATTGGGCTTCCCCGACCCAATTACCTTATCCTCATTCTTGGGGCTCATGGGCTTGCCATCAACCCCTTACTTTCTTTGCTTGCATTACTTTGTGCCTGCTATGGCCCATTTTTACTTTTCTACATCATATATTGCCCATGGGTTCGCTACGTCTCTCTTTTTGGGCTTTTTTAAGCTTGCTTGCTTCCTCAAGGACCATTTGTTTATTTCATAGGCCTGTGATCCATTATTCCAGCCGTTTGGGCTTAATGGTTTTTCTATCTATTTACCAACTCCTTTCTGCCCGTGTTACTGGGCTTCTTCTTTCCTTTTGACTTCCAAAATGACCATCAACAATCTCCAACAAGATGTGAGGATCAGGTTAATGTGTTGATAAAGAATAGAGGTCAAATGGGCTCATTCATTATAAGCCTCCCTACGGCTCCATATCTTCATGGAGTACTGTATCCTTCTCTGTCACTAAACAAAGGCAATCTAGGAAGCGGCATTTCCCAGTCAAGTGGCACAACTGCCTTGGACCTTTTGTCAGTCCCGTTATCCATGCTATTGCCAATACTGTTAAAGGCAAAGTTGGTAGAATTTATGGCATCTGAGATCCAACCAAAACTTTCATTAGAGATTTACAATTCTGAAAGTCATTGTGACTCTCATAGGGCGATGGTTGGCCACTCCATTGACATGTGCAAGCAACTCAAGTAGGAGGTTCAAGGTCTTATCAAAGGTGGCTGGTTAGAGCCCGAAGTGTATATGTCCACATCAACCAAAGAACTAGATATTTAGATGGTCCTTACAAGGAAATTAAGATCCATCCTCGAAAGCTTGAGCTTATGCGCCCAAGCAGTTGGACAGTTGAGCCATGTTTCTCAAGAGGACACCCAACTTGAGGCAGCACTAAGTTAGCCATATACTGTGGAAGAAGTCCCCTAAAACCAAACATCATCTCACTATCTTTATGCTTTTGTTATTCTCTCATTTCCTATTTCCTTTATGTCATTATGTTTGAGCATGAGACAATTTAAATTCAGTTTGTAACTAAGTTTTGAGACTCTTCTTGAGCTCTAAGCACATTACCTGAGTGCCATGCGCGATGGTGATCCCTTTTATTAGTATAATATTTTGTCCTACTAGGGTTTGTTTTTCTTGGACAGTTTCTAACTTCCCCACTTTTGTTTCCATGATTGACTCAATAGGGTAAAATATGGGAAGTCCAAACATCTCTATGCAAGCGTTACCAAAATCTTGAGGACGTGCTCCAAATTTAATCCCAAGCACAAAATAATGAACGGATGACAGCTTCAAGGGTCTGATCTTAGTGGGAGACACATGGATTCAACTGTTCTTATTATGATACTGGGGCAAATTTTTAGTGATCTCATTCCCATAAGACCACTAAAAATCCATCTTGTGCACCCTCTACATTATCCATGAAGGCTAGCTACCACAAACCTAGGAGCAGAATTTTGCCAAAAAATCAGAGTTAATTCGTACAATTTGCAAGCTCCTTTGTCAAGACATCTTAAAAGGGTGAAAAGAACCTAACATCTCTTAAGCAGGATCAAACAGCTCAAGTTTCGTTAGCATTAGCTTGCCTCAGTAAACTTTTCCTTAGAGTCTTCCTCAGAAAAATCTTCTTTTACCTCTAGGTAGTGTAGGCGGTTCCTTCAAGTCTTCCTCAGAAAAAACTTTCTCTCACTTTCGGGTCTTCCTTAAAAAAAATCCTCTCGTTCTCCAAGTATTCTGGGATGTCTTTGTGTATCTTGATATGTGAATCCTCACACCCTTCAGTTGAAAATCTCACTAAGTTGTGAAAGTGATCGAGAGACCATGGAAAACGTCACATTAGGGCAGCATTTTCCGCACGGTCTCTCTTCTCCGAATGGACTTCTTTTCAACAGCCTCAACAACATCTTAAACTTTAGCAAGGACCACAATCACAATTTCTTTGCAAAGCCATTAGAAGATCTTTTAGCTTGCTCGAAGCATTCCTTGGAAGCCTGACTTCTGCGTTGACAATGGAAAATGGCGTACCAAGCCTACCTTTAGGGAGAATCATGAACTATCTCCAGTTTTATTTGATCTTGCCATGAGTAAAGCATTCATTTAACTTGGACCATTTCCTTCTCAGGAACATTCAAACAGTATTGGGACCACCTCAGTCATGGTGATTCACTTGACAAATCTCAAATCCATGAGAAATTAGCTCTAGCTACTTCAACAATACAATGTTAGAACTTGCTCGTAATGAGTGCCCACAGGGACATGCTTTAATCAAGCCAATGAGACGTCATCTAAGCATTTGTGATAGAACCATTCACCTGCTCAACATTTGGGCGATAGTGCCCCATCAAAATTTTAGGAAATTGCATTAACATCCCTTCTTGTTGTACTCATATCGCCTTTATTAGGTCTCTAATATGGCACATTGCCTTGACAGGTCATTTCGATGATTGACATGAAAATGAAGTTTGTTACTTGTGCCTCACAAGAATCTTCACCTTAGATAAGAAAATCTTTATCCCAATATGTATGCCAAACATGGAATCAATCATTTAAGGCCTCTTTGTGAGCTGTAGACCTTCATTCCCCAAGTGGATCTTTACAAAAGCTTCTGGGTATTGGGAATACCATCCATCGGAAACATTGGAACCCAAGTTTGACCTTGTTACTTATCTCAGCATTATCTCAACAAAACCTTCTCCCATCTTGGTTGGCTTAGGTTTGTTGCAATCTTGTACCCATTTTTCAAAAACATAGATTTTTCAAAATGAGATCAAAGCATAAAGGTTCAAATTAAAACATCAAATCATGAAAATCTGTGTTTTGAAACGCATGCATCTTTTAAGAGCGGCAAGTCAATGCCAAAACCACTTTTGTGGGAAAAGAGTTGTTTAAGTGAAGTGGTTGTCCTTTACTAGGGATAAGGGGCATGTGATCCCCAAACGCTAGTTTCATGACGTCACATCCCAACAACTTTACATTCATGAAACATTCACCACTTTTGCAAAGTGCGTATTCTTTTCTTGACAATCAACCCCCTTAGGGAGGTTTTACCCAAGATTGGTGTGGACCCTGAATTAGTGAATGACCATATGTTCAAGTTTCATTTACCAATTGATTGGATTTGAAATGATGGAGAATTTGTTTCAACTATCAAAACAGTTATGTCACTTGATAGCCCTTTTGAACCAGAAAGAAAATGTTTTTCAAAAATCACCCAAATTTATAATTTGGCACATAAGATCCTAGGGCTAAGAAGTAAGCGCTCAGGATGATGGAAAAAGGCATTCATTTCACTACCGTATCACTTACAGAGAAATATTCCTTGCTAGCCCAATTGAGCCTATTGAATTCTTTTCTTGTTTAACCTAGTTAAGGATTACCCCCCACACTGGGGCGAGTTAGATGCTTACAAGGACCTCATGCTAGGTGACTTCCAATATTTGAGTCCATCAAATGAGTCTCTAATTAAAAAAAAAAAAAAAAAAGAAAGAAGAGAAAAGAGCCCAAATCGAATGACAAAAGTCATGGGCAATCAAGTCAAATAAAGTCCCAAGTGAAGAAAGGGGAAAAAATTAAGCCCAAAACAATCAAGAAACATGGGCCAAAGAAAATCAAAATGAAAGCCCCAAAAATGAAATTCAAGAGATTGACTCAAATTGAGGATTTAGTCAAGCATGAAAGGCACCCTAAAAAGATTCTCAATGAAGTGTAATCCTTGACTTTAGGAAACCCTTCAAAGAATTTCACAGCCAAAATATCCTCCCATAAGCCAAGGAAACCCATATCCTTACAATACGGTCCTGAGAAAGTCCTACCTGATTGAGAGCGACTGCTTAGTCTAAGAAGCTTATGCCAAATAATCACCCACATATGAAAGCTTTGAGCCTGATATCCTTCACTTCAAGCACCCAACTAACCCCAAGGCCACGTTACAACCTAATGAAGACCTCACTGGTCATTGAGGATCAGTTGGTTGCAGGACATTGAACATTTTGTCAATCATTGATAACAGAATCATCCTCATATGCCAAGGCGTCTTGCCTCAAAAAAGGTAAGGTCCTCTCCCAACCCACCTGAAGAGTTCAAAAGGCCAAACACATCTTTCCAGTTCTCCCTGCATAAGCATAAAAAGGGACACCCACTCATTTGATAAGCACAAGCACTTTGCTAAAAATCCTTGCTTGCAAGCATGTTCCCTATTCAGGGTAAATGATAACCATCGAGCACATACACTCATAAACTACATAGGAAACACAGCCTTAGCAAGCCCCTCTTGTGGTACATGCATTCAAACAGATTTTCATGATTATGAATGAATTTCCAAAATTTGTGAACTTGATTTTTAAAACCAATCGAAATAGAAGGGAAAAATAATGACCCTCAAAGATTTCAAATAACAAGTATTTCAAATCCTCCCAAACCTTGTAAGTCCAAAAAAAAAAAAAAAATCCTTGAAGGTTATTTGTTTCTTCCCCAGGAATTTCCAGAAAAAATGAGGTTTTAAGATTGCAACAGCTTATGCAAGTCTCCCTTCATCATTACTAGGCATCTTCATAAAAGACCTAAACCCAAAAGATTCAAACGCTCAACCCCAGGTTTTAAATACCATCTGAGCATCATTGCCCTAAACACTTTTCGAGCTTCTCGAACTCATCCCAATAGAGGATGCCTGAGTCATTGCTTCAGGGTTGGCCCCAGGCTCAATCTTGATACTAGGGCAGTTTTATTTCTGACATTTTCTAACCATAGTTGGTATTCCCTTTATCCAGTGCAATTCAAGATGTCACAAGGAGAAGGAAGAATCTCTCCCCGTGAGAGCCTGAGTAGGTGCCCAACATGCACAATACATCAAGACCACACGGAACTTAACATTCAGGCAATTTTTGTGTAGCTATGACCAAGAGTGTTAGCATTTCCAAGAGCGAATCTTGCCCAGAACTTTGAATCCAAAATTCAGTAAACCAAGGAACCCATTGTGGTATAATCATCCAGAACATGTTCAAACCCATGTCAATTTGGTTCGCCGATCCAGAACCCCGCAAAATCCTACACTGGGGCATTTTATTTTGCGCGGTTCCATTCACTTTGTGCTAATCAGTATGCAAGAACGGGTCCGTCCCGCCAGGAACTTTTCCTCTCATGTCAAGAATTGCACAACCTAAATTGGGGCAGTTTTATTTTGTGCCATCTCTCCCTTTTTCACCTCATTCAATGGATTGATCGCTATCAGATTGAATCAGTAAACCCGTGAGGATAGGGTGCAATGCAAGTGCTACCAATATCACACGTGAAGCTTGTTGAAAGGTGATTTTTGGAATTGTACATGTAAGTCCTACCTAGAGGCATTGTTTCATACACACATTAGTAGCCTATCTAGAGGCATTGTTTCACACATACAGCAGCAGCCCTTTGAAAGGTGATATCTAGAATCATACATGTAAGTCCTACTTAGAGGCATTGTTTCGTACGCACATCAGTACCCTACTTAGAGGCGTTTTTTCACATATACAGCAGCAAGCCTTTTAAAGGTGATATCAAGAATCATACATATAAGTCCTAACTAGAGGCATTGTCATTCATATACATTAGCAGCCCTCTCAAAGGTGATTTCCTAGAACTATGCATGTAAGCCCTAATCAGAGGCATTATTTTTCACATATATCAGCAGCCCCTTCAAAGGCACTTTTCCTAAAGTCATACATCATCCTTCTCAAAGGCAATTTCTAGAATTATACAAGACCCTTTCCACACTTCCACGATGTAGGAACTTCTCCACGCTACCACGGCGTAGGGATCTATTATAGTGCTTGATACCTAACAACGGATCAGCACAATCTTCTATGCTTCCACAGTATAGGACCCTTTCCACACTTCCACAGTGTAGGAACTTCTCCACGCTACCACGGCGTAGGAATCATTATGGTGCTTGATACCTAACTACAGATCAACACAATCTTCCATGCTTCCACGGTATAGGACCCTTTCCACACTTCCACGGTGTAGGAACTTCTCCACGCTACCACAGCATAGGAATCCATATGATGCTTGATACCCAACAACGGATCAGCACAATCTTCCATGCTTCCACGGTATAGGACCCTTTCCACACTTCCATGGTGTAGGAACTTCTCCACGCTACCACGGCATAGGAATCATTATGATGCTTGATACCCAACAACGGATCAACACAATCTTCCATGCTTTCACGTTATAGAACCCTTTCCACACTTCCACGGTGTAGGAACTTCTCCACGCTTCCGCGGGTAGGAATCATTTATAAGGCGTGCTATTTAGATATCCTCTATCTTCACCTAATCCTATTTTGAGGCTAACTAGTGGCGGTGCCGTATGTCTCCCCATCCCACAATCACCAAGTTCCTAAAGAATCCTAAGTTCCCAATCACCAGGTAAGTCTCCTTACTTTTGCCTAGCATTTTATTTTCTACATCCATAGCATCCACCATTTGCATGTTTTTCTACCTACCCCCCCAAAAAAAAAAAAAAATCTAGCATGCTTTCTTAGTTGCATTGCTACTAACAAATTTGTAGAAAAAGAATGAAATTTTTGCCCAGTATTAAGAAATAGATGCAAAGAAATTTATTGAAGAAGCAGCAGCTTGACCACATCAAGTAAAAAGCTGGTCTCGATCCATGAATAGCCTTTGCACGCAATTTAGGGGTGACAAAATGCAAAATTGCGTTCTTTATCCGACACCTCTCATTGCACTCGAGATATCAGATAAAGAAGGGGCAGTTATTAATACCGTATTTTGTCCACCCTCGATTTGCGTGTTGGACCCTGAAAAACCCAAAAATATCATTTTCTCTCCATGGGGTCACAAGAATATATATAATGGCGTGGCACAACCTGTTCGGACACTGGAGCTTTCAAATTGCCTTTTTTTAGCCAAAATGATAAAAATACCCTTAGTCAACCCTAGGTTGACCAAAGGTCAAACAATGTCAAAATCCTCAGAAAAAAAATATTTTTCATGGTTTTATTTCAAACCTGAGCTCCTTGTATTTTGACCAGGTTTGACCCAGAGTTGACTCTTGATGGGCCCTAGAAACCCTAATTTTGATCTGGCCCTTAGAATGAGTTAAAACCAATTCCATTGTGAAGATAATCAAATTCTCATTCCAATGACTATTCATGGGTCGGAATTGGAGTTAAAACAATTGAGATATTGAGAAAATCGTGAAAAGTGCATTAGCACGCTTCCCGATGTCATAACTTTTGATCAAACTGTTGAAATTTTAATTTATTTAGTGTTATGAAAACTAGACATCCAAAGCTTTCCAGGACACCAAGATCGCCTCAATCAGAGTTTGAGAAGACCTCCAAATTCGCGTCCAAAGTTGGAACCAAAAAGTGCAACAGGATGAATTTGCCGATGTCACGATAACATCAACCCGGCACACCTTGTTAGGCCGCCAAGCCCAGCCAGCGCACCTACATGCCTTATGCTTTATATGTCTATTTGTATTTCCTACATGCCTTATGCTTTATGACATGTTTAGATCATTCTTTCTTATGTGTTGATGTTGGGATCTATATGCCTACATGCTTGATATCATGTCTATGGTTATGCCTTGCTTAGATCTACATGCTTCTATGCATGTTCTATGCTCCTATGCTTATGTCCTATGTCGTCACATGCTTGTATGCTTGGATTTGTGTTCTCCCATGCTTTTATGCTTACATCCACATGCTTAGATGTACATTCACATGCCCACATGCATATTTCCATGCTTATACTTGTAGATTAGTGTGTTTACATGCTTAGATTGATGTTCTCTATATGATTTATGCCATCATCTATATGCTTGTGCGCTCCATGCCATGTTTGTGTGCTTAGACCTAGGCTTTGTTTGTCATGCCATGTGCTACTATAGCCCTTTTGTCACTTTTGTCTCTCTTTCTTGTGTTTAGGCTTATTGGTCGGACCTGATATAGACCCTATGGTCTTTATTATCGTCCATACGCCAAGGCCCACATCAAATGGATTGGATCACCCCTATTTACATGTATATTTTTTCTTGCTTCTATGCTTTATCTTCCATGTTAGCCACTCTAGTTTTAGGCTTTGCCACGCTTGACGCCCTTAACGGGTTTGTGGTTGTGTGACTACATCCAACGCCCGTGAGGCCTTGTTTGGATGTAACCATTTGGGATACATCGCCATGATGCCGGTTGTTTCATGCATACCTTTCCCTTTTTCCGCTTCGTGAGATGATATGCTTGCCATGCTTGTTTGTGCCACCCGTTGGTTTTCTATGCATCTTTACACGCTTTCTCACATGCCCATTCATGAGTCTTGCTCGCTAGTGTGTTGTCCATGCTTTAACACAATGGAGTTATGGGCAGTCGATCCAAACCTACATTTGTCCCTCATGGACACCACCTTTTGTTTGCCTTTTGCTTGTTTGCTCTCTTGCTTGTTTGCCTTCTCGTTTGTTTGCCTTCTCGTTTGTTTGCTTGCTTTCTTGTTCCTTTACTTGCCATGTCTATCATGCTTATCAACTTTATGCCTTTTTCATATGCTCTTTGCATCTTTTCCTTCCATTGCTTGTTTGCTGGTCTCCTGTCTTTGCCTTTGCATGTACACACACGGAGTAAGGATGCATAGAGATAGGGCACAGTCTCCCAGGTGTAAGCAAAAATGGCAAGGATGCGAGCATGTGGATATAAGCCAAGCAACTGTGTTCAATAGGTTTAGGGGTCTAGCCTCTCCCATTTGGTTATGTACTCTTTTAAATCCCCTTCCTTCCTCCCTCATTTCTCTCTTAGATGGGTTGTATTAGGTATATCATGCCATGTACCATTCGTCCTCATCTCTAGAGTATGGCGACCCCTGTTTACTTTCTTGCACCTATATTTTGGGCCATGCTCTGGGGATGTAAACATTTACTTTCCTGCTCTGTTTGCTAGCATTGTGCATGATGTATGTATATATGTATCTGCTTGCCCCTTCTGGTGTGATTGTCACAGTCCATGTCACCTAAGGCGAAGTGATGCCTAATTTCTGCCATGAAAGTAGGGTGACATGTCGCCGGATTTTTTCCGTGGAAATCTAGTACTTTGCCCGAATGCCTTAGGGAAGCATAGATTGGGACCACGCCCACTCAAAAGCCAAACCTTAAAGCCCCCATGCATGCAAAGCCCCAAACACCAAAATCATATTTTTACTGCCAATCTTCAAAAATTAATATTTTATCAAAACAAAGGACTATCCTTAGGCAGGCATTTTGGGGTGCCTAACACCTTCCCCACATATAACCAAACTTCTGAACTCAAGAATCAAGATTTTTTTGCCATCCACATTAGATTAGGAAAAATGCCCTCATTCTTAGCCTAGGATTGGTAATAAATTCGACTAGAAACAGGTGACCAATAACACATTCGAAAAACCTAATGATTGGTGGTGACTTCACTTACCTTTCGTAATTCCCTTAAAATTTGGCCAAGATTCCTGCCACACCACCAAATGTAGACAAATACCCTCCTCCTCTAAGAGAGGGAGCACCCAAAGTTCTGTGCGAACCATGCACAATCTTCAAAAGGGGCCTCCAATGGGCCTTTCGTGTGCGAGGGTGTCGCCATGGTGGGTGGTCGAACGAAGGCCCCGACAGTTGTCCGTTTTAAGCTAGGCGTTGATAGGTCTACTAGGTAATCTGTTATGGGTTGGCCCTTGATGACCTTTTACGTCACAAACACAATATCGAACTCCGATACCAACATCTGCCAATAGGAGATCTTCCCTGTGAGGGCAGGGTTTTCAAAGATGTACTTGATAGGGTCCATGCAGGAAATCAACCGCATGGTGAAGTAGAACATATACTACCGCCACTTGCGCAAGGCCCATGCTAGGGTGAAACTGTTGGGGTTTATGCCCTAAAATCCAATTTATTGGCATGTCATAAATAATTAAATAATTTAATTATATAAGACTATCTGTAAATGAACTAATGAGGCATTATCATAGTCTATAAGATGCATAGTATGTGATTTATGTGAAAATTCACAAAAGATATAAATCACAAGTTCTTTGTAAACTCAGAATTTTAGTTCGTAGTCGGTGACGAAGTTGGGCATTTTATCTGCGAAGACTACAACATATCAACTAAGATGATTTGTCACGCTTCCTCTTCTTGCCTCTAGAAGCTTGAAAGAGTTCTTCATGAGTGGGTTCATACCCCAAACTAAATCTTCCTTTATTATCTAAAAGTTCAACGAAAGCAAGGCTCACATGTCCTACGGCTCCAAGGCCTTCACCTAGTTTGTACCTAAACTTGAGCATTTCCTTTGTGGCCATTAGAACTACTGTGGGCCAGCCAGACTCAAGCTTTGTAGCATTATGAATCATGGAAACTAGCTCGAAGCTATGGAAAGATGCTTCAGGGAAGGCATTGGCAGGGATAGATGTCTCTTGGAAGATAGTCATGGGTTCTTCAACCATAATAGTGATCAACTGATTCTCGAAGATGAACTCGAGTCTCTGATGGAGGGTCGACGCGACTGCACTTGTTGTACGCTACCAAGGCCTCTTTAAGACCATATTGTATGGAGAGTTCACTTTAATCACTTCGAAGTTGACCAGGAAGGATCTAGGGCTGATCTCAATCATCAGCTCAATTTCACCTTGCACTTCACGACGTGTGCCATCAAAGGCTCTGATGATCATAGTGCTAGGCTTAATAAGCAACATATCCACCTTCAAGCACTCAAGAGTGGCCATCACGCAAACATTCAGGGCTGATCCATTGTCGATTAGCACCCTTATGACAATCATGTCTTCACACTTGACCACGATAGTAATGGCCAAGGTATGATCTCTACCTTTTGAAGGCAACTCATCATCAAAAAAGGAGACTTGGTTAGTGGCCAACACCAATAATTCCATACCCTTGATAGAGGAGTCTGTAATACCAGTAGGAACATGTGTTTCCTTCAACACCTTTAACAAAGCTTCACGATGGACCTCGAAAGATAGCAACATGGCTAAAATAGAAATTTGAGCTGGAAACTTGGTCAATTGCTAAATCACACTATAGTTGGCCTTTCAAATGGTTTTTAAGAATTCCTCAACTTCTTCAGTGGTGAATCAGGAGTATAACACCACTCCTGGTGAGTCCGGCTAGGCTTGAAGAGATATTAGAGCAAACCTCTTCCTTTCCAATTCGAGTAGAGATCAAAGTCACATTGTATTTCCATGGGCCATGATGGCTATCTTGGTAAGGGAAGGGCTTTGGCATACAAATGACCATGCCTTCTTAAGTTTGTAGATTTAGCACTGGGGAGAACATCTTTGGATTGATGATGACTGGGCCGGGCAGAGCAGTTTCCTAAGCTTTTAGGCTAGGAGTCCAAGAGATTCCTTGGATAGGTTTTGGCAGAATTAAAGGATCAAAACCTCAAATGGCAGGAATGACAAGGGTTTCCTTCTGGACAATTCTTGGAGATGGCTCTGCGATTGCAAGTAATGCTAAGACCAAAAGAGTAAAACCTTCAATGGCTGGCATGTCTTTTCCTTTCTTCGGAGCTAGCGCCCCTAAATCCACAGGTGATTCTATAATCTCTTCAATAACGACCGAAGTTGGAGGAGCTGGAGGAATCTTACATATGCACTCTCTCAAGTATTTGTCCCAATTTTCCCTTAAACCTACTGACATAACATTATGGCTAGTTCCTGCTTGTGTACTTGGAGGGCATAGGCTAGCTGCCATGTAATCACTCCTTCGTGCGACCTCTCTTTCGATCTAGATAATACCACGGTTGGATAGACTTTGAACTTATTCTCAGAGCACTCTACAATCGAATAGGGCATGTCGGTCCCCGCTATGACAGAATGAGCAGTCTTCCCAGTCGAAACTTGAGCTCCTATGTTATCCAGAATAATGTGACTTTCTTGGGCTAAGGCCCACAACATGGCTTTCCAAAGGAATGAGGGGGATGAGAAATATGGGGTCTTCTCCCCTACTATAGAGATAGCATTCACGTTCCCTTCTTGATAAGGGGGCAAGGCATTGGTGATGATGTTCGGCTAGGCTGTGTTGTCGAACTGTACTACTTATTGTTGATGAGGTCTTGGATTTGATGCCTCAACTGTGTACACTTCTAAGGTATGCCCCTCGGCTCCAAAATGGTGTTTACATTTCTTGGATGGGTTAAAATTGAGCAGATAAGGACCGTCTCTGGGTTTTGCAAATATTAGGGTCACTTACTTCTTCTCCAACAGATAAGCATAAAGCTCTACCATAGGCATTAGTAGCAGAGAGAATTTTCGAGGTTCCCCTCTAGGATTGCGGGGTTGATCTAGCCTTCCCCTTTGGTTGAATGCTCGATAAGGTGCCTGGGCCGACTGAACCTATTGCTGATAAGGTTGAGCAATTGGGGCTGTATAAGTAGAAGTAGCACCCTTTAGCCCTTTAGGCGCTTTGTCAATCATATAAACATCGACGTCCTTCCTTTTGCAGCCAATCGCCTTCTTTACCTATTGTTATATCATAGAATTCAGAGCCTCATGATCAACTATTTTCTTGCTCCTAATACCCTCATCAATACGCTCCCCAATAGGAATTAGGCTTACGAAGTTGGTGACTTGGGCACTAATCATCTTCTCGTAGTAAGGAGGCTCGAGGTTATCAATGAACCACTTGATCATTTCGTCTTCCATCTTAGGAGGAAGCACTTGGGCAGCTAGCTCAAGCTACCTTTAGGCATACTCACGGAAAGATTCCCCACTTTTCTTTTCTATCCTCTAAAGAACTGTGCGGTTGGGAGCTATCTTAGTATTGAACTAGTAATATTCCAGGAATGCATTGGCCATCTCTCTCAAGCTGGAGGCCTTTTCCAATCTCACATACCATTTGGCTGCAGGGCCAGTCAAGATAACAGGGAAAATCTAGTAAAGTAAAGGATGATTGTCTCCATAGGGTGCCACCTTCCTATAGAATTTGTGCAGTTGGGCGCAAGGATCTCTAGTGCCATCATACTTAACGAACTCGGGTGCCATGAACTTGGTAAAGACCTAGAAGAAACTGGTCAGACTGTCTAGATCGGCACTTCCTCAGGCGCTAGAGCCCTCTATGATATGGATTTTCTCCGTCAAGGTTTCCATTTCATTTTTGACCTGACCGTAGCCAAACTCTGAGGTCTTATCCTTAGAAGGATCTACTTCCTGGTTATTCCTTTGTAGGGTGAATGGCAGGGTGATGTGGCCCTGATTCAGATCTAGTGATGGTTGGTTTTCATTTTTAGAATGGGGCACGGAGCCCTTTGGAGTGGGACCAAATGGTTGTCGGTTCCTTCCTATAACCAGCTATTGCATCATGCGCATCATTTATGCCATATGTTCTTTCATCTGTATGAACTCGACAACACTTACTTCAAAAGCTAAAGGGTCGCTGGTAGACATCTCTATAGCACGAGACCTAGTGATAATGGGATCACGACGTGATGGTAACTTAGACTATTTCCTTTGAGCAATCTTTTCTCTTTAGGATCCTGGAAAGGAAAAGAATGGTATGGGAAAGAAATGGGGTACATTTGAAAATTTGACAATGTGGAAACACAAAACAAACCCGAAGTTAGTTTATGTGCTTGCTAATGTAAAATGCACCTATCATTTTCGAAATATTGGCTTGGACCCTTGATCGGGTATTTATCATGGTGAATTTCTATAGTGATGTAAAATTAATGCACAAGCTTGGCTAGTAATCGGAACTTTCATATCATGCCCAAAATTGTAGAATGGCCCCTTATCTTTTGATTACATGGAAATACCTTTTACAAAATTTAGCTTTTTATAATGCCCTAAGATCATGGGTTGTAGACAATGGCTTCAATAGTGGGCCTTTTACAATATAAGGAAATTCAAATTTACAGTGAAAAGCTCCATTCTTGATAGCTTGGCCTTCTTGGAGAAGATCTTGAACCTTGGCAATGTCTTCCTTGATGTGGAGTTCCGGCTACTTGCCACAAATTTTATCTGTACACATTTACATGATGAAGCCATTAATGTATGCATGCATGCCCTTGTAGGGTTGGAAACTCTTAGGGATTGGGTATGATTTAATGTGTAAGCAACAAGATTGCTTTTCCCTAAGAGTTAATCACAGATGCGATGTAAACATGATAAATAGAACCAGGAGTAGAGCACAACTCTTTGACGCAAGCAAGAGGGAAAACCTACAAACAGAAATTGGACACTTTCCCCTTGACTCATTTTGAAAACAATCCTATGAAGGATATCCTACCCTAAGCTAGGATGATCACCCGTATTTGGCTTTTCCTAGTCCTTACGGGTTTGACATAGTCTAGGCTAACTATATGAGACATGGCTTAATTGGTAAGTTGGTCCTATTCTTAGGGGGGACCTTGATCATCTAATCCTTCCCTTCATAGAAGTTGTGGGATAGAGTAAAATCAAGGTGGCCTTTTCAGCATAATCCTTTCCACCTATGAACCCAGGAAAATCCTACAATTTGGCATTCAGTAACAATCATGGGTATGTGCATCCAGCATTAGCCTTCAACGTTGAGTCTGGGTTCGACCTAATATAAGGGGTGATGTCATGCATTTTGAAATGAAATGGGAAAGACTTTCCAAGCACAACAGATATATGAAGGTGTAGCAGAAATTAAATCTTACTACCCTAGGTTTACACATGTGAAGGAAAGCTATAAAGCATGCTTTAGGAAAGCAGTTAAGCTTCATACATACAAAAATACCTCAAAGCTGGTTTTTGGAAAACCGTTTTGAAAATCATTTTTGGAAAATATTTTTGAGTTTTGAAAATAGTTTACTAGAATATAGTAAAAGTAGATTTCAAATGGAAAGCCCCAGAGGCTAACACCAATTTCAACGTTTTTGAAAGCCAACATCCAAAGATTATGGTTTTATCAAAAGCTCTAAAGGCTAAACTCTCTAAGTATCTCAGTGGAGTTGCCAGTCTGTCAACATCTCATGGCTGCTTGACCACCCATCGCAGAGATGCTCATGCGCCTTTCATCTCTCGGTTTCGGTGCGAGAGTATATGGATATGGAGGAGGTATGTTGTACCTCGAGTGTGCGACTGGAATCTAATCGATTTTAAGGAAATTACTAAGGGTAATTGAAGTCACCACCAATCATTGGGTTTTTCTAAGGTATGATGAGTCACCTGACTCTATTTGAGTTTATTACTGATCCTAGGCTAAGAAAAAGTTCGTTTTTCCTAATCTAACATGGATGGGAAAAAAATCTTGGTTCTTGAGTTCAGAAGTCTTGTTATGTGTGGGAAAGGTGTTAGGCCCCCTATAACGCCTGTCCAAGGACAATCATTTGTTTTGGTAAAACCTTAATTGTTGGACATTGGCAGTTGAAAACAAGCTATTTTGGCATTAGTTTTCGGGGCTTTAAACGTATTGGGCTTTGAGGTTTGGTTTTGGAATAGGTATGGTCTCGATCAATGTTTCACAAGTGTGTTTAGAATCGTTGCCAAATTTCCACGGCAAAAATCTGGCAGCATTTCACCTTATTTTCGAGGCGAAAATCCGGTAGTGCTTTGCCTCAGATGCATCACAGTATAGATAATGCTATTCTCACCAAGCTTTCGACATGAGAATACGGCAATGGGGATGCCCCATTTTCATGGAGAAAATTCGGCATAGTTTCGCGTTTGGTGCGCTATGGCACATCAATAAGATTTCGCATCTGTGTATACTACGCACATTGACATGCTCATACTGTGATGAGACAAAGGCTTTCAAAGCATCAAGCATGTTGATATGTGTCGCATACACAGGGAAATCAATGTCACTTGGTGACATGGATCAAGGCAATCACACCGCGATGATCATGCACACAATATAACTAAATATGCATCTATGACAATCGCCTTAAGCACATACCCACACTACAAGGTCAAGCGCTCTCATGACTAAAGAGGGTCACTCCATGAGAGTCCATCATACCGAAAAAGAAAAAACAAATTTGTTTCGGTATCATTTCTACCCGAACTGGGTTGGGGCATTCCCAAAATTTTTTAAAAGAAAATAGAAAAAAAAATTCATTCTGGCATCATTCCAAGCCGAACCAGGTCAGGACAGACCGAAAAAGAGAAAAGATTGCATAATCACCCACACATGTGCAGGCATACACACACACACATACACACACACACATCATGCATAATGCTATCACACAGAGCGGGAAAGTAAACAGACATTGCCAACATTCCAAGGGAATGGCCCAGCAAGGTACAGGAAATGTAAAATAGACATTGCCGTACCCAAGGAATGCGGCCCAAGTGAGAAACAGGAAAAGTAAAAGGGTACAAGGAGAGGGGGAATCCTAATACATGCTCTAGAAAAGAGGCTTAAAGAGAGAGAAAGAGAAAATCGCTCTAGAGGGGCTAGGCCCCCTAATCTACTGAACATTGCCCTTTGGTGAGCTTGCATCTTCTTGCTTGCATCCTTGCCCTTTTTGCTTATGCCTAGGAGGTCGCACCCTTGTTCCAAGTATCCATGCTCCATGTGTGTACATGCAAAGACAAAAGGAATAAGCCAACAAACAAGCAAAGGAAGAAACAAGGGAAAATGAGAGAGCATGCCAAGAACACACCAACAAAAAGAGCCAAAAGGGGGCAAACAAAGCATGTTAAGCATATAAAGAGGGCAAACAAACATGTTATTAAACAAAATAAGGGTGTCCTAGGAGGAAAAATGTATAGTTCCATTGGATTGGAGTATAGACGACACACAAACTCATGCATAACATGTAGGCAAGCATGCAAAGATGTAAAAGAAGAAAAGAAAGCCAAAAAGGTGGCACAAAGCAAGCAAGGCAAGCATATCAACATCACACAGAGCAAAGAAAGGTGTGTATTAAGTGCACCAACACCACATAGGTGTATCCCACAAGTGGTTACATCCAAACAAGCCTTAGGAGGGACAGATGCAACCACATAAGCAAGTGGCCCCTAAGGACCGACAAGCACAAGCCCACGGAGGGCACAAAGCATGCTAAAGCCTAGATCTAGAAAGGCAAACATTGACACAAAACATAAAAGCAAGCAAGCAAACATTGACACAGAACATAAAAGCAAGCAAGCAAACATTGACATGTATAAAGGAAATGATCCAAACCCTTTGATATAGGCCTAGGTGCACGGATGTAGGCCTAGACCACAAGATCTAAATCTACACCCCACCAATAAGGGCCAAAACACAAGAAAGAGAAATATCAAGGGACAAAAGGGCTACAGAAGCACATGACATAGCAACCAACATAGATCTAAGCACATAAGCATGGCACAGAGCATATAAACACATAGATCTAAGCATAAGGACGTAAATCTAAACACAAATATGTAGATCTAAGCATAAACATGGCAAAGAACACATAGGCATGTAGAACTAAGCATAAACATGGCGAGGAGCCTAAAATCATGTGGATCTAAGCATAAACATTAAATTTAGACATATCCTAGCCCAAGAAGGCTAGGCCAACAACATCAAAGCGATAAATTATGGCATAAGCAAGGAAACATGCTAAGAAAAAGCATAAAGACATGATAGGAAGTAATAACATGCTAGGAAAAGTAATAAAACATATTATTGGGCAAGAAAAAGCTATAAAAAAAAGGGTGTGGATTGTAGCTAAAAAAGCTACTCCACACCCTTAAACCTCAAATCCAAGGTATGGAACCAAGGAGAGAAAGATTGGGTGCTAGAACACTACCCTGAAATTAGAGAGAGGAGAAAGAGAATTTGCCCAGAAACTACCCAAAATCTTCTTCTTCTTCTTCTTCTTTTTTTTTTTTTTTTTTTTTTTTTTTTTTTTTTTTTTTTTTGTGCAATATGAGGGGTCTGGGGGCATTTATATTGGAAAAATGACCTTTTAGCTTCCAGCGCACCTTGTAGGGCTGCTCGCCACCCTGCAGACATCAGCAGTTTTAATTTTTTTCTTGGTCCTAGTTCTAACATGTATTTGAAGGTCTTTCTGGATTCAGATTGCACTGATCTTGGTTTCCCTGGAAAGAGTTGGATGTCTAGTTTCCATAACACTAATGAAATTGAATATCCGACGGTCAGATAAAAAGTTATGGCCTTGGGAAGTGTGTTTACGTGCTTTGCATGGTTTTCTGGATATCTCAACCATTTTAACTTCGATCTCGACCCATGAATAGTCATTGGAAAAGGAATTTGACAATCTTTGCAATGGTACTAGCCCCAACTTGTTCTGATGGTCAGATTAAAATTAGGGTTTCTGGTGTCTTAAGAGTCAACCTTAGGTCAAACTTGGTCAAAGTTGCCAAATATCACCTAGTAGCTCAGGTTTGATGTAGAAACATGAAAAATGTTATTTTTGGATGATTTTGACCTACTTTGACTTTCGATCAACCTAATGGTATTTTGGTCAATTTGACTTGAAATGGCACTTCGAGTGGTCAAAGTTGACGAATATCACCTAGTAGCTTGGGTTTGATGTAGAAACATGAAAAATGCTATTTAGGGATGATTTTAACCTACTTTGACTTTCGATCAACCCAAGGGCATTTTGGTCAATTTGACCTGAAATGGCATTTCGGGTGCTCCGATGCCCAAATAGGTTGGGCCATGTCAGTCTAACTATTTTTGCGGCCCTGTGGAGAAAAGATTATATTTTTTAGAATTTTAGGGGTTTGGCACGCAAATCGAGGGCAAACAAAATATGGTGTCTACAACTCCAATCTAATGGAACTGTGGATGCTCGACCCAAACATACATTTGTCCTCCTAGGGTACTCCATTTTGTATGATAACATGTTTGTTTCCCCTTCGTGTGCTTAACATGTTTGTTTGCCCCCATTTGGCTCTCTTTTCTAGTGTGTCTCTTTGCATGCTCTCTTTACCACTTTGTTATCTCCTTTGCTTGTCTATTGGATGCTTTCTTTGTTTGTTGCATGTACACATTTGGAGCGAGGATGTTTGGAGCAATGGCATGACTTCCTAGGCGCAAAAAAAATGGACAAGGATGCAAGCAAGAAGACGTAAGCCTAAAAAGGGCAATGTTCAGTAGATTAGGAGGCCTAGCCTCCCCGAGAAGTTTTTCTCTCTCTCCCTCTCTCTCTCTCTTTCTTAGCCTTTTCCCTAGAATCATGTATCAGGGTTCCCTCTCCACATATCCTTTATCTTTCCTGCACTTTGCTTGGGCTGCGTTCCTCGGGTATGGCATATGTCTGTTTTACATTTCCTGTACCTTGTTGGGCCATACCCTTGGAACGTTGGCAATGCCTGCTCTACTTTCCCACTTTGATAGCATTGTACATGGTGTATGTATATCTATATATGCTTGTATGTGGGTGATTGTGCACTTTGTATGATGGACTCTCATGGCTGAGATGGCGACCCTTTTTAGCCATGAGTGCTTTAAACCTTGTAGTGCAGTTATGCGCTCAAGACAATTACTGTAGGTGCATATTCATGCTATATTGAGTGCGTGATCTTTACGGTGTGATTGTATTAATCCATGTCTAGACACTGCATTTTGTACCCCTTACGACTCGGGCCCCCGTTCCCCAATGATGTAGAAATTCTAAGACCCAATGTTGGGTTAGGGCCTAATTAGGTGTTAAATTGACTTGAGAAATGTTAAAATGGAAACTAAAAATTTTAATGAGCAAATAAATCTATTTTTGAAAAAGTAAAACCAAAGGAACTCTCGACATGTGCACACAGGAACCAGCTTGCACGCATAGCCATGATGCCTGCGCACGCAGCCATGATGCATGCACACGCAGGCATGATTTTACGCATGCATGGTGGATTCTAGAAACTATGTAAGGAAAGTTTTTTGCATTAAAACTAAGTTTTGGAACAAATTCCACATCATTTAGAAGTAGTTCCAAACTCCCATTTTCTCAATATAAATAGTCATATATGGTACATTTTTGAAAACACACAAAAATCCCACTGGAAAACACTAAGATTCACGAGAAATAGTGAATCAATGAGGGAGTTTTTCACAAAACATCCTCAAGTCAATTTTCTTTTGATTAGAGCCTTTTCTGGCCATGATCTTTGAGTTTAAGATTACTAATCGCTTTTGTTTTTAATTGTGAATAGATTTGACTGAAGGGAACGGTCAAAAATCAAGCCTAGGAGCTTTTGTATTTAAGGTATTAAGTCTAAACTTTCTTTTTCTTTTCTTTTCTATTTTTTTGTACTTTAATCTTTCTATTTACTTTAGCTTTTGTATATTATGTTTTAATATGTTTATATTGCTTAGGTTTATGTTGTTGTCATGTTTTAAACCATGTTAGGATGTTAGATTTAGTGTTTTGAAGTTCTGCTATGTTGTTAGGGTTTGTGGGCTAAGTCCCACGTGCGCAGAATCCTGGCTGAGTGCATAGGTTGGATTATGCGCACAAGCTTGTTTATGCTTGCACATGATCTGCCCAGAAATCATAACCCTAATTTATTTGATTTTGTTTCTTGTTTTCTTGCGCAATAGGCTTCTGTTTCACATGCTTGTTTATTGGTTTGTCTTTCACATGTTTAAATTAGGGTTTATTTTGTGTTTTATTGTTTTCATGCTATGAACATGCATTCACATGTTCATGCATTTATGCCATAGGAGCTGAGTTGTTGCACAGTAAGTGAGGTAAGTCATGCATTGGTATGAATATGCATTTTAATGATATAATATGTTTGTTTAATGCTTGATTTCATGTCTAAAAGTTTGGAATACATGCGATGATCTATGTTTGCTTCCCATGCTTATCTTTTTGCCTTGTTTTGTTGCTACCTTGGATAATGTAATGTGTTAGGAGATGCCATGATTTGATGTATGCTAGGGTTTATGTTATGCCATGCTAGATGAATGTTAGGTTGGTTTGACATGTATGCTAGATGAATGTTGGGAGATGCTATGATAGATGTATGTTAAGCTATGCCATGATAGATGAATGATTAGGTCTTCTTGGGATGATTGATGTTATGTTGATTGTTTGACGAATGCTAGTATGTGTGTGAGTTAGAATGCAATGTGAAGTGTGCCTTTAATAGGGTTAAGACATAAGACACAATGAGAAAAAGCCAACCTTAGTGTTAGGCGGTTTTGGGTGCCTAACACCTTCCCAAGACTGTACCTTAACTCCAAACCCATATCTCTGGTTGTAAGATCAGTTGTCCTTCCTCGAGAGGACGCTATATATATGGTTCCTTGATCATTGCAAAAACTAGGTGGCGACTCCCATCCGTTGCATCCACAATGGCGACTCCACTAGGATTGTGACTCTTAACCTTAATAAAGGCTCATTCAATACTTGTTTGCACACATGTTCACTAGGTTTTATAGTCCTTTTTACCTCAGCTGGTGATAAGTGAGAAGATGGAAGACTCCATTCGAGCCCAAGTCTTTCAAAGTTCATCCCATAAACTCACAATCAGTGCCATTGCCTATGATGGGCTTTGAGTATGTTAAAGGTTTGCCACCAATCCAAAAAGGTCCATTTAGGCCCTCGGTTGGAATCATGGCCCACCTAGTTGTGAGTGACCTACTTATCTATCCCTTTAGCCTTAAGGAGCTTACCCACACTTAGAGAGATCATAGATCCTATCAAAAGAAGACACCCTTTATATATATATATATATATATATCTTGTTTGTTCAACCATATATCTTGTGATCACCTAATTCTAAAGGACAAATAAAACATATAAAAATGGAAGGATGACCCTAAAGTTACGGCATACCCTAAGACAATTAGGATAAAAGAAAAGAGGTTTTCACATATAAGTGACTTATCCTTAAATCCAAAGGTATATCTTAACTTGAAAGGTTCATAAGACCATAGCCTAATTGCTATCATAGGCCCAAAATCAAAAAGCCCTTTTGAAAAAGAGGACTTTGGTCCTAAGATAACAAGTATGCTATGGACTTAGCATCCAAAAATCCTACAAAGTCAATATGAACTTCCCTAATCTTGGGCCTCTTTGTTGTATGCCTAGACCCAAAATGATGAGAATTTCATAAATCTTGAGAGGAAGGCTACAATATATTCTAGCTAAAGGGCCATTTCAAAATAATAATAATAATAATAATAAATAATGAAATGAAAAGAGGAAAGCCTAGAGCTGATAAATATATTGTAAGCCCATATTTGAGACAAAGGGTTGAAAATCTCTAAGTACATTCTAATGAAGTTCCATGAGAGTAAGATGAGAGCATTATTGTAAATGGACCAAAGCCCAATGAAATAATGGGCAAGGTTCATAAGAGGAAAGAGAGTGATTTTGTAATTGGGCCTTCATTAAAATGGACTTAAAGACT
Organism: Quercus glauca; assembly: GCA_023736055.1. Lineage (NCBI taxonomy): Eukaryota > Viridiplantae > Streptophyta > Magnoliopsida > Fagales > Fagaceae > Quercus > Quercus glauca. The sequence continues at coordinate 4,258,394 of CM043315.1, forward strand.
TTCTAAGAACAGCTAAAAATAAAAAGGAACCTTTTAATTGGGACATGGACTTAATGAAAAATGGGACTTCTTTTCAGACATCATTGCACCACCAAGATCTAATTTAAGTCCCCACTTCGATTCAAGTCCAATGGAAGGTGATATATTCTAAGAAGAAACCCCTTAAGAAGCAAAGATGAATGCTTCAAGCAAAGAAGCTCTCGTGTAAAAGCTACTTGAGCATGTGGAGGCACAGGATGAAGTCCTTGAGAAGATAATAAGCCACCTCTCCAAGATAGAAGATGATGAATTGAAGGAAGGAGAAGAATGGGATAAAGGGACAAGGCTGATTATGAAAGAAGCAAGCTAACTCAAGAAGATGTCAATCGAATGATGGTAGAAGGAAAGATCCGCCTACTTCTACTCGAATTCATGCCGCATCTAAGGAGCACTCTTGGACCATGGACTTTCAAGAGAGCCTATGTCAATGACTTCTTTGAACCGGGAGACGTGGGATTTAAGGAAGATCGTGACTGGCCGGAATGGACCTCGATGATAGGGGCAACCCAAGTCACCCCAGCTTGCTTCATGTTTGAATGCGACATGGATCTTTCTTCTAACGACGATCAATACCTTGTGTTTACTCAAGATGGATAAGAAGAGGAAGGAGATGATGGAGTGATTAGCTATTGGAGTGAAGATGACGACGATTGGTTTTTTTGATGAGGCGAGGAGAGATTTCCCCAATGAAGGGAGGTTCTATATGACATAGCCGAGGCTATGCGCATATGGGGACCTCTGAAAGATGAAGATTGGTCTGCTAAGCTAAAGACTTTGTTCGAAGAGGAGGACAAGAAGAAGAGTGACATGCCCTAAAGAAGAAAGAAGGCGGAATTCATCGTGCTTGCTGTGGGGCAACTTAAAAATTGGACTTGGGTTGGGTTTTCTAAAAATGTGGGAAAGAAAACTTTGTAACGCAAATCCCAATGTATTGTTCGACATTATTAATAAGATGAATTCTGAGTTGGCTTATTTTGATGTGTCCTATAATATTGAAATTCTACACTTAAATGATTCTAATAAGTTTGAAAATGAAATTAATAAACAATTGGAAAAGAAAATTGAACCTATGGAACCAACTTTTGAAACTCTTAATTTAGGCAATGATTAGAATCCACGCTTAATTAAAATTGGTTCAACCCTAAATGAAAAAGAAAGAAAATATCTCAAAGAGTTGCTCACAAAATTTCAAGAAGTGTTTGCATGGTCCTATGAAGATATGCTTGGCATTGATCCGGAGATAGCTCAACATCACATTGATACTTATGCTTACATGGTACCCATCAAGCAGAAGTTGGGGCGTATGAGAACCGAATGGTTTCTAAAGATCAAAGAAGAGGTCACTAAGCAATTGAAGGTAGGGTTCATCAAACCTGTACACCAAGCCAAGTGGATAGGCAATGTTGTGCCCATACCCAAGAAAGATGGGAAGGTGAGAATGTGCATGGATTTTAGAGATTTGAGCAAGGCTTGCCCTAAGGATGATTGGCCTCCTCCACACATAGATGTCTTAGTGGATAACACTACTGGTAGTGCTTTGATGTCTTTCATGGATGGTTTCTCAGGATATAACCAAATCAAGATGGCTTTTAGGGATATGACCAAGACTACCTTCACCAGAGAATGAAGAATTTATTGTTACACTGTGATGCCATTTAGGCTTAAGGATACGGGTGCAACTTATCAAAGGATGGTCACAGCCTTGTTACATGATATGATGCACAATGAGGTTGAAGTATATGTTGATGATATGATTATGAAATCCAAGGAGAGAGAAGGTTACCTTGTTAACTTGAGGAAGTTCTTCAAGAGGATCAAGGAGTATAGACTGAGATTGAACCCGTAGAAATGCACATTTGGGGTAACCGCAGGGAAGTTATTAGGCTTTTTGGTAAGTGATAAAGGGATAGAAGTTGACCCATCAAAGATCAAAGCCATATTAGAAATGCCTCCAACCAAGAGTGAGAAAGAGATAAGGGGATTCTTGGGTTGATTACAATACATTAGCCGATTAATTGCCAAACTTACTACCACTTGTAAGCCCATCTTTAAGCCCCTAAGGATGAATGAACTTTATGAATGGAATGAAGAATGTCAAAAAGATTTTGAACTTATTAAGGAATATCTCCTCCATCCACCTATATTGGTACCCCCAATGCACGGAAAACCATTACTCCTCTATCTCTCTATCTTAAAAGATGCGGTCAGGAGTATGCTTGCACAAGAAGAGAATGATAAGAATGAGAGAGTCGTATACTATTTGAGCAAAAAGTTCCATGATTATGAAACTAGATAAACATAGAAAAATCATGCTTTGCTCTCGTATGAGCCGTACAAAAGTTGAGACACATCATATTAACTTTCCAAATATGGGTAGTAATCCGAATGGATCCATTGAAGTACTTGTTTGAGAAGCCCGCTTTGAGTGGAAGACTATCAAGATGGTTGATCCTATTAGCAGAATTCAATTTGAAATATGTGGCAAGGAAAACTACTAAAGGAAGTATCGTGTCAGATTTTTATGCCCAAAACCCCGTGGAAGGAGAGGATGGTAGAGAAGATTTTCCAGATGAGGACATTTTGGACATTAAGCTAAAGGCATGGAAGTTGTATTTCGATGGAGCTATGAACCAAGATGGGAATTGGATAGGAGTACTCTTGATCACTCCTAAAGGATCTCATATACCCTTGGTAGTTAAGTTGAACTTCGAGGCAACCAATAACATGGTAGAATATGAGGCTTGTATTGTCGGAATGGAAGCTCTTCGAGAATCAGGGGTGAAAGAGGCCAAGGTCTTTGGAGATTTGACTTTCATTACAGCTCAAGCACAAAGGTTGTGGAAAGTGAAGGAAGAGCACTTAAAGACCTATTAGCAATATTTAGAGGAGTTGGCCAAAACATTTGACAAGATTGAATATACAATCATCCCTAGAGCTTAGAATCAGTTTGCAGATGTCTTGGCTACTTTAGCTTCCATGGTTGAAATAGTCGAAGGAGTATGGACACAACCCTTAGGGATTGAACAAAGTTATAGGATGGTACACAAAGAGAGGGCAAAGCTTTAGTCTTATTAATAGAATAGGAAAGGGTTCCTTGGTATTATAACATCATGAAAATCATGGAGTTGGGGGTATATTTGGATGGTGCCGACAAGAGAAAGCGTTGTTCGATTAGGATGATGGTAATGCAATATATCTTATGCGGAGGTCAGCTTTATAAGAGATCCTAAGGTGGTATACATCTTCGTTGTCTAAAGAAAGAAGAGAAAATCATCAAAGGATTTGTGGTCCTCACATGAATGGGAGAATGCTAGCTAAGAAGGTCTTGAGGATAGGGTACTATTGGAACGTGGTGGAGACCGATTGTGTGGACTTTGTGAAGAGTTGCCACGATTGCCAAACACATGTGAATTTGAATCACGTGCCACCTAGTAAGCTATACAGCATGATCTCTCCATGGCCTTTCTTAGTCTGGGGCATAGATGTGATTGGAAAAATGGCCCTTAAAGCCTCGAATGGGCATGAATACATCTTACTGGCAATTGACTACTTCACCAAGTGAGTGGAAGCGGCCTCCTACTCTATATTAAAAGCCAAGCATGTGGCTTGATTCATAGAGAATAACATTATTTGTTGATATGGGGTAGCCCAAGAGATTATCTCTGATAATGGTTCCCATTTTGAGGGAGAGGTTATAACAATCATGGAACTATACAACATTGAGCATCACAAGTCTTCATCGTATCGACCACAGACTAACGGGGCCATAGAAGCAGCCAATAAGAACATCAAGAACATCCTAGCCAAGATGGTAGTGACATACATGGATTGCGCCGAAAAGTTCTTGTTGGGGTTTATGCCTTAAAATTCAATTTATTGGCATGTCATAAATAATTAAGTTATTTAATTATATGAGACTATTTATAAACTAATGGGACATTATCTTAGTCCATGAGATGCATAGTATGTGATTTAAGTGAAAAGTCACAGAAGATATAAATCACAAGTTCTTTGTAAACTCAGAATTTTAGTTCATAGTCAGTGATGAAATTGGGCATTTCATCTGTGAAGACTATAACATATCAACTAAGATGATTTGTCTTGATCATGAAAGTGGAGGCTTCTAGTTGATATGTTGATATGTTTTAAGAGTTAAGACATATTGAACTGGACTACTGTGAGATTTATAATTCTCCTAACGACTGTCAAATGAATAATAAATCTCATAACTTCTATTTACATCAACTCTAAATCCTGAGAGAATAATGGACCTGATCATGAGATGTAGGTTGCTTTGATATATCAGGAGTGAGATCTATGAGTTACGATCAAAACATCAGTATGTTGGGCAGCCGCATTTAGTGTTGATGGAACATATATTCTCAAGATGTAATTTATAATCTCTTAACGGAGATATAAAATATTCCCTTGAGATAAGTTTAATGAGTTTGGTTATTCAGAGTGTTGGGTCCAACCACTTTAGTAAGAAATTACTAAAGTATATATTTATGAAATTAGATTTCATAAATATATAATGAATAACATAAATGATTAAACCGGGTACTCAAGGATTAAGATATAGTAATCTTCAAAGTGGCAGTCTACATTCATGACTTTGTATTACTACAAATATTTTAATGAATGGGTTGCATGTATAATAAAGTCTTGGGATATAATTTATTAATAAGGCCTAGAGTGCAATTATATTCTTATAGTAGTATTGAATATAATTAATGGTAACTTTGGACTTGTCAAGAGTTGACAGAGAAGCCCAAGGCCCATTGGAGTTAGAGTCTTATTTGTTCCCTTTGGTCTCATCTCAAGCCACAAACAAAAGCCTAATTAGGTAGGCCCAAAAGGCTAACCCAATTAGATAATCAGTTTTTTATTTAATAAGAGTTATTAAATAAAGAAACTACCAATGTAGTTATTTTAATGTACGTATGATGAAAAGAAAAGAAATCAGTTTTTCTCCATAAGGAAAAGGAGAAGAACTTTCTTTTGAGAATCAATGTACAAAATGACTGATTGAGAAACCATACTTCTTGGGCACCATGTGGAATTGAGATGATGATTAAAGGTATTCTCAAGTTATGGTTTTGAATTTTACTGCATCAAGGTATGCTTCCTATTCTTTATTTTAGAATTCAAGGTTACATGTTATCTCCATGAATGAAGTAGATCCGTGATTGTTGCTTCCGCTGTGTGTTTTGTATGAAATACAAAACCAGATTTTCCAACAGCTCCCATTTGCCTTATGGGGTTACAAAACTTCTATTTGTGTATGAACTGGGGCTACCCCTTACTCTTTGGTTTACAGTAATGAAGCGGCACTTCCCATTGTGGTGGAGATACAATTTTTGAGAGTGCTAGTAGAGACCAAGGTTCTAGAGGAAGATTAGGTGAAACAAAGATATGAGAAATTGGCTTTGATAGATGTAAAGAGAGCCAAGGCACAATACAATGCACAAGTGTTGAGTTAAAATGAATTGACCATTTGCAATTAATTAATTAATTACCCATGTTAATTAACTAGATCAAATTTCATGCAATAGCGTGGCAGCACAAAAAAATCATCAAATTATCTAAATGCAGTGGAAAATAAATTTGACACAGGTGATTTGTTTACGAATGGGAAAAACCACCGAGGCAAAATCCCATCGGGTGATTTTAAGGTCACCACTCCCAAGAATCCACTATTATCAATCACAAGCAGTTACAAGTATAAGGAATCTTACCAAACCCTTTGGCCTATCCCGAAATACCAACCTACAGTTGAACCATTATTCCAATACTGTGATGCCCCAATTTGATTGATTGTGTGATGTGTGTGGGTGTGTGATGAGTCCCAAATCGAGTATTTACTGGGTTGAACAGGGCTTTATTAACAACTACAAAGAGCCTCTATTGTGACTAGACCTTTTGAGGTATAGCGCAGATATGGCTAGCGCTTTTTCTTAGGTTGTTACATATGGTATCAGAGTCAGCTCGATAACCCCGTGTGGGCTTAGAGACACTACCCTACAAAGTGGGTCCTAATGAGGATGTTAGGGATTTAAGTAGGAGAGATTGTGATGCCTCAATTTGATTGATTGTGTGATGTGTGTGGGTGTGTGATGAGTCCCACATCGGGTATTTACTGGGTAGATCTGGGCTTTATTAACAACTACAAGGAACCTCAATTGTGACTAGTCTTTTTGAGGTATAGCGCAAATGTGCTAGCGCTTTTCCTTAGGTCATTACATATAATTGTGATACCCCAATTTGATTGATTGTGTGATGTGTGCAAGTATGTGATGAGTCCCACATCGGGTACTTACTGGGTAGATCTGAGCTTTATTAACAACTACAAGGAACCTCAATTGTGACCAGTCCTTTTGAGATATAGCGCAAATGTGGCTAGCGCTTTTCCTTGGGTCGTTATATATGGTATCAGAGCCAGCCTGGTAACCCCGTGTGGGCTTAGAGATGCTACCCCACAAAGTGGGCCCTAACGAGGACGTTAGGGATTTAAGTAAGGGAGATTTTGATGCCCCAATTTGATTGATTGTGTGATGTGTGTGGGTGTTTGATGAGTCTCACATCAGGTATTTACTGGGTAGATTTGAGCTATATTAACAACTATAAGAAACCTCAATTGTGACTAGTTCTTTTGAGGTATAACGCAGATGTGACTAGCACTTTTCCTTGGGTTGTTACATATGGTATCAGAGCTGGCCCAATAATTTCGTGTGGGCTCAAAGACATTACCCCATAAAGTGGGCCCTAATGAGGACGTTAGGGATTTAAGTGGGGGAGATTGTAATGCCTCAATTTGATTGATTGTGTGATGTGTATGGGTGTGTGATGAGTCCCACATCGGGTATTTACTGAGTTGAACTAGGCTTTATTAACAACCGCAAAGAGTCTCAATTGTGACTAGTCCTTTTGAGGTATAGCGCAGATGTGACTAGCGCTTTTCCTTGAGTTGTTACAAATACCCAATTAGACTTGTATTGTAGTAGTAATCTTTTCGTTCAATGCACGAATCCCAGTACGTGACTAACCAATGATGCACGGATCTTTGTACGTGACTAACTCCTTTGCACGAATTCTAGTATGTGACTAACTCCACAGCAACCCCTTTGATCGATGTAGTTAATTTGTAATAGCTTCACATAGAAACACCAATAAGATCTTCAATGATGGTGTGAGAGACTTTGCTTGGGCACTGATCATCTTCTCGTAGTAAGGAGGCTTGAGGTTATTAACGAACCACTTGATCATTTCGTCTTCCATCTTAGGAGGAAGCACTTGGGTGGCTAGCTCAAGCTACCTTTAGGCATACTCACAAAAAGATTCCCCACTCTTCTTTTCTGTCCTTTGAAGAACTATGCAGTTAGGAGCTATCTTAGTATTGAACCAGTAATATTCCAGGAATGCATTGGCCATCTCTGTCCAGTTGGAGTTCTTTTCCAATCTCACATACCATTTGGCTGTAGGGCCAGTCAAGCTAATAGGGAAAATTTAGCAGAGTAAAGGATGATTGTCTCCATAGGGTGCCATCTCCCTATAGAACTTGTGCAGATTGGTGCAAGGATCTCTAGTGTCATCATACTTAATGAACTCGGGTGCCATGAACTTGGGAGGCATAATGACCTGGAGAAAACTGGTCAGACTGTCTAAATCGACACTTCCTCAGGTGCTAGAGCCCTCTTTGATATGGATTTTCTCCGTCAGGGTTTCCATTTGACTTTTGACCTGACCGTAGCCAAACTCTGAGGTCTTATCCTTAAAAGGATCTACTTCCTGGTTATTCCCTTGTGGGGTGAATGGCAAGGTGGTGTGGACTTAATTCGAATCTGGCGGTGGACGGTTTTCATTTTTAGAATGGGGTGCGGAGCCCTTTGGAGTGGGACCAATGGTTCTCGGTTCCTTCCTGCAACCAGTTGTTGCATCATGCGCATCATTTCTGCCATCTGTTCTTTCATCTGTATGAACTCGACAACACTTACTTCAAAAGCTAATGAGTCGCTAGTAGACATCTCTCTAGCACAAGACCTAGTGATAATGGGATCATGACGTGATGGTAACTTAGACTATTTCCTTTGAACAATCTTTTCTCTTTAGGATCCGGGAAAGGAAAAGAATGGTATGGGAAAGAAATGGGTTACATTTGAAAATTTAACAATGTGGAAACACAAAACAAATCCGAAGTTAGTTTATGTTCTTGCTTATGTAAAATGATCTTTATCCTCTATTATATTTGCTCCTTTTTCTTCTCCAGCATGAGCTGTCCTTATTCAACTGGACAACCCTCTGTCCTATTGGGCTTTTTTTTTCCTCAATGTTATGATGAATAGAGATTTTTAGAGCTTCTTGTCTTATCCTGATCAATTATCTTGCATTAAATGTAAGTTTGTCAAACATATTATTGTAGATTTGTATGGAAGTTTTAGAAAGTGTCCTCAAATAATCCCCATTTATTCCGAGATTATTCCTCTAAGGCTCGGAACTTAAATTGACACTGTTAGTTCAGTAGAGGTATTTCACCACAAGTGATTTATTGTCGGACTCATAATGATGCACCTTTTTAATCCGTAGTCCGAGGTATATGCCTTTTGTAGAGGCTTTCATCTGGAAATTACGTGTTAGGCCTGTTCTTGCCAATGGCCCAATATTATGTGGGCCTTGCAAGTTTGTTATTTGGGCTTTTACAAACCATCTCCCTACAGATATCTACCATCATTTTTACTTGACATAATTATGCAATTCTTCTAACCCCATGTATATATTTGAATTATATTAAAATTTTAGGTTGTGATGTAGCCCTTTAAAATTAAATGATATATGGGTTAAAATTTATAGCCTGCCACATCCAATTTCACAATTTGTTGGTGTATGAGTTGGCAATGTAAGTGGTGTCACATAAGGCGGAAAATGTCTAATACTAATAGTGGCACAAGTCAAAAATTGAGGTGTATAATTAATTGTGTCTATAGAATTATTAAAATTTAAAGGGAGGATGTTCCAAAAATGAAAAATTCCATGTCAAGCGTAGTACAAATGAAAAAAGGCATTAGGGGTTTTTATCCCATATTGGTTGTGTGTGTCTAGTGCCTGCTGTTTATTACTCCAGTCTACAACTACAAAGGTTAGGCCCTTTTGTAGTTGTACTCTGATTATGTAATATATTATAAACTCGGTTAAGAAAACTAGTATTACTATTTTCATGTGTATTCTAATAAGTATTACTGTTTGCTAAAAAAAAAACGATGTTTATCTCACATTGGTTGTGTGTGTCTAGTGTCCACTGTTTATAACCTCAGTTTACAACTATAAAGGTTAGGCCAAACACTAGTATTACTATTTTCGTGTATGTTCAAATACGTATCACTATTTACTAAAACAAAAATAATAATAAAAGAAATGAGGAAAAATAATAATAATAACTAGTCGCTAACCCGTGCGATGCACAGAACAGTTTAATAAAATTACATATATGATTAGAAAATGAATAAAATAAAATAAAATGCCTAATCAATTTAAATTCAACTATATATTAAAGGGATATTATTCTCAGTAACACCATGCTTTATAAATCTATCAACAAAATTAACAAAATATATTATATACATTTACGTAATTAAATTTATAAAATCAATGAGGCTAAGTTAAAACTTCAAATAGTTAGGATGATTGCTATAACAACATATACTATTCAGAAAGGAACTTACCTGTTCCTTATGAAAAGAATGATACAAATATAAATATGAACAAAAAGAGGAGTTATAGGCCATAAGAACAAAGAGATTCAAAATAATAAAAAATAATTATTAAAAAATCTAAAATATGTGAGTTATAAAAAATTATAAGTATGTAGTTATAGTAGTATAAATAAATTATAAATTCTATAGTCGCATATTAGAATTTAACTCTGTTGAAATCAACAATTTGCATGCAGATCTCTTTTTCTTATTTTTCCAAAACAATATATGTCATGTTCATGACGTGAATAATGAAATTAGGGGTGTCCAACAGATCCGGAGACCCGTTCAACCCGGCCAACCCGCCCGTGTTCGACCCGCTGCCACCCGATCCGACGACTCCGGCGGTTGGATGCGGGTTCCGAACTCGCCAACCCGACCCCACGCAAGTCGGTTGTCGGTTTTTCCTTTCGAAACTCATGATACCCGACCCGAACCATGGCCTTTCTCTTTCTGACGAGTTACTACGAATTTCCCAACCATTTTCGGCAAAATCAGGTCCAGATCCAGCGAGATATCGCCGTTATCCGACGAAATCTGGGCCAGATCTCGACGGATCCGGCTAGATCTAGGCCTGATCTCCCCGGATCTGGCTAGATTTCGGCCTAATCTTGTCGAAGCGGGCCAGATTTCGACCCTGATGATAAAACCCGAGACCGACCCAAATCAACCCGAAACTGACGAGACCTAAACTGAAAAATTTGAACAGATCTCCGGGTCGGTTTCGGGTCAATTTTTTGATCCACCCGCCTCATTCGGGTCAAGTCCGGGTTGGACACAAGCCCGACCAGTGGACACCCCTAAATGGAATATATTAATTTGGTGCTATTGTGTAGATTTAACGAAGTAATAAAATTTAAGAGAGCAAATAACAATTAGTATGTATATTCATAATCAGCTGTGAGAAAGTATAGGTAAGCAGTCGAAGAAATTGTAAGAAGGACCATTTTTAGAAGATGATTTATTTAGTTTTTCTTCTGTTTGAAATAGCTAACTTGTAGGCTCTTTTGATTACTGTAACAAAAAGAAAAATTTTAGAAAAAAGAAGCTATACACTCTGCCAAGTGTTTAAAGTAAAAATTGTGTGCTTTGTTATAAGTAGCATTCATGTTTTTTTACTTATCTAATCAAAAGTTTCTAATGTGTGTACTTTAATACACCATTGAACTTAAAGTGACTAACAATAATGCTAGTCGTGTGGATCCTGATTTGGCTAAATTTTGTTTCAAAGCTAGCAAAAAACAGAGAATTCCACAAATAACGAAAACTTGAATGATAGATAGCATAAACCAAATTATAAAAATAGGTACAAGGAAACAAAACACAATTAGTGAAAACAGAAAATGCTCTAAACCACAAACTCTATTTTTGAAACCGGTTTGAATTTCAAATGAGTAATTACAAAAGCATCAATATGTAGATTTTCAATTTTCCTTTGTTTCTATATGTCTTTAGTACTAACCTGCATCAGTATATAGCTTTTCAATTTTCCTTTTATTTCAATATGTCTTTAGTACCAACTATCATGACTCTTTAACAATTTTTTGCTATATATATATAACCAAACTTAGTCATTGATAACATATCATTGATATACGGTTTACTTGTTGCATTATTTAACAAAAAAAAAAAATCATTAAAAATAGTGACTATAATAAAACCAATGGAACTACTAAATACTTTTCTTAATAGGAATTGTTAGTCATGTTAATGTGAGTCTCACATGTAGTCTTCCATGTAGTTGTTTAATTTCTCTAAACAAATGCCAAGTTAATGTGAGTCTCAAATTCAATTAGTAAACACTATGATACACACCTATTCCAAACTTAAACATGCAACGAATTCTACCAATACATGTAACCCTGCATAACTCATGTTTGTGTCCATAACTCACAACTTTCTCAGCCCTAAAACCCATCCCAACAATTTGCATTAAACAATCACCGCCCAGAAAAATTATCTATTATTGGCAAAATTTTCCCATAATTTCTATCTAAAAGATGCTTCCACCATTACCATGTATTTCCAAATAAGTTCTCACACAACTTGTAGGCTTACTAATCAGCAATTAGCTATTTGCATATATCATTGAATACTTTCAACCTAGCAACTATGATAACACATAAATCGTAAGAAATCCTACCTAATTATGTTGCTATTTGAGGAAGTACAGATAGACATAGATCTTGTGTGACTTCCATGGAGAACTTCTCCGCTAGAGTGCTAGCATTCTTCAAAATGGGCTTCCAAATTCTTAGATGTGTTTGTAACATGAACATTACTCTAAATAGGTGAGTAAACAAAGCATCATAAACAATAAACTATACGCAAAGTACATACGGTATAGAAAACTAACCATGGCATCGAGATTGGCCTCAATCTTGAATATGAATCTGCCACAAACATCACTGCCAGTTATTTTTCACAACAAAAGTTTCAAATTGAAAGCTTTAAAGGTCCAATGGAAGAACAAATTTTTTTCAATTTTTTTTTGATTTATTATAAAAAGAAGAAAGATGTACCAATTTAACAAGTCATATCACTACTTGTAATTTGGAAAGCAAAAAAATAACAAATTATAGTTCACTAACTCATTTATCCTAAAATTTTCAAACACATGCTAACAAATAGATATTGATATAAAATATTCCCTTTGTAACATAACTTAATAAGTCTCAAACGCACAGCTTTAATAGCTTTAAATGAATTTGTCATAGTTGTATTTAAGCTATGGCTCAAGCAATAAGAGGCAGCAAATATTATTCCATAAAAAATTATTCTCTTCTTGTCTAATAATGTTTAGGAGGGTTGTTGCCTTGAATTCAACTAAATTCTTTCAATTACATCAGTCACAGCACAAACCATGTTGGCATGAAAAGAAACAAAAAATAATTCGAACAACAATAGAGGACTTTCACAGAATAGACATAAATTTTTTACCAAGCATAAATCAACTGCACTCAATTTTCATAGAGTACGAAATGTAAATATTTTGTACTCTAAATGGCATAATGGATTCTGCATAGTGACCTTGCCTAATCGTATCAAAATATGCCCAAAGGACCCAAAAGCCAAGACAGTATTTAAATTTAAAACTTTCACCCTTGACCATAACACTGCTTGCCTTATAAATAAATTTGCTTTATTCAAATGAAAATCCCAAGTTAATGTAAAGCACAATCTTATAGTTGTTTGATTTAGATTTAGAAAGCATTTATTCTATTGCAATGATCATTATAACTTATTCAACAGATTTTAACACCTTTAAATTTAAAGCAACAAAATTAAACAACAATTAATTTGCATTTGTCGAATGACTATACTACAACATTCAAGCTTCAACTACAGAATTTAATGGTGATCAAGGATAAACCATCTAAATCTAAGAAACAAAGCCAAAAACATTAAAAAAAGAACTAAAACTAAAACACATAGGTCTGCTACCATACCCTAACCCAAATTCCTTTATCAACACAAAATCCTCCTATCTAAGCATGCTTACCATCAAAGAGTCCCACACATTTGAGGGAGACTATCAAACCAACACCAAAAAACCCTTTCAATTATATCTCCACCTTTTTTGTTTCTTGGTGTTGTAGATGTCTTCTATCATGCTCTGCTTTTCTCATCATTCAACCTTAATTAAAACCAATAACCCAAATAATTAAATAAAAAAAATTAACCCAAAATAACAAAACCTGAATAATATTTAACACAAATTTTTGTTGTTAACATCTTCTATCAGTAGGTCTCCATGGCAATATAAAATCTCTCAATATTAATCTGTTGACAAACTATGGAAAATATATTGAAACCATTATCAATGGTAGTTGTTTCACTTTGTAAACAGTTGACATACACTCTTGATCAAATTTAAGAGTGTTTTATGAACTTGTTTTTGAGTAACTCAAGTTAGCTTGATCTCATGCTTCCATCATAAACTATAATAACCACTACTTGCTAGGAAAAAAAACCCATGGCTTAAAGCCCTTTATTTATTTATTTATTTATTTATAATATTGCTTAAAGAATTTTAAATTTCAAAAGTGGTGTTTACCTAACTACCCAACACTATCATTACATCCCCGGAGAATTCCATTAAGTTAAAGACATATTTTTGCAATCCTACCAAAAAAATCAAAATGTGCACTGTTAGCAAAACAATTAACAACAATAAGAATCCAAGTTTCAACCAATATAAACTTTAGGAAACTTGCATCAAATACCAATAGGTGTATTATTCTAACTAGGGCTGTCTATGGGTCGGGCCAGGTCAGTTTTGGACCCAACCCAGACTCGACCCACTAGCGTCGGGTGGAAGGGTGAAGGAACGCAAAACCGACCGCCGAAAAAATCGGTCAGTTCGGTTTTAGGTGATGGTTAGCATCGGTCGGGCCGGGTCGGTTGCTAGAATTAAAAAAGGCATTGAAATCTTAAAAAAAAAAAAAGTCGCCAGAATCTAGAATTTTCGCCGAAAACTAGAAAATATTGCCGAAAACTGTGAAATATCGCCGGAAACTGGAAAATCTCGTCGGAAACTAGATTTCTTTCATGAAATATGCTTTTTTTTTTTTGGCTAGAAATTGCTGTAATTTGGCCGAATTTGGCTAAATCCCACCAGATCTAGCCGGTTCTGGCTTGTTTTTGCACGATTTGGCCAGATTTTTTTGTAGCTCGGGTCGGGTTCGGGTTGCTCTGGTTTTGGAGATGCAAACCCGCCACTCGACCTGCCGGTGTCGGTTTTTGAGAACGGAAACCCACCGTTGACCGACTGAACCTTTGGTTCAGGCCAGAATCGAGTCGGCGTCAGGCAGTTTGGCCAGGTTGTCGGGCTCTGGTCGGGTCTGGACAGCCTTAATTCTAACAAAAAGTCACATATCCAAGTCCAAAAATTTATTATAGCCGTCATTAGCAACCCAAAGATAAGAAAAGAGACACACCTATTAAATTGGGCTATAAAAAAAACCAAACAACACCCAATTTAAATAGCCATGTAAAGAAGAAACATTTGATGATTGCTACAAAAAATCATGAGCTATAGCTGAAAGTTCAATCCAAAAGTCCCCCATAAACAGGAATAAAGTATGGAAAAAACAAATAGATGAAGTCTGACTTATCTCTAATTCCAACAAAATGATAACAATGCCATACAAACATATTTTGTAGCAACTTTAAATGAGAATGAATTTCATTGTTACAACATGGTAAAAAAAAATTTCAATTTCATTGAGACATTTTGTCAAACACTTATGGTGATGGGGAGGATTTTAACAAAACAGGCATAAAATTTTACCAAATCTTTAATTTTCATTGATTCTAATTTCTCTGGGACATTTTGTCAGACACTTAGGGTTGGCCTATTTTCACAAAGGATACCAATTCTTATTGTTGGAAAATCTGGTTTTGCATCTCATACAAAATACACAGCGGAAGCAAGAAACACGGATCTACTTTATTCATGAGAAATAACATGTAACCTTGAATTCTAGAACAAAGAATAGAAAGCGTACCTTGATGTAGTGAAATTCAAGGCCAAGACTTGAGAATAACTTTAATCTTCATCCCAATTCTACATGGTGCACAAGATGAGTGGTTTCTCAATCAATTCTTGAGTACGTTGATTTCCTTTTGGAAAAGTATATTTCCAAGATTCTGTAGAGAAAAATAGTTTTCTCTTCCTTTTAATCATACGTACGATTTAACTGCCTTGGTGTTTACTTTACTTAATAATTCTTATTAAATAAATAACTGATTATCTAATTGGGTTAGCCTTTTCGGGTCAACCCAATTGGGCTTAAGTGTGTGGCTTGAGATGGGATCAAAGGGACTAATAAGACTCTAGCTCCAATGGGCCTCAGACTTATCTGTCAACTCTTGACAAGCCCAAAATCATCATTAAATATATAACAAGTACCACTATAAAAATATAATTGCACTCTAGGCCTTATTAATAAATTATTTCCTAAGACTCTAATGATATCATATGACCCCTCCATGAAATATCTATAGTGAACAAAGTCATAAGGAACTGTCACTTTGTAAACAACTACTTTATCCTTGAGTACTCGTTTTAATCTTTTAGTTATTCACATTTATTGAAGTCCAATTTCAATAAATTTAAGCTTTAGTAACTCCTTACTAAAGTGGGCGCCTTGAATAACCAGTTCTCATTAAACTTATCTCAAGGGGATATTTTGTATCTCTACAAAAGAGATTATGAATTCCATCTTGAGAATATGTGTTCCCTCAACACTATGTGTGGTTACCCAACATACTGAGATTTTGACCATGAATATTAGATCTCACTCTTGATATATCAAAGTAACCTACATTTCATGATTGGGTTCACTACCCTCTCAGATTGAGAGTTTATGAAATTAGAAGTCGTGAGATTAATTATTCAGGTGATAGTTGTTAAATGAATAATTAATCTTATAGCGATCCAGTTCAATATGTCTTAACTCTTAAGACACATCAACTAGAAGTCTCCACTTCCTTGATCAAGACAAATCATTTTAGGGTCAGTTTGGTTAAGTTTTTTGAAACTGGGCTTTTTGAAAAAGTGGGGTTTTCAAAAAGTGCAGTATGAAGTTGGGTTTTTTTGTAAAAACTGAGTGTTTGGTAAAAACTGTTAAAAAGTATTTTTTGAAAAAGTTGAGTGTTTGGCTAGCACTTATAAAAGTGGTGGTTTGAGTGGCAAATTACCAAAAAGGACAGTGTATATACAAAGGAGTTTATTTCATACTTAAATCAATATTGTGAAATTATTTTTTTCTTACCAATATTAGCTAATAATAACATACCACTTAAAATTTATTGTGAAAGTATTGTTAAAATATTGTGATAGTTGATACTGATTTTAATTTGAAAGTACTATTACAATTATTTTTTTCTCACCAATATTAGCTAATAATAACCTACCACTTAAAATTCATTATGAAAGTATTGTGAAAATATTGTGATAACATTTCCTTCATTTTTCCTTTATTTTTTTTTCCCTCTTTTTTTCTCCTCCACACACGTACCCTTACCCTTTTTTTTTCCTTCTTTCCTCTTTTTTTCCCTCCCACATCCTCCAACTCCAAAATGTTCCAGAGAGCTCTCCTTCTTCCTTCTCTCTCTCTCTCTCTCTCTCTCTCTCTCTCTCTCTCTCTCCCTTTTCTCTTAGCACTTCGCCTGTAACAGCCATGCACTTCTTCACCTTGACCTTCTTGATTCTTTTCTTTTCTTTAAATTCAACCACTCACAAACAGGATGATCAGATAGGGAAGATTGGATCAGAGTAGAGCAAACGAGAGCATATGGTCAATAATAATGTTACCCTCTTCCTCCTTACGCCTTTGCTCATCAATAAGTGCTTGCAAGAACTCATCCGTCCTCTTGGAGAGACTCTTCAACTTCTTCTCCAAACCTCTATAATCCATCCACCGCAAGATGGGTACAAACTCCATTTGAAAGATTTTGCTCTATTCTAATATTTTTTTTGTTTTGCATTTTGAGGAATCCTAATTTGCAAGGGATTGATTTTTCTTTTCCTTAACTGATTTGGGATTTTGTTATAGATTTTTTTGTGCTTGGATTTGGAAATTTGTTATTGAATTGAACCTAGGCAAGACGCTATTTTTTTGTGGTCTTTGTAGCAATTAATTTATCAAAGGGTTCTACCATTCTGGGGCTGCAAACACAGTGGGCAATTTGGGAAATAGCCGGTGGCTTTCCAATGGTAATGTTTAAAAGAGGGCAGAGGGCAGAGCAAAGAGATGAGAGGAATGAGGAATGATGTGAAGTTTATCTTTTGATTTATCAAAGGGTAAAGTTAGATTTTCAATAAAATGTGAAGGGCAATTTGGTAACTTCACCCAAAGTCCAGCGGTAGGATTTCTAAACGCGCATGGGCTTTTGGAAAATGCTCCTCACAGCTCCACTGGCAGAACACGCATTCTCTTCACATTTTCAAAACGCAACTTTTTCTAAAAAGTTGCTTTTTAGACATCACCAAAGGCATATATTATATTTATAGTTTCAAAAAGTGCTTTCTGGGTTGGGAAAGCTGAAACAAACAGGCACTTAGTTGATATGTTATAGTCTTTGCAGATGAAACGCTCAAATTTCATCATCGACTACGAACTACATTTTGAGTTTACAAGGAATGATTTATATCTTTTGTGACTAAATCACATAAATCATATACAATGCATCTCAAGGACTATGATAATGTTCCATTAGTTCATTTATAAATAGTCTCATATAATTAAACAATTTAATTATTTATGACATGTCAATAAATTGGATTTTAGGGCATAAACCCCAACACTTATATCATTCTCTCAACCATTATACTAGCAAAAACATGAGAAAGAGAGAATTACAAAGAGAAAAAGCAAGAAAGCTGGTGAATTTGTCAAACAAAATTGGATTTAGAATAACATATGAAAGACTTCGTATGTTTCGAATAAAAGGAAGATCGTCTATATATAAAATAAAATAAAAAAGAGAATAATCAAATAAGATAGCCAAATTGGATTGCAAACATATATTATTAAATAGAATAATATAATTAAGAAATAAAAACTCACCTAGAGAGGATATAGATTTTGAACGAAGGGTATTGATTCATGGTGATGGGCTGACCTTTCTTTACAAAGGATATTGGTTTAAACGATAGAAGAAGGCTTGGAATGAAGTTAGAGAAGGGAAAAAGATTAGAGGCAGGAGAACGTGTATGTAGAGAGAGGCATGGAGGAAATTGTGTGTTTGAAGAAGGAGATGGGACTACGTGAAGAAGAAGAGAGGGAGTTTGATGAGTTTGTGTTACTGTGTTTGTGTTTAAGGGGGAGAGTGTGTTTTTTTTAATCGGGTTTTGGTTTTGGGGAGAAGGAAATTTTCGGGTTTTAGGCTTTTAGCTTTTTTTTAGCTGAAATTTTTTGGTGTTATTTATTTATTTATTTATTTTTAATAATGCCGGTTTTTTTTATAGTCTTAGAAAAGTTTTTTTTTTAATGTTTTTTTTTTAATATTGTGCTGACGTGGAAAATTGTGGGAGTTTTGGAGGTTTTAGTTATATATATATATATATATATATATATAGTCACTAACCCATACGATGCTCGGATTAGTTAAACAAAAATTTTAAATTTTAAATTTGCCTAAAGTTATGATCACTTGAAAAAACAAATTACAATTTAAGAGGGAAAAGAAAATACTAACACCAATAATGTTAGGCATGCCATGTCTATTATCAATGGCATCTGTGGGGACTCAATTTGTAACGGACCCTTAACAATAAAATTTGTAGAGAAGTGGGTTTAAGGATTTGGCGTCACCGAAGTAAACAATGGTTGATATAAAGTTTATAATAAATAATTGATGGCATGAGATCCATTGGATTCTGAATGTCGGAATTTGGCTAAGTGTTTATGAAGCATATTTGTCCTCGGGCCAGGCCGAGGAGCTATTATTCTTTCTTACTTCTCATTGAATGATCCCCCCCTTTGTTGGGAAAAATCTCTTGGTTATATAGTATTTTCCTCTCTTTAGTTTTCGCCGTCCACTTGTCAATTATCGGAGCCTCTATGTACAGGGGATTGTCCCATCATCTGTATTTGCAGGCTTTATGTTATTTCCCAGCCGCCTTTGCAGGCTTTATAATAGTTGAAGTGACTGATGCTTTAGGGTTTTCAGGTCACCTCACCATTAAAGCGGTCAGAATGTTGGTGAGATATATTCAACGAATGAGGGATATTTTCCCTTTAGTGAAGTCGGTCTGCCGAGGACGTGTCATCCTCGACGAGGCCTTTGGATGACCTGGGCTCTTTCCCATTGTCCTCGGCCTTTGCATTATCCTCGGCGCGGGCCTTGGGCCGCATGTAGTGGGCCAGCGTGGTTAGTGCAATAGGGCCTCATAGCATCATTTCTTTAATGAAAATTAAAGTCTTAATCATTTTTTTAATATAATATAATCCCTCCCATTGCTTAATTTGTTTGCAAAATCCTAGATTTTTTCTTGCCATATAAAATGCAAACAAAAAACCCAAAAATAAGAAAATAAAAACTATAGAAGTTTTTATATAGAAAACAGTAATTATTTACACTCAGAAATGACACTGACACTTAGAAAGAGTCATTAATCTAGAGCAATAGGTTTTGGAAAAGTTTTTTTTTTTTTTTTTTTTTTTTTTTTTTTGAGAATTGGAAAAGCTAATTTAGTGTTATAAGTAATAGTTATAATATTTTAACACATAAAAGAACAACAACAAAAAGGCGTATCAGATGAATAAATTGACTTCGTTAGAGAATGAAGACAAATAAATGCACTGGAAAGAATAGATTTCAAAATATATGAATGTAAAACGAAGAAGAAGGATGTACCAGTTGAAAGGCCATAGAGTTTTAATCGAGATAGATGACGACCAATCTAAGAAGTACTTGAAATGCTCCTAATAATAGAAAAAATATAAGAGATGCAAAACATGAACCCAAAATTTAGATGTTAAAATTTCTAAAAAGCCAAAAGAAAGAGTAAAGAATTAGTGCCTAGAAATTATTGAAAAAAAGAAGAAGCATATGACTACATAATAATAAAAACAAAAATATAATATTGCAAAAATTGAATCAAAAAATTAAGTTGTTAAACTTCTTAAAGGCTTAAAAATTGGGCTTAAAAATTAATATTGTGCCATGAACTTCTTAAAGGCTTAAAAATTTTCTTTAAGCCTTTCAAAAAGTTATGATATTGCGCCATTGTTGAGAGACAAACCTGAATTTGAGACGTGACTTGATGGGTACTCGTGAAAAGATTTCAAAGAGGACATCTGAGGGAAACTTCACCACGCTTGTTTACCATGCAGTCGATGCAGAAGTTTAGAAATAACAACCCTAAAGTTCCTCAAAAAAAAAAAAAAAATAAATAAATAACAATCTTAACATCCACAATAGTCAGGGAAAACGATTATGAAGACTGCTTTGTAGTTTGGTGTGGCAACTGTGGTATTTGAGGAGTGAGCGTGAGTCTATCGTGTGGTAGTATTCAATTTAATTCTTAATAAACCCTAATAGTGATGTAGTGCCCAAAGAATTAGAGAAGGAGATAAGGAAGAGTCCAAAACAAAATAGGAAATTAAAAAATATAAGTGTCTTAAACCAAATTAAAAAATATAAATAAAAAATGCTAATGTGGAAAATTGTAGGAGTTTCAAAAAGAGTCATTAATCTAGAGCAATAGGTTTTGGAAAAGATTTTTTTTTTTTTTGGAGAATTGGAAAAGCTAATTTAGTGTTATAAGCAATAGTTATAACATTTTAACACATAAAAGAACAACAACAAAAAGGCGTATTAGATGAATAAATTGACTTCGTTAGAGAATGAAGACAAATAAATGCATTGGAAAGAATAAATTTCAGAATATATGAATGTAAAAAGAAGAAGAAGGATGTACTAGTTGAAAGGCCATAGAGTTTTAATCGAGATAGAAGACGACCAATCTAAGAAGCACTTGGAATGCTCCTAATAATAGAAAAAATATAAGAGAAAAATAGGTTACCGCAAAAGAACAATGCATGACTATAGCAATTGAAATTTGTCAAGACAATTTCATATATTGAAAAACATGAACCCAAAATTTAGATGTTAAAATTTCTAAAAAACCAAAAGAAAGAGTAAAGAATTAGTGCCTAGAAATTATTGAAAAAGGAAAAAGCATATGACTACATAATAATAGAAACAAAAATATAATATTGCAAAAATTGAATCAAAAAATTAAGTTGTTAAACTTCCTAAAGGCTTAAAAATTAATATTGCGCCATGAACTTCTTAAAGGCTTAAAAATTGTCTTTAAGCTTAAAGACTTAAAAATTGTCTTTAAGCCTTTCAAAAAGTTATGATATTGCACCATTGTTAAGAGACGGACCTGAATTTGAGAAGTGACTTGATGGGTAGTCGTGAAAAGATTTCAAAGAGGACATCTGAGGGAAACTTCACCACGCTTGTTTACCATGTAGTTGGTGCAGAAGCTTAGAAATAACAACCCTAAAGTTCCTCAAAAAAAAAAAAAAAAAAGAAAAAGAAATAACAACCTTAACATCCACAACAGTCAGGGAAAACAATTATGAAGACTGTTTTGTGGTTTGGTGTGGCAACTGTGGTATTTTAGGAGTGAGCATGAGTCTATCTTGTGGTAGTATTCAATTTAATTCTTAATAAACCCTTATAGTGATGTAGTGCCCAAAGAATTAGAGAAGGAGACAAGGAAGAGTCCAAAACAAAATAGAAAATCAAAAAATTTAAAAGTCCTAAACCAAATTAAAAAAATGTAAATAAAAAATGCTGATGTGGAAAATTGTGGGAGTTTCAGAGGCCTTCGGTTTTATATATATACTAGTTGCCAACCCGTACGATGCACGGGTTAATGATTTATTTGAGTAGTTTTTGCTATGAAACATGTGCGTTCAAGCTTATAGAACATGTTTTAGTGCCCATGAAGGCCTTTTTTTTTTTTTTTTTTTTTGGGTACAATAGCATCCATAAGTTGCTAGTTGAAACACTTAGACATGTTATGTGGTTCAAGCTAATACAAAGTTAGAACATTTGTGTTTGTAACTTACTCATGAACAAATAATTAGAAAACCGGTATTACATTTTGAACATAAGCTGATAATACATGTTCACCTTGTAAAATAAGACAAAACAAATAATTAGAAAAAAATAATAATAATCATTTGCTGAGTAGATAACTTGAAACTTTCTCACATATGAATCCTCGTGTGCAGTATATTGCAACTTGTTGAGGTAATTTCCCTTTGAATTCTCCCCTAGGGTTTTGCTGCTTCTATTTGAACCATTCACTTTCCTCTTTGATTGCTCATCATCCAAATCATAAACTCCAATTGATCTCTACCTAAGATGGAAATTCCTACATACACTTTCTTTGGATTTAGCACCAAGACTCACACAAACATACACATAAATACGTACATAAATTTTCATACTAAATGATATACTTTTAAGATCTTAGCAATATCAAGTTAGGATCTAAGACACAAACATCCATCTCCAAATTATGCATGCAAATTTGGTCTAAGACACACACACACCCATACATGTATATATATTCAAACTATATAATATGATTCTAAGATTTTACCAATATCAAATTTGGATCTAAGACTCAGAAATCCCACTGTAAAATATGCATGCAAATGCTACAAGCATGTAACAAAGCCTCAATATTTACTTTGCCTTTATTACCTATGTGATGTTCAAAACAAAAAATTATATGGCATTCAACCCAAGTAGTAAAAATCATAAAGTAAAACTAACAATGCCTAAAATTTTGGAATTGAATTAAATATTGAACTTTCACCACCAAAAAAAAAAACTATATAACCATCAACAGTGTAAATAAAAGTACCATTACATCTCCAAAGTAGAATTTGGCTTTTGGGGCCAACCGTGCCACAAGAACAGCTGCTGCATTGGCAGCGTTGTTCTCATTATTAAAAAGATCAAGATGCCAAAAAAGTAATGATAATCTAAACTTTTATTCCTTATAGATAAGGTATATTCAAAATTTTCCCCAAATAATTTGATTGAAGAATTGAATTTGACTCATTAGGAAATTTCAAAATGTCAATTTAACTTTATCTATGTAATGACTAATGGAAAAACAAATTAAGCACTGCAAGATTCACCATTAATTACACTTAAAAAAAAATCTTCAAGAAAAAGTAAGCCTAGAGTCATATTTATTTCATTGTTTTAGGTCACTTGGTTTGATGATCATATTGCTAACCTTACTATAGAAGATAGATAAAAAAGAAAAAATTAATAAAACTGAAGTCATATGGACTTACCCCTCCATGTGCAAAAGCAATGGCCATGATAGTTGCAACTTCCATGACCTGTGATAAAGGAATCCACATAAAACCCAAAATTTTTAGTATTTTGTTTTCTGAAGCAAGACAGACAATGAGGGAGATTGAGCCAGCAATAATGAAAAAATAAAAAAGAATGGATGAATATGAAATTCTAACATTGCTTTTCTAACCTTTTCCTTCTCAAGTTTGTTGTATCTAAACAAATCCAATCTTTCTTGGACTGCATTAGATCAAAGGTCAAATCCTTTCTTATACAATTAAGATGCTCAGGGGGTAAAATTTCCAACATTAAGCAACTTATAATTTAGCACCAAACAAATAAGAAAAAGTAATGGAAATTTCTTTGTATTTCCATCTTTTTTATTCTTCCTGATTCAGACAAATCAAAGTATCCACATGACGCTGCTTGAATTAAACATGAAAGATCTAATTTCTTTCAATTGAATATACTTCCACAAAATGAAAATGAAAAAAAAAAAAAAAAACTGGTTGTTTGTGGCATAATAAAATATATTCTACTAAAGTATCAGTTTGAGCCACTAAACTTCTTCATCCAACTATGAAGCTAATAACATTTGGCTTTATTATTCTTATATTTGCAGCTATGAATTTTCACAAAAAAAAAAAAAAAAAAAAAAGAGAATACTGAATGGCTTGATGGAATTAAAGATGTACGCAGCGAAAAAGTAAGTTTTGACACGGATCTACTTCAATCGATATTGATAACATGCATAAAGTAAATTTTAGAATTTGAGAACAAGAGATCGTACCTTGAAGCGGTGAATTTCAAAACTGAAGATTGAAGCACTTGGGAATACTTTTAATCTTCACTCCAATTCCACTAACGCCCAAGATGTGTGGTCTCTCAATTGGTAACAAAGGGATTATTAAAAAGTGACTTTCACTCACTTCCACACCATTACAATGATGATTTTCTTACCAATAAAATTCTATACGTTTTTCCCTTTGTATCTAACCAATATATCTAATTGGGCTGGCCTTTTGGGCCTTACCAATTGGGCTTAAGTGTGTGGCTTGAAGTGGGACCAAAAGGGACCAATAAGACACTAGCTCCAATGGGCCTTGGGCTTTTCTGTCAACTCTTGACAAGTCCAAAGTTATCATTAACTATATTTAATACCACTATATAAATATAGTTGCACTCTAGGTCTTATCTATATATATATTATATCCCAAGACTTTATTATACATGCAACCCCTTCATAAAGTATTCGTAGTAATACAAAGTCATTGAAATAGACTGCCACTTTGTAAATTACTACATCTTATTCTTGAGTACCCCGGTTTAATCCTTTAATGTTATTCATCATATATTTATGAAATCTAATTTCATAAATATATACTTTAGTAACTACTTACTAAAGTGGTTAGGCCTAACTCTCTGAATAACAAACCCATTAAACTTATCTCAAGGGAATACTTTATATCTACGTTAAGAGACTATGAATTCCATCTTGAGAATACATGTTCCATCAACACATAATGTGGCTGCCCAACATACTGAGGTTTTGACCATTACTTTAGATCTCACTCCTAATATATCAAAGCAACCTACACCTCATAATCAGGTTCATTATTCTCTCAGGATTAAGAGTTCATGCAAATACAAGTCATGAGATTTATTATTCATTTGACAGTCCTTAGGCAAATAATAAATCTCATAGCGGTCCAGTTCAATATGTCTTAACTCTTAAGGGCACTAATCCTAACATGGCTTTCATAACTGGGACATTCATTAAGGTAAAGTTGGCATGCCATAAGATGACAAAAGAGTATAGTGATTTAAAGAACATCATGGGGAAGGGCCTATTCAACCATCTTGGATTTCCTTTAGATTCAACCCTACACCAAGTTGTTAGAAGAGAATTTGCATTGTCAGATATATATATATATATATTTATAAATAAACATTGTTAGATAGTTCATTACATCTCACTCACTGTTTTCTCTTAAGTTTACTAATCCACAAACAAATTAAACAATGCTACTTATCGCATGTGCAAATAGTTAAGTCATTCCCATTGTATTTAAGTGTTCCTATCACCAATCCTTTTCTGTTGGTGTCTACTCCTACACCTTGCCAATATGCTAAGCTCAGTTCTTGTGTTTTGCACATTTGTAGATGACCAAAGTATATCACCTTGAACCTATTGTCTCACAAAGTTATGAAGTTGCTCTAAGCATGCTTGAGTTTGAAAGATTAGGAAAATCATTTGAGGTATACTCTCTAAATTTAAAATATATTTAAAACATTGGTTTTATTTTCAAAAGTGACTGACAACTATTATTTGTGCAGTACCTTTTCATGCAAGCCCCCCTTGTCCCCTAAATTATTCCAAATTTTCACAAAGTAGTCATTGCATATATGCACATATTTGAGGAATGAGCTGCTATATGAAAAAGAATGAGCTAATGATGAGCAAGCATGAAGTTGGGAAGGAAATAAGCAAGGAAAGAAGTAGGAAAGGCAGAGAAGTACGCAATCTTGACCTCTGTTGCATTTTTCTGCTAATTTATGACCATACTCAGTAAACTGATATGAGTTCATAAGTGCATCACTACTCTACTTGGGACTCTATGTAAGAACATGCTTGAGTGCTTCAAGAAGAGCACTCTAAGCTTATGGAGCTTCTCATCAATTTAAAATCCAATAACATGTAAAACCACATCAAGCTCAAACAGATTCACCCCAAACAGACTTCAGATTAGCCACAAATAATCACAAATGCTTTGGAAAAAAAAATCAAACAAAGAAAATCTAGGGGAAAGAGAGAAAAAAAATCTAACAGTGGATTGTTATCTGTAAAACAATGTGAAGGCAGATTGTTGTAACAGAGCCATATCTACATTTAGTTTAATTGATCCAGCCTTAGCATGTTGATTAGAGTACCACAGTGCTCCACCTAGTTCCTTAGGTTCCATATAGGTTCAAAAGTAAAAGGTATGTAAGCAGAGCATTGATCTTTTAATAATACTTGTGAAAATCCGTAAGGGCATTTAAAAAGTGATGTTAAAAATACTTTGAGGAAAATCACAATTATTAACCAAACAATCATACGTAGAATCCTCACTGAGACCTAGCATTAAACACTTCATAGGCAATAGTCTCCAATAATTGAATAACAAAAATTGATATTTCAAAAACCCTAATTTTAAACTCAACAAATTAAATTTGGGGGAGGGGGGGGGGGGGGGGGGGGAGAAACCCCCAATGAAGATTGAAAAGGAAAAAAAAACTCAAACACACAAAATTGAAATTTTCAGTTTGAATTGCCACAACCACCATTCAATTTCAATAGCAAAATGGTTCTTTTGAATCAAAACCCAATAGTTTTAATCTGTAGAAATCAAAAGGCTATTAGAGCAGCTATGGCAGTGGTGGAGCCACTAATAGTGTAGCTCGGTCATGGAAAAAAAAATGGAACTCCAAACCAATGTAACTACAGAAATTGAAACTCCAATAAATAAATCAAAAACCTATAGTGATTGCAGAAATCAGAAAGATAAATATGATTAAAGCACCTTACTTGTGTGAACTGGGGCTTGAGCTCAATGCTTCGGTGACTTGGGCTGAGGTCTTGTCATGGCTATGATGGGTGATGGTAGCTATGGTAGTAGCGGAGCTATTGATGGTGTGGCATGGGTGGGACGTGGGAGAGAGAAGGAAATTGGGTTTCGGGAGGTTTAACATATAGCAGGTAATTGGGTTTTTAGAGACGTCGGGATGTGTTTTTAGAGACATCGGGTTTGTAATTTGTATTTGGTGGAAAAAAAAGATTTATTATTATTTATATAAGTATTGCTGAAGTGGAAAATTGTGGAAGCTTCAAAATCTTTAGTTTTATATATATATATATATATAGAAAAAAAAAAATATATATATATATATATAGAGAGAGAGAGAGAGAGAGAGAGAGAGAGAAAGAGAGATAAAAGAAATGAGGAATTGTTGGGGGTGTGGAGAAAGTATATGTTGTTTCAGGAACTCCACCTCAGCATCCAGTTGGTGTTTCTAAAACCAATAAGAAATTGACATCTGTCCTAAAAAAAGAAACATCAGCCTACTGAACCATTTAAATTAAAAAGACAAAATTGACCTTGAAAAATTCAAAGACCCGCCTTGTCTTGTTTTTCCTCATTTTGCAAAATCAAAATGTTCATCTCTCTCTCTCCGTTTTTCTCTCCACCACCACAGCACACTAGCACCTCCATGACTCCATCTTTTCTCTCTCAACTCCAAACCAAAAACCACTTTACTTTTCCTCTTTTCAAAATCAAATCTCAATGTCTCTCTCCCTATTCCACACGCCACCATAGCCTTTATTCTCTCTCAACCCCAAATCCCAACAGCCAATGCCCAGCGGTAGCGTCTCCGCCAGCACAACACTGCCGACATCACAACTTCTGAATAAATTGGCCTTTGTCTCGTTAGAAAATCCCCAAAATCTTCTCTTTCTAGCAGAACCACCCTACACCGGAAACTTCGTGCTACTTCCAACCCCCAACATTCACAAGAAGGTTTTTTTTTTTTTTTTTCTCTGTTTCTTTTCTGCATTTTTCACATTTTTTTTTGTATGCTTTTTTCTTCCCAAAATTATATATGTTTAAAAGAAACAAAAGAAAACCAAATGAATTTTTGTGTAGAAAGGAAATTTGTACCTGTTTGATAAAATGTCTCAATGGAGATGGATGCACTCCTTTGTTCTTAAACTATTATCAATCAACAGAATATATAGTAAATGGTTAATCTTGTACATTCATATGTAGAAAGGAAATTCGTATTGTTTGATAAAATGCTTTTGTGAGGATGGATGCACTAATAATACAGTAAAAGGGTTTTTTTTTTTCAAAAAAAAAAAAAAATTTGGATTAGATTAAAAGTGTTTAGTATGATGTAGTTTTATAAATAGAGAAATAAAGGCCTTTCTTTTTTTATTAGTTGATTTAATGTATTTGGTGGTTGTGCTTGATTTTCAGGCATTATTTATTAGTTAGATTTTTTCAGGTATCACATTAGGCTCAGCCAAAATCATTTCAAAGTTCACTTTTTTAATGTACAAATTAAACAATCCCGTTTTTTAAAAAAACTGAAAAAATAATATGTTATTTAAATTCAAATTTTCACATTTATTTTCTTTCTACAAATTCTCAACAATCAATAGGATAAAAATTTATTTGCTGGTTTTCCTTGACATAGTTATAAGTGGTGTATATTGATAAACATGACAGATTTTGTTTGTAGTTTGGGAACTTAAATCAATTCTTTGTTATCTTTTTCTTACGGATTAAATCAAAGTACTGTGTATGTAACTTAAAAGTACTGTGATATATTCTAATTGCAATCTTTAGAATGAAATTTTGCGGTCACTGATATATTGGACATTCAGGATAGCTACAATGTGATCAGTTGTGTTGCTATCGTGACAAATCTTTTAATAATTACTACAACATAGATTTTGAGAAATTGGTGTTTGCTGATGTTAAGACCTTTTCAGTTAGACACGTAAAGGGAACAATGGTGGTGACAGTGTGAAGAGTAATATTGGTAGTATGAAAATGTTTATTTTTTGAATTTGCTTAATGATACCTTTCAAATGAAATTTGAACTAGGGGTTTGGATGCATAATTCCAAGTTCAAAGTTTCTCACAAATTTTGAAATGTAGTGTTTACCCAAAAAAGGGATATTGGTAGGTTAAAATTTTAACAATCAAATCCAAAGTAAAATCTCACTTCAAAATGTGGAATTAAAAGTTTCAGATGCAGACCAATTATTCTAAGTCTTGTTGACAAACCGAGGAGGTTACATAAACTATAGTAAATCATGAGTTCAACATGACCTTCAAGTTGAAGCTAGCTAAATCAAATATTTTTATGGTGAAGCACTTAATGGCTATGGCTAAGTAACCTTTCATGGAAACAAACTTTTGATCTGCATATATGATCCCCTATCAAGCTGTTGACAACCATTATCATTTGCTTTAGTTCTTTTACGTTTCCAGTCCTCCCCCCCCCCCCCCTCCTCTAATTATCTCAAAATTGATTTAAAAAACGGAGTATTTTCTAATTACCAATTGCTCACAGTTTCTTTTCTATGCAGTGCTTTTGAGTGCAAAAGAACTTTTCTATGCAGTGCTTTTGAATGCAAAAGAATTGGATAGAGCCCGAGATGATCTCATTTGTTCAAAGGCAAAGGTATTGGCACAACCTTGTGTCACTGTCTGTTTTTCACCATCTTTCATTTCAGCAAAAAACTTCATCATCATACAATGTTGTTATTACTCTAATATGTGCTTTTGTTTATTGTTTTTTCCCCTAATATTGTTCTATTTCTTTCTAGGGCTTTGCTAAAAAAATTTGAAGTATGATGATAAGCTCTTTTGGATAGTATTTTGGACAATATATTGCACAGCTAATGGACAACATTTTTGGATAGTTTTTTGGAAAGCATTTCGGGCATTATTGCACAGTGGAGGAACATCTTAGATAGTATTTTTGACTTGATAATTTTTTAGATAGTATAACTGAAAATTTGGACAAGTGATTGAATAGCCAACACTAATTATAGCTATTATTTTGGAAAATTTTTGTAACTAATGAAGTTCCTCAAACATGATAGATTTCGTGTATGTTTGAGTAGCTTCTAGTTAAAGACTAATTATATGCAATTGATGCAAGTTTTTAATGCAATAGTAAATTTTATTCTTATATATTAATTTCTATGTGTGCATGGTGGTGGAATTGCAATGCTAGATTGTTGTAGGTGCTATATTGATGTAGCGCTATATAGGGATGAATGATAGCACTCATGAAAAGTTCCAATTAAGGGGATGATATAGTGAATGGCAATATTTTGGTGCTAGACTATTTTGTTGTTGTTGTTGTTATTTTGATGATATAGCGAATGCTACAAGTTGCTCCCTTTTTATTCAAATCTTACAATGGTTTTAAGTTCACAGCAAGGGAGAATGATTGTCCCTGTATTGCCAAGCCAAGAAATGAATTACAACTATTCATTTCTAATTTTTTTTTTTTTTAATCTTATCAATGTTTGTGTGTTCTCTTTTTTCTTTCTAAAAGTTGCATAAAGATATATTGGACATGTGACCAAATCACCCATTATATATATAATTTTTTTTACAACAAACCAAGCTTTATTAAAAAGAACTAAATTCAAATTGTACAATCCAAAGCATCCTTCATGATCACATATATGATATATCAGATGATTTGGCCGGTAAGGCCACAATTTACAAAACCATTCCAATTGTTAACAAAGCCCCACTTAGCAAGCTCACGAGCTGCTTGATTTACATCTCTCATATCCCAAATGAAACTTGGTCAATCTCATTTGTTAAGTTCAGCACGTCTTCAAGTATACTCCTCAAGCTATTGCTTATGTGTGGCTGCTCCAATATTGCTATATGCTACTGAAATTTATTTTCTGACAGCCATTATAAACAAGCAATTTTAGACAGTCTGCAAAACCAATTCAAGGTTGGTTCATTTGTCACTTACTCCAATACTAAAGCAAATTAAATTAAAATTTAATGGAAAACACACTAACAATAGACAATATTGAATCAAGATACTAGTTGACAGATTTTTGCTTTGAAAATTCAGATTTTTACTTTCAAACAAAGAAACCAAATTAAAGTTCAAGACTTCATATAAAAAGTAAAAAATAAAAGTTTAAGAATAACCACAAAAGAAGCAAAATTAAAAAATTTGGGACTACTATAAATCTATCATTCAAATTCACTTAATATAATATACCATTACCTCCAAAACTAAGTTGGGAGCTGCTTATTAAAAGAAAAATTGAATGCCAAAGGCACATGGTCGTGGTAGCAAATAGACAAATTTCAAACATTTTTCTTGTCCCTTTTTGTTTTTAATTATATAACTTTCAATCCAATACTTATCACTTGATCAAGCCTATGACATGAGAACAACATAAACAATTATATTTGTATAAATGTAAACTAAAGAAGAGCAGTAGACTTGATAAAAACTCAACCCAACATCCATATGGTGCCAAATCCAACATCATAAAAACTCAACTCAGCATTCGGTTGGTGTATGCCAAATTTTCTCTACTTATTAATATGAGCCCAAATATACTGCAATGTGTATGTTATCATCAGTAAACTCAACAATGGAAAAAAACAAAGTTTAGAATTGGGAAAACCAAATATACTGCAGTCAACAACCTTTACACACAAAAATGAAGTTGTTCAAGACCAAGATTTCAATAAACGTATCAGCAAAGCATTTTATCAGCAAAATAAAGGCAGCAAGCCATTTGTCAAACAAAGAAAGAAGCTTTATGTTTCTACATATGAAACTATAACAAAAAAGTGAAAAGAAAAAAAAAAAAATCAACAACAACAACTTTAATCTGATCCAAAAGAACATTAAAAAAAAAAAAGAAGATTAACCATTTACTGTATATTCTGTTGATTGATAATAGTTTAAGAACAAAGGAGTGCATCCATCTTCATTGAGACATTTTATCAAACATGTACAAATTTCCTTTCTACGCAAAAATTCATTTGGTTTTCTTTTGTTTCTTTTAAACATATGTAATTTTGGGAAGAAAAAAGCATACAAAAAAAAAAAAAATGTGAAAAATGCAGAAAGGAAACAGAGAAAAAAAAAACCTTCTTGTGAATGTCGGGGGTTGGAAGTAGCGCGAAGTTTCCGGTGGAG
This sequence comes from Quercus glauca, assembly GCA_023736055.1. Classification (NCBI taxonomy): domain Eukaryota; kingdom Viridiplantae; phylum Streptophyta; class Magnoliopsida; order Fagales; family Fagaceae; genus Quercus; species Quercus glauca. The sequence goes on from CM043315.1 coordinate 4,290,781, forward strand.
GATGGTTTTGTTAGAAAGAGAAGATTTTGGGGATTTTCTGACGAGACAAAGGCCGGTTTCTTCAGAACTTGTGATGTCGGTGGTGCTGTGCCGGCGGAGATGCTACCACTGGGCATTGGCTATTGGGATTTGGGGTTGAGAGAGAATAAAGGCTATGGTGGCGTGTGGAATAGGGAGAGAGACATTGAGATTTGATTTTGAAAAGAGGAAAAGTAAAATGGTTTTTGGTTTGGAGTTGAGAGAGAAAAGATGGAGTCATGAAAAACAAGACAAGGCGGGCTTTGAATTTTTCAGGGTCAATTTCGTCTTTTTAACTTAAATGGTTTGGTAGGCTGATGTTTTTTTTTTTAGGACAGATGTCAATTTCTTATTGGTTTTAGAAACACCAACTGGATGTTGAAACTGTTGGAGAGATAAACACCTTGGGGAGCTTCATTGAGTAATTAATATAACATATAGAGACACACTTTAACCCAAAAGGCCTAAGCCCAATGGGTATGTTCTCAATTATGTTATATTAACTACTAATTCTTCTCATCTTTATTCAATGTGAGACTTCACTCATACGTGTAACCCAACAATCTCCCCTTCACGTGTGAGTCTCTACCACTCTATGGGTTTTAAGACTTCTCTGTGGGCCATGAATAAGTCCTACTCGCTCCCCCTTGCCTAATGAACTTTTCTCTTCATCAGCGCGTCATCCATGGGTACGTGTCAACCCTGCACGCACATCCATGGGAACCCCGCATGTTCATGTCTATGGGAACCTCGCACCATACCATTATTTAGCACCACGTGAGTCTCTGCCTCTCTGTGAGCTTTGAACAAGTTCTACTTACTCCCCCTTGACTAATAGGCTTTTCACTTCATCAATGTGTCATCCATGAGTCTCTTGTACGCCATCCATGGGAACCACCTCGCATCTCATCATTGTTTAGCACCATTTGCAAATATTCCTTTGTTGGGCCTTTCTTTTCTTCAGGATTTTTGTGTGTGGGCCATTAAGGTTTTCTTTGTCTCCGCTGGGTAGGGACCATGAACACCTCACCACCTTCGCCGCACACCACCATAGGCTCTAATACCACTTGTTGGGGAGATAAACACCTTGGAGAGCTTCCTTGAGTAATTAATATAACATATAGAGACACACTTTAACCCAAAAGGCCTAAGCCCAATGGATATATGCTCAATTATGTTATATTAACTACTCATTATTCTCATCTTTATTCAACGTGGGACTTCACTCACGTGTGTTACCCAACATAAACAACATATACTTTGTCTCGGGGGTGTGAGCTTGAACAATTCGAGGGGCTCAGTCCACCTTGGCCCGCATTGTGGTGTCCTTCGTCGAGAAGTTGGTCTTTATTGCGTCGATTTGAATTTGCAAAGGTTGCTTCTCCTAGTCCTAGCGCTTCAGCTTCAAACGAAAGTGGGTTTTGCCTTTGCTTTTCAACCATGGAAGGAAACAAGAAGCAGAAACAAAAGAAGACTAATAATGGTAAAGTAGTTGTTGAAAGGCCACGACGTTCAGTCCGGCTACAAGCAAAGACACCAACACAGAAACAAAAAGCAAAAGAAGAAGATATAGAAGATATTGTTAAGTGGGGTTTCAGCGGAGACGAAACACAGAAGATTAGAGAATCTTTGTTGGATTGGTATGACCAGAACAAGAGGGACCTCCCATGGCGGTATACAAACACAGCAGAATCAGAAGAAGAAGAGACAAAAAGGGCTTATGGGGTTTGGGTTTCGGAAGTAATGCTTCAGCAAACAAGAGTTCAGACTGTCATTCAATACTACAACCGTTGGATGGAGAAATGGCCCACCCTTCAACACCTATCTCTGGCTTCTCTTGAGGTAATTATTAATAATTAGTAATTTGGGTTTTGTTTGTTTGGTCTAATTCAATTGTTATAATGTGGGGGGATTTGAACCCTGTTGGAAACAAACATGAGGTGTTAGTTTAGCTATGAGACTAGTGGCTGTTTTGTTTTGTTGATTCTTAGGGAAAACGTGATGTGAACTCTTTTAAGTTTTATAAGAGTTAAATGTTGGTTGATTTGTTTTGGTTTGCAGGAGGTCAATGAAATGTGGGCTGGTTTGGGATACTACCGCCGAGCACGTTTTTTGCTTGAGGTGCACTCTTCTTATCTATCATTTTTCTATTAATATTGTTTTTTAATATGCATATAATATTATTAACTACACTATCAATACTATTCTAATGGGATTTGCTGAATTTCTGTTCAATAGCTATGACTATGATTGCCTTCTTAACTAAAACAAAGACGCTTAATACACCTGTATGCTATAAAATACATATGATATAAGCTGAATTCTACCAGCAAATGGCAGTCTCTTGGCTCCCCGAAAGTTGATCCTACCAGATACTTTCGCCACTAGAGGTCTACAATCAATAGAATTCAATTTGCAATGAGAGAGAGAAACACCATCAAGTCATCAGCGAAACATAATTAGGTACTTCATTGGAAGCTTCCCTTCCTTAAATTGTAGAGTACTTAAAATTTGAGCTTTCAACATAGGAGTGACATTGGCACAGAAAAATCTCACTCTTTTTAGGATTTGTAGCTAGACTAGATAGCTTTGAGAACTTTGTGAGAAGATCATTTACAAGCTGAAAAGAAGACTTATCAGTTGCACTAAACACCATCAAGTCATCAACAAAACATTATTGTGTTAGCTTTATAATTAAACACTATGGGTGAAATTTGAATTACCTTGGACAGCCAGCTACATTAATTGAGAGAGAACTTCAGCGCAATAACAAACAAATGCGGCGATAAGTGACCCCCTTTGATACCGGAAAAGTATGGGGCAAATCAAACTTGTCCGATATGATGAATGAGGGAAGGTTGGATGTATATATTTTTATATTTTCTGGGTTATATGGAATAAGAAAACACTCAAGAATTAAAAGGATAGATAAACTCACTACCAAAGCAAACCCAAAGGGATAGAGATATCACCACCTAAAGGAATTTAGCTAAGGATACATAATTGAATTGGCTCACAACTCAATGAGATACAAATTATCACCACCCAAAGAGATACAGAAACCAAACTCGCCACCCAAAGGAATCCACCCAAGGAATAGGAGTTAATTTAGAAGAAATCAACATTCTAAAGTACAAAGCTATATAAACTCTTTTTATTTATTTATTTTTTTTTTTGAGAACCAAAAGCTATATAATCTCAAATACACACTTTGATTTATTTATTCCAGCCAAATGGCTTACATAATATCTTAGAACAACCCTCTTAGCATAGGAGAATGAAAATAGCAATTAATAACATTACATTTTCAAGATCTGGACTCATGGAAACTAGATACATAATAAAAGACTTGTCTACTCAAGAGAACTAAAACATAAAAGCTGAATATTCCCTAGAAACCCCAATTAAATGCTATTTGACTTCTTGGACAAAATGACCTATTAATCTTCAAATATCTTCTGAAATGGTGGCAAAATTCATTCAAAATAATGGCCTTATTTGCTGAGCTTGAAAATCAACTTGGTTGGGCTTATGAATCTAATTGCATTGTGATGTAGGCTTATTTGGACACTCCTCATGCCACCGTGCTTGTGGTTGCCGTTTTACTCCTGTGATAAAATCCCTAAACCCTTCTCCCATCAATCAGCACCCCAATAGTCCAGGAATGCTGTTCACAGCACCAGAGCAGCCTCTGATTTTTTCTCTTTCTCACCATAATATGAGGCCAAATCCTTTTCTAATCCTCTTGAAATCCAAAGTCCTTACTTTTACCTAGATTTTTCCCACCACAAAACCCTAACCCCAACCATCTTAAAACCCCTAGAATGGACTACTTCCATAGAAATCTTGCAATTTTAAAACTTCAAAATGATATTTTCCCTAAAGTTTGGAATCAAATAACAAACAACCTGATGCAGGCAGTGGGTCAACCTCTGTTTTATTTATTTTTAAGTGGCGGGGGCTGTTTTAAAATTTTCTAATTTCTGTACATGGGCTATACCAATGGTCCATTAGTTCATATTTGGGTTTTATTTAAGTTTAGTTATTTAGTTTGGGTTTAGTAATAAAGCCCAAGGAGTACAACTCCAAGTCTTATTAGGAGTTTAAAATAAAGTCCTATATCCACTAGGAATAGGTATGTCTTCTGTTTGAAGGGTTTAATACTTTCTAGTTTCTATTGAAGAGAATAATAAAATTTCAGATTTCTAGTGAAACTATGAAGCTTGTTACAGTTTGTGTGATGCGCATCCTTCTTTGAGGTGTCCCCAGGTGTGATACTTAGGAAGTCTAGATGCCTAAAGCTAAAAGTACCCTTCCATCCATCAAATAGCCCCACATAACTCTGAAACAGCCTGTTACTGTTCACATCACTGGAATAGCAACATAAACTTTGGATTTCTCCTTTGTTTCATCCTCAAATCCTACTATTCCTTCCCTCCATTAGAAACTCTATAATCCTTATTATTTTCCAACCTCTTTCCTACCAAAAAAAAACCAAACACTAATTCCTCAAAATTCAGCTGTCCTATCACTGCCAAGATCTGACCTAGAAATTTTAAACCTAATTTTTCTTTGTTCTCCCTTGTCCTAAGTCACAACCCTAGAAGCATCATGTTGCTGTTTTCGCCTAAGTCCTGTTACTTTAGATCTTCAAAACATCAACTTTTTCCCCTGAATTTAGTTCTTGAGCCCTTTTTCCTATGCCATTTGCAAAACTTGCAACTCAAATAAGGCAGGTGCCAAAATCAGTAGATAACTAATCTGATTCATCTCTCAACTGATACGAATTGAATGACATATGGTGCCTTTGACTATCTTCTGTTATCTAGTACATTGTGGCTCTTAGACATCACAAAGTGACTGGAATACCTTCCCAGTCGGCTGACACAACACTCATGTTTTCCTTAAGAATTTAGGTTTTGTAGTGAAGGCCTTTAGACACTTGAAAATGTCAATGAAAGGTTCTGTATTTCATCTCACTGATAAGAAAGTTGAAGTCTCCTATATCTCGAAAGGATAAAAAAAAAAAGAATAGGAAGAAGAGTCACATCCTTATCTTGATAGTAAGCTGTGTCCTAATGCTCTCCCTCCATTTTGTTTTTTTTTTGTTAGGGAGCTAGGATGATTGTTGCAAAAGAAAGTGGATTTCCTAAAACAGTTTCTGCTCTGAAAAAGATTCAAGGAATTGGAGACTATACTGCTGGAGCTATTGCTTCAATAGCATTTAAGGAGGTGAGTAGCTTCTGGAATATTTTGTTTAATCAGCATGAAGCATTTTTCAAGGAAAACTATGTCAGGTGGTACCTGTGGTTGATGGGAATGTGATACGGGTGATTGCTAGACTAAGGGCTATTTCTGCGAATCCAAAAGACTCCGTTACTGTCAAGAAATTATGGTGGGCTGTCATGACTCCAACAACTTTTCTGTTAGTTTTATATTTTATTATGGAACTAGATTTATTGTAATTGTTTTAGATACTATTTTACTTATGTTTTTCATTTGTCCAATCTATAATATTTTGTCATTGGACTTATTGTTTTCTATTGTTTAAGAAACAAACATATTATTAGCTTGTCTCTACAACAATTTGATTAAACTTTCAACAAGTTATGTTTTAGCTTTAAACTGAAGGCTTTGAAAGGTGATTTGAAGCATTGGAATAAGCATGTGTTTGGGGATGTGGCTTTAGGAAGAAATGTCTTTTGACTGAGTTGTTGGAGCTTGATATGAGAGAAAAGCTGCAAGTTTTGTCTCTAGAAGATAGATCTAGGAGAACTGTGATCAAAGTTGATATAGAGCATTTAGCTTCTTTGGAGGAAATTTTTTGGAGGCAAAAATCCAAGGCCTTGTTCATAAAAGAGGGGGATAATAATTCTCCGGTTTTTCCATAGGTTGGCTAACTCACACAGGCGAACCAATCAAATTAGGGGAGTGGAGGTTGAAGGTGCGCTTTATGAGAATGACAAGGAGGTTCAAGCTCAGGTGGTAGAATTTTATAAGAATCTATGTCAAGAGCCTGAATCTTAGAGACCTACTATTGATGGCTTGGAATTTGCTTGCTTGGATGAATCTGAGAGACTATCTTTAGAGAGGGAGTTTAATAAGGAGGAGATTCTTGCAGTTTTAAAGGAGGTTGAAGGTGATATGCACCTGGGCCAGATGGTTTTACTATGGGTTTTTTTCCAAAAGTGTTGGAGTGTGGTAGAAGAAGATGTTATGGCTTTTTTTTGCGGATTGTCATAGAACTTGCATCTTTGAAAAATCCCTTAATGCCACTTTCTTATGTCTGATTCCAAGAAGACCAATGCTATTAACATTAAGGACTTTCGTCCTATTAGCCTCGTGGGTAGTTTGTATAAGCTACTATCAGAAGTGTTGGCACATATGCTTCGTTGTGTTTTGGATAAACTTATATCTAGTTCTCAAAACTCTTTTGTTGGGGGGAGACAGATTCTTGATTACATTCTCATTGCTAATGAATGTTTGGATAGTAGAATGAAGAGTAGTATTCAAGGTGTGATTTTCAAGTGGAAATTGAGAATTGAAGGCTTATGACCATGTGAATTGGGACGCTTTGTTTTATCTCATGGAGAGGATGGGTTTTGGAGAGAAGTGGGGGAGGTGGATGAAGTTTTGTGTTTCTACAGTCCGATTTTTAGTTCTTGTTAATGGCTATCTAGTAGGTTTTTTTGGTAGTACTTGGGGCCTTCGCCAAGGGGACTCTTTTTCCTATTGGTGATGGAAGTTTTGAGTATGATGTTGAAAAGAACAGAATAGGGAGGCTTTATTAAGGGTCTTTCAAGCGAATTCCCGTTCACAAGGAGGTTTGCATTTTTCTCATCTTCTTTTCGCTAATGACACTATCCTTTTTTGTGATGCAACTAGGGAACAACTTTTATATTTGGATGGTGATGATTTTCTTTGAGGCTATCATAGGCTTGAAAGTTAACATTGGTAAGAGTGAGATTGTTCCAGTGGGGGTGGTAGGGAGTTTGGATACTTTGGCTAGTGTCTTAGGTTGCAATGCTGGTAGGCTGCCCATGATTTACTTGGGTATGCCTCGTGGAGCTCATTTTAAGGATCCATCAATTTGGAATCCTATTATAGAAAAAATGGAGAAAAAGTTTTTTGGTTGAAAACGTTTATATTTGTTGAAAGAGGGTAGATTAACTTTATTGAAAAGTACCATTTCAAGCCTTCCTACCTTTTTCTTATCCTTGTTTACTATCCCTCCAGCTGTGGCAGATAGATTAGAAAGGATCTGGAGAAATTTCCTGTGGGGGATTTCTGAGGAAGCTTTCAAATATCCTCTTGTTGCTTGGAATAAGGTGTGTTGGCCAATTGAAACAGGAGGTTTGGGATGAGGAGGTTTGGGTTGTTTAATCAAGCCTTGCTTGGAAAATGGTTATGACGTTTCGGAAGCGAAACCAATCATTTATGACGTTAGGTTATAGCTACCAAGTATGGAGAGTCTAGTGGAGGTTGGTGCACTAGAGTTAGTAGAGGTGCTCAGGGATGAGGGATGTGGAATGTGGAAGAATATTAGGAAAGGTGCTGAGAGTTTCTTTGGTCATGTGTTTTATATGGCGGAAGAGGGTTTTCATATTCGATTCTAGTATGATCTTTGGTGTGGGCACATTCCTTTAAAGGATCTTTACCCTGATCTTTTCTCTCGTGCTATAGGTAAAGAAGCATGGATTTCTGAGTTGATTAGTATTTCACCAGATGGTGGTAATAAGAATTGGAATATTCAATTCCACAGGGCTCCTGATGATTGGGAGGAGGAGAGAGTGTTTGTTTTTTACGAGCTTATTTATTCCAAAATGCCTATAGGGTGAGGGGAATGATAGTTTGTTTTGGAAGTTAACCCCAAATGGTGTTTTTGATGTGCTCTCTTTCTATAATTCATTATCTGCTCCTCCTACCTTTCCTTTCCCATGAAAATGTATTTGGAGTAATAAGGTACCTAAAAGAGTGTCTTTCTTTTTATGGACTGCAGCTCGAGAAAGTATTCTTACTATTGAAAACCTTGTAAAAAGGAACTTGTCTTTGGTAAATTGGTGTTGCTTGTGCAGTTGCGATGGAGAAAAAGTAGATCATCTTTTACTTCATTGCATGTTCGCACGTGCCTTATGGAGTGAACTGTATTTGATGTTTGGTTTGCAGTGGGTGATGCCAAGGACGGTTGTTTCTCTTCTTTTTGCATGGGAGAATTATTTGGGGTTACACTCTTCTTCGGTTTGGAATATGGTTCCAGCTTGTTTGATGTGGCTAATTTGGAGGGAACGAAATACTTGCACTTTTGAGGACGTTGAGAAATTTGCGGATTTTTTGAAGTTTTTGTTAGTTGGAACATTGTTTGGGTGGTTTTGTACTGGGATTTTACACAATGTATTTCCATTTTTGATTTCTTGTGTTCTATCTCTGTTTGATTTGTTTGTATTTATTTCTAGTACATTTTGTTCATCATCGTGAACATGACGTACTTTTTTTAATGAAGATATCTATTACCTATCCAAAAAAAAAAAAAAAAAAAAAAAGATTGATACCATATGCGTTATGCACTTGCATCATTTTTTCGATTGTTAGAAATTTGGTAGGATTCTTTACAATATAGGCTTTCATTTAAGTAGGACTAAAATGGAGCACATGGAATGCAAGTTTAGTAAAAGTAGAAATAAATATGAAGGGGCTTTAAGACTTGATGGTCTAGAGATACCAAAGAGCGAAAGTTTTTGATATATTGGATCAATAATTCAAAAATATGGAGAGTTTGAATATGATGTGAATCATATGATAAGAGCAGGGTGATGAAGTGGAGAATTGCATCAAAAACATTGTGTGGTTGTAAAATGCCTATGGGGGGCCTGAGGACCGAGGAATCCTGGCCAAGGATTAATTTGCCCAAACCAGACCAAGACGGGTAAGCAAACTCTGAGGATTCCGCCTATCCAGGGAGAGCAAGAGAATCAGAACAACTAATACCCCTTAGAAGCCCAAGGATAGGAGAAGAGACAGTAGCTAAAACAAGGTTGGTGGGAGGAAGCTTCTTGAAGGAGACTCCTCTCACCTCCGCATTGAATGCCTAATACCAACTTTATCAGCTGTATTAATGTGGAAATGACCCCTGAACAGTAACTTCATAGCTAGCAACTCCTACCACTTCTGGAAGGGTCCTAATGGGACAAGTATCTAAAGAATGCCCTGGGATGTACAAGTGGAGGGCTGAGATGCAAAGGAAGGGACTATGAAAGGAAGGTAACCCCCTAGAAAAAGGGGATGGACAATTTCTAAGTAACAAGAGAACAGTGAGGAGAATTCAGTATTACCTTGTAAAGAACTAGAACTAAATTTATACACAAGAAGTTGATCCTCGGATCCACCCGAGGAGAATATTATCCTTAATTGATTTTCCATTTGCGCTTATCTACTACTTAGGATTCTTCAGTCCTCGACTTGGACTTAACCTTGTATTGCACTTGAGTTAGTTACCCACTCTTTTAAAAATTCTATTGTTTGGGTTTGATTTGAGGGATAAGGTACCACTAATCTAAGTGGGCTTGGACCTTTATTTTTTGAGTCTCTACAATTGGCACCGTCTGTGGGAAACCATCTACAATCTTCTTCATCCAAGCTATGGCTAACTCCAGACAGGATAAAGAGGAATCTGTTGGCTTGCAGCGTGTAGATCACTTTGTCAATCTAGAGCAGAGGAGAGATCGAGAGCATAATCGAACTCTAAGCATTAGGGTGGAAACACAACATACAAAACATACTAATAGGAGCCAATCAAGAATTGGAAGTCATGTGTCCCATGAGCAAGAGACCCGAAATCTTAGGTTGGAGATTGATCATCTGTGCAAAAACTGCACCGTAGGGCGCATGTTAGGGGAGATCAAACACCCCCATCAAGCTCAGGATCTGAAGATAAGGGAGACCGTAGCTATAGACTGAGGTCAAGGACTCCCCCCAGTGAATCTTTCTCTACATCTTCACGCTTAGATAGGGTGGAGAAACATAGTAAAAGGCGAGGTGAGAGCTCATTTCCTAGGAGCATGGGAAACGATGCAATGAGCAAAACTCTACGCCAAATCTCTAAGTCACCCTTCACGCGAAGAATTGATAGGGCCAAGCTTCCCCATCGTTTTCTCAACCTACTTTTACTATTTACAAGGGAATGACCGACCTCGTGGAATATGTGAGTCACTTTAACCACAGGATGGTCATTCACTTGAGGAATGAGGCCCTTATGTGTAAGGTTTTTCCTTCTAGCCTCGGGTCTGTTGCCATGAGATGGTTTGACAGGTTGGAAGAGAGATCAATAAGCTTTTATGAAAAGCTGACTAGGGCTTTCGGAGTGAGATTCATGACGTGCAACAGGGTTCCTAGACCTTAGGACTCTTTGTTGTCCATGGTGATGAGAGAAGGGGAGATGCTTAAAACCTACTTTGACAGGTATTGGGAAACATTTAATGAAATTGACGGGGATTTCGAAGATGTGGCCATAAGGACTTGCAAGGTTGGGCTCCCAACAGAACACGATTTGAGAAAGTCCTTGACTATGAAACCCGCCTAAAGTATGCGTTAGCTCATGGACCTATTGACAAGCATAAGTAGGTCGAGGAGGATCAAACCCAAGGAAAGGGAAAAACCAAAATCTTCTCCTCTGAAAGGTGAGATCCTCAGCCAGAAGGGTATAATCATAGTTGACCCAGGAGAGAGTTTGCTAACCAATCATCAAGGGTTAATGCCCAAGTAGTCAACTCGGTATTTAAGGAGTCGGTGTATCAGATGCTCGAGAAGATAAAGAACGAACCTTATTTCAAGTGGCCCAATAAGATGGGAGGAGACCTATCCAACGAAATCAAAATCTTTATTGCCAGTATCAGACAACAATCATTGGATAAGGCTTCTTCTACATTAGAAGAGGCCCCGTAGCAATAAGCTGACCTCGAGTTATTCATTAGAAGTGCCTAATTTCCAAAGTTATTCATTACATCTTGTCTTATGTGAAATTGGCTAAGTGTTAAATAGAACCTCGGCCATGTTCGACTCCTCGGATCACAGGCCTTGGGTAAATTAACCCTTATGTGAATATGGCTTAATCCAGAAACATAACCATAGTTATGTCCGATTTCTCGAATCATACTATCAGATTTAAATTAGGTTTGTGGTGACTTAACATGCTTTGGGTCATACATTTTGGTCAGGAGAGTGTTAAGAAAAAGCTTAAAGTAAATAGTAAGTACTTAAACAAAACAAGAATGTTATAAAACTCGGATCTATTCATTCAAGCTCGGAAAAATGTTTACAGATAGGGCAGAACAAAAGAAAAAGAAGAAAAGAACAACTACTACACCTAGCCCATACAAAAATCTGCCTATGTATCAACCTAACAGAGCTATTTTGCTGCTTCTTTCTCTTTTTCTTGGCTCTTCTTCTTCAGTTGTTCAACTTCTTCAACCTCTTCTGATTCCAGTTCCACCACTGAGGTTGGAACCTACTTCTCCTTCTTAGTAGAAGGTTTAGAAGTTGGAAGTTCCGAGGACTTAGGTGCTGAGGAGGCAAACTTTGGATTTGGCACGGGAAGAGCAAAACTGGGAGCGATGCGAAGGGCAGGGAGTAGTAAACTTTGTTGGGCCCCCTGAGGTCAGAATTAGCACCAACTCCAGCAGCACTAAGGGCTTCACCCCATACCTCAAGGCAAAAGGTCTGAGCAACATTTCTAAGTTGGGGCGGTTAAGCTCTGGGCAGTTTTGGCCATGCTCGCATCATAAGCGGCTTGCTCAACCTTCTCCCTCTCGGCATCCTTATTACCAAGCTCTTTCACTTGAAGCTTGATCTGCTTTTTGGTTGAAGCTAGCTGCGTTTCGGTTTTCTTCAGAGAAACCCGCATCTCTTCGGCTTGCTTTTCTGCCCTCCCTAAGGTAGCTTTAGCATTCTTGCGCCCCCTCTCTGCCTCGGCTAGGTGGAAGAGAGTCTTCATACTTTTTCTCTGCCTCGGCCAAGGCCCTATCCGAATTTGCCAATTTATTTTTTGCTTCTTGGGACTTTGAGAGAGCGTGGTCAACCCATTCCTAGGTCACAAAGGATGCTTGTACAACCTGTAAAAAAAAAAATACACATGTTAAAGACTTAATACAAAGGATATGAATAAATCATATGGGAATTCTAGTGCAGTGAGCAAACCTTGGCAAGGTCCCTCTTCAGGGAGAGGAACACTTCATATTTCCTCATGTCCTTTAGCTCCTACATATCTCGGGGAAGGAGCAGGGCCTGTTCAAAGCACTCGGACGCTAACTCGGACCGGCCCTTTTGGGTATCTGTCAGAGTGGCCTCAAATGTAAGAGGGTCACCTGTGCTAAGCACGAAGGCCGGGTTCCAAATGGTGGCCTTGGTGTGTTGTTCCCCTTCAGCGCTTTTCTCGACCCCTTCAGAAGGGCCTTTCTTCTGTTGCGCCCTCATAATCCTGGGTTCCTTGGAGGGTGGTTGTTGGGTAGTCGGGGGTATCTCCCCCTCCTTAGAGCCATCCTTCCCGGATGGCTTTCCTCGTTTCCTCTTCTTTTCAGCCACCTCTGAGGCAAAAGGATGAGGTGGGACAAGAGTAGGTGTTCGAGATACAACTGGCACCACGGGAGCATTCCCCCCCCCCCCCCCCCCCCCCCCCCAAACACACATAGGCAGTAAGTAGCGCCAGAAGATCGGGCGTCTTCTCCTCAAGCACCATGGCCTCAGGAATATCAGCGGCTTCTTGGCTGGTGTTGACTTGAGCAGTGACACAAGGATGATGACTGGGCTCGGGGGTGACAAAGTCCTCTATATCAGCTTGGGTGGGCTCGGAGGTTGGTTCTTCTCGTTCCTAGTTGGAAGGGATTGGCTACTCGTGTGAGTAGAGAAGCTTGGCAACAAGTTGAGCAAGTAGCCCAACGTCTTGAGGACCAGGAGGAAGAGGTTCAGTCAAAAATCCAAGGATGGGTGTGTCAATTTGTGCGAGCCTTGGATCTTTGGCTTTAATCACGTGTTTGGAGATGGGCTTAAACCCAAGGATCATGTGAACCGCCCAAAGTTGCCCGTCTCGATGGAGAAAGATCTTGGATTGTAAAATCCTGTTAAGATCCGCGAAGTTCACCAAGTTGCGATTTGGAGCAGTGTGAAATGAGGAGAGAGGGTACTCTAAGTTATTCTAAGTCCTTAAGCACCCCACTTGGTTCCCTATCTTGGGTAGGGCAATGCAAACCATTGTGCCATTCACCTGAAACGATAAGGAAGTCTTCGTCTATACCCTTATTGGAATTGGAAATACAAGAAATCAATCTAACAATAGGAACTTTACACTAAAAATGGTAACATGTTTCTTTTCCCTTTTGGCAATTGTAAACCTAATTCATGTCATGCCAGGTGAGGTTGGTTCCCATTTTTTGGTTTAGCATATCTACACTACCTAAGACCCTAAAAAGGTTAGGAGAGCACTGGGTAGTGGAAAGCCTAAAGTTAATAAGGAAGTCCTTAGTCACTCTACACATGGAAATCTCCATTATGCCATCAATAAAGGAAGTCCTTAGTCACTCTACACATGGAAATCTCCATTATGCCATCAATAAAGGCAATCATGGGAGTAACTACGGACTTAGGTGGTTTATTCACAAGCCACTCTCCTCTGTTGAAGTTCTACGTTTTCAAGGATTCTATACTTTGCCCTAAAAGCTGCCATGCCCTCGGGAGTATCAACTAACTTAGCAAACCTACCCATGTATTCCTATCAGGTAAAATAAGAAGGGAAGAAAGAAAAGGAGTTTCTTTTATAAATGGGTGAGAGGCTAAAGGCACTTACGAGCGCTAAAAGAAGATCTCCTTGGATTACTGCTTTGAAGGAAAATTGTAGAGAGTGTGTAAATGGGAAAAATTACTCCCACTCCCTTGAAATAGGGATGGGAAATGAGTGGAAAATTTCCCTCTCATTAATCCCAAGAAATTTGGGTTGTTGGATTAGCACCCCAATGTAGAACATAGGGGGACAGACAGCCGCCTGATGCAATAACTGTAGTGACGTGGATACTGAAGTGTCATGAGCGTTTACAAGACAGGTGAAACGATGTTCCCATGTGGGAATGCGTTTAGCACGTACCAGCTCTCATAATACTACAAAAACCTCCCCCTCAAAGTGTCTTCTGAGGGCAAGGTTTTAGGGGGCTATTGTGGGGGGTCCGAGGACCGAGGAATCCTGGCCGAGGATTTATTTGCCCAAACTAGACCAAGACAGGTAAGCAAACTTCAAGGATTCCGCCTACCCGAGGAGAGCAAGAGAATCAAGACAACTGATACCCCTTAGAAGCCCAAGGGCAGGAGAAGAGACAACAACTGAAACAAGGTTGGTGGGAGGAAGTTTCCTGAAGGAGACACCTCCCACCTCTGCATTGAATGCCTAGCACCAGCCTTATAAGCTACATTAACGTGAAAATGACCCTTGAACAGTAACTTTACAGCTACCAACTCCTTCTACCACCTTTAGAAGGGTTCTGATGGGACAAGTATCCAAAGAAATGCCCTGAGACGTACAAGTGGAGGGTTGGGATGTAAGGGAAAGGACTATAAAAGGAAGGTTACCCCCTAGAAAAAAGGGGATGAACAATTTCTAAGTAACAAGAATACAGTGAGGAGAATTCAAGATTACCTTGTAAAGAACCAGAACTAAATTTATACACAAGAAGTTGATCCTTGGATCCACCTGAGGAGAATATTATCCTTAATTGATTTTCCATTTGCGCTTATCTACTAATTAGGATTCTTCAGTCCTAGACTTGGACTTAACCTTGTATTGCAATTGAGTTAGTTACCCACTCTCTTAAAAATTCTATTGTTTGGGCTTGATTTGAGGGACAAGGTACTACTAATCTAAGTGGGCTTGGACATTTATTTTTTGAGTCTCTACAATACCTATTATAAGTTATTTGTTAGTAAAATTTGAATGTACCAGAAAGTAATATTTGCTATTTGTTAAACTATTATATCATTAAAAGAGACATAAATTACTTGACATATTGTAGCCTTAGTCTTAAAATTTCAAGGTTGATTAGTTAAACTATTATATGATTAAAAGAGACATAAATTACCTGAAGTTTGTAATATCCCTCTAATTCCTCCTCCATCAATGCTAAGAATGGTGATTAGGTATCCATATTCTTGAGGATGAATTTGAAAAAGTGGCTTTTTCTAATCCATTAAGACAATGCAACGAAAATATAGGTTTCAAAGGCTGTGTGTGTATGACTGTAAAATATACTTAGTGCAAGTACATGCTTGATGGTAATCCTATATAGAGTAGCATTTTGGTCAAAACAAAGTCTTAGTTGGTAATAATTGTAAGTCTAGATATGCCTATGACAATATTACAACTTGTTGCAATGCTTGTTGTAATATTGTCACATATTAAATTACATTTGGTTGTAATGTTGTCATATGCATATCTGAAAAAGAAAAAGGGAAAAAAATGTTGAATATTAAGCTAAGAAAAGAGAGAGTGATGCTATAAATTCAAATAGGGATTTTTTTATCTAATTTTGTCAAAATAGGAAAATCTTTCTGATTAGATTTTAAGATAGGAGATATTTGAAATTATAGCATCATCACTCTCTCTTTTTCTTAGCTTAATATATATATATATATATATATATTTTAGATTTTAATATGATAACATTACAAGTTGATGTAATTTTGATATGCACGTGACAATATTACAATAAGCATTGTAACCGGTTGTATATTGTCATAGGCATATTTATATTTATTACTTACTAGAACTTACAATTATTACCAACTTCGACTAGGATTTTGTTTTGACCAAAAGGCTACTATATATAGGATTACCATCAAGCATGTAGTTACACTAAGTACACTTTACAATCGATACTCATATACACAACCTTTGATACCTAGATTTTCGTTACATTGTCTTAATGGATCATACAAAACCACTCTTTCATATTAATACTCAAGAATATGAAGACCTAATCACCATTCTTAGCATTGATGGAGAAGGAATAAAAGGGATAATTCTAGGCATTATCCTTGATTTTCTAGAATCCGAACTTCAGGTAATTTGTCTCTTTTAATCGTAATATTTGCATGTACAAGAGAGTAATATTTGCTGTTTGTTTTCAAGAAGATATGTGGGAATATCTTTACTTCCTAGTTTAGGAGAAAGCTACTTATTGATGCTAAAAGATTCTCTCTCTCTCTCGCTCTTTGATAGTTACAACAGTGGGGGAAGGGGGATTCCAACCTTGGTTCTTCTAATAAAGGAGGGTAGACTATGCCACTAAGCTACAAGGTAGGGCAATTGTACAAGGATTTAGGGTAGCTAACAGGGCATGAGAATAGTCGTCATCTTGATCCAAGTAGTAAGTGTCTTGCTGCATTTGATCATGAAGGGGCTTATAGCATGTAACCCCACAGAAATATTAAAGGCTACCCAGAATTCAACTACAAGTTCATTTCCAAAATGAAATGTTATAGATCTATGGATCTACCTCCTTAGTAAGAACTAAGTAAGCTAGCTGATTGCTTCATGGTGAAGCACTTGGAGGCTAAATAACAATATGATGACAAGTTTCTGACAATGCATCTATCCTTTATAGAAGTCCTATATTACAAAAGTACCTCACATATTTCAAAAATTGTAAAAATAACTTTGTACTCTTTTTTATTTTATTTTATTGTAAGACCGTACTTGAGTAAATCCCATGGGTTTAAAGCATTCAAGTGGCATGCGCCTAAGATCAGAAGAATTTTTGTGATTCCTCTCTTCAATAAAGTTGTATTCTTGGACCTCTTTCTTTTCTTTTCTTTTGTTTGTTTTTGTTTTTCATTATTGCTTTTTTGAACTATGGAAATTGTGCGAAAATGCACTGCTTATCTGATAATATATATGCATCACGGATCATACTAAGCACATTTATGGCAGCCTTCATGATTTGATCAAAGTGATGAGAGGATGATACTTTGATTGTCTTTCCTGGAGTTTGTGTATTAAATGCATGTCCGTGTTTGATGTTTTAATCTTTTTCTGGTTTTATGTGGTGTGGTGATAGGAAACTAGCAGCTCAGCTAGTTGATCCTACCCGACCTGGAGACTTCAATCAGGCTCTCATGGAGCTTGGTGCAACTGTATGCACTTCACTGAACCCAAGCTGCTCTTCATGTCCTGCATCTGGACACTGTCGTGCACTCTCAATCTTTAGACATGATAGCTTGGTATTGGTTACAGATTTCCCACTTAAGGGGGTAAGGGTCAAACAAAGACAAGATTTTTCTGCTGTATGTGTTGTGGAGTTACTGGGAGGTCAGAGAACATCAGAGGGAAGCCAAATTGACAGTAGAGAGGTACTGGGAGGTCTGGAAGAATTAGAGGGAAGACAAACTAACAATAGATTTCTTCTTGTAAAAAGGCCTGATGATGGTTTGCTTGCTGGCCTCTGGGAATTCCCGTCTGTCTTGCTGGATGGAGAAGCTGATTTGTCCACTAGGAGAGAAGCAATTGATCACTTTTTGAAAAACAATTTCGGACTTGATACCAAACAGACCTGCGACATTGCTTTCAGGAAGAATGTTGGAGAGTTTGTCCATATTTTCTCTCACATTCGTCTAAAAATATATGTGGAACTGTTGGTATTACATCTAAAAGGTTTGTGCTTGCTCTCTCTTAAATTTTGTAACAGGGGTGTGCTTTTATGAAATAAATAGATTTGAATGTTGCTGTTCTTTGAGTATCAAGTTATACTCTTAAATATGAAGCATTATTTGCAATAAATTCAAGTAGTCAGAATTATTGGCACTTAATGATGGATAGTATCATATTTATTATAAAATTATTATAGGTGATTTATAAAACCATATTATCATAATTAAGGTAAATTTTATCATGTCAATTGGAATGCACAAAACCATGGTTTCATCTAAACCTGATATGAGTAGCAAAAATCAAAATTTTGCCTTGTGTTGAGAAGCATATAAATTGGAATGAAATCATTTGGAATTTTGGTGTGCTTGGACTTTGGAAATGCTCTGGGGACACTTGGGCCTTTTGCACACTGAATTAGAGACCTGGAAAGCTCATTTTTTCACCATACTTTTGCTGACATTTCCATGCATTGCTGAGGTTTTATTCTGTCTCCATTGTTTTATTTTGACGATCTTTCTTTTGTTGGTGGGCCAAAGTGAAATTTATACCTTGCTTATATTTAGAAAATGATACAAATTGTAACGCAGTATATTGTTTTAATGGAAATATCTTTAAATTTAGCTGCATATCTTTTTATTGTCAAGGGTGTACTTGTTAGACTTTTTTTTTTTTTCCTTTTTTTTTTTTTTTTTTTTTTTTTTTATTCCATTAGTGAAGTGGGGGCTCTTTGAGCTTTCTCCGCACATTCATGACTTTGCAATGCATGATCCATGATTGCTTTCTCTTGGCATGAAGGTGGGGGGAATCACTTGTCTGGGATACAAGACAAAGAAATTATGACTTGGAAGTATGTGGATGGCGAGGCCCTTTCGAGCATGGGATTGACAACTTCTGTAAGAAAGGTAATCCTGCACCTCAAGTTTCCATGATAAGACGATGTCTAATTATAAAGTGATTGCTATAGGATGTAAAAAAAGTGCTAATTATGTGTCTAAAAATGCTAAGTTTTTGCTAACCCACTTCCTTTTTGAAATTTACCATTTAGGCCATTTTGGTGCTGCAAAAAAAAAAAAAAAAAAAAAAAAAAAAAAAAAATCCCTCTTTTCCCCCTTGTTTCCTTCTATAAATTCATTGCTAATAATATGCTAATGTTAAAGTAATGAATCAATCATTTCTGCTACCCTTAACATTTCCTCTCACAACCCTCCCACCCAAAACAATGAAAAAGAAAAAAAAGAAAAAGAAAAAAAAACCTACTCTCTCTCTCTCTCACTCCGGGATTTTAGCCTCTCCCCGTGAAAATATGCATTCAGTATCTGAATTAGATGAAGTCTAGGCAAATTGATTTGCTGATGTCAGATATGGTAGAAAGTTTAAGATACTTCAGTCAGTATGATTAGTTGTGGAGATGACAGGATTTGGTTGTGATTCTAGCTCAATGTAAGGAGTTGGATCTAAAATTCTTGCTTTCTGTTTTCTTTTTTCTATTATCTAGAGTATCCATTTCAATTTCCAATAGGTTAGAAAATGGTTCTACACCTTAAGAACTTTGGAAGTAGCTAAAATGCTAAATTAAGAAAAAAGAAAAAAGAAAAAAAAGGGTAAAAGAGTCTGGTGAAACATCTCTCTAGTTTGCAAGATTGATAATGCTGCAATGGGAACTTTATCAAACCAATATGATAATCTATGAAGCAAATGATATGTGAGTTGGAATGGCAGAAACCACTAACATTTATACTACTATTTAAGGGGATTCTTCTGTTTGAGATCCTTATTTTTTTTGTTCAAAAATGCCCCTACGCTCCTATGTTTAAGTAAAGACAAAACTAAAGGATAATCTGGTAAAAATAAAACTCTAACTCTCACTAAAACATTGCCTAACAAATAAGGTCACTCTCCTATTAATTTTTAAATAGCTTTATTTATTTATAAATTAGATTCTCAAAATAAAAATTATATATAAAAAATAAATTTAATTTTTTTTTGCTACAAAATAAACGTGTAATATTTGTTCATTTTTTGAAGAGCCTCATGATACTCCTGGTTATATTAGTTGTTCTAAATACATAATATTAATGAAAAAACGTGCAAATCTCAAATTAGATAGAACAAAAAATTATGACACTAAAAAAAAAAAGCCTCATTGCACTTGCAAAACGTGTGTGACTAGGCTAGTAGATACATTATGGCTGATATGTAAAGGTGTCAGATCTACTTTTATGAATGAATTTTGAGTTTTGTATTCTAATAAGCTTTAGTTAGAATGAAACAAAGCAAATTATGTGAATTTTAAACCCATTAGTTGCAAAATTGGAGCTTCAGTTCAAAATTATGCGTATTTAATTAGGAGGTGAGTAATAGATTTAATTCTTAGGAAGGCATTTTCTTTTCCTTTTTATTCATATTTGGATTGGTGAACTCATAATATGTCTTGATATTTGTATTTTCAATTAGTTGCTCTTAAATCTTTATCTCAATGCAGGTATACACTATGGTTCAGAAACTTAAGCAGGAAAAGTTGTCCTTTAGTTTTACCCCATCAAAAAAGAGAAGTAGAACAACTCGGAAAAAATAATAAATCCCTGAACTGAGCCTTTTGCATTAACTCAAGAAAATCTTTTAAGATTGTTGTTTTTGCATTTATCTTCCAAAAATGTGCGCATTGGCCATGCAACGCTGCAGATTCTGTGACAGCTGGTCCTTCTAGCTTTTTTATGTCCTCTTTATACTTTTTCATTCCAAAATAGGATATGCAGGTTGAGGAATGAAGTTACTATTCCTTTGTCATTTAGTGTTTTTATTTGATTGTGTTTTTATTATAGGAAATAATATATATAAAGTTAGTCGCTAATCCGTGTGATACACGGAAAACTTTTAGACCATTTATTAACATGTACATGTCTAAATATTTTTCTAATTTCTATTATTTGAAAATTGAACTGGCTCCAAAATAAGATAAAAGCTATAATTTAAAATTTCCTTGTAAAGAACTTTCCAAAATTTTACACATAAGTTCCTTAAAAATGAGAATTAGTAAACAATTTTGTCATAGTACTAAAATTGTACTACAAAAGAATTAGTAAACAAAATAAATATACAATTTTGCTTACATCTTCAAGCTTTATACAATACTTTTCAAGAATCTATTTCCTTTATTAGGCTCTTCAAGTTACTTAATTTTTCACCAAATTTGTATCAAGTATAACATTAAATTATACCAATTGATCTATTGTAAACCCAAACTATTAGGTAACACGTTAACTACCCTTCTTTGACCACAAAATTCAGGATTTCATCATATTTTGCTATTCAAATACAACTTCACACATTTTATAAGGGAAAGAACAAAACAAAAGAGACTAGTCATTATTATCAATCTCCAACCTAATCTAAAGGAAGAATGCATCAAATTTGTCGACTCCAAACATGCCTGAAATTGGATAGAGTGGAGGCTCTACAAATAATTCAAGCATAACTTAGTGTTATATGTTCTAAGCACAGCTTACTTAACTTGAAACTCTAATGAATGTGGCTCTGGCTTATTAGCCACAGCCTCCAATTCATTCTCTCTCTCTCTCTCTCTCTCTCTCTCTCTCTCTCTCTCTCTCTCTCTCTCTCTCTCTCTCTCTCTCTCTCTCTCTCTCTCTCTCTCTCTGAAGGAGTAAGTTTTATTTGACTTTAGTTTCAATCAAGAAATGCAGGAAGTCAATCATTGAGTTCATGTTTTATGTGAAGGACAAATCATGCTCTAAAATCATGAAATTATATACTAATTTAAGTCATAAAAAATTTGTCAATCAATTAGCTTCTTAGTTGCACAAATACCCACATGAATATGGGTACGATACAGATTGGGACACGGGAGTACGACAATTTTTGAAAAATAAGGGTATGACTTGTTAGGGTTAGGGGTACGACAATTAATTAATTAATATTTATATTTAGGTATATTTTTAAATTTAGAATAAATTACAAAGTTGGTTTTTATCTTTTACACCATATTTCAATTTAGTCATAAACATTTCAATTGTGTCAATTTAGTCTTTAACATTTTTAGGGTTGTGTCAATTTAGTTCTTGTCGTTATTTCTTGGATGGAAAAAGTTAATATGTCAAACAGAACAATAAAAAATTATTTTCCATGCCACATCATTTGCTAATTATACCTCCACATGAAATTAAAAAAAAAAAAAAACTAAATTTAAAATCTAGAGACGTCATCACTAAAATCCCTAAAATCATTAACTCATCTCTCTCTCTCTCTCTCTCTCTCTCTCTCTCTCGTTGGTGGTGGAAGATCTTTCTCCTAACAAGGAACCTTGCTGCCCCAACAACCATGCTAAGAGTAGACTCTTCCTTCATTGTTTCTAAGAAAGGAGAGTAATCTTCTTGTGCTGGATTAACAACACGTCCTGTAGCTAGAGAATTCATAGGTGCACCTACTCCATAAATCCACGTCAATCTCAGAATTGGGACTCCAATTAACTAGCAAAAACTGGCCAATTCTCATAAGCATTTAGAAAACTAACCAAGAAGAATATTAAAAGAAGAACCAATTTGATAAGGTTATTTAATTCTCTCTCTCTCTCTCTGTGTTGTTCCACCAACAAACAAAACCGGTAGAACCAAAGACCCAAAACCTCCAAGAATCCCACATCACGACACGACGGCACCACCAAATACCCAGCCAACCACCATTTAGTTGAACCAAAAAAAAAAAAAAAAAACTCTCTTAAACCACCGCAATGACACCACCAAAGACAATAAAACCCAAACACAACCACTTCAAAAACACCCAAACACAACCATATCAATCACTTAAATCCAATGTCAAACCCATATTTTATTCACGTGGGTTGAGGAAGACCCATTTGTTGGGCAGCGCTCTGATTCACACTTCAAGGCTGAGGAAAGCGAGGGTTTCGAGATTGAGCTAAGCGACGGTGCCGAGAACGATCTAAGCGACGATGGAGGTGTTGTGGTTGTGGTGGTGGTGGTTCAAGAGAGAGTTTTTGAAGAGGAATAAATTTGTCTTTTATATGGACGGGCTTCTTCCTCGTATCTACTAGACGGACTTGTGATTCGATACTGAACGGGCTCAATCTGAGGTAGGATATGGAGCCCAAAATAAATCTGGTCTTGATGGTTTTTGGCCTCCCCATAGGCCCAAAGTGGGATACTTGCGGCCCACACTACGTAAGAGAGTTCTAGTGTAAATAGAATTCTGATAGCCGCAGTTGTTTAAGGAAGGATCTTCTCTATATGGAAAAATACTTGTCTACTACGTTTAGGACTCTGTTAGGAGAATTCTTACAAGGGAAGACTTCAATTCCAAGTAAACAAAGGCCAACTTTCGACTACTATAAAAGCCCCAATACCCTCACAAAACAAGGTATGCATAATTTACCCTCTCTAGCACTCTAGAGCTGTGAGAATATTTCTGACTTAATCTTCGGAGGGTATTCGGCCGGCACCACACCGGTGCTCTTCGCAAGATTTTCTCTTCTCTTTGTTGTGTAGGTTCATATTTGCGTGTGTAGGTATCGTGTGGCTCACTGGTGAAATTCTTGACCTCATCAGTTTTTATTTTTATTTTTTGGGCTATGTGGTGGTGGTGGTGTTGTGGCAAGGAATATGTTTTCTGGTGGTGGCTAACGAGAGTGAGGGGGGAGAAAAGATGGAGATGAAGATGAGTTAATTATTTTATGAATTTTGTTGTGTACGTGTCTAAGTTTTAATTTAATTTTTTTTATTAAAATAACTGATATGGCGGTACAATTGAGAGATTATATGACATGAAAAATAATTTTTTATTGTTCCATTTGACACGTTAGCTTTTTCAATCTAATATATAACGGTAGGGACTAAATTGATACGACATTGGAAAAGTTGAAAATCAAATTGACACAATCGAAAGGTTAGGGACCAAATTGAGATATGGTGTAAAGAATAGAGACCAACTTTGTAATTTACCCTTAAATTTAATATATACAAATATATACTTCATTTTTTTATTCGTAAACTTATAATTTTGTTAAAGTTAGAACCCATATTTCCTATTTAAAGTTTAATTGTATTATAACCCAATTAATTTGGTCCAATACCATGGTTCTATATCACTACAAATATTCATTTTTTCTTTGAAAATTATTATTACAATATTCTAAAAAATAAATAAATAAATAAAAAAAAGAAGCAAATAAGAGAAGATTTCATATAAACGGTCAAAATTCAATTATATAAGATAAAAATTCTACTATAACTTAATCTAGGTGTATATGTGCATGAAGTTCCCTCTTGGAGACTTGAACTCTAACCATTGCCCCTCACACCCTACAAGCACTTATACTTGTGGAGTGACCATCGCACCAAAGGTATGCGGTGGTCACTTAACACAATTAATACTAAGCAAACGTGTCAACAAATTGATGAGGCACATAGCCCATCATCTGACTTATTGGAAAAAACAATCCAAATTTAAAGAACCATTTCAAACATACAAAACACCTCACTTTGTTACAAAAGTTAAAACTAAAGTCTTTTTAGTTTTGTTACACATGAATAAGAGAAGCTCAATTTGGCGAATATATGGATTTTGTAAGAGTCCGATGAGTTGAAAAGAAAAGGTGAAAGTGGCGATGTCCTACAGTAAGAACCACAAATTTTCAAAAAACCTAATTTATTTTGTACCGGTCTAAAATGAGTATAGCACCAAAATCCATCGAAATTTGCAATATTGCCGTGTCTGGGATGTACTAGCGTGTCATGACCGTGTCACAACTGTATGTGGGCTGTACCCATTATACTTTGAAGTTAATCTATCAACGAAAACCTAAGAGAGTTTGATACTTATTACTTTATCGACCTCCAACCCTACTAATAACACAGAAAACCTTGGAAACTCTTAAAAAAAAAAAAACCTTCTGCTAAAGCTATGAACGACACACTGTGAAAAGAACCGAAGAAAACAAATGCAAACAATGTTATTACTGGTGAAGCGAGGACTACTAAACCTAAGGAGATCATCTCTGTGTTTAGCTCTTTAATTGTATAGTTTTTTTTAGAAACTTTAATTGTATGGTTGAAAAGAGTCTTCCACGGGTTGGGTAAGAGCATTCTCATCAAGAATGCTATATTATTTAGCATTTAGCATCTTAAAAAGTTACTTTTTTCATTTTAACAACCTATTTTACAAAACACACTACATCAAAGGTTCTATTATTTTACCATTTCATTTAAATATTCTTTGTTTATTCTTTGTTTATTCTTTCTTTATGCTTTCTTTATTACTTTATTCTTTCTTTATGCTTTCTTTATTCTTTCTTTATTAAACAAATATTTTTTTTTAACAATCTTGCTACAGTGGGCTGCTATCTCTAGCAGCCCACTGTAGCGGTATTGTAAAATCAATAGCATTTAAGAGGATTGATGGAGCACATTTTTTAGGATTTATAGCATTTGACATGTTAAATTTTAACATTTATAGCATTTACCCATCTTAATGGGAATGCTCTAAGGGTTGTGAAATAGAAGTCATGGTCTTTGTCGGGATGGGTTATTCAATTATTCTATTAAGTTGTAAAATAAATAAATTAAAATGAGATGTAAAATTGTGGAGGCTGCAAAGTGGAGGTGGCACACCCTTAAAAGGTCAACAAAAAGTCGATAGGCTTCAGTTATGTAGTATTTATTGATGATGATTCTTTACAAAAAGTGTGTGGTAGTTATTCATTAAATCTCGTAATAACTCAAAAAAACAAAGACTACAAATTCCACAAAAACCAATGTATAACAACATTTGCATCAGTTGTACTAAAAAAAAATGTCATTTTGACACAAGGAAAAACTATGATAAGCTTTCTCCAAAAAAACAAAGAAGGAAAAACTATTATAACTATTTTAACATACCACTTTTCAATACACCCTGCATCACATATCTTATTTTAACACATCGCCCATTAAAATAACTTTTTTAAAAAATCTAACCTTTTATTTAAAAATAAAAACATCAAAAAATAAAAACAGCATCAGCACTGAAACTACAACCAACATAACGCTCGAAGCCAATCTGAAAAAATCATCACCATCGGAACACCCAAAACCAACCAAAACTACAACCACTAGCAACTACAACCAAACAACTCGATACCCAAAACTAACCGAAACTCAAGACCAGATACTATTAGGTTTTAAAGATTTAGATTTGAATGTTTAGAATTACATTTGTATTGTGTTGGCAAATCGAGAACAAAACTTGTCTAGACTAGGTTTTAGGCAATGCTTAAATGTGGGTGTTTCAAGGTTTAAGTCCAACTGAGTTCAAAAAAGGGGAGTGTAATTTTGCCTTGCTTGACTGATCGAGAATTAGGCTTGATTGATCGAGAATCGCAGGCACAACTTTTTTTACAGATTTTTAAATAGGCCCAAGCCCGCGAAAACGTTTAAGGTTTCATCTAAACTTCTCCACATATAAAAGGAAAAATCCTAGCCATGTTTTGGTGAGTGGAAGAAGACTTATGTGTTGCTCTTTATGAGATCTGAGAGGTTTTGGTACCTTTTAACTACACAAGAATTTACCGGAGCAAAAACTACAATCAAGCATTTTGTAAAACATAGTTGCTGCATCAAGATCATTACTGTAATACCCGGAAAAAAAAAAAATGAGATAGAGATTAAAAGGAAGATTATTTAAGTAAATTTGTTATGGGGTCAATTTTGTAATTAATATCACTAAGGGGCTTTTTAGAAAATAAGGTTGAAACCCTAGTTTATATAGTCTAATTTTAAGTCAGCGTATACTGACAGATGTTTTGAGAGAGGAGACTACCCAAAATATTGAAGTAGAGAAGATTTGACTACACAACTGAGGTAAGAGCCTAAAAATCACTGCTTGTCAAATCTAAACTTTATTTAGAATTAGAGTATTCTATTTATGCGGGTATTTTGACTAGTAGTGAAATTATTTATTTATTCAAGAGTTTTAACAATGCAAACAAAAAAAAGTTAGAATTATATTTCGGTCATTTGGACGCTACTGCTTACAGATTTTCTTGTGCTTAGTGTGGGTGAGAAAGCCCAACGCCATATGTTGGGCCTGAGGCCCAGTTCAAATACGACTCTCTGTCCGAAGAGGATAAAAGTATCAATGCTTTGCTATCCTGGTGGAGGTGCAATCCATAGGGGACAGACGCACCGTCCAAAGACAACCTAGTTGGGCCGAAGGGACCTTACCCAACGGAGCTGCCCAGAACTTAATTGAGTAGATATGCTGAAGAGCTCTATGCCAGGGCCGAGCTTCGAGCACGTCCAAAGGCGTAGCTATCATGAAATATCTTACCAATAAAGCTGCCACCGCCACATTTAATGCACTGCAGCAACTTTCCTGGCCGCATTTATGTGGAGAAGACACCTGAACAGTGTATCTTCACCCACCACCACTCACTGTGGGTTAAAGCAAACGGCTGATGTGACTAGTACTCAAGTGGGCGCCTAGATGGAGGACAAGTGTGCGGTGAAGATGGGAAAAGGATGTATATATAAAGGAAGCAAGTCTCGCAGAGGGGGGGGGTGGAGAAAAATTGTATTCACTAAGTCTTTAGATACTGATCCTCTTCGGACCAAAGAGTTTTCCTATTAAAAAAGCCTGTCTCAATCCTTTTTTCTTTTAGAGGGTTTTTGCTTGTATGAACCGTTGCTAAATCCGCTACTAGCCCAGTTGTTCAACCCATTCTCTACAAATTTATTGTTGGGAATTTGTTGGGCTCACAATACAGGGAGTTGGTATCAGGCCCAACAAATTTGGACCCTACAATTGGCGCCGTCTGTGGGAAACAGCTTGAGCGAAGGTGGAAGCAACACCTCAAAAGATGGCTGAACCAAGGCAACGACCAGCTGAGTCCAGGTCATCTAAGCACACCGATCCCTTTCTTCATCTGGAACGGAGGCAGGATCGCGAGGGAAGTGTACACATCGCACGTGACGATCAAAACCAGTCGCATGGGGAGAGCCACATGTCTCATGCAGAGAAGAACAAAGACATGCAGAAGGAAATAGACAGGCTCAAAAGGGAGTTGCGCCGTGCAAAGAGGAAGCGCAGTCCCTCGTATTCTGACGAAGATTTTGAGGACGAACAGGATGTTGGCTATAAACAGAAACATCGAATGCCGGTCAGCGAATCCTTTACCTATGAGGAAATGCGTCATGACGAGAGGAACCCTCAGAATCCCTTACCGAGGGGCGCAGGGAACGATGCTATGAGTAAAGCTCTGGATCAAATCTCCAGGTCTCCTTTTACACGTAATATCGAGGGTGCCAGACTTCCCAGGCGTTTCCACCAATCTACATTCACCATCTACAATGGCCGGACCGATCTAGTGGAACACGTGAGTCATTTTAACCAGCGGATGGCAGTCCACTCCAGGGACGAAGCCCTGATGTGCAAAGTTTTTCCCTCCAGTTTGGGACCAATAGCCATGAGATGGTTCGATGGTCTGAAAGCCAACACTATTAGCTCTTTCCAAGAGCTAACCCAGGCTTTTGGGTCTCGTTTCGTCACTTGCCGAAGGGTTCCTCAGTCCGTGGCCTCGCTGTTGTCCGTCAGCATGAAAGGGAACGAGACTCTGAAGTCGTACTCGGATAGATTTTGGGAAACATACAATGAGGTAGAGGAAGACTGTGAATCGATGGCTGTTAGCTCTTTTAAACTGGGCCTCCCTACTGAACATCCCTTGAGAACGTCTTTGACGCGCAACCCTGACACCAGTATACGCCAGTTGATGGACAGGATCGATAAGTACAAAAGAGTGGAAGAAGATCAGCAGCAGAGTAAGGGGAAGGAGAAGGTTATCCCTCAGGAGGGGAGGGATTTCAGGTCGGACAGGCAAAATCACAACAGGCCGAGGAAGGACTGGACCGGACAGAGCACAGCAAACTTCCAGGCGGTCAATGCGGTTTTTCGCGAACCAGTACACCAAGTCCTGGATAAGATAAAAAACGAACCATTCTTCAAGAGGCCGAACAAGATGGTAGGAAACCCTGAAAGGCGCAACCACAATCTTTACTGTCAGTATCACCTTGATCATGGGCATACTACCGAGGATTGCAGGAGCCTGTGGGATCATTTGGATCAGCTGGTCAGCGAAGGCAGACTAAAGCACCTCCTACACCACTCATACGGACGGGGAAAGCAGACAAGCACGGGGCCTGGGAGAGGCAACTCAGTGAAACCTCCCTTGGGGACAATTAATGTCATTTTTGCTGCACCTGGGAGGACGGGGTCCTACCCATCCAGGGTATTGTCAGTTGCCCGAGTGCCCTCGGAAAGTGTTAACAGAGAACCGAAGAGACACAGGGTGGATATTCCAGTTCTGGGATTTTCGGAGGAGGACAAAATAGGGACTATCCAGCCGCATGATGATGCCCTAGTAGTTACTCTAAGAATAGGCGGATACGATATCAGGAGGGTAATGGTAGATCAGGGTAGCGCGGCGGAGATTATGTACCCAGACCTATACAAGGGGCTGAACTTGTCCCCCGAAGACTTGACTCCGTACAGTTCTCCTTTGGTCAGCTTTGATGGCAAAGTGATCATTCCGAAGGGGCAGATCAGATTGCCTGTGCAAACCGGTCCCGAGACGGTGGAAGTGGATTTCATAGTGGTGGACGCCTACTCACCCTACACCGCTATAGTAGGCAGACCTTGGCTTCATACCCTTGGGGCTGTATCCTCCACGCTACACCAGAAGATTAAGTATCCGTCCGAAGGAGCAGTCGAAGAAATCTGTGGAGACCAGTCTACGTCCAGGCAATGTCTAGTGGCGGCCATCCAGCACCATCCTCAGGCTGAGACCTCGGGCTGTAACGAGGGGAAATTGTAGCAATTAAAGTCGTCGGTGCTGGACACCGAAGCTTCGGCCGAAGAGGCAGAGTGCGAAAGCTTGGTAAGGATAGTTATCGGTAACGACCCAGAGAAGTTCTTTCAAGTTGGATCCATGCTTCCCCCTCAGGAGAAGGAGGGGTTGATAGAGTTCCTCAGAGCCAACGTTGACGTATTCGCGTGGGACCCCGCGGAAGCCCCAGGAGTAAGTCCAGAATTCATCTGCCACCACCTAAACGTTAATCCCACCATTATCCCTAAGAAACAACCACTCCGACGACCGTCAAGGGAACACGCTGACGCGGTCAGGGATGAAGTGATGAAGCTCAAGCATGCAGGGGCCATTAAGGAGATCTTCTACCCCGAATGGCTGGCTAACACGGTGGTGGTGAAAAAGAAAAGTGGGAAATGGCGGGTGTGTGTGGACTTCACCGATCTTAATAGAGCTTGTCCGAAGGATCCGTTTCCGATGCCGAAGATAAACCAATTAGTTGATGCTACTGTCGGGCATCCTAGGATGAGTTTCTTAGACGCATTCCAAGGTTATCATCAGATACCGCTGGCTCTCGCCGATCAGAACAAAACGGCTTTCGTAACTCCTATAGGGAATTACCACTACAAGGTAATGCCGTTCGGCTTGAAAAACGTCGGGGCTACCTATCAGAGGATGATGACCAGAATGTTTGAGCCACAGCTGGGCAAAAGCATGGAGGTTTATATTGACGACATGGTGGTTAAAAGCAAGATTATTGCCGAACAGATTGGGGATCTCAGAGATATCTTCGAAATTATGAGGGGACACAGATTGCGCTTGAATGCCTCCAAATGTTCGTTCGGTGTTGGATCAGGCAAATTCCTTGGGTATATGGTCACACACAGGGGAATCGAAGTTAACCCCGATCAGATAAGGGCCATCAACAACTTGCGAGCTCCTCGGAATCCCAAGGAAATTCAGAAGCTGACTGGGATGACCGCTGCCCTTAATAGGTTCATTTCCAGATCGGCAGACAGGTGTAGGCCTTTCTTCTCGTTAATCAATAAGTGGAAGGATTTTGAATGGACAGAGGAATGTGCTATTGCCTTCCAACAACTTAAGGATTACCTGGCTAAACCCCCCATCGTGTCCAGTCCCCAACCAGACGAAGTCTTGTTTGCTTACATTGCCGTGGCCCCTAATGCTGTAAGTTTGGTGCTGATCCGAACAGACTGTGGGGTGCAAAAGCCAGTTTACTACGTAAGCAAGTCGCTACAAAAAGCTGAAATCTGCTATTTGCCACTAGAGAAAGCCATTCTGGCCGTTGTGCTGGGTACTAAGAAGTTGCCCCTGTTAGGACATATGTGTTTACGTGTTAGGAACATATGTCATAGTTTATGTAAATTGGCTAATCCTTTGACAAAACGCACTCTACTTGTAATTGGGTAGTTCTAGGTGTTTTTAATACTTCAAGAAACTATGTTTCAAAGTCAAGTGTTGAAGTCATCAAGTCTGTCCAAGAAAAAGCAAGTTGAAGTGCAGAATTTTTAAAGCTCGACACCTGCTCGACACCTACCTCGACACCTGCTAGCTGTCGAAACTTAAAAAGTCAGAATTCTAATCTGATTTTCTTGGGATCCGTGAATGTGTTTTTGGGCTTTCTTTTCTTCTAACCCTAAACATATTTAAGGAGTGTTTTAAGAGCCGTCAACTAAGACACAAGTTGCATAAGCATTGAGCAATCCTTGTTCAAGCAAATTGTGCTCTAAGACGTAGTTCTTAACCTAGGTCATCTTCTTCAAGAATTTGCTGTGTATTGTGCACCTTAGGGTTTTGTGACCAAGCATCTTCCTGATCTTCATGCATAGGATGATCTGAAGAACTCTGCAGCCAACCTCTCATTCTAAAGTTGGTGATTGAAGTCGCGTACTGGGATCCGCGCATCTGGTTAGTCACGTACTTGGGAGCCGTGCATCAAAAGGGGGAACTGTCGCTACAGATCAAGTCCAATTGGGTATTGGGGTAAGGGTTCAACTGTAGGTTGGTAAGGTACTTGGGATTCCTTATTTGTAACCGCTTGATTTGATAATAGTGGAGTTTCGGGAGTGGTGACCTGAAAATCACCCGGTGGGGTTTTTGCCGTTAGGGTTTTCCCCATTCGTGAACAAATCACCGTGTTATTTATTTTCCGCTGCATATTTTGTTATTCGGTGATTTGTTTGTGCTGCCACGTATTTGCATGATAAATTGATTAATTAATAACTTGGCTTAATTAATTAATTAGTTTAAAATCACAAGGGGTCATTCAGTTTGTGGCCTATCAATTGGTATCAGAGCAGGCACACTCTGATTAGTTATTAATCTTTGCTGTGATTGATCCATTGACCCCTGTTTGTCATGGATAGAGGACAATCTCTTATTATACCTCCTTTATTTGATGGGACTAACTATGCCTACTGGAAAGTACGCATGAGAGCTTTTTTGCAGTCCTTAGATGAGAAGGTGTGGCAAGCTGTGGAGATTGGCTGGACAAAGCCAAAAGAAGCGCCGGCTGACTGGGATGAAGCCAAGATCAAGGCGGCGAACTTCAACAGCAGAGCGTTGAATGCTCTATTTAGCGCTGTCACCAATGAGGAGTTCAAGAAGATATCCTCAACAGAAACTGCCAAGGAGGCGTGGACCATCCTCCAGACAACCTATGAAGGAACAAAGGCTGTCAAGGATTCAAAGCTACAGAGGCTCACTACTAGCTTTGAAGAAATTAAGATGGAGGAGGATGAGTCGTTCGATGAGTTCTATGCCAAGCTGAAAGACATAGTGAACTCAGCCTTCAATCTTGGGGAAACCATCCCTGAACCCAAGGTTGTAAGGAAGGTGCTCAGATCTCTACCTGAGAGATTTCATGCCAAGATTACGGCAATTGAAGAATCAAAGGACATTGATAAAATTCCTTTGACTGAGCTGGTTGGGAACTTGCAGACCTACGAGCTAGGGTTATCAAGAATAGGCAAGTCAAGCAAGGGCAAGAGCATGGCCCTGAAGGCGAAGAGCAGCGATACTGATGAGTCTTCCGATGATGAAGATTCCAAGATGAAGTCCTACATTACAAGGCAGTTCAAGAAGTTTATGAAGAATGCCAATGGGAGGAGCTTCGACAGAGACCGCAGGCAATCCAGTTCTTCACAGTTTAAGAGCCAAGATAAGGGAAGAAAGGATTCTAAGGAAGGCGGTCAATATACTGTTCCAGCAGGACCCAAGTGTTTTGGGTGTCACGGGTTCGGACACATGAAGAATGAGTGTCCTACATATCTGAAGAGCATTGGGAAAAGCAAGGCTCTAGCTGCAACCCTTAGTGACACTGAGCCTGAAGATGATTCCGATGATGAGGATGACGGAATCCTAAATGCTTTCACTGCTTCAGTCAATTCTACTGATGGAATTGTTGAAGAAGAAGAAGAAGAATTGGTGGACACTGAATGTGAAAAGATGGATGACAAAGATGATATCCATTCAGCCTATGAGAAGCTTTACAAGCTTTCTGAAAAGCATGAGAAGCTATACAGGCTGGCCACCAAGAAGCTCAGTGATGTGGAACTCGACAGAGAAGAATTGTCCACAAAGTTTGATGAGGCTAATCAAACTATTGGTGCACTGAGATTTGAGAACAACTTCCTGGCTGAGAAGACCAAGAAGCTTGAAGCTGAGCTGCTTCAAGTGAGAGCTCAACTGGAGAGGACGTCAAGTGCAAAGCTTGATGAGATGCTCAGCAACCAGAAATCTGCTTCAGATCGAACAGGTTTAGGGTATGGTCTTTCTATCTCTAACTCTGCTTCTACTAGTTCTACTGTTTTTGTTCCTCCTGCTAATAATGTTAAAATTGAGAACATTGATGATAAAACTGAATTAGCTAGTGAGAACATAGACAAGGGTAAATCTATCTTAGGAGCACCCCCTAAGTTAGAAAAGAAAGATGCTAAACTTCCTAAGGACAAGAAGGCTAACTCTCAAAAGCCTAAACAAAAGAAGCAGCATCTCTGTTATCATTGTGGAGCTGCCGGTCATACTCGACCTAATTGCTACAAGTGGCTAGCCACCCAACAGAGCAACAGTATGACAACATCTGGAAGCCAAAGTCAGCTTCAATCCTCTCTTGCTCCTCTTGGAGATCTTCTGAAAGCCATCATGTTCCTTTCGAACTTGAACGGTTACAATTCTTCCCCCTCACCGCCGGTTCAAGGTTTTAATCAAAGGAAAGGCTCTTCCAAGGAGTGGAAGAAAAAGAACTCAAAGTGATTTCATCACTTTCTTTTCCCTTCTTATTCTTCTTATTTGTTGCATTGCATGTGTGTTTTGCATTTTTAATTGAGTCAGTCTAGTTTTATGCATTGTTTTGCTTGTTAACATGTTTTGTGTGTTTACTTTCAGTTTTGTTTTTTTTTGTTTTTGATATAAAAAAAAAAAAATAAAAAAAAAATGAAAAATCAGAAAATACAAAAACAGTGTGTGTTTTGTGTACTTTGGTACTTGTGTACCTTAGATGGCCAATGAAACAAAGTTCTCTAAACTTTGTATCTCTTGTAGCTTAGATGAGCATCTTTATGCACAACTAAGCAAGTGAGCTTTGTGGCTCGTGTTTGTGATGAGTAAGATTAGGTTATTTCTTAGACTTAACACTCATATCACTCTTTTTGACGGGAAGGACTAGAAAATCCTAAGAGAAAGGCATTAATAACCATCTCACCACTGTTGCCCGCCAATCATAAATGACATCTGTATGCTTCGGCATAGCAAAAGTGTGATGTCAATGACATTTGTGTGCTTAGGCATAGCAAAATTGAAATGTCAAAATATCAATGGGTATTTCTTTTCTTTCTCATAAGCCCATGTATGATATGCTTAAAAAGAAAATATGCAAAAAAATAAAAAGCAAAAAGATTAAAAATGCTTTAAAAATGGTTGCAAGCGTGTATTCTAGGAGATGTGGGAGTTATAGGATGTACCTCAAAGGTGATAGTTCCCATCAAACAGTTATGATTGTGTGTGAGTTAAAAGTTATTTTCTCATATCTCAGATCGTCATAACATGTATACACTTATGCAATCTTGCGATGTTTTTCACACACAACACGCAATATTCTTTGCTACTTTTGATACATGTGCAGGTACAATGTGATTTGGCCATCACAAAGGTTTTACATGTGCTTTTGTATGCTCACTAAACTGTCATGACTTTTTTTTGAAATATAAAATTTGTTAGACTTGTTTAGTGTGTGTGTGTGTTCTTGGGAGATTCATGTGCTTATATTTTCATTGAGAGATGATTTTTGAGAGATTTATATGTTGGTTGGATCATGGTTGAGGTGCATGTCTTGATTGCATTCTTGTCTGTGTTTTTCAATTCTCGAAAAACTGCATTTCAAAGCTGGCTCGACACCTTCTCGATACCTCCTCGATACCTGGTCAGCTGTCGAGCCTCCAAAGCTTTTTCTTATCGCAATCTCGACACTTCCTCGATACCTGGTCGATCGATCGATATTCTCTCTGTCTGGTCGATACCTTCTCGACACCTCTTCGATCGATCGAGCTTCTGATGATGGTTGAGCTGTTTGGTACCTCGATACCTCCTCGATACCTCAGCTGTCGAAGGCATTTTCTCTCGATACCTTCCTCGACAGCATCTCGATACCTCTCGACACCTCTGCTGTCGAGATTTACTGGAGGTCCTATAAAAGCTTCGATCGCGATTCTCTTCTCATTTCTCGATCTCTCTTCGACCTGTCCGAGGCGGTTCGTCTTCCAGGAGCAGTTTTCTTCTATCCAATCTTCATCCAACTTGATTTTTCAGCCTTTCTCGCTTCAAATCACTTGGTATGATCTTGTTTTCCTTTGTTTTTCATGCATATCATGTTTTAAAACTTAGGTTTTGGGTTTTTCTTTGAAAACTTTGGGTTTTTCAAAATCATTGAGTTTTTATTGAAATTTTGGGTTGGTTTTTCAATAAAAAGTATTTAGAATGTCATGCATTGCATTCCATGTGCATTAGAATGATATTTTCATGCATTTAGTTGTGTGATTCTTGAATGTGTGCTGCTAGGATTGGATTGGGCTGAGCCCATGATGTTTTTATTGTTTAGCATGTCACATGATCATGCATTCCCATGCATACGTCCATTTTGTTCAATATATTGTCATATTTGAACTGTTTGGGACTTTTCTGATTGTCTCCCTCTCTCTTTTTTTTCTTTCTTTTTCTTTTACGTTAGTTGCATCTATGGCACCTAAACGTAAATCTACTCCGGCTCGGAACCCTCTGCGTTCTGGAGCTTCTTCCTCTTCTGATCCTGCTCCTCATAACCTTCGGTTCCGTGATGGAGATGCCTACAAGGCATTTACTGAGAACTTCTCTAAACGAGGTGTTCATTCGGAACGCCACGTTGTTCTGGCGGACTTCGCCGACACTGACCTTCCCTCTGTCATTCACAGTAGGGGATGGGAGTCACTGTGTGACGTCCCGGTCACTTGTCCTCTCGTGCTGATTCAGGAGTTTTACTCCAACATGCACGGGATTGATCGTTCAGTACCTCTCTTTTTCACTCGCGTTCGAGGTACGCGCATTGCTGTCACACCGCAGCTGGTTGCGGATGTGCTTCATGTTCCTAGGATAGAGTTTCCTGACTATCCTACCTGTGAGCGACTGAGGACTGTGTCCAGGGATGAGCTCATTTCTGCTTTCTGTGAGCGCCCTTCTGAGTGGGGTGAGCATATGTACACATCATGTAGACCTTTTGCTAAAGGTCCTAGATTCCTTAACATGGTGATGACATTTGTACTTCATCCTCTCTCCCATTATAACTCTATCACAGAGCCTCGTGCTCGTTTCTTGCTTTCTCTACTTGAGCATCTTACGATAGATTTTCCCTCTCACTTCATTTTCTCTATCATAGATGTTCATTTAGATGCGGCGTCCCGTGATAAGCTTATCTTTCCTTCCGCTATCACGAGGATTCTACGCCATTTTTCCATCCCTTTCCCTGTCTCCGACCACTTCACACACATCTCTGCCATAGATGCCGCTACCGTAAAACGTAGCCAGGCACAGTTCAAGGCGAGACAGCCGGATTCCACTCCGCCCTCCCGTTCGGCTCCATCCAGATCTGCTCCATCTACATCGACTCCTCTTCCTTCCTCCAGCGATGTATCCCTTGGAGATATTATGGCGCAGCTGCAGCGCATGGATGCTCGCCTTGATACACTCACCACTGAGTTGTATCAGGTGAACGTTCGTGTTGGTCGTATTGCACGACGGCAGGCGACCATGGGTGGTTTTGCTACTGAGGCTTCTCCTCCACCACCTCCTCCAGCCGATTCAGATTCTGATGCCGAGGATGATGATGATGATGATGGTGATGACGATGATGCTTCTGATGATGATGATGGAGATGCTAGCTCTACTGATGAGATGTCTACATGACACTCTACCCTTTGTCACTCGTGACAAAAAGGGGGAGTAGTTTTGGTTTTATGAGAGTAGTCATCTTAGGGGGAGAGTTAGTATAGGACATTTTTGATAGGGGGAGTGTTCATACTTTTTGAGGGATGTAGTGAGGCTTTAGATGTATCTTTTCTTTTCTTTCTTTATAGATACATTGGTCTTGTATATCAGTTTACATACATTGTACTTATCTTCTATATATGTGGATGTATGTTTTTCTTTCACCTATCTTTTCATGTGTTGTTTCTTTTCTTTCTTTATACACATGTTCTTTATATTTGTATGCAATCTAGTTAATTCTGTTTCACACAAGATGCCTTGATGGGTTTTGTTTATAAGTGTTTCAGAAATACAGGTTGTCAAAGTCTACTTGCCATAAACTCTCTTTTTGCAAAGTTCTTCAAGAGTTTGTGTTAGGATAGATTTTATTGTATGTAACAAGTGAATATGAGTTGAGTGATTTATGACTTCTCTCATATGTTCATTTGTTGGTTGTGGTTTTGTCACGGATTGCCAAAGGGGGAGATTGTTAGGACATATGTGTTTACGTGTTAGGAACATATGTCGTAGTTTATGTAAATTGGCTAATCCTTTGACAAAACGCACTCTACTTGTAATTGGGTAGTTCTAGGTGTTTTTAATACTTCAAGAAACTATGTTTCAAAGTCAAGTGTTGAAGTCATCAAGTCTGTCCAAGAAAAAGCAAGTTGAAGTGCAGAATTTTTAAAGCTCGACACCTGCTCGACACCTACCTCGACACCTGCTAGCTGTCGAGACTTAAAAAGTCAAAATTCTAATATGATTTTCTTGGGATCCGTGAATGTGTTTTTGGGCTTTCTTTTCTTCTAACCCTAAACATATTTAAGGAGTGTTTTAAGAGCCGTCAACTAAGACACAAGTTGCATAAGCATTGAGCAATCCTTGTTCAAGCAAATTGTGCTCTAAGACGTAGTTCTTAACCTAGGTCATCTTCTTCAAGAAGTTGCTGTGTATTGTGCACCTTAGGGTTTTGTGACCAAGCATCTTCCTGATCTTCATGCATAGGATGATCTGAAGAACTCTGCAGCCAACCTCTCATTCTAAAGTTGGTGATTGAAGTCGCGTACTGGGATCCGCGCATCTGGTTAGTCACGTACTTGGGAGCCGTGCATCAAAAGGGGGAACTGTCGCTACAGATCAAGTCCAATTGGGTATTGGGGTAAGGGTTCAACTGTAGGTTGGTAAGGTACTTGGGATTCCTTATTTGTAACCGCTTGATTTGATAATAGTGGAGTTTCGGGAGTGGTGACCTGAAAATCACCCGGTGGGGTTTTTGCCGTTAGGGTTTTCCCCATTCGTGAACAAATCACCGTGTTATTTATTTTCCACTGCATATTTTGTTATTCGGTGATTTGTTTGTGCTGCCACGTATTTGCATGATAAATTGATTAATTAATAACTTGGCTTAATTAATTAATTAGTTTAAAATCACAAGGGGTAATTCAGTTTGTGGCCTATCAGCCCCATTATTTTCAAGCTCACACCGTTATAGTCCTTACCCAGCTCCCACTCAGAGCCGTACTCCGAAGCGCCGACTACACAGGAAGAATTGCCAAATGGGGGACAATGCTAGGGGCTTTTGATATCAAGTACATGCCGCGCACATCAGTGAAGGGCCAGGTCCTTGCGGACCTGGTCGCCGAGTTCACAGAACCCCATTTAGAGGAAGCAGCACAAACTCTAGGCGCGGGAGGAAGGCAAATCAGCACGATTGCGTCACAAAGCACCTTTCCCTGGGAAGTGTATGTAGACGGCGCATCAAATCAGAGGGGCTCAGGCGTACGGCTAGTGTTGATATCCCCCGAGAAAATCATCATTGAAAAAGCCTTAAGGCTAGACTTCTCAGCAACGAATAACGAGGCAGAATATGAGGCTCTATTGATGGGGATGAAGATGGTGCGAAGGATGGGAGGAAAGTCCGTTGAGATATCCTCAGACTCAAAGTTGATCATCGGCCAAGTGCTGGGAGAACTCGAAGCAAAAGACGAGAGGATGCAGGGATATTTGAACCTGGTCAAGTCCCTACAGTCGGAGTTTGAATGTTTTACCCTTCGGCACGTCCCTAGAAGTGGCAACACGCATGCCGATTCTCTGGCTACACTCGCCACCTCTTCGGCGCAGGAATTACCAAGGGTCATCCTAATTGAGGACGTACAGAGGCCTACGGAGTCAAGAAAAAAGGTACTCCAAGTTCACTGCGTCGGAACCAACCCATGCTGGATGGATCCCATCGTCAAGTTCTTGAGGGACGATGTGTTGCCCGAAGAAAGGGTGGAAGCGGACAAAATACGGAGAAAAGCTACAAGGTTCTGGCTGTCCGAAGGCCATAAACTGTACAAACGATCCTATTCGGGCCCATATCTGTTGTGCATAGCCCCCGAAGCGGCTGAATCAATGTTAGAAGAACTGCATGAAGGAATCTGTGGGAGCCACACTGGAAGGAGATCTTTAGCTCATCGAGCTATTACTCAGGGTTATTGGTGGCCAAACATGCAGAGGGAGGCTCATGAGTACGTGAAAAAGTGCGACCAGTGCCAGCGGTTTGCGCCAAGCATACATCAACCTGGTGGAACCCTTAATCCGCTATCCAGTCCATGGCCTTTTGCTCAATGGGGTCTGGACATCGTAGGCCCTTTCCCTAAGGCAGCAAGAAACAGGAAGTTCTTGCTGGTCGGAACGGACTACTTCACCAAGTGGGTAGAGGCTGAGCCTCTAGCAAATATCAGGGACGTGGACGTGAAGAAATTCATTTGGAAAAACATCATCACCAGATTTGGAGTCCCACATACCCTCATCTCGGACAACGGGCTTCAGTTCGATAGCAAAGCTTTTAGAAGCTATTGTAGTGAGCTGGGAATCACAAATAGATACTCCACCCCCGCCTATCCCCAGGGAAATGGGCAGGCCGAAGCCATCAATAAGGTCATAGTTAACGGGCTAAAGAAGAGGCTGGATGATGCGAAGGGTAGATGGGTAGAGGAACTACCCCACGTATTGTGGGCATATAGAACCACGCCTCGTAGGTCCACTGGGGAGACCGCTTTTTCAATGACCTATGGGGCTGAAGCTGTTATACCTCTCGAGACTGGGTTCCCAACCTACAGGACTAGCTCTTTTGACCCAACCAACAACGATAGGCAGCTGGAAAAGAGTCTGGATCTGATTGAAGAACGAAGGGAAAGCGCAATGGTCCGGTTGGCGCACTATTAGCAGAAACTCAAACAGGGCTATGACATCAATGTGAGGTTAAGACCCCTTGAGCCTGGTGATCTTGTCCTAAGGAAGGTGGTAGGGAATGCAAAGAATCCAGCATGGGGAAAACTGGGGCCGAATTGGGAAGGTCCATATCGTATCACTTCGAGGGCCGGCGTTGGAGCATACTTCCTGGAAGACTTGGATAATCATGTAGTGCCCCGGCCATGGAATGTAAATAACCTCAAAAGGTACTACTATTAAGAGAATTTTTCTTTCAGTCATGATTGCACTTTTGTTATACTAGTTTTTCTCAAGTGTTTAAACTTAAATCCAATCATGCCTGTAGTCCTCGGACCAGATGATTCGGGTTAGTCAACACTCCATTACGATTTCTCAGTGTTTAAACTTAAATCCAATCATGCCTGTAGTCCTCGGACCAGATGATTCGGGTTAGTTAACACTCCATTACGATTTCTCAAGTGTTTAAACTTAAATCCAATCATGCCTGTAGTCCTCGGACCAGATGATTCGGGTTAGTTAACACTCCATTACGATTTCTCAAGTGTTTAAACTTAAATCCAATCATGCCTGTAGTCCTCGGACCAGATGATTCGGGTTAGTTAACACTCCATTACGATTTCTCAAGTGTTTAAGCTTAAATCCAATCATGCCTGTAGTCCTCGGACCAGATGATTCGGGTTAGTTAACACTCCATTACGATTTCTCAAGTGTCTAAGCTTAAATCCAATCATGCCTGTAGTCCTCGGACCAGATGATTTGGGTTAGTTAACACTCCCTCACAATTTCTCAAGTGTCGAAACTTAAATCCAATCACGCCTGTAGCCCTCGGACCAGGTGATTCAGGTTAGTTAACGCTCCTTTACAATTCTTACAAGTGTTTAACCTTAAATTCAATCATGCCTGTAGTCCTCGGATCAGTTGATTTGTTTTAGTGGGCACGCTCGCGTTACTAGTCTAATCTGGCGTTTGGCGGAATATGTAGACTTAAGCAACATTACGTCAGCTGTTATTGCCATAATTCTTTGTTTTAGCTACGTATAGAAGATTACCATGTTTCTGATTTATTCTTAATTACCAAACTGACATTATTAGCCATAATAACGCAATCTGACAAGTACTACAAAGGCAACAAGTAACAAAAATAGACTATTTCATTCATTGAAAGACGATTTCATTACAAAAATGGCAAAAAGTATCCAAGCGATTACACAAGCTGAGCGTCCTGAGCTTTATCTTGAGGTGCTGGGTTAGGCTTTGGCAAATCGCCCGCATCTCCGGTCTGAAGAGGGGCCTGGCTCGTCTCAGCTGGGGCTGGGGGATTCTGATCGGCCGAGGACGCTTCCAAGGTTTCAGGCACATCACATATATCGGGATCATAGTAGATGCTCCCAGGTTGCCTTAAAGCTGACTCTGCAGGGACTCCAGCTGCGTCGAGGCATTTGCTTCACGTAATATCGCAGTAGCCCTTGCAGACCTTGGCAAACTCCTCGGTCAGCCTTGCTTGGGTCTCTTGCACCCCCAGCATATAAGAAGCCTGCTTCTCAGCCTCAACTGCTTCCTTGGCCAACTGAGCGTCCTCCTTGGCCAATTTGGCAGCGTCCCTGGCCTTTTCTAGCTCAGCACGAAGTTCCGTTACCAACGCCTTCTGTGTTTCCAGATTAAGTTCAGTGGTGTAGAGCTGCTGGCGTTGGTCTTCGGCTTGCTTTTCAGCTGTCTTCAGGCCTGCCTCTATATTTTTCCTTGCCTTAGCCTCCTCTTTTAGCTGCTCGGAGATGCGAGCGCTCTCATCCTTTGCCTTGCCCAGTGCTATCTCAACATCCTCCCTGGCTCGAGCTGCAGCTTGCACATCAACGTCTTTCCTTCTATTCCACTCTTTGGCCACGTAAATCTGTTGGGCAATCTGCATGGAAACCAAAGAATTCTGCGTAAAGCTATGAACGCACGTAAGGGATGAAAAAGGGCTACAGATGAACACCACTTATCTCACCATGCCTAAATCCCTTTTGAGGGACAAAAAGAGCTCATTTTCGCTGAAGCGCCGATAGGACTCTATGTCCTTAGGAAGGAGGAGAGGTTTCTCCAGCGCCTCTGCTATATACCCGGCCTTCCCACCGGCGTAGTTTCGGAGAGAGGCGTCA
This sequence comes from Quercus glauca, assembly GCA_023736055.1. Taxonomy (NCBI): domain Eukaryota; kingdom Viridiplantae; phylum Streptophyta; class Magnoliopsida; order Fagales; family Fagaceae; genus Quercus; species Quercus glauca. The sequence goes on from CM043315.1 coordinate 4,333,208, forward strand.
TAAGGGATGGCTGCGCCATCCAATGTCAGCTTTGGAGACCACTCTAGAGTCCCCCGCCGCACGTCTGCGACCATGTTGTCTTCTCTACTCTTGGTTGAAGAAGCCCGTTTACCTCTAGTATCATGGGTCCTCTTCTGTTGCTTGGGGCCCTTCGGAGGGACCACTTCCCCTTCCTCAACATCCGTCACCTCTGTCACCACCCTTTTCTTCTTCAGATCAGGCAGTGGTTTTAGGCCGGGATCCTTCGGAGCTGGAGGAAGAGGAGGGGGTGGTGGGAGGTTGGCAGCGGGCTGGGACGTGCCAGTACCCTTGGCCGCCACCTTTGGCCTCCTGTTCTTCATCAATTGGTCCAGACTCTGCATGTCTTCTTCTTCTGAGTCGTCTGGCACGGCTATGTTCAGGAGCGGAGCAGCAGAATGCCTATCAAGCACCTCCTCGGCAGCCAAAATTTCCACTTCCCCGGAGCTTTCCTCTTCGAACTTGAACTGGTCGATCTGCTGGTCAAGCGAAGGGGTAGAAGAAACTCTTTCCTCCTCTGCTACCGGTTCAAGGGGGACTTGTTGAACGGACTGAACGAACACCGGTATGCCTTGCGGATTAGGATGGGGCACCGGGGCGAGGTCGAAGGGGGCCAAAAAGGTCTTTCGTGCCACGTCAATGCGGTTTAGGCAGCGATCCCCAAGTGTTATGGCGTTGCCTTTCGGCTGGAGTTCAGACTTCAGGGTATAGCCGAGGATGAGGGGAACGGACCTAAGCTGTCCGTCTTCACTCACAAAGATCTCCGACCGAAGAAGGTAGTTCAAGGCCGCAGTATTTGTGAGACTCAGCCGAGGAGTTACGTACCTCCTATCGTACATGTGTACCACGTCGTGCCAGGTTAATCCTAAGCCTAAATGGCGGTTTAGGTCATCAACTGCACCTAAGATTCTAAAGGTGTTGGGTGCGCACTGGTCGGGACTAAGCCTATGGGCGGTAAGGTAACTTCTGGTGACTGGACCCATGGGAATGGTCATCCCTCGCTCCAGGAAGGCGATGATGGGGATTATCACCTCACCCTCCTTTCGGTCCAGTAATAACCCCACCGTGGAGCAATACCTCAAGCCCACCTCCCGAGGAATGCGATACGTCTCCCTAAACTTCTCTATCTGGGAAGGACTGTCCACTAGGTATTAAAATCTACCCATTGTCAATAAGGTTAAAGCGGGGGAAACGCGGAGCGGCGACTGAAGAAAATCTACCAATGGCCGAAGAGGCAATCTGAATAGATTTCAAAAAATCTCGAAGAAAGGGACTTACGTAGGATTGAATCGGAGAATGTTTGTCTTGGCCTCGCAGGGAGATCGTAGCGGATTCTGGAACGGGTTGAAGCAGATGACAGGAAGGGCTTTGAGAGTCTGAGCGCTTGAGTTCGCTGGGAGTTCTGAAGTTTGTAAAATGAGAAGACAATCCCATCTGGGACTTTATATAGTGGCAGGTAAAGTGGTGGGACTTACCCCGCCCAAAATTTTGAGGAGAATCTCGTCTGTTGATTTGAAATGGACCGCTAGATTTCAGGGACAAGACGCTGCCTGGAGCAGTTAATGACGCCTCGGAAACGGCGCGACAGCAGCGGTTATAAAGAAGGCGCCAAATTCATGCGCGCACACGTGTGGAGTCAAAATTCAGTGCCTTCATTTGTCAAAGATCAAAACCCCACTTTTTCTCTTCGGATGCTAGGTAAAAAGTGAAATTTTGAGGGGCTATTGTAGGTGAGAAAGCCCAACGCCATATGTTGGGCCTGAGGCCCAGTTCAAATACGACTCTCTGTCCGAAGAGGATAAAAGTATCAATGCTTTGCTATCCTGGTGGAGGTGCAATCCATAGGGGACAGACGCACCGTCCGAAGACAACCTAGTTGGGCCGAAGGGACCTTACCCAATGGAGCTGCCCAGAACTTAATCGAGTAGATATGCTGAAGAGCTCCATGCCAGGGCCGAGCTTCGGGCGAGTCCAAAGGCGTAGCTATCATGAAATATCTTACCAATAAAGCTGCCACCGCCACATTTAATGCACTGCAGCAACTTTCCTGGCCGCATTTATGTGGAGAAGACACCTGAACAGTGTATCTTCACCCACCACCACTCACTGTGGGTTAAAGCAAACGGCTGATGTGACTAGTACTCAAGTGGGCGCCTAGATGGAGGACAAGTGTGCGGTGAAGATGGGAAAAGGGTGTATATATAAAGGAAGCAAGTCTCGCAGAGGGGGGGGGGGTGGAGAAAAATTGTATTCACTAAGTCTTTAGATATTGATCCTCTTCGGACCAAAGAGTTTTCCTATTAAAAAAGCCTGTCTCAATCCTTTTTTCTTTTAGAGGGTTTTTGCTTGTATGAACCGTTGCTAAATCCGCTACTAGCCCAGTTTTTCAACCCATTCTCTACAAATTTATTGTTGGGAATTTGTTGGGCTCACAATACAGGGAGTTGGTATCAGGCCCAACAAATTTGGACCCTACACTTAGCATCTTAAAAAAAAAAAAATATATATATATATATATATATATATACACGCTTTGTGATAAGCGCTAAAGTTGTAAAGTTTTTGGCGTGATGGGTCTGAGGTTAACTTTCTGCATAGTTTGCACAGTTTTGTTGTTTAAGAGACTGTGCCGAATTGATGGAAGTGAAAAAAAAAAAAATTGAAGAAGAAGGAAGCTGTAAAGTAAGCATAGTACACGTCCTTGTCATTCCTAGAGTGACATAGTACTACCCTAGGTGCTAGCCTCATCTTGTAAGGCATAAGTGGTGGCAGAATATATATATATATATATATATAATATTATGATTAGGTTGAATTTTGCGGTGAAATGAGCAGACAATTATGAATATTTTTAATAGTCTTTTTGGTCGGGTACAATTATAAGTCTTTCTTCAATTATTTGATTATTAAGTAAATTGTGCTCATAAATTTTTAGGTGAGATCTAAGGATTTTAAAGTAAGTGTTAGGGAGAAGTTCTTGTGGTGAGCTAGCTAAGGTAAGTAACCTTATTCTAATTGGTTTTATTTTGCGTATTTTAACTACTGAAAATTGTTTACAGTTGTTATAATTTTATTTCTATTGTATTATTGATTTCAAGTAAAGAATTATTACAAATATATCTGATTACTGAATATATGATGTATTTCATTTAATTGTTTTTTAGCGATACTAATTCAAAGTAAAGAATAAAGAATTTTCACAAATATACATAAGCATTGAATATAAGATTTATTTTATTTAATTGTTTTTTTTTTTTAGCTATATTGATTTAAAGTAAAAAAAAAAATTATAGAAATATCACAAATAGATTCGAATATTGAATATATGATTATAAATATATATATATATATATATATATTTGAATAAGATATATTTTTATTAGAAACTATGATTTCATGTATATGATTATGAACAATTTGACTATGAATTTATTCTGATACCCAGCCAATGGGGGTTATTCATTGGTATTCTGATAACCAAACTAATGGGGGTTGTTTATTGGTACTCTGATATCCAGCCAATGGGGGTTATTCATTGGTATTCTGATACCCAAATCAATGGAGGTTATTCATTGATACTCTGATACCCAGCCAATGGGGGTTATTCATTGGTACTCTAATGCCCAGTCACGGGGATATAGCGTGACCATAGTCACAAAATTGTTAAGAATATGAATTACAATTGAATATTTGAACTATTTTGAGTCCTTAAAACTGCATTTGTGAATTTGGAAATGTTTGAGTATTTGAACTATTTTGGGTCATCAAAACTACTTATGTATCTTTTTGGAACATATTGTAAGTTATAGTTTTGATATATGGAAAACTGACTACTTTCTAAACCATCTATGATATATTTGTCAGATTAAAGTATGTGATCTGCTTGCAATTTATTATTTTAAGACTACGAAACTGCTTCAGTTATTTGAAACACACATAGTATATTATAACTTTGAAAACACATAATACATCTTTTCCTTTACAGATCTATTGCTTGATAGAACTTATTAGGATTTTGGTTACTTACTGAGTTGTCAACTCACCCCCTTTTTCCCCTCCAATTTCAGATTGTGAAGAATGCCAAGTTTTGGGAGTTTGATGTTGTGTTGTGAGCAGGAAAAGAAGCGTAGTGATTTTGGGATTGGATGGTCTTCTAATAGTTTTATATTTATTGGCCAATTGGCATTATATACATGAGGTTTGGATTTTGTTCCTATTAAATTATTGGAGATCTATTCATAAAGGAATTGCTGAGGTATTTTGGATTTATTTGATTTAAATTTTTTTGAGGTTAAAATTTTAGTTGCTAAAAAGTCCTTGCACACTTGTAGGGTTCTTACTTTATAAGCGTGCGGCAGTTGTCACGTGCCTATCTTTATAGTTGGGTTCGGGGCGTGACAATTACTGAAGGTGATCTGAAACCTTTGAGTAGGATCTCAAAGTCACAAGCAAGGCGGCTTGTACTGCTGTAAATCCAAGATGAGAAGGAGTCTATGAATTTGGAACTTGCACGTGGTCGTGTCAGTAAGTTACTACATGAGGTAGCAATAGATTTAAGGTTAAATCTGATTGTAAAAACTTCAATTCTCTTATAGTGGATTTGTTTTACTTTGAGGATAGTTAAGTTAAATCCTCTCTAGGTTTTTACCTTGAAACAGTTTATTTTATTGGTTTTCCTAAGTCATCATATTGTGGTATTATTTACTTTTCCGCATCGTTGCATGATTTGATTTATTTGTGTTTAACTTAGATTTGGAAATTTATCTAAGCAATCACTTGATTAATAAATTAGGTTAAATAATCTATTTAACGGGTCTAAATGAACAAATAGGCACTACCACTAAAAACCCACGGCTAGAGAGGGATGAGAGTGATTGCAACTCAAGATAAACACCGCCATTGAAAACCCATGGTGAGGAGAGAGAGAGAGAGAGAGAGAGAGAGAGAGAGAGAGAGAGAGAGGAATAAAAAACAAGAAATTGTTTTTAGCACTTATGTCGCATTGTCTCATTTTTAAAATATTATTATAGCTCTGTGCCTTTTTTTTTTTTTTGTTGAGATTTGGCTCTTTTGATATTGGTTCTTTTTAGTGATGGAAATCTGAGTGTGCACAGCGGAAAAATTAACGGATTTATTTCATTCGCAATTGATAGCATGCACTATGTAAATTTCAGAATACAAGAACAAGAGAGTGTACTTTGGTATGGTGAATTTTAAAACAAAGATTGTCAGCACTTGAGAATACTTTTAATCTTCACTTCAATTCCACTAACGCCTAGGATGTGTGATCTCTCAATCAGTTATAAGAATTTGTTCAAGAGAGAATTAGAGAGTGTCCAACACTCACATACACCATTTCATGGAAGATGTTCATCTTTTAAAATATGTAAGTTTCTCTCCTTATAACTGATTATCTAATTGGGCTAACCTTTTGAGCCTTTCTAATTGGGTTCTAGTATGTGGTTTGGAGTAGGACTAAAAGGGACCAATAAGACACTAGCTTCAATGGGTCTTGTACTTTTTTGTCAACTCTTGACAAGGCCAAAGTTACCATTAACTATATTTAATACCATTATATAAATATAGTTGCACTCTAGGCCTTATCTATAAATTATATCCTAAGATTTTATTGTACATGTAACCCCTTCATAAAATATTCATAGTAATACGAAGTCATAAATGTAGACTGCCACTTTGTAAATTATTACATCTTAATCCTTGAGTACCTAGTTTAATCCTTTCAAGTTATTCATCATATATTTATGAAATCCAATTTCATAAATATATACTTTAGTAATTTCTTACTAAAGTGGTTAGGCCTAACTCTCTGAATAACAAACCCATCAAACTTATCTCAAGGGAATATTTTGTATCTCCGTTAAGAGACTATGAATTTCATTTTGAGAATATATGTTCCATCAATACTAAATGTGGCTGCCCAACATACTGAGGTTTTGACCATTACTTTAGATCTCACTCATAATATATTAAAGTAACCTACATTTTATGATCAGGTCTATTATTCTCTCAGGATTAAGAGTTCATGCAAATATAAGTCGTGAGATTTATTATTCATTTGAGATTCTTTAGGAGAATAATAAATCTTATAGCGGTCCAGTTCAATATGTCTTAACTCTTAAAACATATCAACATATCAACTAGAAGTCTCCACTTCCATGATCAAGACAAATCATCGTAATTGATATGTTACAGTCTTCGCAGATGAAATGCCCAATTTCATCACCGACTACGAAATATAATTCTGAGTTTACAAAGAACTTGTGACTTATATCTTTTGTGACTAAATCTCATAAATCATATACTATGCATCTTATGGACTATGTGATAATGTCCGAATATTCATGTTACCATTATTTTAGATAATAATAAAATAACTTTATTAATCATAATATTAAGTCATACATAATGTCACATTTAATATTATATATAGCATCATACAATAGGATTTAAAGACACTAATCCTAACAATCTCCTACTTGCCCTAAAGATTATTGTGCACTAATCTAACTCCCATTCCTTCTAAATGCGATTCGAAAGTCCTTTGAGGTAAGGCTTTAGTAAATGGATCTGCTAGATTGTTTGCACTTTCAATCTTTACTACCACCACATCTTTATGAGCAACAATATCTCGAATGATATGGTACTTTCTCTCAATGTGCTTTCCTTTCTTGTGATTCCTTGGATCTTTAGATTGTGCAACTGCTCCATTATTGTCATAAAAAAATTTGATTGGAACTTGCTCCATTCTCATTACACCAAGGTTAGAAAGGAATTTCTTAAGCCATATAGCTTGCTTTGCTACTTCACAAGTAGCAACATATTCTACTTCCATGGTAGAGTCTACAATACAAGATTGCTTAATACTCCGCCAACTTATGGCTCCACCTCCCAAGATGAAAACACATCCTGAAGTGGATTTCTGAAATCTAGATCCGATTGAAAGTCTGAATCTGTATAGCCAATAGATATCAAATCCTCACTTCAGTAAACAAGTATATAATCTCTCGTTTTCCGTAGATACTTGAGAATATGCTTTATAGCTTACCAATGTTTTGGTCTTGGATTTGATTGATATCGGCTGACCATGCCAACTGAATAGCAGATATTTGGTCTAGTACAAAGCATGGCATACATGAGACTTCCTGTTGTAGAAGCATAAGGAACTTGTCTCATCATATCTTCTTCCTCTTGAGTCTTAGGTCTTTGGTCATCAGACAGAGGAACTCTATGTCTGAAAGGAAGTAATCAATTCTTGGAGTTTTGCATGCTAAACCGTTCTAGAACCTTATCTATATACCCAGCTTGTGATAAGCCTAACATCTTATTCTTGCGATCTCGCTAAAACTTGATCCTTAGAATAAAGTTAGCCTCACCCAAGTCCTTCATAGCAAATTGGTTTGACAACCAAACCTTTACTGATGACATTACCCCTACATCATTACTAATGAGTAGAATATCATCAACATAAAGTACTAGGAATATTACTACTTTATCTCGATGTCTTTTGTACACATATGGTTCATCAAGATTTTGTTCAAAATCAAATGATTTGATTGCTTGATCAAATATGATGTTCCATAACCTAGATGCTTGCTTAAGTCCATAAATGGACCTTTTCAACTTGCATACTACATGCTCTTGGTTCTTTGCTGTGAAACCTTCTGGTTGCATCATATAGATTTCCTCTTCAAGATTGCCATTAAGAAATGCAGTCTTGACATCCATTTGCTAAATCTCATAATCAAAATGAGCAGTAATGGATAAGAGAATTCTGATAGATTTAAGCATTGTTACTGGAGAAAAGGTTTCATCATAATCAATACTTTCTTTTTGTGTATACCCTTTCGCCACTAGCCTTACTTTAAAGATTTCAACCTTTCCATCTATCACTCTCTTCCTCTTGTAAACCTATTTGCAACCAACAGGTTTAATGCCGTTAGGCTTCTTTACAAGATCCCAAACTTGATTGTAATACATGGAATCTAATTCAGATTTAATAGCTTAGACCCAATGATGTGTATCTATATCATTCATTGCCTCTTCATAAGTGTAGGGATCTGATTCAGCCTATTTTGAGATAGCTTCATAAGTTTCTCCCAAACCTATGAATCTTATAGGAGGCCGAACAATTCTCCCACTACAACGAGGCACTTGTGTACTAGACATGTCATAAGTAGTATCTTGTGGTGTATCTAATACAGCCACATCATCCCTAGTTTTATTCATTGGTTGTTCATTTACAGGTTCATTCATTTCAGTCAAAACAACTTTATTTCTAGGATTAAAATTATTCACATAATCATCCTCCAAAAACTTGACATGTGTGCTAACAAACACTTTGTTATCTTTATGATTATAGAATAAATAACCCTTTGTTTCTTTTGAATACCCTAAAAACATGCATACTTCAGTTTTAGCTTCCAACTTATCGGTCTTCCTTTTCAACACATGTGCTGGATATCCCTAAATGTGGAGATATTTCATACTAGGCTTACGCCCACTCCACAATTCCTTAGGTGTGTTGGGAACATATTTTGATGGAACTAAATTCAAAATATGCATAACAGTTTTTAGTGCATATCCCCAAAAAGAAATAGGTAAAGTTGAATAACTTATCATGGATCTAACCATTTCCAAAAGAGTCCTATTCCTTCTTTCTGCTACACCATTCTGTTGGGGAGTTCCAGGTCAGCCAATTGGGATATAATCCCATTTTGAGTTAAGTAATTCTTGAAATCTCCAAGAAGGTATTCACCACCATGATCAGATCGAATGGCTTTTATGCGTTTACCTAATTGATTCTCTACTTCAGCCCGAAACTCTTTGAACTTTTCAAAGGCTTTGAACTTCCGTTTCATTAGGTACACATTACCATATCTTGAGTAATCATCGGTAAAAGTGATGAAATGCTCATAACCTCCTTTTGCTTGGGTTGACATAGGACCACATACATCAGAATGCACTAGCTCTAGCAAATCTTGGGCTCTTTTAGCTTTTGCATTAAAATTTTATTTGGTCATTTTTCCTTCTAAACAAGATTCACAAACTAGAAATTCATCAAAGTTCATGGGCTCTAAGAGTCCATCTTTGATCAGTCTTTGAATCCTATTTGAATTAATATGACCTAAACGCAAGAGCCAAATATAAGCATCACTAGTCGAAGGAAACTTTCTCTTTAATGATTTAACATGAGAGTTATTATCTAATTCAGAATTATATAATTCATGCTTATCAGGAGTTAAAATGTAAAGACCATCCACAATATTACCAGAACCGATAAACACTTTATCATTCTTTATTACAACATTGTCTTTTATGATAACACAATATCCATGTTTACCTAAGTAAGTAGCAGAAATTAAATTCCTACGAATATTAGGTACATACAAACAGTCTTCCAATATTAGACCTCTAGATTCAAAACATAAATTATAAACACCAACAACTACAACCGGAATCCTGCTCCCATCAGCCAAAGTAAGAAACAACTACACGCGTTTTTCGCGACTGGGATAAGTCGCGTGCAAGTTGCTAGGTTAAGTTGCCAAAACAGTCAAAAGAGAAATGTTTGAAAATTTTTCTAAGTGTTTTTCACAACTGGAAGGTCTACTCGCGAGGGAGTCGTGAGATGAGTCGCGAAAATCACTGTATGCCCTTGCGACTAGACCTTCCAACCGTGAATAAGTTGCCAAAACTAATCCGCGAGCATGCGACTGGGGCGTGCGACTGAGTTAATCCGCGACTGAGTCACCAAAATAGGGCAAAAGAGTTTTTGAAATTTTTGACATTTTTGTAAAAACAAAACACTTTTCAAAAATAACTAAAAACACTCAAAAATATTTTTGTGTTTGATCAACAAAGATTGAGTATGTGAAAACATATTTAATCAAATACAATCACACAAATGAATATGGCATTCATTGAACATATACTTGTGTGATGTGTGTGGATATAAAAAATGAGATAGTCTTTAGTCCAATGTGAAGCTTCAATGATCAATTCAAACAAGTCATACACAACCAACATTAGATAATGTGACCAATCTCAATTATAGAAATATGCATATATGACCTCCCACAAAAATTGATAACATAACTTTGAAACTTTTCATTTGGCTCCATATACAACATCTCATTTGATCTTTTTGATTCAATACATCTCATTGTGAGATCAATGCCTGAAATTTTTGATATTTCAATTGATGATTTAGCCTTTTGGGCATTAAACATTTTATTTATGGTCATTTTCCCTTTTTCCTAGTCAAATACTAGTATGTGCGACAGGTTTTTGCAGCTCCATATCTCTTTTCATTTGGAGATTTACATTTGGTGAGCTCTTTTAAGCAAAACATTAAAATAAAGTGTGGAAAGATATATAGGCACAAGTCTATGCATGTCTAAAGATCAACAAAACCATTTACGACAAGGTTGAAGATCTATTTACAACAATCACATAGATTTCAAGATTTCTCCTACAATGATATGAGTGCAATAGAGACAAGCTAAGCTCGTAGATGCACAAAGCCATTAGTACAAAGGTATAAGGCAAAACATGCTTTGAGACAAAACTCAACAAAGTTGATCAAAGCTTTTGGATTTTCTACTTTTTATGTATTTTTGGATTTTTGACACAAAAGCAGTAAACAGTTGATCAAAAACAGAACAACAATGTAAAAAACATTTTTTTTAAAACAAATACAAACAAACAACCAAAACTTTTCAACTTCAAACTCGCATGAAACATACAACCAAGCATATTCACAAACCATGGGAAGAATTAATGCATGAGTACCCTTTGTCACCCATACGTCATATGCGTTTAGGGTGATATCCTTGACGGATTGGGTACGAGAGTTAGGGCTTTCAAACCTTCATGTCCATCATTCATTATGTCCATCATCTTCATTATGTCCATCATTCCGGGATCACCGTTTTGACTTCTTGGTTGCTCACCACTCCAAGACCTCTTGTCATTTCTTCTTCCTTGTGACTGAGGAGTGCTTGCATTGTTCAATACTTTCAACTTCTAGGAGTTGGGTCAGGTATGTCCTTACAATCCGCAATAGTGACAAACATAATTCGTTTTAGGACCCCGTTGTGGTCTTGGAAGAGATCTTCCTCTAACTTCAACTTTGACTTCTGATTGATTACGGGACTTATTAAACACCCGTTGATCAGCCATCTTCGTCTTCTTCTCAACCTTAACTTTCTTAGGAGTGGGCTTTTCTACAACTGTCTCTTTGGCCTTCACAAATTTCACTTCTTTGGTGACATTGGCCAATGAGCTACTTCCTCCGGTATATCCCAGCTCGGACTTATCTGAAAAATGTTTTTGAGATGAAAGAACATCTTCCAACTTCTTGGAGGAGACCCTATCTATCTTGGCATGTGCCTGCACTACCTCTTGCTTAAGAAATCTCACTTTCGTATAAGCTTTAGATAGCTCACCATTTAGTGTCTTAATCTCACACTTTGCCTCCTTATATCTAACCAGGAGACTCCTGTAATCCTCCTCAGCTTTCTTCATCTTCTTCACAGTCGCCTTTGCCACCTTTATATACTCTTCCGATCTCTCAAGAAGTAAGGTGTAATTCTCTTAAAGACTAGCTGTATTTTTATCATCTCCAGCATCTGATTCCTTAACAATCCCTAAGGATTCTTCATTGCTGTGTTCTCAAAGTTCTTGTACAAGTTGATTCAGGTCCTCCGAGGACTCAACATGCTCAATAGTCATAAATGCGGAGTAGTTTCCTTCTCCGTCACAGCTGTCCTCAGAGTTGGAATTTGATGATTCCGAGTAACTTAGAGTAGTGGCATAGACCTTGCCCTTCGACTTCAAATAGTTGGGACATTCCTTTTTGAAGTGTCCATGTCCATTACACTCGAAGCACATAATTCCTTGTGAAGATTGGGAATCTCTACCCTCTTTCCTTCTGAATTCTTTCTTCTCTTTTCTGGAACTCTAAAATTTTCCTTTGTCACCAGATTTCCTACCGTTCTTGAGTTTCAAGAATTTCCAGAAGTTTTTTACAAGATACACCACATCTTTATCTACACCATCCTCATCCGAAGAGTCCTGAGATTCTACTCTCTCATCAATTGTTTTAAGAGCAAGCGATTTTCTCTTCTTCTGTGTGGGTAGTGACAATTTATATGTCTACAGGGAACCAACCAGCTTTTGAACTTTAATGTCATCAAGATCCTTGCTCTCTTCAATGACTGTTACTTTGGCGCAGAAACTTTCTGACAGTGACCGAAGGATCTTCCTTACTATTCTCGAATCCTCCATCATTTTCCACAAATTGAATTTGCCAACAACCACTTCGTTCAACTTACTATAAAAAGAATCAAAAGTCTCATCCTCACTCATCTTTAGCTCCTCAAAGTGAGTGGTCAACATCTGGAGTTTGGTGTCCTTCACTTTCTTAGTCCCTTCATAAGTTGTTTGTAGAATCTCCCATGCTTCCTTAGCAATGGTGATATGTGAAATCCTGTGAAATTCTTCTAGAGAAACACCACAGAAAATAGCATTCAATGCTTTGCTATTTTAATTGGCCGCTGCAAGAGCAGCCTTATCCCAAGTGGACTTGGCAGCCTCCGGCCTTGTCCAACCTACTTCAACTGCATCCTACACAGCATCATTAATAGAGCACAGAAATGCCCTCTGAAAGCTCGAAAATGTGTTGAAAACACACGAGCGGTTTAGACCCTCAAATTAAAATTACGGCTTGGTTGATTTTACACTAACTTAATGATAAGTGCGGAATAGTGTAAATATAAGCGTATAAGCAATACAACTACTCTAATCTATATTTAAAGCAACTCAGCAGTAAAAATGAAATGAACAAGAGTAGGGAAGAAGGATGCAAACACAGATACCACCGAGACGTGTTATCGAAGAGGAAACCGAAGAACTCGCCGAAAAACCTCTCCGTCGCCCTCTAAGCGGAAATCGATCCACTAGACAATCAGTTGGGATACATGAATTAGCAAAAGACCCTCCAAGCCTAGTCTACCCGATGTACCTAAGCCCTCCAAGCTCCTACTCCAACAAGGCTTCTCGGAACCGTGTCTTGTCTTAGTTATCCGGATCCCGCTACAAGCTCCATTTTGCATCTGCCATTCAAGGCTCCTTCCAATGCTTCCCAGCAGCACCAAAACGTCACTCAGCACTCTCAAAGGTGTGGTACGTGTTTGGGCTATCAACCTCTCAAAGATATGGATAATGGAGAGGGAAGGGTTGAGGAGATACCATAAGCAATTGTATAGAGAAAGGTGAGGAAGACAATCTCTAATTACCAATGTGTTTGGCTAGGGTTTTCTCTCTGAAGCATACCTCAACATTTGTGGGTAATGATGGTATATATAGGATAGGTACAAAAAGTGTGACTCAAAAAGTACAGGCTGGCAGAACAGATTGCCTCGCGGGTGTCTCGCGGGAAGGCCTTACCCGCGAGATAATCGCGAGACACAGCTGTCTCCACCTGGCCTGACTTTTCGCATTCCAGCATGTGCCTGGCACATGATTCACTTCGCGGGATGCTAGGTCGTGAGACACCCGCGAGAAACCTTCAATCTTCAAATGCTTGAGTCTTCATACACTCTCTCTTTCACACAACCCTTACAACAAATCCCACAACGAATACAGGGTTTTAAACGATTGAAAATAATTACAATCAAATTTGGCACGGAATACAAGCCAACAAAAACTTAGTTGTAAATTACAACTTTACAATCTCCCCATTTGGCTATTCCGTGACAAAACCCTAAAACAGACTCTAGACTTAAACGTGAGTTTGGGAACAAAGACAAAACTCACTCACACCTAATTCTAGATTATGAAATTCTCTTGAAACATATGAACAAGTAACTCCTGAAACATAACAACACAATATCATCATTGTATGCAGAAAGTTTGACAAGCATGTGGAGCAATAATGGCATGATCAAGCTAAATGAAATAAAAACACTAGATCATGGCAAGATCAAACAAGTAATCACTATACACAAGCAATTACTATGCTCATTCACACAAGGAATGAACATCCGGATATGCAAGATGATAAGCTCATTTGAAGAGTATCATTTGCAACTCCAACACTCAACCAATGCGAAATACACGAAGTATTTGCATCTAGGAACAATCCTACAAGGGCACAAGAGTGATGTACTTGAAGTAGAATGCATGACATTGAACAACAAGCAAACATGCATAAAGGCTGCATAAGCAAGGTATTGCAAAAGCATGGCATAAACCACAAAGGCCTACAAACTATGCATGAAACTAACCCTTAAAGCTTACATAAGCAACATGGGCACAAACCAAAAGGCCACAAAGCACATATGCCACAAAGTATAGGAATAAACACAAAATACCGAAAATTATACTTAAATTAATACTGAAGTCAAAGCATAAGTGTCAGAACTATAGACCTAAAGCAGTAAGACATTAACTATAAACCAATTATAAAACTAAAAGAAACTTAGTAAACCCGTCTGTAAAACCAATAACCAATAGTTAATATAACTATGTTTCTAAGCTACGCTCCCCCTAAGGTTGTGCAAGCTCTTCTTCATCAGCTCCCCCTTAAAAATGTTCTCCCTCTTTTTGACCGGAATGGCCAAAGGGCTAGAATCGGTCGGATTCGGAGTCTGATTCATGTGTAGGGGATAAGCTCTGAATCTGAGCTGATAATGTGGTGATCTGCTCCTGGAGGTATGCAAACTGATTCGCTATGTGCTGTACATGAGTGTCAAGCACTATAGACATGTGATCCATCTTAGCTAGGATTTGATCAAGCTTGCTGAGACCTTGTGTTTGTGTTGGAGCAGAGGACGATGGCTGTGCAGTCTCTGGAGCGGAAGTGAACCTGTCAATCTCCTCCTTTGTGAGACATCTACACAGGTGGACACACCATATAGAGCACAAGTGCACACAACACAAGAACAAAACTTGATTAGATTCAAGTTAGTTTACATCTAGTGAGATACTTCCAAAACAGAGTAAAATGCAAAACAGAGCATGACCAACTCATATATCACTAAACCATAACACGAATGCATGAAAAACAAGATATTTTGCATGAGATTAAATCACTGTGCAAGTGTGTGTGTCTGTGTGTATGCATGTGGGTTCAACACGAAATGCATGAGGGTGTGCCTAGAGGGTGCCTATGTGTTTGCCAAGTGAGTGTAACATATGCAAAGTGTAATACACACATGATTAAAGATCAATTCTAGAACAAAACATGGTAAGACATATGGAAACCCTGAAATTGGGACTCACTTGAGACCAATTAGGCACAACAATGTCACTTAGACATTCCATCAAACACCTAATATGCATAAGAACACTCTAAGTATGAGCAATGCATGAACATGGTAAAATCTTGCCTAAATACATGATAAAATGCCATAAGGGGCCAACACAGATGCACCAAGATCAAAAGGAACAAAACCCAATCAAAAATTTGACAAAAACTTCACCCAATTTTGAAAATCAACCCAAATTTTCGAAAATCCCCAAATAGCAAAACCCTAACATAAATACTGCAAAATCAAAGTAAAAACATGAAAATGATGCTTTAGAAATCATACCTTGAGAGAGAAAATGCAGAAAAAGTGCTTGATTTGGACAGATTTTGATGGAATAGTGAAATGGGTGAAAAATGGCTTTGAGAAAGGTTAAGCGAGGGAATGGGTTATGGTTTGAAAAACTGTCACATCAGCCCTATAAAACTGAAAACACACGTTTTTCGCGGGTTAGGGAGTAGCGACACAGTCACGAGACAACCGCGAAAGAGGCCACTGAAGCACAAACTTTTCGCGAGAAGCTCTAAGTCGTGAACCAGTCGCGATACAGTCGCGAAATTCTCTGTCTGATTTTGAGAAAATTCTAGTTTTTGCCAAACAGCATTTCGCGAGAAGATGTTGGTCGCGAGACAGTCGCGAAAGTCCCTGAGTGACAGGGAAGAAAAAATATTTCCCTCAAACCTTTTCGCGGGAAGCTTCTAAGTCGCGAGGTTCTCGCGAAACAGCCCCTGAACCAGTTTTTTGATGAAAAACACACAAAATGTATTTTGACCAAAAAAAGAAACACAAGAAAGTATAAAATCACTTTAAAAAACAAATAAAACTCACAAAAATCTTTTTGGATTTGATCAACAAGTTCATGGGCATACACATCACATTTGAACATATACAATCACATAAATGAAGTAGGCATTGATTTAATCAAAGACTTGTGTGTTGTGTGTGAGTATCAAATGTGAAATAGTCCTTAGACTAGAGCGAAGCTTCAATGATCAATTCAATCGAGTCATACACAACTGATACGAAATCAAGTGGACTATCTCCATTATAGAAATGAGTATATATGACCTCCCACACATTGATAACATAACTTGGAAGCTTTTCATTTGGCTTCTACATAAAGCATAACAATTGGTCCATTTTATTTTGTATGGACAAAATATCTCATTTTGAGATAGGTGCTTGAAATTTATGATATTTCAACATTCATGATAAGCCTTTGGCTTTTTGAGCACCATAAAATTTACATTAAAAGAGTCGCTTTCCCTTTTTCCTAGTCAAATACTAGTATGTGCGACAGGCTTTTGCAGCTCAATATCTCTTTTCATTTGGAGATTTACAATTTGTGAGCTCTTTTTACAAACATATAAAAATAAAGTGGGAAGAGATATAGACACAAGTCTATGCAAGTATCAAGACCAACAAGACTATTGATCAATCATTCATGACAAGATTGAAGATCTATTTACAACAGTCACACATAGTTTTCAAGATTTCTTTCACATAGAAAAAAGTGCATACAAAACAAGCTACGATCGTAAATGCACTACGCCATAAGTACGAAGGTACTAGGCCAAACTCACATGAGATATGCACAAAACAGGTGATCAAACTTTTAGAGATTTTTCAATTTTTATGGGTTTTTGAATTTTTTTTTTTTTTTGAAACACACCCAAAACAGAACAAGAAAAGAAAGATCAACAAAAACAGGTGCAAACCAGACAAAGGAAAATTACAATGAAAGCAATGCATGAAATGATGCAACAACAAATGTCCCTAAACATGGAAAGAATTAATGCATGGACATATTAAAATGCTTATGCATGAGTACCCCTCTTCACCCACACGTCACGTGTGTTTGGGGTGATATCCTTGACGGATTGGGTACGAGAGTTGGGACTTTCAAACCTCCTGGTAAAACTCTCCTAGCAAGTGGTGAAGGCACCGATCATCTTCATCACGTCTGTCACTCCGGGATCACGATTTTGGCTTCTTGAGTTCTTACCACCCCAAGCTCAATTGTCATTCCTTCTTTCTCGTGATCGAGGAACGCTTGCATTATTGTCTGCTCTCAATTTTTGACAGTTGGGTCTGGTGTGTCCTTGCAATCTGCAATAGTGACACACATAATCCGTCCTAGGACCTCGTTATGGTCTTGAGAGAGATCTTGCTCTGGTTTCGTGTCTGCCTACAGCTTGGTTTCGGGACTTATTCATCATCCGTTGCTCAATTACATTCTTCTTCTCAACTTTAACATTCTCAGGAATGGCCTCCTCTACAATTGGCTCTACGGCCTTTACAAATTTTACTTCTTTGGTAGCTTTGACTGATGAGCTACTCCCTCCGGTATATCCCAATCCGGACTTGTCTGAGGAATGTTTTTGGGATGAGATAACATCATCCAACTTTCTGGAGGAGACCCTTTCTATCTTGGCTTGCGCTTGCACCACCTCCTGTTCAAGAAATCTGATCTTCAAGTATGCTTCTGACAGCTCACCATTCAGTCTTTCTATTTCGCATTTGGCCTCCTTATGTCTGACCATGAGACTTCGGTAATCTTCCTCTGCTTTCTTTATTTTTCTCACAACTGCCTTGGCTATTCTTGCATATTCCCCTGACTTCTCAAGAAGCAAGGAGTAATTCTCTTGAAGATTAGCTGTATTCTCTTCCTCTTCAGCGTCTGATTCTTACACAATTTCAACAGACTCTGAATCAGAATGCTCACCAAGTTCCTTCACAAGTGCACCCAAGTCGTCCGAGGAATCTACATGAGCAATGGTCATGAAAGCGGAGTAGTTTCCCTCACCGTCACAGAATCACTAAGCGTTGTAGCATATGCCTTCCCTTTTCCCCTCAGAAAATTCAGACATTCCTTCTTTAGATGTCCATGGCCATTGCACTCCTAGCACACAATGTCTGGAGAAGGTGGATAGTCCTTCCCTTCTTTTCTCTTAAACTCTTTCTTATCACCTCTTGAAGGAGAGAACTTTCCTCTATTGGACGGTTTCCCACTGTTCTTCATTTTCAGAAACTTGCGGAAGTTCTTTGTAAGATATGCTACTTCCTTCTCCACTCCATCTTCTTCGGAGGAATCATTTGTTCTTTCGGTGATGGTTTTAAGAGCAAGCGATTTGTTCGTCTTATGAGAAGGCAGTCCCAGCTCATACGTTTGGAGAGACCCGATCAACTCTTGAATCTTAATCTCATCCAAGTCTTTGCTTTCTTCTATGGCTGTAACCTTTGCTCTAAAACTTTCAGGCAGGGACCTCAATATTTTTCTAACCACCTTAGTGTCTTCAATCTTCTCCCCAAGATTGAGTTTAGCAATGACAATTTCATTGAGCTTCCCATAGAATGAATCAAATGGTTCATCATCACTCATCTTGAGTTCTTCAAATTTGGTGGTGAGCATTTGAAGTTTTGTGTCCTTGACTTTCTTTGTACCCTCATAGGTAGTCTCCAAAATCTCCCAAGCTTCCTTGGCTACTGTCATATGAGAGATCCTGTGGAATTCATCAGGGGACACACCACAAAAGATAGCATTTAAAGCTTTACTTTTGGCGTTGGCTGCCGCTAGAGCTGCCTTATCCCAAGTGGACTTAGGAGCCTCCGGCTTAGTCCAACCTATCTCAACCACATCCCAAACGGAATCATCGATAGAGTATAAGAATGCTTTCATTCTAACTTTCCAGAATGCATAATTGTTCCCATCAAAAAATGGTGGAACATTGAGCGATTGAGACCGGTCCATCTCAAGAAGGGTCAAGGATCACACTTAGGTAATTAAACCTCAGCAAGTGTACCCGCTCTGATACCAATTGAAAGCTCGAAAATGTGTTGAAACCACACGAGCGGTTTAGACCGCCAAATTAAAATTACGGCTTGGTTGATTTTACACTAACTTAATGATAAGTGCGGAATAGTGTAAACACAAGCGTATAAGCAATACAACTACTCTAATCCATATTTAAAGCAACTCAGCAGTAAAAATGAAATGAACAAGAGTAGGGAAGAAGGATGCAAACACAGATAACACCGAGACGTGTTATCGAAGAGGAAACCGAAGAACTCGGCGAAAAACCTCTCCGCCGCCCTCCAAGTGGAAATCGATCCACTAGACAATCAGTTGGGATAGATGGATTAGCAAAAGACCCTCCAAGCCTAGTCTACCCGATGTACCTAAGCCATCCAAGCTCCTACTCCAACAAGGCTTCTCGGAACCGTGTCTTGTCTTAGTTATCCGGATCCCGCAACAAACTCCATGTTGCATTTGCCATTCAAGGCTCCTTCCAATGCTTCCCAACAGCACCAAAACGTCACTCAGCACTCTCAAAGGTGTAGTACGTGTTTGGGCTATCAACCTCTCAAAGATATGGATAATGGAGAGGGAAGGGTTAAGGAGATACCACAAGCAATTGTATAGAGAAAGGTGAGGAAGACAATCTCTAATTACCAATATGTTTGGCTAGGGTTTTCTCTCTGAAGCATACCTCAACATTTGTGGGTAATGATGGTATATATAGGATAGGTGCAAAAAGTGTGACTCAAAAAGTATAGGCTGGCAGAACAGATTGCCTCGTGGGTGTCTCGCGGGAAGGCCTTACCCGCGAGATACTCGCGAGACACAGCTGTCTCCACCTGGCCTGACTCTTCGCATTCCAGCATGTGCCTGGCACAGTATTCACTTCGCGGGATGCTAGGTCGCGAGACAACCGCGAGAAACCTTCAATCTTCAAATGCTTGAGTCTTTATACACTCTCTCTATCACATAACCCTTACAACAAATCCCACAACAAATATAGGGTTTTAAACGATTGAAAATAATTACAATCAAATTTGGCACAGAATACAAGCCAACAAAAACTTAGTTGTAAATTACAACTTTACACCCTCATTCGGACCTTCCAAAAAGCATAATTATTACCATAAAAAAATGGTGGTACATTGAGAGATTGAGACCTATCCATCTCAACAAAGGGTCATGGATCACACTTAGGTAATGAAACCACTAAGAGTGCACCCGCTCTGATACCAATAGAAAGTTCTATAAGGTAAAAATCGCCATTGAACGTTTAGACCCCAAATTACAAAATATCAATTCAAGCTTAATATCAAACGATTAATGTGTGAAACATGAATATAAGCCAAACACAGAATTGATAAACAATCTAAGCCAAATATAAACAAATCCACAACAAAAAATAAATGGCAAAGATAAAGAGAAGGAAGATGCAAACACACGGACAACGCATGATGTGTTATCGAAGAGGAAACTGAAGCTCTCGGCGTAAAACCTCTCCCCCGCCCTCCAAGTGGTAAATAATCCACTAAAGAATGTAGTTGGGATACATGAATAGTAAAAGACCCTCCAAGCCTAATCTACCTAATGTACCTAAGCCCTCCAAGCTTCTTGCTCCAACGAGGTTACGTCAAACCCATTTCTTCTTTAGCTTACCGGATTCCGCTATCAACCATAGCATCAACCAATAGACATTGGTTTCTTCCTAACTACTTCCCAAAGCACCAAATAAACCTTTTCACGGATATGGGTATGGTGAGAAAAGGATTTGGTAAAGAACCTCTTAAGGATGTATTGATGGAGAGGAAGAGAGTAAAGGAATTTGAAGAGTCTCAACGGTAAAGATTGTGGATGAATCAATCTTGTTTTTTTCTAGGGTTTCTCTCACAAAATTCTCTCTGGAAGCTCTCTACATTTCATGGGTATAAGGGTCTATATATAGTGGTGAGTGTTTGGAATGCGAAGAGTAAGTTTTTCTCAAACAGGGTGTTTTGGCAGCTTGGCCTCGCGACTGGTTTGAGTCACGAGTTCCAGCCTGGGACTTTTGTCCTGTAGTGACCCTTCAACTCCCCGCATGCTTCTCACGTGTGCTGCAGTTGGCGGCTTCCAGTCGCGAGTCACCCACGAGTCCTAGCTGTGAGACTTTGCCTCATTGCACAAACTTGGGCTTTTCTTCACACCTTCTCACACACTACCCTTACAAGAATCCCACCTAAATACAGAGTTTTTAATTGCTAAAATATAAGCAAATTTAGCACGGAATAAAGCGAACAAAATAGTTGATTAAATTCAACCTTACAACCATTATCTAGAATCAGGTGTAGCCACATTTCAATTTCCTTATAATGTTTAAACTTGTAGTACCATGGAACAAAACACCCTCATTTGGGATTGCGAGGCATATACGCTAAGACGAGGTGCTTGTCCACACTACTTTAAACAGGTTAGTTCAATCTTGTAGTACTATGAAGTAACCACCTTCCTTTGGGATCGCAAGACATGTACACCAAGACGAGGTGCTTATCCACACTACTATGAACTGATAATGGAGGTCGTGAGATCTAACCTTTGTATCTCTCTCTCACTAGATGTTTTAAAGGAAATGTTTTTAATTATAAAACATGCATAATCTAATTACACATAGTCTTACTCTTTTTACATGTGAAAACACTTAGAAAAAATTCTGATTTTATTTCTTTCGATCGATCGAATATGCCCCTCGATCAATCGAAAAAATTAAGAAATTCGAACTTGACCACCTGACTTCTTCAATTGATACTTGATTGCCTCTCGATCGATCGAAAAAACAAATTCGATCGATCGACTAGCAATCGAAAATCAATCTATTTAAAAAGTCTAATCACTGTTTCACTCGATTGATCGAAAGTCACTTTCGATCGATCAAAACTCGTGAAACTCGAATTTTCAGAAATTTTCCAAGACAGTTTTCTACAGTTTTTCTTGAACAAACAACTAACGTACGAACATGAAAGTCAGAGAATGATATCAAAACTGAAATTCATTGATGCTATAACCTTAAAGATCAATTTAACATACTTAAATTCAAATTTAAACAACATCATAACATCAATATCAGTTTTTATCAAATCATAGTTTCAATAACCATGCAGAAAATTAAACGTAAAATTTTCTAACAACATGAAACTATAACCGCTAATTCCAAAACTCACAAAAAACATGTTATACAATTCGAAATTGAAGACCACTCTGATGTCATTTGATGGAAATCTGAGTGTGTGCAGTGGAAAAATTAATGGATCTACTTCATTCGCAATTGCTAACATGCACTATGTAAATTTCAGAATACAAGAACAAGAGAGTGTACCTTGATGTCGTGAATTTCAAAACAAAGATTGTAAGCACTCGGGAATACTTTTAATCTTCACTCCAATTTCACTAACGCCCAAGATGTGTGGTCTCTCAATCAGTTATAAAAATTTGTTCATGAGAGAATTAGAGAGTGTCTAACACTCACACACACCATTTCATGCAAGATGTTCATCCTTTAAAATCTGTATGCTTTTCTCCTTATAACTGATTATCTAATTGGGCTAGCCTTTTGGGTCTTTCCAATTGGGCTCTAGTATGTGGCTTGAAGTGGGACTAAAACGGACCAATAAGATACTAGCTCCAATGGGCCTTGGGCTTTTCTGTCAACTCTTGACAAGTCAAAAGTTACCATTAACTATATTTAATACTACTATATAAATATAGTTGCACTCTAGGCCTTATCTATAAATTATATCCCAAGACTTTATTGTACATGCAACCCCTTCATAAAATATTCGTAGTAATGCAAAGTCATAAATGTAGACTACTACTTTATAGATTACTACATCTTAATCCTTGAGTACCCGGTTTAATTCTTTCAAGTTATTCATCATATATTTATGAAATCCAATTTTATAAATATATATTTTAGTAATTTCTTACTAAAGTGGTTAGGCTTAACTCTCTGAATAACAAACCCATCAAACTTATATCAAGGGAATATTTTGTATCTCCGTTAAGAGACTATGAATTTCATCTTGAGAATATATGTTCCATCAACACTAAATATGGCTGCTCAACATACTGAGATTTTGACCGTTACTTTAGATCTTACTCCTGATATATCAAAGCAATCTACACTTCATGATCAGGTCCATTATTCTCTCAAGATTTAGAGTTCATGCATGTGATACCCCAATTTGATTGATTGGGTGATGTGTGTGGGTGTGTGATGAGTCCCACATCGGGTATCTACTGGGTAGATCTGGGCTTTATTAACAACTACAAGGAGCCTCAATTGTGACTAATGCTTTTCAGGTATAGCGCAGATGTGACTAGCGTTTTTCCTTGGGTCGTTGCATATGGTATCAGAGCCGGCCCGGTAATCCCGTGTGGGCTCAGAGACACTACCCTACAAGTGGGCCCTAACGAGGATGTTAGGGATTTAAGTGGGGGAGATTGTGATACCTCAATTTGATTGATTGTGTGATGTGTGTGGGTGTGTGATGAGTCCCACATCGGGTATTTACTAGGTAGATCTGGGCTTTATTAACAACTACAAGAAGCCTCAATTGTGACTAGTCTTTTTGAGGTATAGCGCAGATGTGGCTAGCGTTTTTCCTTAGGTCGTTACAATGCAAATATAAGTCGTGAAATTTATTATTCATTTGACAGTCTTTAGGAGAACAATAAATCTCATAGCGGTTCAGTTTAATATGTCTTATCTTTTAAAACATATCAACATATCAACTAGAAGTCTCCACTTCCATGATTAAGACAAATCATCGTAATTGATATGGTATAGTCTTCGCAAATGAAATGCCTAATTTCGTCACCGACTACGAACTATAATTCTAAGTTTACAAAGAACTTGTGACTTATATCTTCTGTGACTAAATCACATAAATCACATACCATGCATCTCATAGACTATGTGATAATGTCTGAATATTCATGTTACAATTATTTCAGATAATAATAAAACAACTTTATTAATCATAATATTAAGTCATGCAAAATGTCACACTTAATATCATACATAACATCATACAATAGGATTTAAGGGCACTAATCCTAACATTTAGATGTTTGGTGTGTTAAAATGCTAAAAATTTAGCACTGTTGATACTAATGCTCTTAAGACTATTATGGTATGAAATTTAATACACACACACACATATATATTAAATCAAGTTTATTTTATATATAATTTTATTCAAGAAAGTGAATTTGACATTTATTAGAATTTAATATTTGTGAGAAACATTGACAGATTTTTTCCATCTTTAATTTTTTTTAACATTTAGCAATTTTTAATAAAGGACAATGATATTGATTATAAATTTATTTTAAAAAACCAATTATACAAAATTTTAATTTATAAATAATTGAATGTTAAGCTGGACATCATATTCTATTCTCAAATCAGGGCAAAATATCCTTTCTTTTTGAAGTATATAGCAAAACACTCATCTTTCCAAAGTATATAGCAAAATTCTCCTATTTTTGAAACTCAATTTTAACAAAATTGAGTTTCAAGTGCAACTTGACATTAGCAATTTTGAGTTCTATGCGTATTTTGCCACTTAAATGTTTTTTGAAATACACATAGAACTCAATTTTGAGGATATTAAGTATTACACAACTCGATTTTATTAAAATTGAGTTCTAAAACATAGCTATTTTAGTAGATACTTTAGAATGAGAGATGTTTTGCTACATACTTTAAAAATAAAAGGCATCTAGCCACTTTTCCTCATCAAATCATGTTATGCCAAACTATGAAATACAAATTTATTGTTCTATTCATGTACTATAACCAAATAGATTCATGTGCTATAACCAAATAAATGCATAAGAATTGCGGGGTTCAAGAATTTAAATAAAGTATTTGCGCCACATGTCATACCCATGGTTGAGGGGGCCATTATCGTGTCGAGGAGGTTTCACGCTTGGACAGTAAGGCCACATCAGTGGCACATTACCAGAGGAGGTCATACTGTGGAGAAAGAGTTTCGGGGAGAGAGTTAGCCCTGACATGGCTGAAGGGATGGTGGCTGCAATCACATTTAATGCATCCCACCAAACCTCATGGCTGCATTTATGTAGAGAAGACTCTCGAACAGTGCTGCCTTGGCTGCCCCAACTCACAAGGGGCTAGGGAAGGTGTCTGATGGGACAAGCACTTAAGTGGTGGCATGGACGATCAACAAATGGAGGGCCAAGATCATCTAAAGGGAGCTATATAATGTAAGAGACCCTCCAGGGAGAGGGAATCAGAAAATCTGAGGAGAACACACTGTAGCAATAAGAACTGAAATTGTATCCAAGTCTAAAAGAACTATATTCAAGAATTATTCTCCTTGGACTTTGCCGAGGAAGGATTTCCTTACTTAGAACTTGTCTTTCTTTGCTTTCTTAATATCTTTAACCCACTGTGCATGTTGCATGATCCATTAAAACCTAGCTTTTAAGCCAACACTCAACAAATTTATTGTGTTGGGCTCTTTGGGCCTGAATCCTTCTACCCTTTGGGTTCAGGAACTAAAACGCCGCCCTTACAAGAATAATTATTACTTATTTCATTACAATTTTGTATATTCCTTGTAATACTTATCCTAACATTTTGAGTTTCCACTTTCTAGTGGTAACAAGTCACAAAGCCCACAACTTTACATTCCATCGTATTTTTCATGTAATGATTATATGTCATGAGTTAGAACTCATTGACTTATAGCTATTTTGTAGTTAGATAAGTAGTTAATTATTCAATCTCCAACCTATAGAGCAGAACACAAAAGCAAAAAAACTTTTTTCTTTTTTCATTTTTTTTTTAAAGAAAAAAGCTATAAGCCTGTAACTTTTATTGAGCAAGAACAGCTAAAATCAGCTAAAACTATAGCATTAAAACTTGAATATAAAGAAACATGACAATAAAGTATAAAAGTTTGGATTTTTTTTTTTTAAAGTCTTCAAGAATATTACATCCATTTACTTGCAGCTTCATCGACAATAGAACATGGATCTAACAAAGTTGATAACCAGATTCTAAATATAGTTTCTGCAGCAATCTACTTGATGATGCACAAAATCGTCAATGAGTTGATTGTCCACATATGCTCCAATTATGGTATCTGAAGAACAAGAGACAAAGAAGCAACAGAGAGCACTAGTGGGGTGCCGGCCAAAGACCCTCCGAAGGTTAAGTTAGTGATAGAAGAATCTCCAAGAACTCAATAGTGTGAGAGTTAGGAAATTTCACGTGTCTTAAGGAAGATGAGGGTTGGTGCTTATATAGTAGTTTAGAGCTGACCAAGATCCCTTGAATGTAGGAGCTTTCCTTGTAGAGAAGATTTGGAGTTAAGGCACTGAGATCTCAGGGCTTCTCTTCTCATATGGGGAAGATACGAACGTGTAGTGGGATATTTGGACGTAGTGTGCAAGTTATTTCCATATAGGGATACATGAGTTGAGAACACGTAAAAGTTTGTGGGACCTAGTGTACTCAACTATCACTATGCAAATCATCTGAGAGGGTCCGATTGAGCTCCCATCAGGCTCACACGCTGGGCTTAAATGCCTGCTATCCGATGAGTCTAAGGGAGGTTGATGGGTCCCACGAAGGGTCTTCTACTTGTACCGTCGGGTCCTAAGGGGATTACATGAGATATTCATCCTGACGGGTCTTTAAGTTTCATGGATATTAGGTGAGACATCAACTTGATGGACCCTAAGTGAAGTCTTTTATCCCGACGGGTCAAAGAGCCAAAGAAATTTTCATAGGCCAAAAATACCCTTATCACCACTTATCCCTTAACATTCTGTTCTCACCATCAAATTATCGTAAGCTGCACAGGAGAATATTAATGTTCAGATGATGGATCACAAAAGATTCCTTTAAAGGACTATTCCATCCAAAAAAATTGTATCTTACCCACAATAGGGATGACAAGCAATATTGCTCATTCCATAGAAGAAAGCTATAAAGAGTTTATTATTTTTCTACAAAAAATTTGAAAATGTTTTTTTTTTTTTCTTTTTTGGGGACATTTTGAGTTAACGCAACATGATTGGGTTTAGGAGTGGGGTAATTTAGTCTCACCGAATTTTTTAATCCACGTGTGCCATATGTCCATAATCTATATATATATAAAATCGAAGCCTTTGAAACTCCCACAATTTTCCACGTCAGCACAATATTTAAACAATATTTAAAAAATAAAATTAAAAACACCCATACGTGGCAACCCAGCACAATATTAAAAAAAAAAAAATTAAAAACATTCATACGCAGGAAACCCAAAACTAAAAACCCTAGCCGCATATCCTTCTCCTTTGTCTCCACTCCCATCTGAGACAATCTCTTCCCCAGCAACGGTAAGCTATCAAGTTTTAGATTCTAAATCTCTACTAATTTGAAGGTATTTCCTCTTTTTATTTTCTCTATATATATATATTTTTTTTACTTTTTTTTTATGGGTCTTTAGGTTGGATTTGAAGAATAACAATGCAACTTTTTGCTGCAAAATGCATAAATCTGAACAATATTCTGTCTTATAGTTGATATTTACTCTTTGTAGTCGCTGATCTACCTTCAAAACAACTTATAAGGGATGCCCTGAAGGAGTTCATTGGTCTCTCTGATCTTCAGCAACAAATCCTTTTTGTTCTGCAATTCAAACCAGGAAACCTCTTTGAATTGTTTCTTAGTTCTCACCATCACATCTCTCAAATCAAGGTAAGAATCCCCTCGCTCCTTAATTTGCTTTAATATTATTTTCTATGTATTGCTCTCTCTCTCCTCTTCAATTGTTCATAGAATTTTGTTGGTTTGTGGCTATG
This sequence comes from Quercus glauca, assembly GCA_023736055.1. Lineage (NCBI taxonomy): Eukaryota > Viridiplantae > Streptophyta > Magnoliopsida > Fagales > Fagaceae > Quercus > Quercus glauca. Next base: position 4,361,210 of record CM043315.1, read on the forward strand.
GGTTTCTTTGGCTGCGTGGTTAGGATTTGGTTTGCCACTGATAAATAGGAGTTTTTAGAAAATTTCTAATTGTGTTTATGGGGCTTTGTTTCTGTTGCTTTTTAGTATTGCTTTGTTTCCGTTAATAAGTATATTTACAGTCAAAAGCTGTTGGGTTAGTAAGTGAAGGTTCCAGTATTAATTAGCTCCTTATTTTTGTTCTTTGTAGGTACTTAACAGGATTTTGTAGAATTTTTGGTGTTTTGGCTGCTTTTAGTTCAAGTGAATTCCATGAGGTGAAATTTTGTTTATGGGGCTTTGTTTCTGTTGCTTTTTAGTATTGCTTTGTTTCTGTTAATAAGCATATTTACACTCAAAAGCTGTTGGGTTAGTTAGTGAAGGTTCCAGTATTAATTAGCTCCTAATTTTGTTCTTTGTAGGTACTTAACAAGATTTTGTAGAATTTTTGGTGTTTTGGCTGCTTTTAGTTCAAGTGAATTCCATGAGGTGAATTTCATGTAAGATGTAGTTGATATTTTCAATAGAAATTGGATGTGCAGTTGACCTCAAGCGCTCGCATACCTTTAAATCAGACAATAATGAACTATCATAGCCAGTGAGTGAGATGTAATGAACTGTCTGACCACTGGCATTATTGTTAAGATTTTCTTATTTTTTTGTGAAAATTCATAACTATAAATATTTGAATAATAAATGTTATTAGCTTTCATAGTTTACTTATCAAAAAAAGAAAAGAAGCTTCCTGGTGAGATGAAGGAGTTTAGTGGTTCAATTGATACTTTAGTAGAATATATTTTGTTCTGCCACAAACAACCAATTTTTTAATCTTTTTTTTTTTGTGGTGAAAGCACAGTTAATTGGAAGAAATTAGATCTTTCATGTTTAATTCAATCAGAGTCATATGGATACTTTGATTTGCTTAGAATCAAGAAGCATGAAAAGGATGGAAATGCAAAGAAATTTCCATTACTTTATCTTATTTGTTTGGTGCTAAATTAGAATTTGCTTCATGTTGGAAAATTTACAACCTGAAGAAGTTTTTGAGTATCTTAATTGTACAAGAAAGGATTTGACCTTTTATCTGATGAAGTTCAAAAAAGATTGGATTTGTTTGGATACAACACTTGAGGAGGAAAAGGTTAGTAAAGCAATGTTAAGATTTTATATTCATCCCTTCTTTTCATTTTGCCATTATTGCTTGCTCAATCTATGTCATTGATTGGTTCTTATATTCCTTTATCTTGCTCTAGGAAAAAAAAATAGTGAAGCTTTTGGGTTTTATGTGGATTCCTTAAAAATTATGACTCTATGGCTTACTTTTTCTTGATGATTTTGATGTAACTAATGTTGAATATTGTAGTCCTTAATTTTTTTATGCACAAGTCATTAATCAAATTAAGTTGAAAAGACATTTTGAAATTTCCTAATTAGTCAAAATCGATTCTTTAGTCAAATTTTTTTGAATATACCTTATCTATGCTGAATAAAAATTCAAATTATCGTGACTTCTTTGGCATTTGGATCTTTCTAATAATGACAACAATATTAACAATGCAGTTGATGCGTAGCCCAAAAGTTAATGGAATTATAGTTTTATGTACCGTCAAGGTCTTCTCTGTATATGAAAAGGTAGTTTTATTTATATCAATTGGAGCATTTAATTTGGATGATAAGCAATCAAAGGGGGAAAGTGAACGGTTCAAATGGAAGCACCAAAACCCTGTGGAGAACATAGAGAAATTACCTCAATGGGTTGCAATGTACTACACACATGGATTAGGATGTGAGAAATTTTCAAGTTATCTACTCAGTAAATGATTCAAATATGTGACTATCTTTGAAAGATGATTTTATGTTTTCTAATTGTTTGATTTGTGTTAATTTACAAGATAAAAATGTACTACTATCATCTTATGTTCAAAATGTAATACCAGCTTTCTAATTATTTGTTCATGAATAATCTATAAACACAGATATTCTAACTTTTTATTAATTAGCTCGAACCACATTACATGCCCGTGTGTTTCAGATATGTAATGTTTCTTAGTGGCAATTTTATGGATGCTAAAAACATGTTCTATTTGCTTGAATTTCTATATTTCTTAGCAAAAACTACTCAAAGAAGAGATAAATCCTAAACCCGTGCATCGCACGGGTTAGCGACTAATTTTAAAAGAAGGTGGAACAAGTTAAATACCATGTTAGCATTCTGTTAAGCCACGTAGGAGATAAACTGATGGACTTAGACAGAAGGACCTAAAGTAGAATGATTTGCAAAGTTTAGGGACTGAAAACAATTTTCTAAAAGTTTAAGGATGAAAAATGAACTTCCAAGAGAGTTTAGGGAGGGGGGGGGGGGGGATGACATTGCCATTATTTATGTGGCAACTCTAAATTTGTTTGGTGGTCTCATTTTGTAGCTTCAGAGCACTTTAAATATTAACTGTAGAAAATGTTAGCCTAATGTGGTGGTCTCATTTTGTAGCTTCAGTTCTATTTAAATATTAAGTGTAGAAAATGTTAGCCTATGTGATACCCCGCACCGTTTAATACCTTAAGTTAAGCTAACTCACCCTAGTAACTAGTAATGTAAGGTTAAATTAATTTAGCATGAGTGATATATGCTTAGTAACTATTTAATTCTAAGAAAGTTAATTTATAAGTCAAGCTATAAGATAAAATGCTTGATTGATGGTGTAGACATCGCATTTTGCACCCTTTATGACTCAAGTCCCCGTTCCCCGATGATGCTTAAACTCTAAGACCCTAGGCTAATTTAGAGCCCAATCAGATATCAAATTGACTTAAGGAGTGTTAAAATGGAAAATATAATCTTTTAAATGAGCAAAAATCTATTTTTGGAAATAAAATGACCAAAGTGGCCCTTTGCCCATGTACTATGTACGTGGATCAAAGCATGTGTACGCAGCTAGGGTTTCATAAAAAATGCAAGTTTTCTAGAATAATGGCTAAGGTTTGGAACAAATCTCACATCGTCTGGGAGCCGTTCCAAACCCCATTTTTTTTCCCCACTATATATAGCCTTACATGGTACATTTTCAAAATACACAGAAATTCCACTAGAAATATACAAGATTCACTAGAAAATAGTGACTCAAAAGGGAGTTTTTCACAAAACACCCTCAAATTAGTTTTGTTTGATTGGGACCTTTTCTGGCCCCAATCCTTTTGGTTTAACATTGCTAATCACTTTCTTATTGGTTTGTGAATAGATTTGATTGAGGGGAATGGTCAAAATCAAGCTTGGAAAGCTTTTGTGTGAGGTATCTAGTCTAAGCTTTTCTTTTTCCTTTCTTTCATTTTTTGCTTTTAAATCTTTCTATTTGCTTTATTTTGTTTGTAATTATATGTTTTAATATGGATTTTTAATTTAGGTTTGTATGTTTGTATGTTTAAAATACATGTTAGGTTGTTAGATTTCTAGTTTTGAGGTTTTGCCTTGTTTTTTTGTTTTTAGGTTTTCTAGGCAAGAACTTGCGTACACGTAATCTTGGTTGCGCACGCGGGCTTGTTCTTGCATGCGCAAATTGCTGCCCAAAAACCATGCTCCCATGCTTCTAACACCTATGTTTCACATGTTTATTTACTTGATTTGCCATCACATGTTAGAGTTAGGGTTTGTTTATTATTTTCCTTGTTTTGATAACATGTACATGCATTCACATGCTCATACATGATGTCATAGGTGCTATGTTGTTGAAAGGTAAGTCATGCATTGGTATGAACATGCATTTGATGATGTATATTGTTTGAATATTTGTTTTATGTCTTTTAATTCCAATTACATGCTATAAATAATTTTATGATTGCCATGATACCTTGTTGCCATGATTGAGTTGCGGCCTCGTTTAGATGTATGATATGATAGAGTTTTCATGTGCTAGATGAATGCTAGCGTTTGTATATGTGTGTGGTCAGGTTCCTTATGCTTTATGGATGGATATGTGTGTGTTTTGGGATGAATGATGCCATGTTGTATGCTTAAATGTATGCTAGCGTGTGTGTGAGTTAGAATACAAGTGTTGAACATGAATTTATCAAGGTTAAGACATAAGACATAATGATGGGAGGCCAACCTTAGGGTTGGGGTGGTCTTGGGTGCCTAACACCTTTCCAAGAACGTACCTAAACTCCGAACCCATATCTCTAGTAGTAAGATCAATGGTCCTTCCTCGAAAGGACGTTATATATATGGTTCCCAGACCATTGCAAAAACTAGATGGCGACTCCAACACACTTTCCGTTATGTCCACAGTGGTGACTCCACTGGGGATAGTGAGTTTAATTCCTATGTGTCTTATTTCTTAACTTTGATAAAAACTATTTCAATGCTTGTTTACACACACATTACTTGGTTTCTTTTGTCTCTTAACCTTGATTAGTGATAAGTTGGAAGATGGAAGGCTCCATTTGGGCCTAAATCTTTCGGAGTTCATCCCACCAACTTACAATCGGTGCCATCGCATATAATGGGTTTTGAGTACGTTAAAGGTTTGCTACCAATCTACTATGGGGTTTGCTTAGACCATCGGTTGGAATCATAGCCCACGAAGTTGTGAGTGACCTACTTATCTATCCCTTTAGCCTTAGGGAGCCTACCCACACTTAGAGAGTTCCTAGACCCTATCACAAAGGATGCCCTTTATATCTCTTGTTTGTTCAACCATACATCATGTGTTCACCTAATTCTGAAGAACAAATAAAAGATGTATAAAAGAAAGTGATGGCCCTAAAGTTATGGTATACCCTAAGATATTTTGGGATAAAAGAAAAGAATTTCTCACATTTAAGAGGCTTGTCCCTAAATTCAAAGGTATATCTTAACTTGAAAGGTCTATAAGACCATAGTCTAATTGCTATCATAGGCCCAATTGAAAAAGCCCTTTTGAAAAAGAGGACTTTGGGCCTAAGGTAACAAATATGCTATGTACTTAGCATCCAAAATCCTACAAAGCCAATATGAACTTCCCTAGTCTTGGGCCTCCTTGTTGTATGCCTAGGCCCAAAATGATGAGAATTTCATGGACTTTGAGAGGAAGGTTACAATATATTCTAGCTAAAGGGCTATTTCAAAAAAAAAATTTTATGAAATGATGAATAAAAATAAAAAGCCCAAAGGTGATGAATATATTGTGAGCCCATGTTTGAGACAAAGGGTTGAAAATTTCTAAGTGCATTCTAATGAAATCCCATGCGAGTAAAATGAGAGCTTAATTGAAATTAGGCCTTCATTAAAATGAACCTAAAAATTTTCTAAGGACATCTAAAAAATTAAAAAACCTTTAATTGGGACATGAACTTAATGAAAATAGGGATTCTTTTCAAGCATCATTGCACCGTCAAAGTCAAGAAAACAATGACTACCTCTGTGGAAGACTGAATGACACAAATGACCCTTAAGGCTTTGGTTGAACATGGAGAGGACCTTAAGAAAATGGGAGGGCGTCTCACTAGGTTGGAGGAATCTAAGCTCAAGAAGTCTTCACAGGCAGAAATCAGTGATGATGAGGAGGAAGTGGAAGAATGGGAAGAAGCTCAACACAAAAACCATAGCCATGAGGGAGAAGATGGAGAAAATGTGACTCGCCTTTTGCAAGGCACAATGGATGGATGATTACCTCTATAACATAGGGGGAGTGAGTTCAAAGGCTCCTATTGCATTGCCTCCTAAGTTCAAGATTTTCGAAGTGGAAAAGTTTGATGGGACTGGAGATCCGAAGAAACATGTAAGAAGATACCTAAATATCGCTGAAATGAAAGGCTAGATGAGAAGCAAACCTTTCATGCATTTCCTCTTTCACTCACGAGAGGTGCATCAAGGTGGTACTATAGCCTTGATCCAAGCAAAACTAAGGTATGGAATGAACTAGTGGTGTTGTTTGCGGACCAATTCATCTTCTACACCATGATTGACACGACTTTAAGGGATTTGGAGACTACCAAACAAGGTGTAAGGGAGACATTTTCCAAATACATGACTAGATGGAAGACCAAGGTATCTAGAATGGTCAATAGGCCAAATGAGAAGGACCAAATCAACATGATCATCAAGAACTTGCTACTGGCTTATAATAGTAGGCTTTTGTCATCGCCTATTAGCTCATTTAGAGAACTATGTGATTGTGGGACAAGAATTGAAGACGCTATAAACAATGGACAATTGGAGAAAGGTAAAAGTAAGCCTCCAACCAAGAAAACATATGGAGGGGGAGCAACCACCACTAAAGTGCCCAATCTTGTAAATGTGAGCGCCATCATACCCCAACAAACACTAGCTTACCTAAAGAAAGCTCTCCGAGAATTCTCCGACCTAGGGAGGTCCCTCACCCAAGCATATGAAAACCTATCCAAACGATTCATCAAACCTTTAGACCTTACACCCATGCCTTATCCGATACCTCCCACTTGGAACCTTAAGGAATATTGCCACTACCACCAAAAATTTGGCCACAAAACTGACAATCACTTCCACCTCAAACATGAGATACAAGACCTCATAGATAATGGAACCCTTCCAAATCCTAATATTATCACTAAACCCAACATTAGAAGGAATCCTTTGCTTGATTAGCATAGGGCTCCTCCTCCATATCAAAACTAGGTGCAAATAGATGAGATTAAATGGGATTGCTCAAAGTTGATAGAAACTACAATGTCAATGTCAATGCCATAGAAATCCAAGGAATATGAGATTAAGAAGATGAAGTCTTAAAAGAAGTGGTAGCAGTGTGGGGAATACTTCTCAAAAAAGTGACAGAACCAAAGAAAAAGGTCTTGGAGGACAATGTAGCAAATATCGCTAGAAGTGGGAAGCACTACAAACCATCCTTTTTTGAAAAGGATCATCCTGGTAGTAATTTAGGGGAAGGGTCCAAGCCCATGAAACCTAAAGGAAGACAAGACAAAGAAGAAGAAGATAGGGTCTTAATACAATTGAAGAAGACCCAAGCTCATGTGTCCGTATGGGGCTTACTCTTGGCCTGTCAAAAGCATCGTAAGGCTCTCTTGGACGCCTTGAATGGGAAAGAAGTACCTGTAAAAACTACACCACAGGAAGTTTTGTCTCTCATGGGAGTCGAGGGTTCCTCACACCCCCTCCTTGCCTTTTCCGATGAAGATCTCCCCCCTGAAGGAGCTACTCACACTAGACCCTTGCAAATCACCATTGAATGCATGGGTGCCAAGGTATCAATGGTACTTATTGACAATGGCTCTGCTTTGAATGTTTGTCCTTTTAGACTGCCCTTACTATTGGCCTAGATATCGAGATTATCATCCCTTCTTCCTTGACCGTAAGGGTATATGGCAACACTTCAAGGAAGGTTCTAGGTACTTTCAAGACTCCTTGCAAGATTGGGCCAATATAGACTATTGTGGAGTTTCATGTCATGGACATCAACCCAAATTACAACCTTCTCTTGGGAAGAGCTTGGCTTCACCCCAATGAGGCAATCCCTTCCACACTACACCAAAAGATGAAGATCCCATGGAAAGGAGGGATTGCCATAGTGCTTAGAGATGGTGAAATTCGAGCACCGATTTGTGGACTAGAGGAAGGAGGAAGTGAGCTTCAAATGAGTGGCTTTGAGTTCGTAAACATGGTTGACTATGGACTGAAGGATGAAAGGTATGCTACCGACTTGTTTCCATATTGTAGCCATGAGGTGATTGCAATGATGAAGCACATAGGATACATGCCTAGTATGGGCATATATATATATATATATTAGTCGAGTTTCTCAACATCAAGACTTAAGTGACTAGGGAAGGTTTAGGATTCTTTGAAGGCTGCAACGGAATTAAGAAAAACCTTAGCACTCTCAATGGTAACTTCGTGAAGGAAGGGGAAAACTTCCCTTATTGTGGCTTCCCTGAACCTTGGGTAGGTAAGGATGGAAAGGTGTACTTGGGTTGGGAAATGTTCTTTAATGAAAAGCTCACCTTTAAGGAGAAGCCTACCATGGTAATCAAAGAGATACAAGAAGAGGTCGATTAGGTGAACTACATGGATGCTGTAGCAATGAAGACCATAATGAAGACAAGTGGGAACGTGTTCGCCATCACCAACGAAGAGCCAAGTGATCCTTCCAAATTCTTTATGCCTATTATGGGGCCCAGTAATAATTAGACTTGGGTTGGGCTTTCTGAAAACATGGGAAAAAAGTTTTGTAATGCAAGTTCCAATGTACTTTTCAATATTTTCAATAAGATGAATTCTGATTTGGCTTAGTCTGATGTGTCCCATAACATTGAAATTCTGCACTTAAATGACTCAAATGAATTTGAAAATGAAATTAATAAACAATTGGAAAAGAAAATTGAACCTATGAAACCAACTCTTGAAACTATTAATTTGGGAAATATTAAGAATCCACGCTTAATTAAAATTGGCTCAACTCTAAATGAAAAAGAAAGAAAAGATCTTTAAGAGCTCCTTACAGAATTTCAAGAGGTGTTTGCATGGTCCTATGAAGATATGCCTGGAATTGACCCCAAGATAGCTTAACATCACATTGATACTCAAGATCACATGGTACCCGTCAAACAAAAATTGAGAAGAATGAGGACCGAATGGCTATTAAAAATCAAGGAGGAAGTTACTAAGAAATTAAAGGTAGGGTTCATCAAACTCGTAAACCAAGCTGAATGGATAGCCAATGTCATGCCCGAACCTAAGAAGGATGGGCAGGTAAGGATGTGTGTGGATTTTAGGGACTTGAACAAGGCATGCTCTGAGGATGACTCTCTTCTCCCTCACATTGATGTCTTGGTGGATAACACAGTGGGAAGTGCCTTAATGTCTTTCATGGATGGTTTCTTGGGGTACAACCAAATCAAAAGGGCTCCCAAAGATATGACCAAAACCATTTTCACTATCGAATTGGGAATCTATTGTTATACGGTGATGCTGTTTAGCCTCAAGAATGCCATGGCAACTTGCCAAAGGATGGCTACAGCCTTGTTAAATGATATGATGCATAATGAGGTGGAGGTGTACGTCGATGATATGATAGTGAAATCCAAAGATAGAGAAAGCCACACTGTAAACTTGAGGAAGTTCTTCGAGAGGATTAAAGAGTATAGACTAAGATTGAACCCACAAAAATGTACCTTTGAAGTAACCGCCGAAAAATTTCTAGGCTTCCTAGTCAGTGATAGAGGGATAGAAGTTGACCTATCCAAGATCAAAGCCATATTGGAGATACCTCCACCTAGAAGTGAGAAAAAGATAAGGGGTTTCTTGGGTTGATTACAATACATTAGTCGATTCATTGCTAAACTCACCTCCACTTGTGAACCCATCTTCAAACTCCTAAGGAAGAATGAACCACATACATGGAATGATGAGTACAAAAAGGCCTTTGAACTTATCAAGGAATATCTCCTCCACCCACCTATCCTAGTGCCTCCCTAACACGGAAAACCCTTACTCCTATACCCCTCTATCATAGGGGATGCGGTTGGAAGTATGCTTGCATAAGAAGATGACGACAAGAATGAGGGGGCCGTATACTACTTGAGCAAAAGGTTCCATGAAGTTCTTGTTAGAATTTGATTTGAAGTATGTGGCTAGAAAAACTAACAAAGGGAGCGTCGTGTTAGACTTTGTGCCAAGAATCCTATAGAGGGGGAAGATGGTAAAGAAGACTTTCCAAATGAGGACATTTTGGATGTTGAGCTAGGGACATGGAAGATGTACTTTGATGGAGCCATAAACCAATATGGGAATGGGATAGGTATACTCTTAATCACTTTTGAGGGATCTCACATGCCTTTGGTAGTCAAGTTGAACTTTGAAGCTACTAATAACATGGTTGAATATGAGGCTTGTATTATTGGAAAGGAAACTCTTTGAGAATTGAGGGTAAAGGAGGCAAAATCTTTTGAGGTTTAACTTTTGTTATAGCCCAAGCACAAAAGTTGTGGAAGGTGAAGAAGGAACACTTGAAGCCTTATCAACAATACTTGGAGAACTTAACCAAGACCTTTAAATAGATTGAGTACACAATCTTCCCTAGAGCTCAAAATCAATTTGTGGATGCCTTAGCTACCTTAACCTCTATGGTTGAAATACCTGAGGGATTATAGACATAACCCTTGGACATTGATCAAAGTTATGAGGAAGTGCACAAAGGGAAGACCAAAGTTTCAATAATGACCATAAAGGAAGAGGAAGTTTCATGGTACTATGACATCATGAAGTTCTTGGAACTAAGGGCTTATCTGGACAGTGCCAACGAGAGAGAACGTCATTCCATTAGGATGATGGCAATACAATACATCCTATATGGAGGACAACTCTATTAAAGGTCCTATGATGGTATATACCTCTGTTGCTTAAAGAAGGAAGAAGCCGAGTAGGTAATGTAAGAAGTTCATTAAGGGATTTGTGGCCCTCATATGAATGGGAGAATGTTAGCCAAGAAAATCCTAAAGATAGGATACTATTGGAATACGATGGAGACCGATTGTGTGGACTATGTGAAGAGTTGCCCTGATTGTCAGGCACACGCCAACTTGAACCATGTGCCAACTAGTAAGTTGTATAGCATGACTTCTCCATCGCCATTCTCAGTTTGGGGCATAGATGTGATCGGAAGGATAGCTCTTAAGGCTTCAAATGGGCATGAATACATCTTGGTGGCAATTGACTATTTCACCAAGTAGGTGGAAGCAGCCTTATACTTCGTATTGAAGGCTACGCATGTGGCTCGGTTCTTAGAAAACAACATCATATGTTTGTTTGGGGTGCCCCAAGAGATCATCTTCGATAACAGTTCCCACTTTGAGGGTGAAGTTAGGAGAGTCATGGAAGAATATAACATTGAGTATCACAAGTCTTCACCATATCAACCACAAGCTAATGGGGCCGTAGAAGCATCTAATAAGAATGTGAAGAACATCCTGGCCAAAATGGTAGTGACATACAAAGACTAGGCCGAGAAGTTTCCATTTGCCTTATAGGGTTATAGAACTTCTATCTGTGCGTCGATTGGGGCAACACCTTACTCTTTGGTTTATGGTAGTGAGGTGGTGCTTGCTATTGAGGTGAAGATACAATCTTTGAGGATATTAGTGGAAGCCAAGGTCCTAGAAGAGGATTAGGCTTAGGCGAGATATGAACAATTGGCTTTGATAGATGAGAAGAGGGCTAGGGCACAATACCATGCACAAGGGTACCAAAGAAGGATTGCTAGAACATTCAACAAGAAAGTGAAACCGAGAAACCTTAAAGAAAGGGATTTGGTCCTAAAGGTGCTTAGAGATGAGACTTTTGATCCAAGAGGAAAGATGAAGCCAAAGTGATTTGGGCCTTTTATCATTAAGAATATCATGTCTGGATGTGCTACAAGGATCACAAATTTGGATGGGGAAGAGATGCTTCGCCTAATTAACATGGATAGACTTCGAAAATATAACATTTAAAAAAAAGAAAAAAAGAAGAAGCCTGCTAGGTTGAAAACCCGAAAGGGCGGCCTAGGCAAAAATTGAGGCAAAAAACCCCGCTAGATTGAAAACCTGAAAGGGCGATCTAGGCAAAAGCTAAGAGAAAAAACCATGGGCATGGTGAAAATTCCCGAAGGGACATCATGGGCAAAAATTACATGGCAAAGGAAAAAGAAAAGAAGAAAAAAAAAAAAAAAAAAAAAACCAAGGAATGAGATGACAATAAGCAAAGATAATAAAAAAGTGATTCTCTTATTGCTCAAATTTGTATGGTTGAATTTAATCAACCATTTTGTTGGCTTTATTCTGTGCCAATTTGCTTGTAATTTAGCATTTAGAAACCTGTATTTAGGTGGAAATCATGTAAGGGTAGTGTGTAAGAGAGTGTGAAGAAAAAGCTCAAGAGTGTGCACTTAGCAGGGACTCGCGACTGGGTCTCGCGGCTGGCAAGTCACCAAATGAGGCACACGTGTGAAGCATGTAGAGGAGCTGAAGAGTCACGCTAGCTAGAGCACTATAGGAAAAAACTTCCAATCTGGCCATTCTATTAGCTCGCGACTTAGACTCGCGACTCAGTCAAGTCAAAAGGCCAAGTCGCCAGACCACTCTGTTTGGGAAAAACTGACCTTTTGCATTCCAAACACACACCAATATAAATACCCCTTATACCCACGTATTGTAGAGAGCTTCCAGAGAGAATTTTAAGAGAGAAACCCTAGAAAAAAATAAGATTGACTCATCCACAATCTTCATCCTTGTTTCTCTAAATTCCTCTACTCTCACCCTCTCCATTGTTACATCCTTGAGAGGTACATTTAGCCAAATCCTTTTCTCACCATACCCATATTTTTGAGAAGGTTATTTGTTGCTTGGGAAGTGGTTAGGAAGGTACCAATTGATATTGGTTGATGCTATGGGCTATAGCGGAATCCGATAAGCTAGAGTAGACAAAGGTTCGACATAACCTCGTTGGAGCAAAAAGCTTGGAGGGCTTAGGTGCATTGGGTAGATTAGGCTTGGAGGCTCTTCTGCTGTTCATATATCCCAACTTCATTCTCTAGTGGATTATTGATCACCTAGAGGGCGGCGGAGAGGTTTTACGCTGAGGACTTCGGTTTCCTCTTCGATAACACATTGCTATGTTGTCTTTATGTTTGCATCTCTCTTCCCTTAATCTTTGCCATTTAATTTCTGCTGTGGTTGTGATTTTGTTTGGTTTAGATTGTTTTATCAATTCTGTTTTAGGTTATCTTCATATTCCTTACATACATTGTTTGATAATAAGCTTGAAATGGTAATTTGGAATTTAGGGGTCTAAACATTCAAGGTGTTTTACACACTATTTGAACATTCAAAATTAGAAGGTAATAAGATTGTTTTTGTGGAAGATTTGGAACATTCTATTCCTTTATTAAATTCAAAAACAAAAACATGAGAATCATAAAATGCAGAAAAGTAAAATATGGTGCATATCAAGGTGGTCACTCAGCCCTCCTTGCTTTCTTGCTAGTCTTCATGTAAGCTTTCTCATCCCTCATAATCTACTTCATGTCATCCTCCAACCATTGCTTATACCTCGCAGTTGAGGAGAAGCAATGTCTCCAGTCACCCTACGGTATAGCCAAGCCTCATGAAGCCTACCTAAGATCTTGTCAGTAAACACCTTGGTGTGGAAGGCACCTTCATCATTAGGAGCTCCTTGACGTTCTCCAAATAACCTTAAGATACAACAAATGGAGTAGTATGGGCAGCAACGAAGTCCAACTAAAGGTACACAGTAGTCCTTGCAGTAACTGTGAACCATGCTTGCGATGTGCCAACACTCCACGACCCGTTGAATGTCGGTCTCGTTGATGTGACCCATAATCTCCATGTACGCCTTAAAGCTCATGTCATTTTGATGAAGCCGGCGGTCCTTAAAATGCCTAGGGGGGTATGTGCTAGAAAGTACGATAGGAGGTTGAAGCAACTAAAGCCTCTCTTGTAGCCATATCTGAAACAAAAAATGAAGGAGAGAGAGAAAAGCAAAAAAGAAGAGAGAGTATATGTGAGAAAAAATTAAAAAAATAATAATAATAATGAAGGACAATATAAGGTGCCTCTATGGGTTGAAAACCGAAAGGCAATCCATGTAAAATTAGAGGAATCCTGCTAGGTTGAGAACTTAGGCAAAAGTTAGGAATTATACTTGAAGAAGAAGAGGACTTCCAGTAAAGAAACTTGCATCCTTCCTATGCAAGGCATCTAAACCATTGAGGATTTCCGCCAAGATCAAGCCCACCAGGTTACCTCTTTTTAGCTCATAGACCACCATGCACATCTGGAGATCCACACAATATGACCTCTGGACCAAGAAGTACCTTGCAAGAGCACATTAGCAAAAGGCATGAAGAAAGTATGAACGTGGCCTCTCACCCACGGGAAGGGCCGAGCCTGAAAAGTGTGTAAAAACCAAGCCAAGGTTGAGTTTGCCAAAGATGCACCATCTTTTTGCCGTAACAAGAGGGACGCCCAACACAACTTGCAGCAAAGAGGGGAGATCCCTACCCATAGTAGGGAAGATGAGAACATCAATCTCCGGTTCACCTATGATGGCACCAAAATTCTTTGATAGTGGGGCATAGTTCTAGTCCATTAAAGCGAAAAACATGCCGAGTGGGGACCTAATAGTTGGCAGCAGTACGAAGAAGGTGCTCATCCACCCTTAATTGATGGTATGAAAAGACAAAAGAAAGACCATAGGGGGCGATGGAGTCCTTGAAATCAGGACTAAGCCTTCTAATCCAAGCTGAGACATTGACTGGAGAGTTTTCTATCAATGGGGGACCTCAGAAAAGTGCGCTATGAGTTGGAAATACGTTGGTGAGGATTTTGGGACCCAAATGGCTACTTTTATACTTAATTAGGATGGTTAGGGTTTCCTCTAATTCGTGGCCCACATATGCAAGGTCAACCATGTGTACATAAGGTCAAAGCCGCGTACGTAGGCACAACGCTTGGCAAACTCATTCTCCCTTGTTTTAAGCACGGTTGTTCCGCTCCAAGGCATCCTTAGGTTTCCTACGACCTAAAGGATCATTCAAGGCATATTTCAAGCATCAAAGAAGCAATGTTGTATAGAAAGATACAATTAACCATATATCTTGTAAATTAAGTACTAGTCCCAATTAAAAGCATAAATGTAAAAAGATGTTCTTAAATACAACCCTTTGTCTCAAATTGAATTCAAATGTTTTCTAAAGGAGATAAAAAATAAAAGCAACAAAAAAAGAAAGAAAGATGTGTTTTGTATGCCTATGTGTCTTGACTGCTGGTAATCAATGGTGTCGCCTCTTCCTTGGTTGGTAGCTAGGAGTCGCCTTCGAATCCTCCTCATCTCCACCACCATCATCATTATCATCATCGTCATCACCACCGCCTAGGTAGGCCGCCCCTCCAAGACCGTACAAGCTTTTTGAATAGTTGGTCACCTCTAGCTTGAGATTCCCAGCCAACCACACCTTGCTCTTGGATGGTGGGCTATAGTTTGAAGAAAGAGGGGTTAGTGACCAAAAAAAGAGAGACAGTAAGAAAAAATAAAGAACAAAGGGAAAGAAAAACTCATCACCTGGGTGTTTGGAGGAAAAGGGTAGCCCATAACATTGGGATTAAAGGGCACGACACGCTCCCGAGCAAAACCATCAAGGCTGTAAGGATAAACCGTCCTAGGGGAAATGCATGAAGAAGCATGAAAACTAGAACTCTTAAACTTGCCTCATCTGAAGTTAACCTATCAAGGTGGGCCCTCACACGAGAGAATTCCCTCAAACTTAGATCGACGATTGAAGTTATAAGGCCATACCTAACAATCCACTGCTGCAAAAGGAAGCACAAGCCACAAGTTAGATGCAAGATGACAGTTTGCAAGATAGCAGTTTTCAAGATAATACAGTTTGCAAGACTATAAGCTACAAATGAAAATACAAGAAATGGAAAGAGAACTAACCTTAAGGAGCTTCCATGGCCTCACAAGCTGCTGTAAGGTGCCCCGACTTAGAGTGTCGAGGGTAGAGTAAAGATAGGCAAGATATGCCTCCCCCCAATTGGCCTTTCGTGCCTCCGTAAAGTCTTGAATGAGGGTCAGCCACCCTAAGGACACCGTTTGCCTACCATTATTGAAGAGATAAGCTCCTAACAAGTGTAGAAGAAAGGCCCTAGCCATCCGAATGCGTTTTTCCATAGTCCTTTGTGGGAGAAGCTTGTAGTCTGACACCAAGTGAAAGTAGCAGATGGTCTCGGTAGAGTACTTCCTCCCCAACATGTCAAGACCCAGCTGGATACTTAACATGCTGTCTAAACTAATGATGGCCCCTTCAAAACTAAGGCCGGTCATGAGGTAGAAGTCATAGGGAGTCATTGTCATCTACCACTCAGCAATATGGAAGGTATGAGTAGTATCCCACCACCTCTCGATGAGGCATTGCACCAAAGTAGCACTTGCAGACCTTTCCGGCCGAATGCCAAGGATAGGCTTGAAGCCAGCTTCTCGGATGTAAGCCCTCATTTTGGAAACGAGGAGGTTGTACCACTCCACCACCTTGTTGGTGCTTCCTTTACCAGCACAAAGGGATGAGCACTACAAAAGAATAAGATAACATTAGATTCTTGATTCAATAAAAAAATGATGTGAAATGATGTTTTCGATGCAAGATTAAAGATAAAAAGAAGGATGCATTCATGTTCAAATGCAAAAATGACAAAAAGGGGTGTAAAGATTGCATATAGAAGTGAAATAGTTGAAAAATAAGTGAAAATAGGCAGAGTAAGGCCTCTGCCACGCGTCTCAAGTACGCGGGTCAAAGCCCATGTACGTAGATAGGACCCCGTGTACACAGGCCTATCCCGATGTATGTAGAACCTCAAGAACAGACTTGCACATGTAAGAACAGAGCTACATACGCATGAGTACAAGCTGCACACGCAGACTCGGGCCCACGCGCACAGAAGCACAGACAAGAACAGTTCTTCAACATTTCCAAGTACATATCATCCAAAATCAATCATAAACATGTTCCTACCCCTCCTAATGTGTCAGGCTTTCATCTAGACCCATCCCACAACAAAACCTAAGCATTTACATGGCCAAAAACATATCAAAATGGAAGATCAAAGAGAAACTTGAAAATGAGAAAAGTTTGAAAAGCTTACAGATTCAGCCATGGGGATGTGATTCTTTGGCCGGTATGTCAAGGCCATTTGGTGCCATTAGAGGAGATGAAGAGAGTCTGGAGAGGAACTAAGAGAATGAGAGAGATTCTAAGAGAATGGAAAATCAGATGGTGTGAAGAAAAGAAAGAAGAGGAAGGTTTTTGTAGAAAAAAGAAGAGGAGTTATAAGGAATTTGAAGAGATGAGGAAGATGAAGAGAATGGAGAAGAAAAAGAAATGGTTAGTAACCGTTGGAAAAATAAAGAGGCGGGAACACACCTAAAGGCTAAACTACATGTAGTTTAGACCTCACCACTAAATGTTGTGTAGTTTAGTCATGAACAGTAAAAAAAAAAAAAAAAAATTTTCGAATAAGAAAAAAACCTCAAGATTGCCTAAATTGGGCATAAAGTCACCAAGGACCTCCCCAGTGAGCTGTAAAGGAAGCAGAAGACTCTTCCCCCAATGAAGCGTGTGTACCTCAAAACCATTTCCAGCAGATCACATAAACTTAAGAACACTATCCCTAGTAAGGAAGTAGAAGATTCTTCCGTAGTAGATCAGGCATATCTAGAACATCATCCCCATGGAGGAAGCAGCAGATTCTTCCTTGATGGAACCAAGCATATTTAAACAATTCCCAGTAAGGAAGCAGAAGATTCTTCCCTAGTGGATCAAGTACACCTAAAGTATCCCTAGTGAGGAAGTAGAATATTCTTCCTCAAAGTCCTCAGTATACCATGAACGAAGTAGAAGATTCTTCCCCAGTGGATCACATATCTACAAAGTTACACTACTCCTCAGTGAGTCCGTTTCTACTACTCTTTAGCGAGTTTATCATCCCTAAGTAAGAGGCAGAAGATTCCTCCCCATACACACCTACTCCTCAGCAAGTTTTCATCACCTCTAGTGGGCCAACAATTAAGACTACTTGTGCACATATCCTATAGGAATTGAATATGTAGGCATGGTAGAAAAATGTAGAGATAGAGATAGAGAAAGAGACCAAGGTCAACCTGAGGCAAAAATTTTACCAAAAAAGGTAGAGAAAGAAGTGAAGAAGACAAGAGGAGCGAGTAGCCCGGAGAAGTTTGAGGCAAGAGCCCCAGATGGACACCATAGAGATCGTATCCTTCTGTTGTTTGTTGGGTTAGCTCGAAGAGCACCCTTGCTCATTTTTCTATTTCTTTTTAAGTGACTTTAGGATAATGAGTCACTCGCCATTTGCCTGCAAGTGGCAAAATAGGTTTTGGGATAGTAGACCTGTCGTTGCTTGTTTCCCGAGCAACAAAGGTCGGACTTCGGACACACAAATCCCACGCAACTCTCCAGAGTTGCACCTTGCCCCATGTATATGTGTTATCTGTCGTGTGCGTGGGTTAGGCCTGGGACGTACGTTGAAACAAAATGTTTTGTCTCTTATTCTGTTGATCTTGTTAACAAAGCTCACGGATCAAAAAAGGGGCATCTATAGAGACTGCATTTTGTACCCCTTATGACTTGGGTCCCCATTCCCTAATGATTCTCAAACTCTAAGGCCCAAGGTCAGTTTAGAACCCAATCCGATATCAAATTGACTTGAGGATTGTTAAAATGGAAAATATAATCTTTTAAATGGGCAAAAATATGTTTTTGGAAATAAATGACCAAAGATGCCCTCGGCCCACGTATGTGGGTAGCGGCCTGTGTACGTGGGCCAAAGCATGCATACACAGGCATACTCCTATGTATATATAGCCTTACATGGTACATTTTCAAAACGCGCAAAAAATCCTAAGGAAAAACCTAAGATCCACTAGAAAATAGTGAATCAAAAGAGAGTTTTTCACAAAACACCCTAAAGTCATTTTTATATGATTAAGACATTTTTTGGCCCTAATCTTTTGTGTTTGAAATTTCTAATCACTATTTTATTGAATTTTGATAGATTTTGACTAAGGGGAACAGTAAAAAATCAAGTTTGAAGAGCTTTTTGTTTAAGGTATCCCTTAAACCCTTTTTTTTTTTTTTTTTCTCTTTTGCCTTTAATCTTTATTTTTGCCCGCTTTTTGCTTAGTTTATGCATGTTTGTTTAGGTTAGTTTTATAGTTATCTTTATGTTCTGAGTATGTTTGGTTGTTAGAATTAGGGTTTTCGTTTATGCCCTGTTTCTTTGCTAGTTTGGTTCTAGGTTGGGGTTTTGAATAACCTTGCGCACGTATGTCACAAGCATGCATACGCAGATTAAATCCTGTGTGTGTTGGATTTGGCTTGTGTATGCAGGCCTCTGTCTGCGTACATAGGCCGTTGGCCAGAAATCCTAACTCAGGTTTCTTCTCTATTTCATTTGTTGGTTTCATATGTATTGCCTCTATTTAAACCCCTTTCCATATGTATACACATATCTAAGTCTCTGTTTTACATGCTTTATTTGTTGTTTATCCCTCATATGTTAGATTAGGGTTTTCTTTCATTTTAATGCCATAAACATGCATTCACATGTTTATACATGACGCCATAGGTGCTGAGTTAGTGCAAGTGAAGGTAGGTCATGCATTGATATGAACATGCATCTTTTGTGATGAATATGTCTGTATGATGTTTGATTTTGAGTATGGATGTTTATATGATCTTATGATTGCCATGATTAAGTTGCTGCCTTGATTATTATTGCCTTTGTTTGAGAAGAAGGGTATGATAGGGTTTCACATGCTAGGGTTTCTCATATGCATATAGGTTTGGCTCTCTTTTGCTTAAGGATAGATATGTATGTGTTTTGGGATGAATGATGCCATGATTGGATGTGTTAATGTATGCTAGTGTGTATGAGAGTATAGATACAAGAGTTGAACATATTTTTAATGATGTTAAGATGTAAGACACAATGATGGGAGGCCAACCTTAGGGTTAGACGATCTTGGGTGCTTAACACCTTCCCAAGAGCATACCTAAACTCCGAACCCATATCTGTGGTAGTAAGATCAAAAGGTCCTTCCTCGAAACGACGTTATATATATGGCTCTTAGACCATTGCAAAAACTAGGTAGCGACTCCAAAAACCTCCTTTAGCCCATAATGGCTCATTAAATCAGTTATAATTTGTTTAATGGTACCTGCTACTCAGATAACCGTAGTAATTCTAGAACTAATACGTGCAACAAACCTTGACGTCTGGAAGGGATGCATTTATTAGATAAAAGGCCAACGCGGGTGTGAGAGACCAGGGAAATTTAGGTGCTCTCAAAAAAGAGATTTGGGTGCTTTTTGTTAGGTTTTTAGACCCCTTAAACAACAATTGGATTAACCTAGTTGATTAGCCAAGTGATTAACTTAGTCAAATTATGCAAATCTAGGTTATCACAATCAAACAATCATATCCAGAATAAAGCAACGGAAATATAAATAACATAAAGATATGATGACCCAGGAAACCACACGGTAAAAACCTGGGGAAGATTTAACCTAGCTATCCTCAAGGTAAATGTGAATCCACTATATGAAAGAATCGAAGTTCATACAATAAGACTTACAAGCACCCCCGCTTGACTTCCTATTGCTACCCACCAGTAGAACTTACTGACACGACCATGTGCAAGCTCCAGATCCACGGACTCCTTCTTTCTTCTATTCTTCACAAGATACAAGCACTCCCACTTGTGTTTCTTTAAGCTCCAATGGCAGCAACTGAGTTGATCATTAAGGTGTTGATAATATCTCTACCTTGAAAACTCTAAGTTTATGTGAAGGAAAGCTCCTCAAGGATCTCATAAGAGATTCATATAAACCGAAAAGTATGAGCAACAACACAACCAGAGCAACTCTAAAACAGTGGCTAGGGTTTTGCCTTATATACCTAGGGAAAAAACATAAAACCCTAAACGTTTAATGAGATAGGGCTGAATTGGAAATTCTACAGAAAAATATTCTAGCTGACTTTCGATCGATCGAGTCTAACCTTCGATCGATCGAGCCAAGCCGAAATGCACTAATACATCTGCAATCTCTCGATTCCAACTTTACATGAATTACACAACTTTGAGCAAGCCTAAACAAGACTAAACATATTTTTTGATCTTGGTTTGCCAACATTACACATTAGAGTTCTAAATACATAAAATCCTAAGTCTTTAGAACCTAACAAACTCCCCCTTTGGCAATCCGTGACAAAACACAAATTAGAAGCTCAAAGTTTACAAGTAAAAGCCCTTTACAAAAATAATGCTCATAAAAATAAATCCAATCCTAACTACTATCCATCAGTTGCAAGTGTAGACAGCAGCTCAATTGAATCAACCTGTATATTCCTGAAACACTTAACAAATGCATAAACGCATGTGTGATAGAAAAACAGTAAATCAACAAGTATGTAAACTAACTCTCCCCCTAAGTTAGATACAACAAAAATAAAGTATTCTTGTATGGTTCATACAACACAAAATAAAGACATATATCAATGAAAAACTCATAAATATAAATCAATAAGCAGTGAACACATGAATTAAGAATCATATATTAGAATAAATGTATCTCCCTTAACATGAATAGCCCAAAAAAAATTATATCAAAAGAAAGTATACACGGTGAAGCACCTAGATACAATCTAATATCACCACTAGCTCCGCAAACAAAAGAAAACTCTCCCTAACTACAAAATCTCCTCTACAAGTAACAAAACTCTACTCCCCCTTTGTGTGACGGAATGCCAAAGGACAATAAAAAACCATCATCAAAAGGAGGTGGTGAGGGTGAACGACGTAAATGCGCCAAGTCGGCTCGCAAAGCACGTAGCTCATCAAGCAAGTCCACCAAAATTTGACCATGAGCTACCTGAGCGGTCATGACAGTCTCCAAGGTACGACGTACATCAAAGTCATCCGAAGGAGGTGGAGGAACATCAGCAGCAGCAGCATCACCAACAAGATCAGCAACATCCTCACTAGCAGGACCTGTAGAAGAAGAAAGAGGAGGTGCGGTACTAGAAGGCTTCGACCTAAGGTGTTTAGAGCCAGCTCGGGTGAGCAGCCCTTTGTCTAAGAAAAGACGCACCTATGGGACCAATAACATGTACGGGCTCAGAGGAAGGGAAATCATCTAGACCAAGATATAACAAAATCCTATGAATAAAAATAGGATGAACAAGAGCATGAGCAGAAGATGAACTCCTATAAACTTCGTTCAAAGAACGAAGAAACAGATGACGAAAACTCATAGGAGCATCAGTAACAAGAGTGTACAAAAAGACACACCGCTCAAGAGGAATGGTGTGAAGATGAGAGATAGGCCACATAGAATGACATGCTATCCTAAAAAAGAGATAGTGCAACTCAGATAGCTCAGCAGTGGTGATCCGAGGATCAGAACCCCACTGGATAGAAGACCGAGTGATGTATGACATGACATCATCCAAGAGAGGAGACTCATCATACGGGTAGATAGGGTGCAGGACCAAAGGAACCCCTAGAGCATCAGCCACTACATTAGGAGTAATGGTGAACTCTACACCTCGTATCCAACTCTTTACCAAAGTGTTGGAATCATAGATGCGGATAGAGATGTTCGAAAAGAACTCTCTAATCAGGGTAGCTGGAGGATGAGGATTAGAAATATCTACCAGAGGTAACCAGCACCGACGCTCAAAATGTGCCCTAATGGCAGGATCAACCTCATCTAACACAACAGAATGCTCGGCCCAAATCTTTCTCTTAAGGTTCAGCTTCTCAAAAGTCTCTTGGTTTTTCTCACTAGGAAACCTTTCACGGTCAAAGGGAGTAGGAGGAGGAGGAGGAGGAGGAGGAGGTGAGGGAACAGACCTACGAGCTCTAGTCTTCCTAGGCATGATGCTAAGGAAAGGACAAAGACACAAAGAAGGAACCAAAAAGAACAAAACAAAAACATAAACCAAGGGCAGACTGCAAAATTAGCAAAAAAAAAAAAAGAACAAAAAGCTATATGATGCATGAACCATCAAAATGCCATGATGCATGTACTAATGTAGTAAAAACTAAGTTCAATTTCACAAAATTGGCTTGAGCAAAGAGTTTCTTAACAAAAACCCAAAATTTAAAAACCACTTGTTAAGATTTTAAGAAAAATTCGACCAATTGATCATCACACAAGATAGCATACACATTATAATGATCAATTACATCAATACAACAAGCCAATTGCATCAATTGAACCTAATTTGAACAAATCCCCAATTCGGATCAATTACAAGCCCTAGAAATTTCAAATCTACACAATTCACAAAATTGATCAAATTAAATCATCAAAATCATGTCTATATCATGTCCCAACAAAAACCCAATGATCAATTTCACTTAAATTGGCTTGAATTATCAAAAACCCCAAAAAGAATAGGTCCGAAAATCCCAAATTTAAATGCATGAAAAATGCATGAAATATGAAAATAAAATCAAAAAGAAGGGTAAAAAGGTCTTACCGGCCTTAGAGGACAAAAAACTTGCAAAAGATTCAGAGGAAAACGACAAAAAAATTGACGTGGAGCCTAGGCCGAATCGGAGAGAGAGAGAAAAAGGTTTGAAAAGTTTTTGAAAAGTTAGGAAGAACAAGTCAAAACCTGATATTTTAAAAACCTGATTCGCGATATTCAATTGATCAAAAATTACATTCGATCGATCAAATCAGTCCGAGACTTTTAAAACATTTTAAGCATATTTTCGATTGATCGAAAAACAAAATGGATCGATCGAAACAAGTAGGGGCTCACTAAATTTTTGAAAAAAATCACAGTTTTGAAAAAAACAACACAAGTTAGGCAAAACAACTCCTTAAAGCATTAAAAATTAATGAACAAAATGCATGAGTATGAGATGAAATGCTTTTTCAAAAACCCAAGTTTTAAACCCAATTTTTTTTCAAAACGAATTTCAACCAATCTTCCTTTAAATTCTTCAAGCAACAGATATGTTGTGCATAATAACTCAAGGTATTTTCAAACTTGGTTGTTCAGACCAAAAACACGCAGAATAACATGTACAATGTTTAGCAAAGAGTAACTTGTGTAGTGTGTGCTACTAGCAAAAACTTGAGATACATGTGAGGTGATATGTAAATAGCAATCAATCACAAAGTCTACAAAATTCATCATATAGAATTTAAAAGAGACTGAGACCTAAAGAGTTACATCATATAACTCTCACATCTCTTAGACCATAAGCTTGCAATCATGTAAGTTTCTTGAATTTTACCTCATAATATACACACCAATTTTAATTATTCAGAAACTTATTAAATAGCCAAGATAATGTACACACCAATTTTAATCATGTGATTTGGCATCAAGCCTAATAGTACACACTAATTTTAAGCATTAAGCAATTAATCCGAGGCTACACCTTATGTTCTTTTTGTGCATGTGCTACACTTTCTCGAGCACAAAATCTTACGATATGCACTAAGGTGTTCATGATTGGCTAGTGAACTATGGTGAGATGGTTATTTATGCCTTTCTCAAAAGGATCAAGTCCGACAGTCAAATAACATGTGACTTCAAGATTAAGACAAAGTGATAAACACCATAAACATCTTTCCCACACAACATGCACTACAAAGCTTTAACTAGTAAAGTGCAATAAATAAGCTCATCAAAGTTAAACAAGGCACACAAGACATGTTATGTGTAAATAAAATTACCAGCCTTGTTTTCAAAAACCAAGAAAAATAGTGCCAAACACAATTTTGCTTTCCTTTCCTTTTTTTAATTATTTTTATTATTTTTATTTTTATTTTTATTAAAAGAGAAAACAAAAATAAATCCTAGAATGAAATGCATGAATCTAATGCAATGCAAATCCTAGAAAACAAAAATAAAAACCAAGAACAATGGTCACAAAAAGTAGAGCAATGAAGCACAAGGACCATGTCAGAAAGACTCAATTAGATCGAGTCTTTTGCATCCAAAACCTTTTAGATGCACCATGAGCATTAGAGTTCCTATTCACATTTGAGTGAGTTCCAACTCCTAGATTGGAATAAAGGTTTAAACCCTTTACCAATTCACCAATTAGTGCCATAGGATCTTGTGCTTGAGGCACAGGCACTTTTGGTTTGTTTGCTCTCTTTGCAGCTTGAAGCTTGTAACAGTCAGGATGAATGTGTCCAAACTTTCCACAAAAATGACAAACCTAAGCAGGTTTACCATGCATCTTGTCCTTAGATAGGGTAGACTCCTTAGGTTTGGACTTTTTCAGATCAACCCTAATCTTCCTAGATGGTGAAATTTCTACAGGTTTGACAGCCTCACTCACAGGGGATTTGACAGTTTCACTCATAACTTCACTCACAGAAGGTTCAGAAGAAGATGAAGGAACAAAGTTTATGGAATGGGGTGCAGACACAAAGATACTTTCAACAAAACCTAAACCAGATTTGTCAGAAGGATACTTTTGAACACTCAACATTTAATCAAGTTTAGAACTAGCAGATTTAGCAACAGATAAATCAAGTTCTAAGGATTTAACTTTATCAATTAACAGCATATTCTCAGTTTTCACATTGTTCAAAAGTTCATTAGCATCAAACAGTTTAACAAGCAAATTCTTCTTATCAAGCTCAAGAGACTCAATTTTCTTCAGGCCAAGTTCAACATTCATAGCATCCTTTGCAGCAACTTTGCAAAGTTTATTATATGCCTCTTGAAGATCTGCATCCTCAGAGAGTTCCCTATCAGAAGGGTTCTCTTCAACAGACACGCCTTCATTAACTACAGCAGTAGTAGTGAAAGCAATGAAGTTTCCATCCTCGTCACATCTAGACTCATCATCAGAAACCTCATTATCACTAAGGGTTACAGCCATAGCTTGGCCCTTAGACCTCAAGAATGTAGGACATTCAGATTTAACATGACCATACCCTTGACATCCAAAACATTGAGAACCCAAAGAATTATTAGAAGATTGACCTACTTTTTCTCTAGGTTTTTCAGTGTTGCTAACCTTAGTAGGATCATTCTTCCTAAAATTTCTAGGTTCAGCAGTGTTTGTATTTCTTGCCCTTCTGTTACTATTCCTAAGAAAGTTTTTAAAGTTCTTGGCAAGGTAAGCAATCTCTGTAGCAGAGAGCTCATCATCAAATCCACCAACCTCAACATCATCAACTGACTTAAGAGCCATTGACTTGGATTTGCTAGCTTTGGGTAGGTCTAGCTCATATGACTGAAGAGACCCTACAAGCTCATCAACAGGGATGGAGTCCACATCCTTGCTCCAGTAATGGCAGTCACTTTGGGTCTAAAGTTTTTAGTTAAAGATCTAAGAATCTTCCTAACAATTTTAGGTTAATCATAGATTTCACCCTAATTATATGCAGAATTAACAATATCATTCAGCTTAGCATTGAATTTATCAAAAGGTTCATCATCAGACATCCTAATGCTTTCAAATCTAGAAGTTAATTACTGCAATTTATTGATCTTAACTACCTTTGTGCCTTCATGCACAGTCTGGAGGATATTCCAAGTAGTGTGAGCAACCTCAACATTAGAGATTGTCTTAAATTTCTCCATAGAAATAGCGTTAAAGATAGCATTCATAGCTTTGCCATTGAACGCAGCTGCTTCTTTTTAAGAAGTTTGCCACTCACTTACAGAGTAGTGGGCTTCTCCCATCCGTACTCAACGAAATTCCAAATCTCTCATCAATAGATTTCAGGAATGCTTTCATCCTTACTTTCCAATATGCATAGTTATTCCCATAAAAATGAGGAGGAATAACAAGAGAATGTCCGTGTTCCATGACAACAGGGGTCAAGGATCAGCTCAGAGATCAAAAGCAACAAGAGAGCTACCTGCTCTGATACCACTTGTTAGGTTTTTAGACCCCTTAAACAACAATTGGATTAACCTAGTTGATTAGCCAAGTGATTAACTTAGTCAAATTATGCAAATCTAGGTTATCACAATCAAATAATCATATCAAGAATAAAGCAGTGAAAATATAAATAACACAAAGATATGATGACCCAGGAAACCACACAGTAAAAACCTGAGGAGGATTTAACCTAACTATCCTCAAGGTAAACTTGAATCCACTATATGAAAGAATCGAAGTTCATACAATAAGACTTGCAAGCACCCCCGCTTGACTTCCTACTACTACCCACCAGTAGAACTTACTGACACGACCACATGTAAGCTCTGAATCCACGGACTCCTTCTTTCTTGGATTCTCCACAAGATACAAGCACTCCCGCTTGTGTTTCTTTAAGCTCCAATGGCAGCAACTGAGTTGATCATCAAGGTGTTGATAATATCTGTACCTTGAAAACCCTAAGTTTATGTGAAGGAAAGCTCCTCAAGGATCTCACAAGAGATTCACACAAACCAAAAAGTATGAGCAACAATACAGCTAGAGCAACTCTAAAAACGTGGCTAGGGTTTTGCCTTATACGAGATAGGGCTAAATTGGAAATTCTGCAGAAAAACATTCTGGCCGACTTTCGATCGATCGAGTCTAACCTTCGATCGATCGAGCTAGGCCGAAATGCACTAATACATCTGCAGCCTCTCGATTCCAATTTTACATGAATTACACAACTTTGAGCAAGCCTAAACAAGACTAAACATATTGTTTTGATCATGGTTTGCCAACATTACACAGTAGAGTTCTAAATACATAAAATCTTAAGTCTTTAGAATCTAACACTTTTTCAAGACACCTCTCTTTTTGGGTAAGTGGTGTAGAGTCGCCACTTATTTTTTATATATAAAAAAAGAAAAAAATTAAATTCAACTTTACACGGCTAAATTGTTCCATTATCATTAATTGAATAAAAAAAATACAAATTTAATTAATTGAGTATTACATGGCTTTGGCACTAGTTACAAACTACCAAAGATACATGGCTTTTTGTCGTAGTTACAATCTACCCAAAATAAAAAAGAAAGATAAAGCCTAGATCTATCTATCCAAAGACACTAAATTCAGAAGTTAGGTTACGGAATGGGAAGGTGTTAGACACCCTTTCCACCCAGACAGAGTCTGGTCTTCTAGACTCTCATGACCAATGTACCCCTTTATGCATGACATGAATGATATGTTGCACACAGGAAACATATAACTAAACTAAGTCACATAAATCTATTTATAAATGCATCTTCTTTTTTTAAGAAAATTCGGATTTACCTTGTGATAAAAAAAAAAAAAAAAATTTGATTTGGTCTATAAAATAAAAATCAGATCTGTTTTTGTATATGTAAAAAAAAAAAAAAGTTTTTGGTGAAGAAAAGTCAGATCTGAGTTAATTAAATAAAACAAAGCCTTTTGGTTTAAAAATAGCAGATCTATTTTTAAGAACTAAAAAAAATGGTTTTTGGTTTGTATGTAAAAAAAATCAGATTTGTTGTGTAATAAAAAATTTAGATTTGTAGAAAACCTTAAAAAATCAAATCTAAAAAAAAAAAAAATTAAATAAAAATATTTTTAGAAGAGGACTACAGATAAGAAATAATTCTACGCTACATGCATTAAACGATACAATCAAAACAACATTACTTATGACTTCCTTTTTTTACTTCAAAATCTGCTATGTTTGGAAAAATTCAGATTTGTGTCTAGGAAAGATGCAAATCAGTTTTTGTTTTGAAAAATTTAGATCTGCATCTAAGGAAGATGCAAATCAGTTTTTGTTTTGAAAAAAATTCAGATCTGCATCTAAAGAAGATGCAAATAAGTTTTTATTTTTGAAAGACTCAGATCTACATCTAAGGAAGATGTAAATCAGTTTTTATTTTGAAAAAATTCAGATCTGCATATATGGAAGATGCAAATAAGTTTTTATTAGAAAAGAAATTCAGATATGCATCTAAGGAAGATGTGAATCAGTTTTATTTTGGAAAAGATATAATGACAAGCAGATTATTGAAAAAAAAAAAAAGAAGAAGATCTTGACAATAAAAACAATGAAGAACATGTTTCAACAAAAATGTATTGACAATACATGGTGAGAGCATTTAGAAATTGAACTAAAAGAAGATTTACACATGCATCATCAAAATAAAAGAAACAAAAAAAAAAGGCAAAGAAAGAACAACCTCCTGTATGGACGTTCTCTTCTTCTTGAAGGAATATTTTAGGGTTCAAAGAAATTTGTTCAATTATCTTTGAAACCTAAAATAACTTGCTTACAAAAAAGAAATTCTTAAGGCTAGAGTCTCTAGAATGTCTTTAATGTAAGAGAGAAAATATTAGAAAATGGAGTCAGAAGAAAGGGGAAATCTCAGAGCGTGAAAAAGTGTGTTGAATTTTGAGATCCAGCCTCTATTTATAGAGGTTGGCAGGCTCGAAAAAATAGCTAGATGATCAGAATACGAATTGGGACGCGTCCTTATCTCTAAAAAATTGAAAAGGATGTGCTTCAGTTTAATCCAAATGCCATTGGGCTAGGGGCCAATTTTGTGCCATTCGGCAGTTGAAAAGTGCCATTTGACTCTTGGAAAGTGTTGATCTACACTCCAAAAGTGCCAAATGGTACTTTTGGTTGCCAGACCTGCTTTTGAGTTTCAGTTCGTTTTGGACTCCATTTTTGAGATTTTTTTAACCGGGACTTGCGCTTAAACGCGTTTTTAATCCATATTCAAAAAATTAAACTCTTTTTTGGATAATTTAGGTCTTTTCAACAAAAATCATCTTGTAGATAAATACTCTAAAAAAATCTGGATTATCCTCAATTTTGTAATTATCTGATTATCCCCTTTATTCCCATGCAAACAAGCCTATTTTTGACACTGACTAATAACCAATCACAAAATTATTTAATTAATTTTAATTGTTTATCCAATTAGAATTAATTTAAATTAATCATGCGTGGTTTATTCTTCCTAGACACAATGCATGCTAACCGTGCAAACTTGATCATGCGATATCTTTTGATCTGACTGTCCGATTTGGAAACCGGGCATACCGTTGTAATCGTTAGAATCTCAAGATCATTTTTATGATATGCAATGAGAAAATTTAATGCATGTAATGCAATCATGATTTTGGGTACATGAATGGTCACTCTAGTCATCTTCTTCCATTAAATCATGGATGCAAAATCGAGTGTCTACAGCAAGCTTTGCTCACTGTTCTACTAATTCATGATAACTCGACGTATTGCACGGCCATCATGCCGGCAACACATCATTCGAATTTCTGCCCTATCAACTTTCGATGGTAGGATAGTGGCCTACTATGGTGGTGACGGGTGATGGAGAATTAGGGTTTGATTCCGGAGAAGAAGCCTAAGAAATGGCTACTACGAGTCTGGTAATTGGAATGAGCACAATCTAAATCCCTTAACGAGGATCCATTGGAGGGCAAGTCTGGTGCTAGCAGCTATGGCAATTCAAGCTCCAATAGAGTATATTTAAGTTGTTGCAGTTAAAAAGTTCGTAGTAGAACCTTGGGTTGGGCAGAGCGGTCCGCCCATGGTGTGCATTTATTTACTCGCCCCTTCTACCGGTGATGCGCTCTTAGCCTTAACTGGCTGGGTTATGCCTCTAGTGCTGTTTCTTTGAAGAAATTGGAGTGCTCAAAGCAAGCCTATACTCTAGATACATTAGGATGGGATAACATAATAAGATTTTGGTTCTATTTTGTTGGCCTTTGGGATCAAAGTAATGATTAACAGGGACAGTTGGGGGCATTCGTATTTCATAGTTAGTGGTGAAATTCTTGGATTTGTCAAAGACAAACAACTGCGAAAACATTTGCCAATGATGTTTTCATTAATCAAGAACAAAAGTTAAGGGCTTAAAGACGATCAGATACCATCCTAGTCTCAACCATAAACGATGCCGACCAGGGAGCAGATGTTACTTATTGGACTCCCCCGGCACCTTATGAGAAATCAAAGTCTTTGGGTTCCCGGGGGGGGGGGGGGGGGGGAAGTATGGTCACAAGGCTGAAACTTAAAGGAATTAACGAAAGGGCACACCAAGAGTGGAGCCTGCGACTTAGTTTGACTTAACATGAGGAAACTTACCAGGTCTAGACATAGTAAGGATTGATAGACTGAGAGCTCTTTCTTGATTCTATGGGTAGTGGTGCATAGCCGTTCTTAGTTGGTGGAGTGATTTGTCTGGTTAATTCCATTAATGAATGAGACCTCAGCTGGCTAATTAGCTATGCAGAGGTGACTCTCTGCGGCCAGCTTCTTAGAGGGACTATGGCCGCTTAGGCCAAAGAAGTTTGAGGTAATAACAGGTCTGTGATGACCTTAGATGTTCTGGGTCGCATGCACAGTGCACTGATGTATTCAACGAGTTTATAGCCTTGGCTGACATGCCAAAGTAATCTTTGAAATTTCATCGCGATGGTGATAGATCATTGCAATTGTTGGTCTTCAATGAGGAATTCCTAGTAAGCACGAGTCATCGGCTCGCGTTGACTACGTCCCTGCCCTTTGTACACACCACTTGTCGCTTCTACCAATTGAATGGTTTGGTGAAGTGTTTGGATCGCGGCGATGTGGGTGGTTCACTGCTAGTGACGTCGCAAGAAGTCCACTGAACCTTATCATTTAGAAGAAAGAGAAGTCGTAACAAGGTTTTCGTATGTGAACTTGCAGAAGGATCATTGTCGAAACCTGCATAGCAGAACGACCTACGAATCGGTGACAACCGACAGGGGGCAGGGGGCTCTCATCACCCCCTCGCCCCCTCTGTGGATTAGGACCTTAAGTCTCCTGCCTGTAAACCAAACCCTAACGCGAAATGCACCAAGAAAATTGAACCAAAGGAGCCACGCAGATGACCCTGGTCACAGCGTGCCCCTGCATCGGCGTCTTACAAATTATCCAAAACGACTCTCGATAACAAATATCTAGGCTCTCGCATCGATGAAGAACGTAGCAAAATGCGATACTTGGTGTGAATTGTAGAATCCTACAAATCATCATGTTTTTGAACACACGTTTGCTTGGTGGCCTCCCGTGCATGCCCGCTCACGCAGTTAGTCCAAAAGTGAGTCCTCGATGATGAGCGCCACGACAATTGGTGGTTTTTTTACCGTCGTTCCCTGTCGTGAACGCCCTGTCGCCCTAATGTGCTCTCAATACCCTCACGCGTTGCCTTGACGACGCTCCGAAAGCGACCCCAAGTTAGGTAAGACTACCTGCTAAGTTTAAGCATATTAATAAGCGGAGGAAATTAAACTTACAAGGGTTCCCCTAGTAACAACAAGCAAACCGAGAACAGCTAAACTTGAGAATTGGGCGTCTCCAAATTGTAGTCTGGAGAAGTGTCCTTAGCGACGGACCAGGCCCAAGTCCCTTAGAAATGGGCATCGGAGAAGGTGAGAGCCCTGTCATTCTCGGACCCTATTGCAACACGAGGCAGTGTCAGCGAGTTGGGTTGTTTGGGAATGCACCCCCAATCGGGCGGTAAATTCCATCCAAGGCTAAGTATGGGCAAGAGACCAATAGCAAACAAGTACCGCAAGGGAAATATGGAGAGGACTTTGAAAAGAGAGTCAAAGAGTGCTTGAATTTATCAAGGTTAGGGGCTGAAGATGCGCCCCGATCGAATGTGGAATAGCGACAGCCAGTCTGTCGATCGACTCGGGGTGTGAACCGATGTGAATTGTAGCGGTGGCCTAAGGCCGGGTTGTAGTTACGCTTGTGGAGACGTCGTTGTCATGAATGTGGCTGGCAACACATGCCTCATGGCGTGCCTCGACATTTGTGTGCTCCTAACATCGGCTTGCGAGCTCTTCATTCGGCCCGTCTTGAAGCATGGACCAATGAGTTTGACATGTGTGCTAGTCAATAGGCCAGTAAACCCATAAGGCACAAGGGAGCTGATTGGTGGGATCCCCTTGAGGGTTGCATCGCCGACCAAGCTTGATCTTCTAAGAAGGGTTCAAGTGAGAGCATACTTTTTGGGACCCGAAAGAAGGTGAACTATGCCTAAGGGGGGTGAAGCCAAAGGAAACAATGGTGGGGGCTCGTAGCAATACTGACGTGCAAATCATTCGTCTGACTTGGGTATAGGGGCTAAAGACTAATCGAACTATCTAGTAGCTAGTTCCCTTCAGAGTTTCCCTCAGGTTAGTTAAAGCCCACGTGCGAGTTCCATCGGGTAAAAACAATGATTATAGGCATCGAGGGCATAATGCTCTCAACCTAGTCTCAAACTTTAAATAGGTAGAACGATACAGCTGCTTCATTGAGCCACACCAAGGAATTGAAGGCTCAAAGTGGGCCATTTTTGGTATGCAGAATTGGCGATGCGGGATGAACCGAAAGCCGGGTTATGGTGCCCAACTGTGCATTAACTTAGAACCCACAATGGTTGATTAAGACAGCAGGACGGTGGTCATGGAAGTCAAAATCCGCTAAGGAGTGTGTAACAACTCACCTGCCGAATTAACTAGCCCCAAAAATGGATAGCGCTGAAACATGCAACTTATACGCGCTCGTCGGGGTAAAAGTTGGGGTGCTAGCTTGGGCAGAGCGGCCGTCGGTGCAGATCTTGGTAGTAGTAGCAAATATTCAAATGAGAACATTGAAGGCCGAAAAGGGGAAAGGTTCCATGTGAATGACACTTGCATATGGGTTAATTGATCCTAAGAGACGGGGAAAGCTCGTCTGATAGCATGCTAAGCTCGAGCTTTGAAAGGGAACTGGGTTAAAATTCTTGAACTGGGACGTGGCAGCTGACTGCAACGTTAGAGAGTCTAGAGACATCGGTGGGGGCCTTGAGAAGAGTTATCTTTTCTATTTAACAGCTTGCCCACCCTGGAAATTGCTTAGCCAGAGGTAGGGTCCAGTGGCTAGAAGAGCATCGCACGTCGCATGGTGTTCGATGCGCCCATGGCTAATCGAATGCCTCCCACGCTCGGTTGTACTCATAACTGTATCAGGTCTCCAAGGTGAACAACCTCTGGTCGATGGAACAATGTAGGCAAGGAAAGTTGGCAAAATGGATCTATAACCTCAGGAAAAGGATTGGCTCTGAGAGCTGGGCACGGGGGTCCCGAACCCGTCGGTTGTTGGCAGATTGCTCGAGCTGCTCCTGTGTGCCAACCAGGGGACGAACTAGGAACGACCACCTCGACAGTCTTCCTCTAGCATCGAATTGTTGACTCAGAACAGGTACAGACAAAGCATTGCAATGGTCCCTACGGATGCTCATGCAATGTGATTTCTACCCAGTGCTCTGTATGTTAAAGTGAAGAAATTCAACCAAGCGCAAGTAAACAGCATGAGTAACTATGACTTTCTTAAGGTAGCCAAATGCCTCACCATCTAACTAGTGACGAGCATGAATGGATTAACAAGATTCCCACTATCCCTGTCTACTATCTAGCGAAACCATAGCCAAGGGAATGGGCTTGGCAAAATTAGCAGGGAAATAAGACCTTATTAAGCTTGACTTTAGTTTGACTTTGTGAAATGACTTGATAGGCCATGCAGGTATCCTAAGATAAGCTCAACGAGAACAGAAATCTTGTGCGGAACAAAAGGGTAAAAGCTCGTTTGATTCTGATTTCAAGTACGAATACGAACCGTGAAAGCGTGGCCTATGGATCCTTTAGACCTTCGAGATTTAAAGCTAGAGGTGTTAGAAAAGTTACCACAGGGATAACTGGCTTGTGGCAGCCAAGCGTTCATTGCGACGTTGCTTTTTAATCCTTTGATGTCGGCTCTTTCTATCATTGTGAAGTAGAATTCACCAAGTGTTGGATTGTTCACCCATCAATAGGGAACGTGAGCTAGGTTTAGTCCGTCATGAGATAGGTTATTTTTACCCTACTGATGACAGTGTTGTGATAGTAATTCAACCTAGTATGAAAGGAATTGTTGATTCGCACAATTGGTCATTGTGCTTAGTTGAAAAGTCAGTGGTGCGAAGCTATCGTGTACTGGATTATAACTGAACACCTCTAAGTCAGAATCAGGGCTAGAAGCGATGCATGCACTTGCCGTCCAATT
The DNA here is from genome assembly GCA_023736055.1 of Quercus glauca. Classification (NCBI taxonomy): domain Eukaryota; kingdom Viridiplantae; phylum Streptophyta; class Magnoliopsida; order Fagales; family Fagaceae; genus Quercus; species Quercus glauca. The sequence continues at coordinate 4,395,781 of CM043315.1, forward strand.
GTTGACCTGCAGTAGGCACCCTCGGGCCCCTAGATACAAGTTTCTTTGGCCAAGCCCTCATGGCCGACGAGCTATGTGGGCCACCTAGAAGTATAATTCTCACTGAGTGGTGGGTAGAATCCTTTGTAGACGACTTAAATACGTGACGAGGTATTATAAGTGGTAGAGTGGCCCTGCTACCACGATCCACTGAGATTCAGCCCTGTGTCATTTCGATTCATCCTCGCCACAACTTAAATAATGCTCCCAAGTGCAGGATTGTCACGAAGCAATAACTCGAAAAGTCCAAGGTCGAATCCATAGGGAAAAGGGAATTGATTAGCAAACCACAAAATAATAAAGTTTAATTGAAGAGATTTTTAATAGTTTAGTAAAAGTAATTTAAATTGAGAGAAAATAACAATATATTAAGGCGCAAAGGTTTAGGGATCCACACACAACACATCCATTGGTAGTCTTAAAAATATTTATTTTATAGCTCAACTAAAATTCATATGAGGGATGATCTTAGTCAGATGATTTAACAATAAAAACTCAAGAATTAATTGTCTAAGATAGTTTCATGCAATTGACTGATTTTAGGCAAAAAAAACTAGTGAAATAGTTCGTAGGGAATACTAAGCATTTAATGTGCCCGGAGTCTATGATAAATCAAAGGATTATACAGAACTAAACACTTTTCTATATGAGTAAAATAATTAAAAACATAAGCCTTAAAACCAATAAATAATTATTAAGAACATACCAATAGTTTCACCCCTTGCCTTAGCAAGGTTTCTAGCAAGCCATAACACAAATAGAACTCTAAAAATTGTAAAGAAACTTTAAGAAAACATAAATTATGTTCTACAGCAGCTCTCCCCTAAATTCTGCCCAAAAAGCCTTTAAATAGGTCAAGGAATCCTATTACAAGTTGAATTCTCGTTTGGAGAAAATCCCAAGTTTTTAGGCTTCACTTAACCGACGTTTTTGGCCCATTTAACTTCATAATTCGGACTTTTGGTAAACTACAAATTTTGTAGCCCTTTAAGTTAGCTTTCCGGCCAACTTGAATCATCTCGATTGAACATCTGAGCCGAAAGTTATGCTCTAAATACTAACTGGTGCGCAAGTTGGAATCCTAATTCGAATTGGACTTGGATTTGATGCAAATTTCCTTTGATTCCTTGCTCCAATTGGACTTGAATGTAATTGGGTTGGCCTTCTTTGACTTCATTGTTGCCCTTGTAAAATTAAAGTCCATTAGCTTTCTTCTTTGCACAAATCCACTTATTTATTTCATTATTCTATAAAAGACAAATTCACGCATTAAAATTCAATTAAGCACAAAATTGATTATTCAGCATTATTCCAAAATCAACTATAAAATGTATGAATTAACTCAAAATAAGTATGATAATGCTTTTCTAATAATGATATAAATATGCAAAATTAAGCTATTCTCAATCCTTCCCCCCCCTCCCCCCGCATCTCATCAAAGCTCTTTGTCTCATCCCGTCTGAAAGTTAGGCCCTCGATGCCCTTTGCTGCATACACTAGCCTTGGTAGCATGCTTATGAGGGGCTGCCTTAGACTTGGCAGTGTGCCTCTTGGCCTTGGCTACTTGCCCATGGGGGCTGCCTTGTCCTTGGCTGCTGCATGCACAGCCTTGGCAACGTGCCCATAGGGGCAACCTTGGCTTTAGCTGCATGCCTAAGCCTTGGTAGCGTGCCTATGGGGGGCTGCCTTGGCCTTGGCTGCTACATGCCCTGGGTCCAGTTTAATATGTCTTAACTCTTAAAACATATCAACACATCAACTAGAATTCTTCACTTCTATGGTCAAGACAAATCATCTTAGTTGATATGTTATAGTCTTCGCAGATGAAACATCCAATTTCATCACTGACTATGAACTATAATTATGAGTTTACAAAGAACTTGTGATTTATATATTCTATGACTTTTCACATAAATCACATACAATGCATCTCATGGACTATATGATAATGTCCAAATATTCATGTTATCATTATTTTAGATAATAATAAAACAACTTTATCAATCACAATATTAAATCATACATAATGTCATACATAGTGTGTCACACCCCAAACCCAAAAGGGTCCAAAGCATGAGGGACCATTCCAAGGGTACCTATAGATTTTTCCTTTCTTATCCATAGGATAAAAATAAATAACCATACTAAAATCTTTATATTACAAATCAGAGCTCTATAACACAATTTCAAACAATAACTCAAGTCATGTGCCTCCAAATAATACATGAATACATTTCAGAGCTCCAAATGGATAACACAAAACCACAATCCCTTTTAGGATACACAACCTCAACATTGAAGTTAGGCCTACAAAGCCTAAGGCTAACAAACCTCAAGTATCCAACCTCCAATATAATTAATTATGATCTCGTTAAACTTTGCAAGATTGAGTCACCAACCAATCATAGCATAAATATCTCACTTAGCATAATGCTCCGATCACCACCAATAAAACAAGCTCCATGCCCGAGGTATAGCAAATTTATCTGAAAAACTGTTGGAGGATGGGATGAGCTAAAGCCCAGTAAGTAGTATAATTAATGGGGGTGGGGGAAATGCAAGTTTCATGATAATAAACAGTTTACAAAGCATGTCTTAATTTGGGAAAATTCTAACTAAATACTGGAAGATCATTTCCATAATAATATGACAAGAATGATTAAATAGTGGAACACAATTTCTCAAAGTAAATACCTTGAAACTATATGCCATAATCTGTGAGCATTAACAATATAGTTTCCAAAGCCATAAAATCTAACATACGGTAATTTATCACAAATATACCATACTACCACATAGACCGGTCAGGGGATCCATCCATTCACAACTGGCATGATATTGTCCTCTCTGGTATGCAGACTCTTGGCCCCATGGACAGCAGCCTCACCCATACCCTCAAGGCTTTTCTCTCTCCCCATGAGCAGCAGAGAGAGCGCGTCAAATAGGACCTCTCTTGCATGTGGTCTCTTGGCCCCATGGGCAGCAGCCTCACCCACACACAATCAAGGAACCTCTTCCCCCCATGGACAGCAGGGAAGAACGCGTCATCCAAAGTAAAAGGGCACTGACCTGGATTTGATTCCATTGTCACAAAGACTACGGAAACCAAATCGGGTGATCACCGGGAAATCACACATGGCATAGTGTTAAAAATCACATAAGCTCACAGGTTACATTACTTTGAAACGCATAGTTCATATCCAGGTAGTTTCAGAAAACCTTAAATAATTTAACTTCTACAAAGTTTGTAAGGTTTTCAACTTCATTCTTGTCAAAAAGATTTTCTATCAATTTCCCACATAACAAAACGAGACAAGCATCTTTAAATTCTTTAATATACCATAAAATCAATGATTTTCTTATCAAAGATTAAATAAAAGATGCTAATTTTTCCATATCCACAATTCATACATTTCCCCAAATGCAATACCAAATATGATGCATTTTCATATATAAAAATATGTAATAGGGTCACAACACCACACTTTTAAGAAAACACATATCCATATATAATTTTCCAAAATGTGTTTGACCCAAAAACAATATTTATGAAACATGGTTATTTTCCAAAAATCCCATTAAAAAAACTACTTACCTTGGAAGGCCAACCAATTTTACCTCAACCGGGCACCACAAACTCAACTAATCCAGTCACTAGGTCCATCACCAAGAATATCGGAACCTAGAAACACAATGATCAAACCTATCAATAACAAGGCCTTTCACAAAGTACCATCACACTTATCTCCATAAATCGCAACAATACCCTAAAATCAAACCAAAGGCCTTAAAGTCTAGCTTGCCTATCCTAAGACAAGTACCCTTCCCAAGCAAGAACCAAACAAGCAGCCAAGAAACTCATAGTGCTAACACAACCAAAACATTTTAAATTCACTACGGCAAAAAATGTGCATCATAAGATAATATGACATACTCATGAATCTCTTTGAGTACTAAATAATATATTTAAGCCAAGATAAGATCACCTGAGGTTTGGGATTAATTCCACGATTTCTCGGCATTTTAGTCTTGCTTTCAGATTCAGTACATAACAGGGCAGCCATTTGTAAAAATTGTTTGGTCAATGAAAAGTTATCCGATTAATTTAAAACTTTAAGGGAACATTCCCCTATATGTATACAATGTACCACAGAAAATTCAGCCCAAAACGATTTTTTTATAATTTATTAAAAATCATGCATTGTGGCTGACTCAAACCTGTCATGACAGCTTTAGAAAATTGTCATAGTTGTAAGACTAGCCCAAATTATTTGAGAATTACTCTCACATTAAAACCACCAGATTTAAAGCATATTAAAAACAAGGAATCAAACCCAAAATCTCATATAAACAACTTATCAAACACTTGATATGCAAGGGCACATGCTCACACTTAACTTGCATAAATTCATAGTTATCACTCCACTCACACCCACACATGCCAAAATCATTTAAAATGCAAAGAACACACTTCCAAAAATCAGCCCAAACTTCCACAAAATCCACCCACACGATTTGCTCAAGGAAACCCAAGTTCTTTAACCATGAAGAAACCACAAATGATCATCATTTGTAAAAACCCTTAACCATTTAACAAATAAATCCACCAAATCAAAAACCCATGTACTCAATCACATGTATACCACTCAAGTAGCTTAGTTTAGAAAGAAAATCTAACAACAACTTGAAAAGCTACCAAAATAGTTAAAGAGTTTTACCTTAAAAGCTTTGAGAGAATGGAGCATATGGGATTTCTAATGGGGTTCTCCGGTGAAATCTGCCAAAAGCGGTGGTGGATGGCTGGTTTACTAGTGAGGGAGTGAGAGAAGTAGAAGAGCTAGAGTGTGTTTCTTGTGTTTCGGTGAGTGGGTGGGTGAGATAGAAGGATAGAGAGATGGAGAGAAGAGGCAGCCGGTCAAGAGGAAGAGAGACATCAACGTGAAAATGAGGAAGAAAAGAGGGCTGACTTAAGTTGAAAAGCTAAATTACTAATTTGTCCCAAAAATATCTTATGAGTAAAATACCAATCTGCCCATCAAGCTTCTTCCAAATTGCAATTAATAACCGGGGTGTTACATAGTGTCACACTTAATATCATACATAGCATCATACAATAGGATTTAAGGGCATTAATCCTCAAAGGCAGCATGCCCATAAGGGCTACCTTGGCCTTGGCTACTGCATGCGCTAGCCTTAGCAGCCTGCCCATAGGGGGTTGCTTTGGTCTTGGTTACATGCCTTGGCCTATGCTGCTTACGCATGGGGGATGCCTCAGCCTTAGTTGCTGCTTGCCCACAAATTTGGTGTGATTTTCAAAAAATAAGGGTTTTTTAGAAAAGGAGGTTATTCGACCCAAGGAGGCAGGCATTGGGCATGGCAAGTTGGTTAGGGGCATGCCCACATGCACGCAACGCTGCATTGTCCCACACTACGGCAAAATTGGCTCATGCCTTTTTTCATTTTTGTGTCCCTAAATTCATTCCATGATTTTAGAGGAGGTTTCTAGCAAGCGGTTCAGCGTTTCGAGTGTTTTTGAATTATTTTTTTTAATGATTTTTCCTATTTCTTAGCTTCCGAAAATCATAAAAAATAAAATATGTTGAATCTGGCCTCCAATTTTTGTCAGATTGAAGGTTGGATTTATCTTAGCATGTGTGCAAAAATCAAGGCATGACTTTAAGAATTTCTCCAAAAATGACCCATTATTCCTCCTCAATAAATCAATGTTTCCTGGTGCCAAAGTAGATTTTTTTCCTATGCGCTCTTTAAGGGGTGAAGCGTAGGAGGTGGACAAAGAGGCTAGCTGGGCTTGGTAGCAACACCCCCCCCCCCCCCCCAAAGTGTTGCCATGGCCTTTGAGGGGTCCTAAGGGCATGCTACGATCTTGGCATCCCACCCACGGGGCATGCCACGGTCTTAACCGCGTGCACACGTCATGCTACCACTACGTCTCAGGCAACGTGCATGCTAGGGCCTTGGCTGCCTACCTCCAAGGGCATGCCAACATACCCATGCAAGCATGCCATGGCCTTGGTTGTGCAAGCATTCCGTGGCCTTGGTTGCGTGCCTTGGCCTTGACTACTTGCCCATGGAGGATGCCATGGCCTTGGCAGTATGCACGTGGGCATAACTTGGCCTTGGCATCTTGCATGCGAGCATGCCTTGGCCTTTGCTGCTACCTAAGGAGGCAAGCATTGGGCATGGCAAGGGGCCTAAGGGCATGCCTGCATGCACGCCATTCAGCATCACATCGCATTGTCCCGCACTTCGGCAAAATTGGCTTGTGCCTTTTTCCAAACCCATACTCTGGTAGTAAGACTTAGTCCTTCCACTTAAGGGCACTATTAAAAGGTTCCTAGACCTAATTTAGGTGGCGAGTCCAATCTTTTCTCTGTCCCGGTCCAATTGGCCTAGGCGTACTCCCCTTTTCCTAAGGAGGAAGCCGCTACGCTCATAATGGCAACTCCACTAAGGATATTGAGTTTGATTACAATGTGTCCTATTTCTAAATCTTAATAAAGGCTTTTTCAATACTTTTTTACACACACTTCACTTGGTTCTTTTGTTCCTTTTACCCTGGTTGGTGATGAATGGAAAGATGAGTACAATCCAGTCGGGCCAAAGTCTTTTGAAGTTTATCCCACCAACTCACAATTTGTGCCATTGCCTATGATGGGCTTTGAGTAAGTTAATGGTTTCCCTCCAATCCACAAAGCTCCTCTTAGGCCCTCAGTTGGAATCATGGCCCACCTAGTAGTGAGTGACCTACTGATCTGTCCTTTTATCTTTAAGGAGCCTACCCACACTTAGAGCGATCCTAGATCCTATCAAAAAGAGGATACCCTTTATGTCTCTTGTTTGTTCAACCATATATCTTGTGTTCACCTGATTCTAAAAGACAACTAAAGATAAAAAGATGTAAAATTAAAGGATGACCTAAAAGTTATGACATACCCTAAGATATTTCGGATGAAAGAAAAGAAGTTCTCACATATAAGAGGCTTATCCCAAAGTCCAAAGGTATATCTTAACTTGAAAAGTTCATAAGACCATAGCCAAATTGCTATCATAAGCCCAAATCAAAAGGCCTTTTGAAAAAGAGAACCTTAGGCTTAAGGTAACAAGTATGCTATGGACTTAGTATCCAACATCCTACAAGTCAAAATGAAATTCTCTAATCTTGGGCCTCTTTGTTGTATGCCTAGGCCCAAAATGATGTGAATTTCATGGACTTTGAGAGGAAGGCTACAATGTATTCTAGCTAGTGTGCTACTTAAAAAAAATGATGATAATGAAATGAAAAAGAAGAGTCCAAAGGTGATGAATACATTGTAAGCCCATATTTGAGACAAAAGGTTGAAAATCTCTAAGTACATTGTATTGAAAGCCTATGAAAGTAAGATGAGAACATTTTTCTAAATAGACTTAGGCCCAAATGAAACAGAGGGCAAAGTTCATGGGAGGAAAGGGAGTGATTTTGTTATTAGGCCTTCATTAAAATGGACTTAAAGACTTTCTAAGAACATCTAAAGTTAAAAAGAACCTTTTAATTGGGACAAGGACTTAATAAAGATGGAACTTCTTTTTAGGCATCATTGCACCTCCAAAATCAAGGAAGCATGTCCCTACTCTAATTTCGGTTCAAGAAAAGCACGGAAGACATTTGGTCAAGGTTGAGGACACATACAAAGAAGAAGTAGAAGAGGAAGTACCTTAAGTAGCAATGGCGGCCCCAATTGATGACATGTCAGCACAAAAGATCGTTAAGGCCATAGATGAACACAGTGATACCCTTAAGAAAATGGAAGGGCATATTACTAGGCTAAAGGAGGGTAGGCTCAAAAAGACCTCACATGTGGAGATTCATGATGATGAAGAAGAGGAAGGTTGGGATGAAAGTGATATGGCCAATTATGAAAGGAACAAGCAGTTTAAGAAGTTCACTGTGGATACCTTGGCCATGAAAGAAAAGATGGAAAAAATGCAACTAGCCTTTCGCAATGCACAAGGGATGGATGATTGTCTCTATAATATGGGGAGCATAAGCTCCAAAACTCCCATTGCATTACCTCCAAAATTCAAGATTTCTGATGCAGAAAAGTCTGATGGAACTGGAGACCCAAAATAACAGGTTAGGAGGTATCTAAGCATTGCTAAAATGAAAGTATTGGATGAGAAACAAACTTTGCATGTATTTCCTCTCTCACTCATGGGAGATGCATCAAGGTGATGCTATCCAAACAAGACCAATGTGTGGAATGAGCTAGTGGAGTTATTCGTAGATCAATTCATCTTCAACACCATGATTGATGTGACTCTAAAGGACTTGGAGACCACTAAGCAAGGAGTGGAGGAGACATTCTCCGAATATTTGACAAGGTGGAGGGGAAAGGCATCTAGGATGGTTAATAGGCCAAATGAGAAAGACCAAATCAAAAAGATTATCAAGAATTTGCTTTAGGCATATAATAATAGGCTCCTATCATCATCTATTAGTACTTTTGGGGAATTGTATGATTGTGGAACTAGTATAGAAGTTGCCATCAATAATGGGCAATTGGAGAAAGGTGAGAGCAAACCTCCAATCAAGAAGACATATGGAGGAGGAGTAACTACTTCTAAAACACCCAATCCCATAAATGTAAGTGCCATTATACTTTAACAAACCTTAGCCTACTTAAGCTTCACAAAGAATGCCCCCCAAGAATTTTCCAACCTAAGAATGACCCTCACCCAAGAATATGAAAAATTGACCTCCAAATGATTCATCAAACCTCTAGATCCCACACCTATTCCTAATCTTGTACCTCCTACTTAGAACTTCAATGATTATTGTCACTTCCATAAAAAATCTGGCCATAAAATCGACAATTTTTCCGTCTCAAACATGAAATACAAGACCTCATAAACAATGGAATTCTCCTAAATCCCAACATCATTACAAAACCTAACATTAGGAAGAACCCCTTGCCTAATTATCACCGAGCTCCTTCTCCATATCAGAACTGGGTGCAAATAGATGAGATTGAATGGGATTGTTCAAAGTTGATAAAAACCGTGGAGGTTAATGCAGTGGAAGTCCAAGGAATATGGGATGACGAGGAGGAGAGTTTGAAGAATGCGGTGGCTGTGTGGGGATACTCCCCAAAGGAATTACCGAATTAAAGAAAAGAGTCATGTAGGACTGTGGAAAACATTACTAGGAGTGGGAAGCACTACAAGCCATTCTTTTTGGAGAAAGATCATCCTAGTAGGGACATAGGAGAAGGGTCCAAGCCCACAAAACCTAAAGGAAAGGAAGAGAAAAAGGAAGAAGATAGAGTCTTGACACAATTGAAGAAAACTCAAGCTCATGTTTCTATATGGGGCTTGCTAATGGCTTCTCACTAGCATCATAGTGCTCCTTTGGATGCTTTAAGAGGAAAAGAAGTACCCATAGAAACTACACTGCAAGAAGTGTTATCTCTCTTGGGAGTTAAAGCCCCATCTCATCCCCTCTTAACCTTTTCCAATGAAGAACTCCCTCCTGAAAGAGCCATTCACACTAGGCCATTGCAAATCACCATTGAGTGCATGGGTGCCAAGGTTCCACTGGTGCTTATTGACTATCGATTCGCATTGAATGTATGCCTTTTTAGGACTGCTCTCACCATTGGCCTAGATGTGGAGACAATCATTCCCTCTCCTCTGACTATTAGGCCATATGATAATACTTCAAGGAAAGTTATGGGAACCTTTAAAGCTCCTTGTAGGATTGGTTCATTAGAGACAATTATGGAATTTCACGTGATGGACATCACTCCTAACTACAACCTTCTCTTAGGAAGGGCATGGTTTCATCCCATTTGGGCTATTCCTTCTTCTTTACACCAAAAGATGATGATCCCATTGTAGACACTGCATTTTGTACCTCTTACGACTCGGACCCCTGTTACCCAATGTGCTCAAACTCTAAGGCCCAAGGCCAGTTTAGAACCCAATCAGATATTAAAATGACTTGAGGAGTGTTAAAATGGAAAGTATAACCTTTTAAATGAGAAAAAAATCTATTTTTGAAAAATTAAATGACCAAAGTGGCCCTCAGCCTGTGTACATGAGTCGCGGCCTGCGTATGCGAGCTAAAGCATGTATACGCAAGCACATTCTTGCGTACGCAGCTAGGTTTTTACAAGCATAAGAAAGACAAGTTTTCTACAATAATGGCTAAGGTTTGGAATGAATCCCACATCGTTTGGGAGCCATTCCCAACCCCATTTTTTTCCACTATATAAAGTTTTACATGGTACATTTTCAAAACACATAGAAATCCCACGAGAAAAACCTAAGAATCACTAGAAAATAGTGAATCAAAAGGGAGTTTTTCATAAAACACCCTCAAGTCATTTTTGTTTGATTGGGACCTTTTCGGGCCCCAATCCTTTAAGTATAAGATTACTAATCACTATTTTATTGAATTGTGATAGATTTGACTAAGGAAAATAGTAAAAAATCAAGTCTAAGAGCTTTTGCTTTGAGGTATCCTTTTAAACTTTTCCTTTTCTTTTCTGGCTTTAATCTTTATTTTAATCTGTGTTTTGTTTAGTTTATGTTTACACATGTTTGTTTAGGTTAGTTTTAGGTTTTCTTTTTGTCTTTAGGCATGTTAGGTTGTTAAATTTTATGTTTTATGTTTTGTTTGGCTTCTGCTTTGTTTCTGTATAAATTAGGTTTTCTGGGTAAGAATCTACGTATGCATGATCTAGCCTGTGCACGCTGGCTAAACTCATGTGTACGCAGACCTATTCTAGCGTGCGTGATGCTGTTAACTATAAACCCTAATTTTTCTTTGTTTTGTTTCTACACTCACATGTGTATTCTGTGTAGCCTCCTTTTCATATGTTTCAAGCCCAATAACTGTTTGTTTACCTTTTAACATGTTTATTTTTTAACACATGTAGACTAGGGTTTCTTAATGTTAATACCATTCATTCACATGTTCATGTATTGATGTCATAGGTGTTGTGCTGGTAAGAGATAAGTAAAGGATAAGCCATGCATTAGCGATGCTCATGCATTGTATTAGGGTTTCACTTTGATGATATGATAGAACATGCTTAGATGTAAGACCAAGGTTTTCTAATATGTTTGCTTGCCGCCTTGTTGTAGATATATGATAGGTTTTCACATGTTTGATGAATGCTAGGGTTTTCTTTTGCGCCTTAGCTCCCTTTTGTTTTAGATTGATAAGTGTGTGTGTTTTGGGATGACGGATACCATGATTGTATGCATAGACGTATGTTAGTGTGTGTGTGAGTATAGATGCGAGTGTGGAAAGTGCTTTTAATGAGGTTAAGGTATAAGACACAATGATGGGAGGCCAACCATAGGGTTGGGTGATCTTGGGTGCCTAACACCTTCCCGAGAACGTACCTAAACTCTGAACCCAAACTCTGGTAGTAAGATCAAAGGTCCTTCCTTGAAAGGATGCTATATTCATAGTTCCTAGACCATATAACTAGATGGCAACTTCATCTGTTGCGCCCATAATGGCGACTCCACTAGGGATAGTAAGTTTAATTCTTATGTGTCTTATTTCTTAACCTTGATAAAAATGTTTTCAATACTTGTTGCACGCACTTTCACTTGTTCTTTTATCCTTTAACCTTCGTTGGTTATGAGTGGGAGGATGAAAGGCTCCATTCGTGCCCAAACTTTCCGAGGTTCATTCCACCAACTCACAATCGTTGCCATCGCCTATAATGGGCCTTGAGTACATTAAAGGTTTGCTACCAATCCACTATGGGGTCCACTTAGGCCCTCGGTTGCAATCATAGTCCACCTAGTTGTGAGTGACCTACTTAATTATCCCTTTAGCCTTAGGTAGCCTACCTACAGTAGAGAGATCCTAGATCCTACCATGAAAGGTACCTTTTATATATCTCTTGTTTGTTCAACTATATATCATATGTTCACTTAATTCTATGGGACAAATAAAAGGTATAAAAATGGAAGGGATGGCCCTAAAGTTATGGTATACCCTAAAATGTTGTGGGACAAAAGAAAAAAAGTTCTCACAATGTATATTTTAACTTGAAAGGTTCATAAGACCATAGCCTAATTGCTATCATGGGCCCGAATCAAAATGCCACTTGGAAAGGAGGACTTTGGGCTTAAGGTAACAAGTATGCTATGGACTTAGCATCCAATGTCCTTTAAAGCCATAATGAAACTCCCTAATCTTGGATCTCTTTGTTGTATGCCTAGGCCCAAAATGATGAGAATTTCATAGACTTTGAAAGGAAGGCTACAAAATATTCTAGCTAAAGGGCTATTTCAAAAAGAGTGATGAAGTAATGAATAAAAATGAAAAGCCCAAAGGTGATAAATACATTGTAGGACCAAGTTTGAGACAAAGGATTGAAGATTCCTAAGTGCAATCTAACAAAATCCCTTGAGAATAAGATGAGAGCTTTATTGTAAATGGAACAAAGCTCAATGAAACAAGGGGCAAGGATCTATGAGAGGAAAAGGAGTGATATTGTAATTGGACCTTCATTAAAATGAACTTAAGAATTTTCCAAGAACATCTAAAGGGTAAAAGGAACCTTTTAATTGGGACACGAGCTTAATGAAAATGGGGCTTTTTTTTCAGGCATCATTGCACTGCTAAAGTTAAGAAAGCATGTCCTCACTCCAATTTGGATTCGAGAGAAAGGAAAGCACTTAATCAAGATAGAGGACATATACCAAGAAGAAGAAAACCCCCAAGAGACAATGACTAGCTCCACGGAAGACCCAATGGCACAAAGGATCCTTTAGGCTTTGGACGAACATGGAGATCCTCTTAAGAAAATGAGAGGATGCCTCACTAGGTTCGAAGAATCTAGGCTCAAGAAATCCACACATGTGGAAATCCACGATGGTGAGGAAGGAGATGAAGATGGGATGAAAAAGGCAAAGTGGAGTATGAGAGAAAAAAGCAATTTGAGAAGCTTACCGCATAAACCATAGCTATGAGGGAAAAGATGGAGAAGATGCAACTTGCCTCTCATAAAGTACAAGTGACTGGTGACTACCTTTATAACATGGGGGGAGTAAGCTCATGGACTCCAATTGCATTACCTCCCAAGTTTAAATTCTCCAATATGGAAAAATTTGATGGGATTGGGGATCCAAAGCAACACATAAGAAGATACCTAAGCATTGCTGAAATGAAAGGGTTAGATGAGAAGCAAACTTTGCATGCATTTCCCCTCTCACTTACAGGATTTGCATCGAGGTGGTACTATAGCCTTGATCCAAGCAAAACCATGGTATGGAATGAGATAGTGGAGTTGTTTATGGACCATTCATCTTTAACACCATGATTGATGTGACCCAAAGGGATTTAGAGACTACCAAACAAGGCGTAAGGGAGACGTTTTCTAAATACATGACTAGATGGAAGAACAAGACATCTAGAATGTTCAATAGGCCAAATGAGAAAGACCAAATCAAAAGAACTTGCTTCCAGTTTATAATAGTAGGCTTTTGTTATCGCCTATTAGTTCATTTGGAGAATTATGTGATTTTAGGACAAGAATTGAAGATGCTCTAAACAATGGACACTTGGAGAAAGGGGAAAGCAAGCCTCTAACCAAGAAGACATATGGAGGGGGGACCACCACTAAAGCCCCCAATCCCGTAAATGTAAGCGCCATCATACTCCAACCAACATGGCCTACCCAAAGAAAGCTCACCAAGAATTCTCTGACCTAGGAATGACCTTCACCCAAGCATAAGAAAATATATCCTCCAAAGGATTCATCAAGCCTTTAGACCCCACACACATGCCTAATCCCATACCTCTCTTTTGGAACCTCAATGAATATTGCCACTACCACAAAAAATCTGCCCACAAAATCGACAATTGCTTTCGCCTCAAACACAAGATACGAGACCTCATAGACAATGAAATCCTTCCAAACCCTAACATCATCACCAAACCCAACATTAGAAAGAACCCTTTGCCCAATTACCATAGGGCTCCCCCTCCATATCAAAATTCGGTACAAGTAGATGAAGTTGAATGGGATTGCTCAAAGTTGATAGAAACTGCAAATGTCAATACCAATGCTGTGGAAGCCTAAGGAATATGGGATGAAGAGGATGAAGTCCTAAAGGAAGCAATAGCAATATGGAGAATACTTCCCAAAGGAGTGATGCAATTGAAGAAAATAGTTTTGGAGGACAATGTAGCAAATATCACTAGGAGTTGGAAGCACTACAAGCCATCTTTTTTAGGAAAGGATCATCCTGGTAGGGATCTAGGGGAAGGATCGAAGCCCATGAAACCTAGAGGAAAATAAGAAGAAGAAGAAGATAGGGCCTTGATACAATTGAAAAAGACCCAAGCTCATATGTCTGTATGGGGCTTGCTCATGGCCTCTCAAAAACACCGTAAGACTCTCTTGGATGCCGTGAATGGAAAAGAAGTACCTATAAAAACTACACCATATGAAGTTTTGACTCTTATGGGGGTTGAGGGCTCCTCACACCCCCTCCTTGCCTTTTCCAATGAAGATCTCCCTCCCGAAGGAGCACCTCACACTAGACCCTCACAAATCACCATTGAATGCATAGGTGCCAAGGTTCCAATGGTTCATATTGACAATGGATCCACCTTGAATGTTTGTCCTTTTAACTGTAGGCCTAGACATGGAGACTATCATCCATTCTCCTTTGACTGTAAAGGCATATGACAACACTGTAAAGAAGGTCATGGGCACTTTCAAGGCTCCTTGTAAGATTGGGCCAATAGAAACCATTGTGGAATTTCATGTCATGGACATCACCCCAAATTACAACCTTCTTTTGGGAAAGGCTTGGCTTCATCCTAATGGGGCAATCTCTTCCTCACTACACCAAAAGATGAAGATCCTATGAAAATAAGGGATTCCCATAGTGCTGGGAGATGGTGAGATCTTAGCATCGGTTTATGGACTAGAGGAAGAAGGGAGTGATCTTCAAATGAGTGGCTTTGAGTTCATGAATATGGCTGACTATGGATTGAAGGATGAAAAGTATGCTATTGATTTGTTCCTATATTATAGGCATGATGTGATTGCAATGATGAAGAACATGGGATACATGCCTGGTATGGGGTATATCCAAGTTAGGAATGAAAAACTCACCTTTAAGGAGAAACCTATCGTGGTGATCAAAGAAATGCAAGAAGATGTTAATCGAGTGAACTACATGGATGCTGAAGCAATGAAGACCATGATGAAGATGAGTAGGGACATGTTCGTCATCACCAATGAAGAGCCAAGTGATCCTTCCAAATTCATCATGCCTACTACGGGGCTCATTAATAATTGGACTTGGGTTGGGTTTTCTGAGAATATGAGGAAAACGTTTTGTAATGCAAGTTCCAATGTACTTTTCAATATTTTCAATAAGATGAATTTTGATTTAGCTTACTTTGATGTGTCCCATAACATAGAAATTCTGCACTTAAGTGATTCAAATGAATTTGAAAATGAAATTAATAAACAATTGGAAAGGAAAATTGAACCTACGAAACCAACTCTTGAAACTATTAATTTGGGCAATGATGAGAATCCACACTTAATTAAAATTGGCTCAATTTTAACTGAAAAAGAAAAGAAAGATCTTCAGGAATTCCTCAGGGAATTTCAAGAGGTGTTTGCATGGTCCTATAAGGATATGCCTGGAATTGACCTCGAGATAGCTCAACATCACATTGATACTCATGTCCACATGGTGCCTGCTAAGTAAAAATTGAGAAGAATGAGGACTGAATGGATTTTAAAGATCAAAGAGGAAGTCACTAAGCAACTAAAGGTGGGGTTCATCAAACCTATAAACCAAGCCGAATGGATAGCCAATGTCATGCCCGAACCTAAGAAGGATGGAAAGGTAAGGATATGTATGGATTTTAGGGACTTGAACAAAGCATGCCCTAAGGATGACTCTCCTCTCCCTCACATTGATGTCTTAGTGGATAACACAGCAGGAAGTGTCTTAATGTCCTTCATGGATGGTTTTTCAGGATACAACCAAATCAAGATGTCTCCTAAAGATATGACCAAAACCACTTTCACTACTGAATGGGGAATCTATTGTTACACAGTAATGCCGTTTGGCCTCAAGAATGCGAGGACAACCTACCAAAGGATGGCTACATCCTTGCTACATGATATGATTCATAATGAGGTAGAGGTGTATGTTGATAATATGATAGTGAAATCCAAGGATAGAGAGAACCACACCACGAATTTGAGGAAGTTATTCGAGAGGATTAAAGAATATAGATTGAGACTGAACCCACAAAAATGCACCTTTGGAGTAACTGCTGGAAAGTTGTTAGGGTTCCTAGTGAGTGATAGAGGAATAGAAGTTGACCCATCCAAGATCAACGCCATATTAGAGATGCCTTCACCCAAAAGTGAGAAAGAGATAACGGGTTTCTTGGGTCGACTACAATAAATTAGTCGATTCATTGCCAAGCTCACCTTCATTTGTGAGCCTATCTTTAAACTCCTACAGAAGAATAAAACGCACACATAGAACGATGAGTGCCAAAAAGCCTTTGAACTTATCAAGGAATATCTCCTCCACCCACCTATCCTAGTGCCTCCACAACAGGGAAAACCCTTACTCCTATACCTTTCCATCATAGGGGATGCGGTTGGAAGTATTTTTGCACAAAAAGATAATGAGAAGAATAAGAGGGCAATATATTACTTAAGCAAGAGATTCCATGATTACGAGACTAGGTACACTTCCATAGAAAAGTCATGCTTCGCACTTGTTTGGGTTGTATAGAAATTGAGGCGTATTGTTTTACCCTTCCAAATATGGGTGGTGGTAAGAATGGACCCATTAAAGTACCTCTTTGAGAAACCTGCTTTGAATGGAAGATTGTCAAGATGGTTGATTTTGTTGGCAGAGTTGAAGTATGTGGCTAGGAAAGCTATCAAAGGAAGCGTTGTGTGAAGTTTTTGTGTCGAAAATCCTATAGAGGGGGAGGATGGTAAAGAAGATTTTTTGGATGAGGACATTTTGGATGTTGAATTAGGGACGTGGAACATGTACTTTGACGGAGCTACACACCAATATGGAAATGGGATAGGAATACTCTTGATCACTCCCCAGGGATCTCACATACCTTTGGCAATCAAATTGAACATTGAAGCGACTAACAACATGACTGAATATGAAGCTTGAATCGTCGGAATGGAAACTCTTCAAGAATTAGGGGTAAAAGAAGCCGAAGTCGGATTCAACTTTGGTTATAGCCCAAGTGTAAAGTTTATGGAAAGTGAAGGAGGAACGCTTGAAGCTCTATCAACAATAACTAAAGGACTTGACCAAGACCTTTGACAAGATTAAATACACAATCATCCCTAGAGCCTAGAATCAGTTTGCGGATGCCTTAGCTACTTTAGTCTCTATGGTTGAAATACCCAAGGGGGTATGGACAAGAACTTTAGAGATCAAACGAAGTTATGAGGAAGTGCACAAAAGGAAGACCGAAGCTTCAATAATGGCCGTAGTGGAAGAGGAAGAGGAAGTTCTGTGGTACTATGACATCATGAAGTTCTTGGAACTAGGGGCATATCTAGATGGTGCCAACAAGAGAAAATGTTGTTCCATTAGGATGATGGCAACCCAATACATCCTATGTGGAAGACAACTCTATAGAAGGTCCTATGATGGTATACACCTTCGTTGCTTGAAGAAAGAATAAGCCGAGAGGGTAATGGAAGAAGTTCATCAAGGAATCTATGGCCCTCATATGAATGGAAGAATGTTAGCCAAGAAAATCTTAAGGGTAAGGTACTACTGGAATATGATGGAGACTGATTATGTGGACTATGTGAAGAGCTGCTATGATTGTCAGACACATGCCAACTTGAATCATGTTCCGCCAAGTGAGTTGTATAGCATAACCTTTCCATGGCCATTCTCGGTTTGGGGCACAAATGTGATTTAAAGAATAGCCCCCTATGGCTTCAAACAGGCATGAGTACATTTTAGTAGCAATTGACTACTTCACTAAATGGGTGGAAGCTGCCTCCAACTCTGTGTTGAAGGCTAAGCATGTGGCTCGGTTTTTAGAAAACAACATCATATGTCGGTTTGGGGTGCCCCAAGAGATCATTTCTGATAATGGTTCCTATTTTGAAGGCGAAGTACGAAGGGTCACGGAAGAATATGGCATTGAGCATCACAAGTCTTCACCATATCGACCGCAAGCTAATGGGGCCGTAGAAGCAGCCAATAAGAATGTGAAGAATATCCTAGCCAAGATGGTAGTGACATACAAAGATTGGGCCGAGAAACTTCCGTTTGCCGTATAGGGTTATAGAACTTTTATCCAAGCATCAATTGGGGCAACACTTTACTCTTTGGTTTATGGTAGTGAGGCGGTGCTTCCTATTGAGGTGGAGATACAATCTTTGAGAGTATTGGTAAAGACTAAGGTCCTAGAAGAGGGTTGGGCTAAGGCAAGATATGAGCAATTGGCTTTGATAGATGAGAGGAGAGCTAGGGCACAATACCATGCACAAGGATACCAAAAAAGGATTGCTAGAGCATTCAACAAGAAAGTGAAACCAATAAACTTTAAGGAAGGAGACTTGGTCCAAAAGGTGCTTAGAGATAAGACTTTTGATCCAAGAGCAAAAATGAAGCCTAGGTGGTCTGGACCTTTTATCATTAAGAAGATCATGTCAGGAGCTGCTACAAGAATCACAGATTTGGATAGGGAAGAGATGCTTCGCCCCATTAACATGGATAGACTCCAGAAATACCACATTTAAAAGAAAAAAGCCTGCTAGGTTAAAAACCTGAAAGGGTGGCCTAGGCAAAAATTAAGGCAAAAGAACCCGCTAGATTGAAAACTTGAAAGGGCGGTCTAGGCGAAAATTCCTTAAAGGACTTAATGTGCAAAAATTACATGACAAAGGAAAAGGAAAAGAAAAGAAAAATGAATAAATAAGATGACAATAAGCAAAGATAATAAAAAGGGAAATTCTTTCATTTCTGAAATTAAAAGATAATAAGCTTGTTTTCATCGGGGGCTTGGAACCATTCCAATCCTTTATTAAATTCAAAAAAAAAACATTAGAATCATATTACTACAGGCACTCAATCCTTCTTAATCTTCTTGTCCACGGACCACAATATAGTGTGTGGAATATAGTGTTGTGATGCATGAATGGAGATAAAAAGGATGATACAGTGATATTCAAATGCAAAAATGACCAGAAGGTGTGTATGGACCACAATCTTCCTTTTAAAGGGGTCCAAACATGTTAATGCCATTGGATGGATATGCGCTATTTACAACCTAGCAGTATTTGCTGCTTCATTAAGCATCATGGTATGTTCTAGCTAATGTATTGTATATATATCATGCATGATGGGTACTATTACCTATATATATACTTCATCAACTTTCAAATCACGGCGCTATAATATTTTAAATTGCAGATGCGAGTTAAGGAGGGTAAAAATCTAGGTTGACGGATCTCCATGAAATGGGACTGATGGTTTAACATCCGTGGGCTGATAGAGGACGGGCCCAACGC
Organism: Quercus glauca; assembly: GCA_023736055.1. NCBI lineage: Eukaryota > Viridiplantae > Streptophyta > Magnoliopsida > Fagales > Fagaceae > Quercus > Quercus glauca. The sequence goes on from CM043315.1 coordinate 4,415,400, forward strand.
GTATATGGTTTGTGATAGATGAATCCTGCATGAACAGGTGCAATAGGGACGGATCGAACACCCAATTGGCGTCGTCTGTGGGGACATTGTTTTTCGGTTTGTAAGCCATAACAAATGCTTCCCAGACAAAAGAGTTGCGTGGTGCTGACTCGCTTGATGGCAACCACGAACAATGTTCAGGGAGACGAAACTTGCACAGTGCCCTTGAGAGGCAGGGAGCGCCTCACTAAGCAGAACCACGATCTGGAGGAGCAGTTACGCCAGAAAAACGCAGGTCATAGCACTCAAGAGCAGAACCAAGAAGGCACCAGTGCCTATAGAAGAGAACGAGAGGGGCCAGAGGGCAGTAACGCTTAAAGTAGACTAGAGCGACAAAATTTGAGCATGCCATCCCTCACGGATGCAACTCCGCCACATATTGTCGAGGAGATGCAGGCGATGAATGCGCAGATGGAGGTTATGATGAACGCTTTCAAGGGGTGGGTGTCCAGCGACCTTGACGATCTGGTCAACCGCACCGACTCGCCGTTCATTACGGCTGTCAACTCTTTCCCTCTACCACATAAGTTTCACATGCCACAGATTGACAACTATGACGAAGCGAAGGACCCTCTAGACCACCTAGAAAGCTTTAAAACCTTGATGCACCTTCAAGGGGTAGTGGATGACATCATGTGTAGGGCCTTCCCTATGACGCTGAAGGGAGCCGCGAGGATTTGGTTCAGCCAACTAACGCTTAACTCCATTAGTACTTTCAAGGAGCTAAGCGCCCAGTTCACCTCGCATTTTATTGGAGGACACAGGTACAACGAGTCCATCGCGTGTTTGATGAACATCAGATAGCGAGAAGATGAGACATTAAGATCCTACACAACCCGTTTCAACAAGGAAGCACTCTTAATCGATAAGGCCGACGATATGTGGTGGCCTTCACAAACGGGTTGCGAGAGGGTAAGTTCCTTTTCCCTCTATACAAAAATGACCCAAAAACAATGTTGGAAGTCCTTTACAGGGCCACTAAGTACATGAACGCTGAGGACACACTATTGGCTTGAGACGGAAAGCCGAGAAAAAAGGAAAGGTAGGAAGATGCCCGACAGGACCGAGGTCGGAAGATGGCGAGGATGGAAGACCAAAAGGATGACAAATGCTCCAAGCCCCCGCAGGGAGATTCACGAATTTCACCCCATTGACTACCCCAATTGACCAGGTACTAATGCAGATCAAGGACGAAGGAATCCTAACCTTTCCCTGAAAGCTGAAGGGAGATCCCAATAAGCGATCTAAGGACAAGTATTGTCGCTTCCATTGTGATCATGGACATGATATAGCTAATTGCTATGACTTAAAATAGCAGATTGAAGCCCTTATTAGACAAGGGAAATTGTAAAAGTTCGTCAGCAAGGAAAGGACGGATCAGCAACATCAGGAGCAGCCCCCCCTCCCCCCCGACGGGATAGTGAGTGCCCCAGGCCACCTATAGGGGATATAAGAATGATCATAGGGGGCACGACGAATATGGAATCATCCAAAAAGGCCCGAAAGACATATCTCAGAATGGTTCACAACGTCTAGCTGACGGGCTCCATACTAAAGATAGCACAGATAGAGAGCCCAATCATAGGATTCTTAGAAGAGGATGCCCGACGTCTTCACCACTCGCATGATGATGCGCTTGTCGTCACTTTACAAGTGGGGGACTTCAACATGCATCGGGTGCTGGTTAACAATGGTAGCTTAGCAAACATCCTATATTACCCAATGTTCCAACAGATGTGGATTGATAGAGAACGGTTGATGCCAACAAATGCTCCGCTGGTTGTTTTTGGAGGTACAAAGGTATTCCCATTGGGCGTGGTCGTGCTTTTGGTAACAGTAGGTGATTATCCTCAACAGATCACTAAGGATGTGACATTCCTTGTGTCGACTGCTCGTCTGCTTATAATGCTATCCTCGGACAACCCACCCTTAACTTGTGGAAGTCGGTAACGTCAACATATGACCTAATGATCAAGTTCCCTACAGATTACGGGGTCGAAGAGCTATGAGGAAATCAAGTGGCTGCACGCAAATGCTACATTGCCATGCTGGAGATGGAAGATCACCAGCAGACCATGTGCATAAAAGAGCAACAGACCATAGTAGAGCCGGTTGAAGAACTAGAAGAGATAACTCTTGATGAATCAAAACCTGAACGGACGACTAGAATGGGGGCGTTGGCCAGCCATCCAATACGTCAAGCCCTCGCAGCATTCCTTAGGATGAATCAAGACGTGTTCGCGTACAGCCACAAGGACATGCCCAGGATTGATACCTCAGTCATGGTTCACAGGTTGAATGTGAATCCCGCATCCTCACCCGTCCGACAGAAAAAGCGAATGTTCGCTTAGGAGCAAGACAAAGCGATAGCAGAAGAGGTCAGGAAGCTACTGGAAGTAAATTTCATTCGAGAAGTATACTACCTTGACTGGTTAGCAAACGTAGTTATGGTCAAGAAGGCTAGTGGAAAGTGGCGAATGTGTGTCAATTTCACGAACCTCAATAGGGCATGCCCGAAGGACAGCTACCCACTCCCTCGGATAGATACCTTGGTAGACTCGACGGCAAGACACCAGCTCCTGAGCTTCATGGATGCCTTTTCGGGCTACAATTAAATCAAGATGGATGAGGCTGATAAGAGAAAACCTCATTTATCACAAGCCAAAGACTCTTTTGCTACAAGGTGATGCCATTTGGGCTCAAGAACTCAGGGGCGACATACCAGAGACTGATGAACAAAATGTTCGCGAACCAGATTGGGAGGAACGTACAAGTTTATGTTGATGACATGTTAGTGAAGATCCTGCGTGAAGATGATCACCTAGATAACCTCTGGAAGACCTTCAACACACTCCGGTCATGTAACATGAAGCTGAATCCAAACAAGTGCGCGTTCGGAGTGACGGCGGGGAAATTCTTAGGCTTTATGGTATCCCATAGAGGTATAGAGGTTAATCTGGAGAAGATACGAGCCATAATGGAGTTAGAACCACCAAGGACGGTTAAGGAGGTGCAAAGCTTGAATGGCAAAATTGTAACCCTGAACAGGTTCGCCTCAAAAGCAACAGACAAATGCCTACCTTTCTTTCCCACTCTGAGAAAATCATTCGAGTGGATGGACGAGTGCCAGAAGGCCTTTGAAGATTTGAAGAAATACCTTTCATTACTACCATTGCTTAGCCCATCCAGACCAAGGGAAGAACTTTACCTCTACTTAGCAATTTTGCAAGCAACGGTCAGCGCGGCCTTAGTAAGAGAGGAAGATGGATCTCAAAGACCCGTCTACTTTATAAGCTGGGCATTCCAAGGAGCAGAAGAAAGGTACCCCCAAATGGAGAAATTGGCCTTTGCACTAGTAACTGCGGCACAAAAGCTCAAGCCGTACTTCCAAGCGCATACCATCATAGTCTTGATAGATCAGCCCTTGAGAAGAGCCATGAGTAGCCCTGAGGCTGTTGGACAGATGGCTTTGTGGGCAGTGAACCTAAGTGAATTTTATATACAGTACCGCCCACGAATTGCGATAAAAGGGCAAGCTGTGGCTAACTTCATTGCCAAATTTGCTCAATTGGAAGGCAAGGGAGCAAAAATCACCGCACAGTGGAGCATCCACATGGATGGGTCTTCCAATAGACAAGCAGTAGGGGTCGGTGTGGTAATCCAAACCCAGAAGGGGATAAGATTGAGTGCACGATCTGACTAGACTTCCCCACGACCAACAACGAGGCCGAGTAAGAAGCATTGGTGGCGGGGCTAGACCTCGAAAAAGCAGCAGGTGCTGAAAACATGGTCGTACATTGCGATTCCTAGGTGGTAACAAGTTAGGTTGATGGCGACTACGAATGCAAGAATGAAAGGATGAAGAGGTATCTGCAGGAGGTTAAGAATCGAATCAGTAGCCTTGAATTCAGATTCGTTTAAATCCCAAGGAAGGAAAACGAATGTACCGACTGACTAGCAAAAGCTGCCTCAGTAGAATTTATGCATGTCCCTGAGCAGGTATTGTCATTTGTTCAAGTCTCCTCACTTATTGATGACGGAACAAATGTGCAGGAAGTAGGTTCTTAATGCAATTGGACTGCGCCATTGATATCCTACCTGAGAACTAGTATGTTACCAGACGAGAAAGACGCCGCTAGGAAGTTGAAGGTCCAAGCATCATGATTTGTGCTGATAAAAGATGTCTTATACAAAAGAGGATTCTTTCGACTGTACCTGAGGTGTTTAAGTCACGAAGAAGCAGATTACGTAATGAGAGAAGTCCACGAGGGTATTTGTGAAAACCACTCGGGGGCACGGTCATTAGTGCACAAGTTGATCCGAGCAAGATACTAGTAGCCTACAATGCTAAAGGACACACAGGCTTATGTCAAGGCCTGCGACAAGTATCAAAGGTTTAGTAATTTCATTAGGCAACGGTTCGAAGAGCTAACCCCCATGACGGCCCCTTGGCCATTCGCCTAATGGGGGCTAGATATCATGGGCCCCTTCCCGACAGCAGTTAGGCAGCTAAAGTTTCTGGTAGTTAGTATTGGCTACTTCATTAAGTGGGTGGAAGTAGAAGCCCTAGCCACTATCACGGAGAAGAACATTCGAAGTTTTGTTTGGAGAAATATCATCTACGGGTACAGGATACCCAGAGTGCTTGTCTTCAACAACGGAAAGCAATTCGACAACAGCGCATTTAAGGACTTCTGTTCGGATTTAGGTATCAAGAATCACTACTCGTCGCCCGCACACCCAAAGGCCAATGGGCAAGTTGAAGTCATGAATCGAACCATGCTTAAGATCATCAAGACCCGGCTCGAGTGGGCAAAGGGTATCTGCCCAGATGAGCTACCAAGTGTTTTGTGGGCATACCGAACTATAACAAGAACACCCACTGGAGAAACGCCGTTTCGACTAGCATACGAAAGTGACACTGTCATCCTAGCAAAAGTAGGGCTCACAAGCTATTGGGAGGAGAACTACAATGAGGATAAGAATGAGAAGGCCACGCGCCTTTAACTTGACCTGGTGGACGAAGTCTAGGCAATGGTAGTGCAAAGGTTGGCGCGGTACCAGAATCTCATGGCAAAACACTACAACTCCAATGTCAGGCATAGAGACTTTCAGGTTGGAGATCTTTTACTATGGAAGGTAATGGGTGCTATTAGAGATCCTTCGCAAGGAAAGTTTGGCCCCAACTGGGAAGGACCCTACAGGATCACATCATGGAAGAGGAAGGGCACCTACCACCTTGAGACGCTGGACGGACGAAAGTTGCAGCACCCATGGAACATGAAGCACCTAAGAAAATACTACCAGTAGAAAAGCAACATCATCCGACAGAGTCTCAGTTTATTTAAATTTTTTTCTAGTATTTTAAGTTAATTATTGAAACATTCTCCAGTTCTCTAGTTTAGACGGTTATTTTTGCTACAATACTCAAGTATTCTTTTTAAGCTTCTTTTCCTTTAAAAGCTACATTTTTGGTTTAATAATAAGAGGAATATTCAGACATGATTGTTGTGTTATTTTAGGATGGATATCTTATTGAGTCCATAATGTGGATGGGTCATCCCATCGGGATGTATATTTAAAGCCCATAAAGTGGACGGACCACCCAGAATGGTGGATATCTTATCAAGTCCATAATGTGGACGGGTCATCCCATGGGGATGTATATCTAAAGTCCATAAAGTGGACGAACCACCCAGGATGGTGGATATCTTATTAAGTCCATAATGTGGACGGGTCATCCTATGGGGATGTATATCTAAAGTCCATAAAGTTGATGGACCACCCAGGATGGTGAACATCTTATAAAGTCGATAAAGTGGACGGACCACCCAGGATGGTGGATATCTTATTAAGTCCATAATGTGGACGGGTCATCCCAAGAGGATGTATATCTTAAGTCCATAAAGTGGACGGACCACCCAAGATGGTGGATATCTTACAAAGTCCATAATGTGGACGGGTCATTTCAGGAGGATGTATATCTTAAACCCATAAAGTGGATGGAGCACCCAGAAGGATGAATGTTTCATAGTCCATAAAGTGGACTGGTCCTCCTAAGAGAGAGAATGTTCTACTAAGTCCATAAGTTGGACGAAACTATAAACAAATATAGTGCATGGAAGTGGACAGTGTCGACAAAAGATTAAGGATAAACTCCAAGATGGGGTAACTCCAACAATACGTGGACGAATTGAAGAGAATAAATCCAAACATGCATTAAGCAAGATTGTCTACAAGCACGTAAGTAAACGGATAGAAAGAGTAAACAACTTTAAAAATTACTCAAAAGTGTCTACAGATAACTTAAAATTTTTTTCCAAAGTGATTATAAAAAAAAAAAAAAAAAAAAAAAAAAAAAAAAAACAAACAAACAACAATAACAACTAAGGATTGGGGGTATGTTCAACATTGTCCGGAACTACGTTCTTAGGAGGACGGACATGATCATCAACAGTCTGAGCTTGGCCTTGAGGAGGAGCTGAGTTGCCGTCACCAGTTGCACCATCAGCAAAGAGGTCCTCCTTGCTGTCAGATTCGATGGGCTGTACAGAGGTTTGGGCTTGGTTATCAATATTTAACATTGAGAAGTCGAGGTCAAGATAGGCTCTCTTGGCTTGACGAACAGCATCATCAAATCCGTCTGCATAAGAAACCGTGAGCTCCTTAATGAAGGTGTCGGAGTCCCGATACTCACGGATCACTGCTTCTTTTGCCTGACAGAGTTGATCCTTAGACTCCTTGATCTTGCTCTCCTTCTCCACCAGGATCTTTTTTAGTTTCTCTGTATAATCTTCAAGCTCTTTCCTAGCTTGCTCCGACATGGTAAATTTCTTGTCTATGCCAACCTTCCAAGTCTTTAGACTAATTAACTCATTCTTCGTCTCATTGGCCTTCTTCCTAACGTGGTCTAGGGCTGTCTCATGGTTTAGACATCGTCCCATGAGCCCCTTCATCATAACCATGGCCTAAAAAATAAGAATGGATTAGTTTAAACTAACAAAAAGTAGACAGACGAATAAAGGACGGGCAAAATTACCTGAGCGATACTAAACAGCCCCGTCTTCCCCATCTCATCCGTCGAATGGTTGTTTAAGTCTTCATAATCTTCAGGGGTTATGATAGACGAAAGCCTCTTCAAGGCGTGTTTGGAGTCCTCTCGAAGGAGGACGGTTGGCTTCTTCTGTTGGGTGGACAGACCCTTCATCAAGTCCTTCCCTGCTCTATGCTTTGCAGGGGCGACCGTCTTTGCACCCTTAGCCATTAGCCCTATAACGAGCTGCAAAGGGACCTTAGGTTTCTTAGGAGGACAGTCCCCTTTGGGTGGCTGCTTCCTTTTTGTATACGAGTTACTTGAGCCCTTCCCCTTTGGATCCATATTGTTGGTCTCTTTTTTCTTGGTGGCCTGTGCCTTAATCATTGCCCTCCTCTTTGTATCGTCCATTTTTGTAAAGATGGACAAATGAAGCTAATTACTAAGATAAAAATCAATACCGTTCAAACAAAATGAGGACAACGGACTTACATTAGCAAATTCTGGCGTCATATTTGATGGCAGCTACTGTCGGTTCAGGTCCGTCACAATACCGATGGATGGTATCAAGTATGACTAGTTTGGCCTAAGTCCTTTCCTCCGGCTTGGTCTTGGCGAAAATTCTCTAAAGAAAGTTGAACTTCTCAAGTTCAACCTGTGGACGCTGTCGAACTGTAAAAAAGAAGACGGTTAAAAGTGTTGAAGAAATTAAAATAAACTGAACAGTCATGAAAAGGTTTCACACACTAAGACTGGTGCATACCAGATGGAGGCAATATGCCCCAAGTCGTGTCGATGGGCATATGTTCTGTGTCCCCTAGACGACACATCCACTTGTCACCCTTTAGGAAGAAGTAACGGCTCTTTCAGTTCCTATTAGAGTCTGGGGTTTCGAATATAACCTTTAACAATGGACTCCTAGGCATAAAACTATATATCCCCTTTGATTTGTCTATTTCATCTGGACAGTAGCAGTGAAGGAATTCCCGCACTGTCAGCCTCCTAGCACCTTTTGACATAGCACCATACAGGACCTCTATCGCTATGAAGACCCTCCAGGCGTTTAGGGATACTTGGTTGACAGACAGGCCCAGGTACTTGAGAAGCTCACGGTGAAGGGAGCTTAGTGGAAACCTAAGCCCTACCTTCAGCATCTGTTCATACACCTCGACACCTTCGACCCCTTCATAGTAGCATTTCTCTGACTTATAGGGTAAATGGATCGGGATGTTGTCAGGAATTTGGTAATTGGCCCTAAGAGTGTTGAAGTGTTTCTCCTTGATGGTGGACCTAAAATCATTCACCGTCCACTACGGTAGCATGATGAACTCCCTAAGTCCATCAACACCTATGATGGATTTTATCGGTTGTTCCTCACCGTCATCAAAACCCTCATTTGGGTCAGTAATCTCCATATCCTCATTCGTTGAGGACAGGGAAGAGGCAGACGGACTCCTCTCTTTGCTTGGACTTTGTTGGTCTTCATGACTTGATGGGTATACTTCCTTACAATCCGCCCCGTCACGGACAACTGACTGGTTACTTGGCGCACTAGACATTGCCTACACGTGACGACAAAACCTAAAACTCTGACGGGTTTAGAAAGGGTGATGGGCGCATAAAGTCTAGGAAAATAAAAGAGCATATCTGAAGGTAAAAGAAACTGGTGAAAATGAGAGTACTTACCAAGTTAGTGAGTGAACGGAAGAAGGGCGTTGATGACAGACACAGCAACTAGACGGAGTGGTCTCTAACAAAGATGACGGAGGCGCTCTGACTATGTTTTCAACGGAAAGTAGAGAAATGAGAAAAGAAGTATGATATTTATAGAGGAAGTGCATAGAAAACGAAGCGACGCTTCGATTCGAGACAGTATCCAATGGAAGAGTGACACGTGCCATGCGCCATAAATGGTTTCCAGACAACCTGTCTGGGGTGGGCACAATTCACAGAATATGTATTGAAACTGTCGACCCACAGGCCCTTGAGCCGTCATCCCTTGAACCTTGAATCGTCACCACACGGGTCCTTCTGCTCAAAGATGACAGACCCATAGGGTGAGGGGGTAACTGAGGAGGGTAAAAATCTATGTTGACGGATCTCCATGAAATGGGTCTGACGGTTCCACATCCATGGGCCGATAGAAGACGGGCCCAACGTGTACAAGGTCTGTTATGGATGGATCCTACATGAACGGGTGCAACAGGGACGGTTCGAACACCCACATGGCAGTCAGAAACCCTAGATGTGAAATACTTGCGACACATACTTAGCCACCGTAGAATTCCAAGGTAAATAGAATCCTAGCACAAAGAGGATTCCAGAAGATACTTGCATTAATGAAGATCTTCTTTGTAAGGAAATACCTTGTCTATCACGTTTGGGACTATTCAAGAGGATTCCTATAAGGAAAAGACTTCTACACCAAGGAAGAGATGTCAACCTTATACTATTATAAAAGCCCCAATACCCTCACAAATCAAGGTACGTATGATTTACCCCTTTTTAGCACTCTCGAGTTGTGAGAAGTTCTAACTTGACATTCGGAGGGTATTTGGCTGGCACCACATCGGTGCTCTCTGTTAGGTCTTCTCTTTTTGTTGTGCAGGTGTTATTTCAAGCGTGCAAGTATCGTGTGGCTCACTGGTGGATTTTTCAGCATCATCACGAGTTATAAGAACCAAAAGTGTAGAGTTCATGCCTTTTACTCTGTCCTTTTTTCTCACCCTTTGTGCCACCATGTGGTTCTTCTATGGATATTTCGTAAGGAATTTCTTCATTGCAGTGAGTTCCTATATCAATATTCTTTCATAGTTTATAGGCAAAATGCATGCATGACTCTCTTACTCTTTTTCTAATTAAGTTTTAAAAATTATCATTGGAATTTATAATCTTGTCTAACACAATGGATAATCTGTTGCCAAATATCATGTGATTCTTGATGATGCCGAAAAAATCACCAGTGAGCCACACGGTTCTCGTACGCTCGAAATAGCGCCTGCACAATACAAAAGCTGAAGACCTTAAGAGGAGTACCGGTGTGGTACCGGCCAAATACCCTTCGAAGGTCAAGTTAGAACTTCTCACAACTCTAAAGTGCTAGAGTGGGGTCAATTATGCGTACCTTGGTTTGTGAGGGTATTGGGGCTTTTATAGTAGTAGAGGGTTGACCTCTCTTCCTTGGGCTAGAAGTCTTTTCCTTATAGGAATCCTCATGAGCGTATATTGCTGAATCTTTTCCTTGTAGGAGATGAACACTAAGCATGGGATACAAGACATTTCCTTATATACACATGCGTGATGATTAAGACAAACCATGTTAGGGTCGTCAGCTTTGCCGACTCCCTTCAACTTTATTAGTGTCGGCTACCCATCTTCGTTGCCTAAGGTCAACTCGTCGGCTATGCGGTGAGCTTCGTGGACTCCCAAACATTGTCACTTACTAATGGATCCAGACGGATTCAGCTTGTTCTCATCAGCTTCCTCTTATGCTTACTGTCTTCAGCTTACTATCTTCAGCTTACTCTTTAGCTTACTATCTTCAGCTTTTTATTCTGTTCGGGTGTAGATGCCATCAGGTCGTAAGATGAAGTTGTCAGCTTAACGGCTTCATCTTTTGTGAAGTCGTCAGCTTAGAGACTGACAGCTTCATCTTGTGTGAAGTCTTCAACTTAGAGACTGACAGCTTCATCTTGCTTGATGTCTTCAGTATGCATAATAGAGCTGACGGGTCTTTGGAGATCAACAACTTCTTTTATTTTTCCAATTAAAAATTCTCCTTATCAATTCCTATTTGGAATTTCTGAAATAATCCTATACATCATTTACAAGGATGCTGCAAATAAAGACGTTGAAGCAAATATGAGGCAACAACAAAGCAACGCGGAAATAAAGTTGAGCTCATTTGATACTTCAAAATTCTATCCTCAAGCTGATCAACCAGAAACTATGAGACACAATTGTTTGTTTACGGCCAAAAGCTGCAATGTGTAGAGAAATTAGTATCTGCTTAAGATCCAACACGGATCACAAGATTGAGAATAATAACTCTTAATTTCCATTTCAATTGAAAATTGGATGTTGACGGTGACACACAAAAGCTTAAATAAACTTAAGAGATTTTTCCTACTCTGAAATTAAATATATATATATATATATATATTATTTTTGTAAACTTTTTTTATTTTCTTTCATTTTTGTAGTTTCTTCTTTTCTCCTATGTTGTAGGATTAATGATGAGAAATTTCATGTGACTACAACAAAAAATAGTCCCTTATGATTTTCTTCTTTATTAATTGATGGTTTAGTATTATTAATAAAATACCAAGACGCAACTTGAAGCAAGCAATCATAATTTCATAGGCTCAATGATGAATACTAATACTATTAGCAATACTAAATTTTGGTCTCACCCATGGATGGGCAAGACATCTCGCATGTGTTGGTGTGTACATAAAAATTGAAGTTGCTAACGTTGATTAAAATTCTAAGGTGTGATTACCCACCTATATTTAATAGGTTTTACGCTAAAATACAAATTGCACTATCAAACTTTACCTAAAATTTAATTTAGTTCAATTCAATCATCTATCTTTTAACTTTATTCAATTTGGGTCCTATCATTAGTGTCTGTTAAGGGATTGCTGTTAAGTGTCCAAAAAATATGTTTTTTTTTTTTTTTTTTTTTTTAAAATTCAAAAATTAAAATAAAAATATGGAAAAAAATTTTAAAATTAAAATCGATTTTTTCCCTTTTCAATATGGAAAAAGAAAAACCAAAAAACGAATTTTTTTTGTTCAAATTTTTTTAATCAATCTCCTCTTGTAACATTCATTCATTGTCCAAAATTTCTCACTTTTTTTCCTATGGATTCTCAGTAACCAAATAGTTTAAACTAAACAAGAAAACATAAGGGGGGAAAATGCTATCACCGACCAATTACAGCCATCCATTCCTCTCTCATCATTGTTTCTACATCGGATAGGCATTCTTAACAATCATAGACATTTTCAGTTTCCAATTTATGCTCCATTGAAGACAATTCAATGAAACCAATCTTCCAATAATGAAAGGAACAACCCAACCAATCCGAACAACGGTAGAAATCCATTCAACCCAATCAATCTCCACCTCATCTACACACATGAAACGATCCATGGATTCATACACAAAAAAAAAAAAAAAAAAAAAAAAAAAAGGAAACGAAATAGGTGAAAACATTTGTGGCTTCCTGTTTTGGACAGTACCTAGGCGCAAAAGGTGATAAGGATCCTGGACCTCCAAAGAGATAATGTTAATTGGTTGGTGGACTGGGCTTAGTTTACTGTAGCTGGTGTTGGGCTGATTACAAACCAATTTGTGCACAAACATGGGTCCTACAACACATACACATTCATACATGCACACATATATATTGTAAAATAAGTGGCTGAGGAATAGTAAAGGGATTATCAAGAAAAATGCAAGCAATAACGTCAGGGATCGTCAAAAAATAGAGCGATAGTTCATTATATTAAGTTTTTAAGTACATTGGACCCTATTTCTCACTGGGATATGCCACAAGGTTCAAATAAGTTCAAAAGTCATAGACTTGGATAGCTCTTTCTAGGCTTCCAAGACTTGTGAGGTTTGAAACCCTTTTAATCCAAGTGTATCCTCAAGCACTTGCTACAGGATCCTTCACAATGCCTTTCTCTTCTCTCTATTTTTTCTGAAGCTTAGTGAATCTCTCTGATGCTCTTTTTATGCTCTGATTAATAGTTGCTCAATGCCTTTGCCTTCATCTTCCTTTTATAGTACCATTCAAGGGTTTTTGGCATGCCATTAATTCCCTCCTTTCGCTGCCCTGAGTACTAAAACCAATGTTGTGTCAGCAACATTGGTGGCTGGTCCTTTCCTTATTGCTTCGTTGTATCCTTCTTTTGAGGTTTATCTCCAAAAAGTTCCCAGCTAAACTTCCTCTTTTAGGAGGTCCTGATGGGACAAGTTCAAATGTCATTCCTAGGTCAAGGCTTCCAATCCTTCTCCTAAAACTTCTAAAAAGACATTTCAGAGCCTTTTTGGCTGCCCCACCCTTTGTGCCTTTCCTTTAAATAGGTGGACTCCTTCTTGACATGCTGAAAGGCTTTCAGCCACCTCCTTGTGCCATCCATATCCTAGTTGGTCTCCTTCAGCTTTTCTTGAGGACCCCCCTGGCTCTGGTAGTTCCAAGGTATCTTGTTCTAGTCCCTTTCTTCTCCCTAGGCTTCCTTAGGGATACCTTTTTAAATTGGGTTAGGTCAAACTTTTGTTACTTTCTTCTATCCTCTCTAAGGTCTAAGGCTTACCCTATCATGGTCTTGGGCTCCTTCTTGCCTATTCTTAATGGGCCAAACCTTGGCTCACGAATTGGGCCTTCCTTGGTGTTGAGGTCCCATTTACTTTGGATCTTAATACTTGTAACATTTTGTACCTCAACATTTAGCCCTTTGAGCTCGTGGGTTGCCTGCAGCCTATATGTGAGTAAATAGAATTATTACTTCTTTAGGATCCTTCTTTTGTTTCTCCTTGCGTGAGTGAATAGACCTCTTGTTTCCTCAGGATCATTTCTCCTCTTTTATTGAGGATCTTCATCCCCTGCGTTTTCCTCTGGGATCCTTACCTTCTGTATCTCACTCTTCTAGTAATTCCTCCCTATTTTCAAGGGACGTTGCAATTTTTTTGAAAAAGGTTGGGTGAATGGATAAGTTTCCTCCTCTTTTTACGTTAACTCTTTCTATTTTTCACAACTCCCATCAATAACTGACAGCCAAGTCCTCCAAAAATTTAATTCTAGCGACTGGCATGTCTTTCAACACTTCATCCTTTCTACATTTTCCCTCCATGCCATTATTGCTATCACTTCAATCTCTTCTCTAAATTTTTCTATCTTTTTCCTAAACTTGAACCTCTTCTCAAATCCCTCATTCTCCCCTTTTACTCCCTTTAACCATTCTTTTCTCTCCCCCCCTTTATCTCTCCCTTTTCTTTCCTCTTTTGTTTTCATTGTGCTTCATAGAAGTACTCCCATGACTTCTTCTTCTTCTTCACGTAAGAGAAAGGAATGCTCACCCACCCTATCCGAGGGTGAGGGTTTCTCAGTGGGGTTAGAGTAAGATAAGGCATAAGAAGTCTCAGATCGGCCAACCTTTCCCCTTCAAGATCCCTGGTACACTTCTAGCCTATTATTTCCTTAGGTTGCTCATGGTTGGACCAATTGGGTGGATGAGGAACTGGCTGATGGAAAATTTGCTAGATGTTTGGAATGGGCTAGTATCCTGAAGTTAATGGCATTGACTAGGAATTTAGAAGGTTTTAGGGATGCCAAAGGTCTTAGGCACTTGGTTCGTCGTTAGTTTCCCTCTCTCCATACATTCTTCTTTTTTGTGGGTGAACTCACCATCACTTTGGAGGATGTGGTCAACAACTTCCTGCGCCTTATGTTTGGCAATGAAAGCTCCTTTGACATCCAACTTTCTACTGAGGATCTTGCAGTTAGGGAGCATCTTTTCAAGTATTTTGTTGGACGTACTACTTCCTCTGAGGTAAACCAGCCAGGATGGGGAAGTGGGTAGCAACATTTTCCAAGGAAAAGAAGAAGCCTGTCAGGCAGGCTGGGAACCTGGTGCTATGGTTAAGTAAGTTTCTCTTCAGTGAGTTCCTCAGCTACAGGGTCATGTCTATGTTCTTCCTTTTGGCCATCCAAATGTACCGGGGTACCAGCTACCCACTAGCCCCTATGTTCTTGGGTCACATCTACTCTCAACTAGATCTACTTCATAGTGATGAGATTAAACATAATTCCTGTTATGTTGCAAATATTCATGTGGGACCGTTCCCAGGTTGCTTTGGCAAAGTGCAGGAATTTGAAGTACGTAAAAGAGAAGTTCCAAGGATCACTGGATGTTATCAAAGGATTGTGTGGCAGTTCCATAGACGAGCATCCTATAATCTTTCGTTGGTCCAATCTAAAGGGTGGGGCTATCAACCTTATGAAATTGTTTATTCAATGGGTCCACTTAAGTTGGTGTTCACCTCGAGAGTTTGGCCCTGGGTTTTCTTTTGATTCCGTCCTGTGATCTCTTTTGAATCCCTCAGGGTACACTTTTGACTTACGCTGAGGAAATGAGAGCAGCTTGGCATACCTTGCTTGTACAAGTCCCTCATGGCTCCCAGTTCCTTCATCAGGTGGTCCCAAGTACACCCATTATCCTGCACACTGGGTACTTAGGTAGTTTGGCTTCAATCAGGATATCCCATTATTGTTCAAGGAGGTTGTCCCTTCACTTCCTTCTTTGGATGCATTCTTGGGGCTTTAAGCCTTTTCTTATTGGTCGCAGAGGAGCCCCTAGTTTGTTTTGCCAAGCTCTTAGTGGGCAGCTTTTGGTTCTAGTGGCTTCTATAGTTACTATAGGAGAATTCATAAATCGTTATTGGATTATGTTGGCTTGGGCACAATAAGAAGGACTCCTGACCCTGATCTCTCTTCTACTCCTACTTCTAACAAACATTTGGCTCTCCCTACAGCTGGCATTGTGTCTGCTAATATAAGCAGCAAGACTAGTTTTGTAGAGTGACATCTTGTTAGGGGTGGCTGGGTATCCTATGTCAATGATTTCCCTACTTTTTGGCCTAGCAGTGATCTAATTGTTGGCTCTTCCATCGGTGTACTAATCAAGAAAGAGGTAGTTAAAGAGATTGGTGATGCAACTCCCATTAGCAAAGGGAAGGAAAAGAAGATTAAGAAGGATGCTGGCAAGAAAATTGAGGCCGAAAAGGGTGTTGAGGGTACTGAAGCTGGCCAAGGTACCAAGAAAAGAAAAACTACCACGGCTCACAAATAGCTTGTTGCTCTTAAGGAGCTCGGAGAGGTGGACTTTGCTACTGCTAGGGCAGATCCTTGGACAAGGAGGTCAGCCATTCTACCATCCCAAAAATTAGAGTCAAGACTAAGGTAGAGACTTCTAATCTTCAGACTCTTGTGGGTTCCTTTAAAAGGGTTTCTTCTGTAGCTATCACTTCTCTAGCGCAGGGTTCTTCGAGGTCCTCTGTTGTTATTCCTTGATCTCCTAAAGGACCTTCTTGGCGTAGCCATAGTAAGTAGAAGGCCGTTGTAGACCCTGTAGAGAGAGAGAGAAAAGGGCAAGACCTCATTCCTTCTTCTCTCGTCTTTTCTCATTAGCTGCTCTTTTGCTTCTTTTCTTCTTCCTTTTGTAGTTTATTTCCTTCTTTCTCTTATTCACTAGTAGGCTTCCTTTTGCAGTCTAAACGCAAGGCCGGTTCTAAGAGAGTAAAGAACCCTTCTTCTGGTGATGATATGGTATAACCCTTTCTTATCCTTTTTTTTTTTTTTTGAAATCCTTCTTTTCCTTTTGCTAGATTGTCTTACTTCTTCTTTCCTTCTTTTCTTTCTTTCTTTTACAAGTGGAAGTGCCTCCCTCTGTGGCTAGTGATGTTTTGTCAAAGAAGGTAGTAGCATCTCAAGCCCCAACTGCTTCTGGTGTTGAAGAGGAGATTCTGAGTAGGGAGGTTGCAGAGAAAACCAAGCGGGCTCCTAATGTGGCTAAGGATACCAAGCCTATGCAAACTCCTACGTCTGGACAGAATCCCAGTCTAGCAAGAATTGTGGTTAGTGAGCAAATCCCTAGACCTATAGTGGCCAAGGAGTCTGTTGGGGCTACAACTTCATTTGCAAGACTTGGTTGGCCTTATCTTATATCTTGTCTTTCCTTTAATTTGTACCAATTTGTGTTTCTTCTAAGTCCCTTCCTTCTTCATTGGCTGACTTAGTCCCCAAACTATCCCTAAGAGCGAAATCACTGATTTGACCTTGGAAACAAAAATTCTTGAAGGTGTGCTTCCCCTTTTATGACCCTATTTTTCTTTCTTCCTTTGGTTTCAATATAGGATTTCCTCCCCTTTTCTTCAACGTGTTGTGTGTTCTTCTGTAGAGCCCACTGAGGAACCAAAAGGGCAAGCAAGCGGATCCCTAATAGTGGCTAAAACAATTTTTGATGTTCAAGAGGAAGCTCCTGTGCAGGAAACTGGTACTTAGTCTTTATTCCACATTTCCCTTTCTTCTTCTTTTTTATTTTTATTTTTTATTTTTTTATTTATCATTTATTTATGTACTTCTCTCTATTGATGACTTTATCAACCCTGTAGATGTTAAGATGGGGACTAAGGAGCCTAAGCCTGTAATTGCTGAAGGAGCCAGGGGATCCCTTTCACCCATTCAAGCTATTGAGGTTGAAACTGGGATCCCCTAAACCATCCTAAGACCTGGTGGTTGTTCTGTTCGTGAGGAGAAGGACACAACAATGGAGGAAACCACAGAGATGGTTGTCATGGATCTTAATGTAGGGCTCCCCACCTTCTTGGCCCGTTTTGATTCTCTGGAGTTCAATAGCCTCCCTGCATGCCACTTCCACCATTTTGGACCACCTTACACCAACTTCCTCTGATTCTGCATGCCCGTTGAAGGTTTGCCACTTTTGGATGGACTATTTAGAGTCTATGGGGACTTTACCAGTGGGTTTAGAGGAGGTGCATTCTTGGGGAACGCCCTGCTAAAGTGTCATGGTGCTGTGTTGGTTTCTTTGAAGAGCACCCCACTTGATTCTCTGTCTGAGGAGAGGCTCCTAGAGTGGAGGGGGGTAGTGCAGGATCTCAAGGAGGCAAAATTCAACCTGCCCTTCTTGTTGGAGTACCTCTGGTCAATAGGTCACACTCTTTTTTAAAGGAGGGTAACCATGGATCTTGACGCTGAGATTGCTATTGCCAAGGAGGCTTTGACTCGTGCTCAAAAGGTGTTGCAGGACTTGGAAGCCAAAAAGCAGCAATCCCTTTCATCTATGGCCAGTTCCTCATCTCTTACGGTTCCTTGAGAAAACTCTTTGTTTGCTGGCCTTATACCTTATATTTTTTCTTCTTGCTTGTAATTCAGACTATGTATTTCTCTTTCTTCCTTCTCTTTTTTTAGGTTATGTATGAACACTTAACTTTATTTTTCCTTTGGTTCATGTGTGAACTCTTAATTTTGACTTCATCATACTTTAATGGCCTTTGCTTTCTGTACTTAGAACCTTTTATATGCTGCTTCTTTCTCTTTTTTCTTTTTGGGGACTAAGTCCTGGACCATGATTACTGAGAATTCATTCTGAAGTATGTCTTTGGCTAGGTACTTAGTGAATTTGCTCCTGCACAAGTCCTGAGCTAGGTACTTTGGAAATATACTCTTATCCAAGTCCTGGGCCATAGACTTGGTGGGCTTATTTTGTGACAAGTCCTAGGCTAGGTACTTAGTGAATTTGCTCCTACACAAGTCCTAAGCTAGGTACTTTGGAAATTTACTCTTACCCAAGTCCTGGGCCATGGACTTGGTGGGCTTATTCTGTGATAAGTCTTAGGCCATACACTTGGAATGAATTATCTTAGGAAAGTCCCAGATCATGTACTAGAAAATTTTGCTTTGGATCAAGTACTAGTCTAGGTACTTAAACAGGACCTTGGCCAGACTTAGGCCGTGCTAAATGGCATATGCATGTGCATTAACTTCAAGAATAGTCATAGCTATATAATACATATATATGTGATGTGTGTGTTTAAGTGATTACTTCAAGCATAATCGTAGTTTACTCAATCTTTTTTTTTTTCCTTAAAGAAAACTTCATTGCAACTTATCATAATGATTTGAAGATTCATTTGCAAAAGGGGTAGGCTAACTATAGAAAGGATCTTTCACATGGATCATAAAAAAGGGCACTGGATAAAGTACTTGGCAAAACAACATATGACAAAAGATACTGAGTAACAGTGCTTAAAAAAAAAAAGGATGATAGAAATACTTAACAAAATGAAGGATGGCAAAAGGTCCCTGGGGTACCTAGAACTTCACACGTAGTACTGCTTCAACCATTTTCCATTTATTGGATTTGCTAGGGAGGTCCCATCCATCCATGCTAGATAATAATACTTGCTGTCATGGGCTTCCTTAACAACATAGGGGCCTTCCCATTTCGAAGTGAACTTTGAGGGCCTCGGGATATTCTTCCATACATGTTTTGCTGCCCTCAATACTAGTTGCCCTTCTGCAAGGATCCTCGGGTGGATTGCTTGCTTATATGCCTTGGCCATTTTCTGCTGGTACTTTGGCTTTGCCTCCTTACGATATCTACATTCTCTTTTAGTCCTTCCAAGTCCATAACCCTTTCCTTGGCATATGTGTTGTTTATGTCTCCTAGGATCTCCTCCAGCACCACCCTTGGTGTAGGGATGGTTAACTCTACTGGGTTGAGGACCTCTGTCTCATAAACAAGTGAAAATGGTGAAAATCCTATGGCTGTCTTTATGGAGATCTTGCATGCCCATAGTACATTTATCAGATGGGAGCTCCACTTTCCCCCATACTCATGTTTCATCTTCTTCAAGATCTTCAATATCACTCTATTGGTTGCCTTAGCTTGGCCATTTCCTTGGGGGTAGTATGATATGGATCTCCAATATGCTCCTCACATCCTTGATGTGGTACCTCTCCAATAAGCTCATCACATCCTTGTTTACAAATGGGGTCCCATTGTCACTGGTCAGCCTCTTGGGGATCCCAAGAGGCTACCCCAATGGCCTTCTTCAAAGGTGATGAATACATTGTAAGCCCATGTTTGAGACAAAGGGTTGAAAAATTCTAAGTGCATTCTAATGAAAGCCCATGAGAGGCTTTATTATAAATGGACCAAAGCTCAATGAAACAAGGGGCAAAAATCCATGAGAGGGAAGGTAGTGACATTGTAATTATGCCTTCATTAAAATAAACTTAAGAATTTTCTAAGAACATTTAAAGTTTAAAAAGAATCTTTAATTGGGACATGAGCTTAATGAAAAATAGGGCTTCTTTTCAGGCATTATTGCACCATCAAAGTCAAGAAAGCACGTCCCCACTCCCATTTGGGTTCGAGAGAAAGGAAAGCACTTGATCAAGATTGAAGATACACACCAAGAAGAAACAATGACTTCCACCGCGGAAGACTCAAGTGGCTAAAGAAGGTTTAGGATTCTTTGAAGGTTGTGACGGAATCAAGAAAAACTTTGGCACTCTCAATGGGAACTTCGTGAAGGAAGGGGTAAACTTCCTTACTATGGCTAACCCGAACCTTGGGTAGGCAAGGATGAAAAGGTGTATTCAGTTTGGGAAATGTTTTTTAATGAAAAGCTCACCTTTAAGGAGAAGCCTACCGTGGCGATCAAAGAGGTACAAGAAGAGGTCAATTAGGTGAACTACATGGATGCCGAAGCAATAAAGACCATGATGAAGACAAGTGGGGATGTGTTCGCCATCACTAATGAAGAGCCAAGTGATACTTCCAAATTCATCATGCCTATTGTGGGGCCCATTAATAATTGGACGTGGGTTGGGTTTTCTAAAAACATGGGGAAAGAGTTTTGTAATTCAAGTTCCAATGTACTTTTCAATAAGATGAATTTTGATTTGGCTTACATTGGTGTGTCCCATAACATTGAAATTCTGCACTTAAGTGGTTCAAATAAATTTGAAAATGAAATTAATAAACAATTGGAAAAGAAAATTGAACCTATGGAACCAAATCTTGAAACTATTAATTTGAGAAATGATGAGAATCCACGCTTAATTAAAATTGACTCAAATTTAAATGAAAAAGAAAGAAAAGATCTTCAAGAACTCTTTATGGAATTTCAAGAGGTGTTTGGATGGTCTTATGAAGATATACCTGGAATTGACCCTAAGATAGCTTAACATTATATTGATACTCATGATCACATGGTACTTGTCAAACAAAAGTTGAGAAGAATGAGGACTGAATGGCTCTTAAAAATCAAAGAGGAAGTTACTAAGAAATTAAAGGTAGGGTTCATTAAACCTGTACACCAAGCCGAATGGATAGCCAATTTCATGCCCGTACATAAGAAGGATGGGAAGGTGAGGATGTGTCTGGATTTTAGGGACTTGAATAAGGTATGCCTTAAGAATGACTTTCCCCTTCCTCACATTGACGTCTTAGTGGATAACACAGCAGGAAGTGCCTTGATGTCTTTCATGAATGGTTTCTCGGGATACAACCAAATCAAGATGGCTTCCAAAGATATGACCAAAACCACTTTCACTACCAAATGAGGGATCTATTGTTACATGGTGATGCCTTTTGGCCTCAAGAATGCTTGGGCAACATATCAAAGGATGGCTACGACCTTGCTACATGATATGTTGCATAATGAGGTAAAGGTGTATATTGATGATATGAAAGTGAAATCCAAGGATAGAGGTAGCTACACCGTAAACTTGAGAAAGGATTAAAAGTACAGGTTCAGATTGAACCCATAAAGGTATACCTTTAGTGTAACCGCCGAAAAATTGCTAGGCTTTCTAGTGAGTGATAGAGGGATAGAAGTTGACCCATCCAAGACTAAACCCATATTAGAGATGCCTCCACCCAAAAGTGAAAGAAATAAGGGATTTCTTGGGTCAATTACAATACATTAGTTGATTCATTGCCAAGCTCACCTCTACTTGTGAGCCCATCTCCAAACTCCTACGAAAGAATGAACCGCATACATAGAATGATGAGTGCCAAAAAGCCTTTGAACTTATCAGGGAATACCTCCACCACCCACCTATCTTAGTGCCTCCACAACATGGAAAACCCTTACTCCTATACCTTTCCATCATAGGGATGCGGTTGAAAGTATGCTTGCACAAGAATCCTATAGTGGGGGAAGATGGTAAAGAAGATTTTCCCGATGAGGACATTTTTGATGTTGAGTTAGGGACATGGAAGATGTACTTTGATGGAGTTGTAAAGCAATATGGGAATGGGATATGAATACTCTTGATCACTCCCGAGGGATCTCACATACCTTTGGCAATCAAGTTGAACTTTGAAACAACTAATAACATGGCTGAATATGAGGCTTGTATTGCTGGAATGGAAGCTCTTCGAGAATTGGGGGTAAAGGAGGCCAAAGTCTTTGGAGATTCAACTTTAGTTAGCTTAAGCACAAAAGTTATGGAAGGTGAAGGAGGAACACTTGAAACCTTATCAAAAATACTTGGAGGATTTAACCAAGACCTTTGATAGAACTAAATACACAATTATTCCTAGAGCTCAAAATCAATTTGCAAATGCCTTAGCTACCTTATCCTTCATGATTGAAACACCCAAGGGAGTATGGACATGACCCTTGGAGATTGAGCATAGTTATGAGGAAATGCACAATGGGAAGACCGAAGCTTCAGTAATGGCTATAGAGGAAGAAGAAGTTTCGTGGTACTATGACAACATGAAGTTCTTGGAACTAGGGGCATATCTGGATAGTCTTGACAAGAGAGAACGTCGTTCCATTAGGATGATGGCAACACAATATATCCTATGTGGTGGACAACTCTATAGAAGATCCTATGATGGTATACACCTTCATTACTTAAAGATGGAAGAAGCCAAGAAAGTAATGGAAGAAGTTCATCAAGGGATTTGTGGCCCTCATATGAATGGAAGAATGTTAGCTAAGAAGATCCTAAGGATAGACTACTTCTGGAATATAATGGAGACCGAATTTGTGGACTACATGAAGAGTTACCATGATTGTCAAATGCACGCCAACTTGAACCATGTACCACCTAGTGAGTTGTATAGCATGACTTCTCCAAGGCTATTCTCGGTTTGGGGCATAGATGTGATTGGAAGAATAGGTCCTAAGGTTTCAAATGGGCATGAATACATTTTGGTAGAAATTGACTATTTCACCAAGTGGGTGGAGGCAGCCTCTTACTCCATATTGAAGGCTAAGCATGTGGTTCGGTTCTTAAAAAATAACATCATATGCTGGTTTGGGGTGTCCTAAGAGATCATTTGAGGGGAAGGTGTGAAGGATCATGGAGTTGTACAGCATTGAGCATCACAAGTCCTCATTGTATTGACCACAAGCTAATGGGATTGTAGAAGCAACTAATAAGAATGTGAAGAACAGCCTAGCCAAGACGGTAGTGACATACAAAGGTCGGGCCGAGAATCTTCCATTTGCCTTATGGAGTTATAGAACTTCGATCCATGCGTTGACTGGGGCAACATCTTACTCTTTGGTTTATGGTAGTGAGGCGGTGCTTCCTATTTAGAGATATAAGCTTTGAGGGTATTGGTGGAAACCAAGGTCCTAGAAGAGGATTGGACTAAGGCGAGATATGAACAATTGGATTTGATAGATGAGAAGAGGGCTAGAGCATAATATCATGCACAAGGATACCAAAAAAGGATTGCTAGTGCATTCAACAAGAAAATGAAATTGAGAGACCTTAAAGAAGGAGAATTTGTCCTGAAGGTGCTTAAAGATGAGACTTATGATCCAAGAGGAAGATGAAGCCAAGGTTGTCTAGGCCTTTTATCATTAAGATGATCATGTCTGGAGGTGCTACAAGGATCACAAAGTTGGATGGGGAAGAGATGCTTCACCTAATCAACATGGATAGACTCTGGAAATACAACATATAGAGAAAATTAAAAAAAAAAAAAAAAAAAAAAAAAAGCCTGTTAGGTTGAAAACAAGAAAGAGCAGCCTAGGTAAAAATTAAGGTAAAAGAACCCTGCTAGATTGAAAACTTGAAAGAGCGTTATAGGCAAAAATTAGGGAAAAAGACCATGGGCATGGCGAAAATTCTCAAAAGTACGTCATGGGCAAAAGTTACATGGCAAAGGAAAAAGAAAAAGGAATAAATGACAATAAGCAATGATAATAAAAATGTGATTTTCTTATTGCTCAAATTAAAAGATGATAAAATTGTTTTCATAGGGGATTTGGAACATTCCAATACTTTATTAAATTCAAAAAACTAAAACATGAGAATCATTAAAGTTCAGAAAAGTAAAACATAGGACCTATCAACGTTGTCACTCAGTCCTCCTTGCTTTCTTGCTAGTCTTTATGTAAACTTTTGCATCCCTAAGAATCCACTTAATGTCATCCTCCAACCATTGCTTGTACCCCGCAGTGGGATAGATGTATCGAGGAGGAACAATGTCACAACTCAAATCCGTGGAATACGAATTTAGATGCATGACTAACTTGTTGATCTTACAAAACTCAATAAAAATAATTCAAAACTCCAAATAAACAATGCTCTTGATAAATCTCTTACAAGAACTAAAACCCAAAATTTAGAAATAATCTCCAAATACTATAAAATCTAAAGTGGAATAAAAATAACTAATAATCCCTTAAGGCTTCAAGTATTATTAATGTCGCCTAAAAACTCCCACGCTTTACCTTGCACCATACAAAGTAATCCAAAGGTTCTATTTCCCAACTAAACTTTAATCTGACAATTGTAATTGATGGGGTGAGTCACACATCCAGTAAGAAATTATACACAATATACAACAGTATAGAATTAAGCAAAGCAAGATTATTTTGATTTTTCACAAACTCATTCAATGATATCATATATAATTATTCTAGAACATATAATGAAACACTTAATACATATGTAATCAAATCTTAAAATCATTCGAAGACACATATAGATAATTGATTAGGGCACAGTGTCACATATGCACATATAACATATTCTCACATACAATCCTGTGAGCGGATACCAACATCTAACCCCTGCTTATGAGGGACCAACACTTATTCTCACATACAACCCTGTGAGCAGGCTAACACATATATCTGATCAATTCTAAAAATACTTATTTGAGTCACATATCCAAAAAGGAAATTTTATACAAAATAGAATAATTTAATTGATATTAACAATTATTCCAAATAAAGAGGCATACTGAAGATCACAATATCGAATTGAACATAAATCAAAGGATGCTTGACTTTCTTAGGGAATGAATAAGAATTGAGAAGTTTATATAAATATTTTACAATTCTTGAGTAAGTCTGAAAGCTCAGTTTGCTAAAAGAAACATTAGCAAGAGGTGTAAGGATTGCAAATGGGAGTGAAACAGATAAAAAAAAAAGTGAAAATGGGCAAAGTAGGCTTCTGCTGTTGGAATATACTGGTTTTGTATCTCATACAAAACACACAGTGGAAGCAATAAACATGGATCTATTTCATTGATGATTGATAACATACACTATGTAAATTTCAGAATTTAAGAACAAGATAGTGTACCTTAGTGCGGTGAAATTCTAAACAAAAGATTAGAAATACTTTGGAACACTTTTAATCTTCACTTCAATTCCACTTTACGCCCAAGAAGTGTGGTCTCTCAATCAGTTTCTAAGGGAGAATAATCGAGTGGCTTCACTCATACATACACACCATTTCACAATGATGTCTCTCTTTCTTATCTAATAAAAAATTATGTATGTTTCTCCCTTTATATTTAACTGATTATCTAATTGAGCTAGCCTATTGGGCCTTTCCAATTGGGCTTTAGTGTACGGCTTGGAGTGGGACCAAAAGGGACCAATAAGACACTAGCTCTAATGGGCTTTGGGCTTTTCTGTCAACTCTTGACAAGTCCAAAATTATCATTAATTATATTTAATATCACTATATAAATATAATTGCACTCTAGGCCTTATTAATAAATTATATCTCAAGACTTTATCATACATGCAACCCCTTCATAAAATATTCGTAATAATACAAAGTCATGAATGTAGACTGCCACTTTGAAGATTACTACATCTTAATCCTTAAGTACCCGGTTTAATTCTTTAAAGTTATTCATCATATATTTATGAAATCCAATTTCATAAATATATACTTTAGTAATTTCTTACTAAAGTGGTTAGGCCTAACTCTCTGAATAACTGAACCCATTAAACTTATCTCAAGTGAATATTTTATATCTCCCTTAAGAGATTATGAATTCCATCTTAAGAATATATGTTCCATCAACACCAAATGTGGCTGCCCAATATACTGAGATTTTGACCATTACTTTAGATCTCACTCTTGATATATTAAAGAAACCTACACTCCATGATCAGGTCCATTATTCTCTCAGGATTAAGAGTTCATATAAATAGAAATCGTGAGATTTATTATTCATTTGACAGTCGTTAGGAGAATAATAAATCTCACAGCGGTCCAGTTCAATATGTCTTAACTCTTAAAACATATCAACATATCAATTAGAAGTCTCCACTTCCTTGATCAAGACAAATCATCTTAGTTGATATGTTATAGTCTTCACAGATGAAATGCCCAATTTCATCACTAACTACGAACTAAAATTCTGAGTTTACAAAGAACTTGTGATTTATATCTTCTGTGACTTTTCACATAAATCACATACTATGTATCTAATGGATTACATAATAATGTCCGAATATTCATGTTATCATTATTTTAGATAATAATAAAACAACTTTATTAATCACAACATTAAGTCATACATAATTTCATATATAATAACGTACATAGCATTATACAATAGGATTTAAGGGCACTAATCCTAACATCTGCCAGGCATCTCACGTATGCAGGTCAAAGCCCGCGTACGTAGAAAGGACCCCGCGTATAAAGGCCTATTCCCAGGTATGCAGAACCTCAAGAACAGACCTGCATACACAAGAATAGAGCCGTGTATGCATGAATCCAAGTTGCGTACGCAGGCCCAAGCCCACACATGCAGGAACATAGACAGAAGCAATCCTTCAATATTTTCAAGCATGCATAATCTAAAATCAATCATAAACATGTTCCTACCCCGCCTAAGATATCAGGTTTTCATCTGAACCCATCCCATAACAAAACCCAAGCATTTATATGGCCAGAAACCCATTAAAATAGAAGATTGGAGAGGCACTTGAAAATGAGTAAAAAGCTTGAAAACTTACAAATTCAGCCATGGGAATGTGATTCTTTAGCCAGTATGTCAATGGTGGAGACCCCATCAACCTCGTTGCCCCACTTTAGCGGGTGAGATGGAATGCTTTGGACGAAAGGATGTAGGAGGTCTTCTTTGCCTTGGGTGCCATTGGAGACGATGATGAGAGAATGAGGGAATCAAAAAGTGAGGAAAAGAAAGAGGAGAGAGAGGTTTTTGTAGAGAAAAAAAGAAGAGTTATGGAGAATATGAAGAGATGAAGAAAATGAAAAAAAGAAATGGTTGGTAACCATTGGGAAAAATGAAAAGGCGAGAATACAATTGATGGCTAAACTACGTGTAGTTTAAGCCTCACTATTAAACTACGAGTAGTTTAGTCATGAACAGTGAAAGAAAAATTTCAAAATGGGAAAGTATCTTAGGATTGCCCCAAATAGACACAAAATCATCAAAGGACTCCCCAATGAGTAGTAAAGGAAGCAGAAGACTCTTCCCCCAATAAAGCATGTACATCCCAAAGCTATCCCCTGTAGATCAAGCACATCAAGAACACTATCCTTAGTAAGGAAGCAGAAGATTCTTCCTTAATGAATATCTTCCCAACAGATCAATCACATTAAGAGCACCATCCATGTGAAGGAAGCAGAAGATTCGTGCTCAATGGTTTAAGCACATTAAGAGTGCCATCCCAGTAAGGAAGCAGAAGATTTTTCCCCAGCGGATTAAATACATCAAGAACACTATCCTCAGTAAGGAAGCAGAAGACTCTTCCTCAAAGGATCAAGCACATCAAGAACACCATCCCTAGTAGGGAAGCAGAAGATTCTTCCCTAATGAATATCATCCCTATGGAGGAGGCAGAAGATTCTTCCCCGATGAACCCTAGCACATTTAAACAACCCCCAGTGAGGAAGCAGAAGATTCTTCCACAAAGTATCCCTACTGAGGAAGCAGAAGGTTCTTCCCTAATGAGTCTAATACAAAAAAAATAAAAAAAAAAATAAAAATCCCCAGCGAGGAAGCAGAAGATTCTTCCTCAAAGTCCACAACGAACCATGAAAGAAGCAGAAGATTCTTCCCTAGTGGATCGTACATCTACACTACTCCTCAGCGAATCCATCCATGTTACTCCTCAGCAAGTTTCTCATCCCCAAACAAGTCATGAGAGGCAGAAGATTCCTCCCCATGCACATCTACTCCTCTGTGAGCTTTCACCATCTCAAATGGGCCCAACAATCAAGACTACTCGTACACATATCCTCTAGGAATTGACCATGCAGGCACGGTAGAAAAAGGTAGAGATGGTGATAGAGAAAGAGACCAAGGTCAACTCGAGGCAAAAGCCTCACTAGAAAAGGTAGCGAACTACGTAAAGAAGACAAGAGGAATAAGTCACCTGAAGAAGTTTGAGGCAAAAGCCCTAGACGGACACCACAGAGATTGCATTCTTTTATTGTTTGTAGGGTTAGCTCGTAAGAGCACCCTTGTTTGTTTGTTTGTTTGTTTTTTTTTTTTTTCTTTTTTTTTTCTTTTTAAGTGACTCTGGATAGTTAGTCACTCGCCATTTGCTTACAAGTGGCAAAACAAGTTTTTGGAGAGTGAACTTGTCATTGCTCATTTCCCAAGCAACAAAGGTGGGACTTTGGACATACAAATACCTTGCAACTCTTTGGAGTTGCACCCCGCCCCATGTATACATGATGTGTGTGTGTGGGTTAGGGTGAAACAAAATGTCTTGTCCCTTATTCTAGTGATTCCATTAGCAAATCAAGAATCAAAAGAGGGGCATTTGTAGACACAACATTTTGTACCCTTATGACTCGGGTCCCCATTTCCCAATGATGCTTGAACTCTAAGGCCCAAGGCCAGTTTAGTGCCGAATCAAATATCAAATTGACTTGAGGAGTGTTAAAATGGAAAATATCACTTTTTAAATGCACAAAAATCTATTTTTGGAAATAAAAGATCAAAGTGGCCCTTGGCCCATATATATAGGTAGAAGACTGTGTATGCGGGCCAAAGCATGTGTATACAGGTACATTCTTGCGTACGTAGCTAGGGTTTCAAGAGCATGGAAAATGAAAGTTTTCTGCAATAATGGCTGAGGTTTGGAATGAATCCCACACCGTTTAGGAGCAGTTCCAAACCCCATTTTTTCAACTATAAAGAGCCTTACATGGTACATTTTCAAAACACGTAGAAATCCCATGGGAAAAAACTAAGATTCACTAGAAAATAGTGAATCAAAAGGGATTTTTTCACAAAACACCCTCAAGTGAATTTTATTTGATTAGGACCTCTTCTGGCCCCAATCCTTTAAGTTTAACGTTACTAATCACTTGTTTAATGACTTGTGATAGATTTGACTGAAGGGAATGGTCAAAATCAAAGCTTGGGAACTCTTTTTTGAGGCATCAAGCTTCAACCTTTCTTTTCACTTTTTTAGTCTTTCTTTTACTGTTTAATCTATTTTTCTTGCTTTGTTTGTGTTATAGCCTGTTTCTTTATAGTAGGTTTGTGTTTTCTTGTATATTTTGAGCATGTTTGGCTGTTAGAATTAGGGTTTTCATTTCTACTCTATTTATGTGTTTTTTAGGTCTTCTAGGCAAGGACTTGCACACAGGCTTGATTATGCATATGTAGGCTTTTTCTTGCGTGCGTGAGCTGCTGCCCAGAAACCCTAATTTTTCTTTGTTCGTTTTGTTTCTGCCTTCACATGCTTGTTCTGCTTAGCTTTTCATATATTTTTTGGCTCTATAAGTCTTTGTGCCTCTGCCTCACATGTTTTTTTGTCTTTCAACATTCTTAGGTTAGGGTTTCCACATTTGGTTCTTGCTTTGACACTAAGTCATTCATTCACATGTGCATGCATCAATGCCATAGGTGCTATGTTGCTGAAAGGTAAGTAAAGGGTACGTCATGCATTAGAAATGTCCATACACTTGTGTTGATTTTATTTTGATGATATGATGAAGCATTCTTAGATATATGATTAGGGTTTATAATGTGTTAATGCCTTGTTCATAAGATGATTTGCTTGCTACTGATGATATGCTTGCTGCCATGTTTGGGGCTGCTACCTTGTTTAGATGTATGATATGGTCTATCACATTTTAGATGAATTCTAAGGTTTCTTTTGTGTGTTTGGCTATCTTTTGCTTTGTGGATAGATAAGTATGCTTGTTTAGGGATAAAAGATACCACGTTGTATGTTAGATGCATGATTAGTGTGTGTGAGAGTTTACAATACAACTGTTGAACTAGTTTTTAATAAGGTTAAGATTAAGACACAATGATGGGAAACCAACCATAGGGTTAGGCAATCTTGGGTGCCTAACACCTTCCTAAGAGCATACCTAAACTCTGAACCCATACTCCAGTGGTAAGATCAAAGGTCCTTCCTCAAGAGGACGCTATATATATGGTTCCTAGATCATTGCAAAAACTAGGTGGTGACTCCAAAAACCCCTTGTGTCCACAATGCGTATGCACCCTTACTTGCAAAAGCCCATATTTGCATACTTGGGCCTCCAAAGCTTCAATATTTGATGGGGGGACAACCCCCAGATCCTTAGGAAGCCCTAAAATCCTTTAAATAACACCAAAAACCATAGTTGTTGTTGGAAAAATCAGATGTGCGCAGCGGAAAAATAAGTTTTGAACGGATCTACTTCATTCGATAAAGTTAACATGCATAAAGTAAATTTCAGAATTAGAGATCAAGAAAGCGTACCTTGGTGTGGTGGAATTCAAAACTTTGAAGATCAAACGTTCTTGGGAAGACTTTCAATCTTCACTCCAATTCCACTAGATGCCCAAGATGTGTGGTCTCTCAATTGGTAACCAAAAGGGATATTAGAGAGTGACAAAAACTCACATGTTCACCATATCACAATGATGTTTTTCACACTTAAAATATTCTGAACGTTTTTCCCTTTTGTATCTAACCAATTATCTAATTGGGCTGGCTTTTGGGCCTTTCCAATTGGGCTTAAGTTTGTGGCTTGGAGTGGGACCAAAAGGGACCAATAAGACACTAGCTCCAATGGGCCTTGGGCTTTTCTGTCAACTCTTGACAAGTCCAAAGTTACCATTAACTATATTTAATACCACTATATAAATATAGTTGCACTCTAGGCCTTATCAATAAATTATATCCCAATACTTTATTGTACATTCAACCCCTTCATTAAAATATTCGTAGTAATACAAAGTCATAAAATGTTGACTGCCACTTTGTAAATTACTACATCTTAATCCTTGAGTACCCGGTTTAATCCTTTATGTTATTCATCATATATTTATGAAATCCAATTCCATAAATATATACTTTAGTAACTTATTACTAAAGTGGTCGGGCCCGACACTCTGAATAACCAAACCCATTAAACTTATCTCAAGGGAATATTTTATATCTCCGTTAAGAGATTATGAATTCCATCTTGAGAATATATGTTCCATCAACATTAAATGCGATTGCCCAACATACTGAGGTTTTGACCGTTCTAATAGATCTCACTCCTGATATATCAAAGCAACCTACATCTCATGATCAGGTCCATTATTCTCTCAGGATTTAGAGTTGATGTAAATAGAAGTCGTGAGATTTATTATTCATTTGACAGTCTTTAGAGAATAATAAATCTCACAGCGGTCCAGTTCAATATGTCTTAA
The DNA here is from genome assembly GCA_023736055.1 of Quercus glauca. Lineage (NCBI taxonomy): Eukaryota > Viridiplantae > Streptophyta > Magnoliopsida > Fagales > Fagaceae > Quercus > Quercus glauca. Next base: position 4,446,979 of record CM043315.1, read on the forward strand.
CTCTTAAAACATATCAACATACCAACTAGAAATCTCCATTTCCATGATCAAGACAAATCATCGTAGTTGATATGTTATAGTCTTCACAGATGAAATGCCCAATTTCATCACCGACTATGAACTAAATTCTGAGTTTACAAAGAACTTGTGATTTATATCTTCTGTGACTAAATCACATAAATCACATACTATGCATCTCATGGACTAAGATAATATCCCATTAGTTCATAAATAGTCTCATATAATTAAACAACTTAATTATTCATGATATGCCAATAAATTGGATTTTAGGGCATAAATCCCAACAATCTCCCACTTGCCCTCAAAGACAATTTACCACATATCCGACACTTATCTCCCTTTAGAGTAATTCATAGTCACTCTAAGACAAGGTTTGGAAACAAGTTTCGGCCAGATTTATTACATAAATTATCTTTTCGACTACTACTTCTTAAGTACTCATATCTCTCTAATGAGATAACACTTAAGTTTAATGTGTATCTTCACCACCTAGGATGAACACATATTTTGAAGTCCAACTTCATGAATCACAATCAAACTATAAGTCAACATTTGTACATCCAGTAACTATCAAAACTTCACTTTTGTGGACAAGCATATAATCCCTCATTGTCCTAAGATATATGAGTATATGCTTTACTCCCACTAAATTAAGTGATCTTTGATTCAATTGATATTTGCTTACCATGCCCACCACAAAATAGATATTTAGCCTAGTATTTAGCATAGCATAAAGACTTCCTATCAATTTGATATAAGGAACCGTCTTGATATGCTCTTCCTTTTATATGTCTTAGGACCATAGTCCTTATATAAAGGAACTTCAATCTTAAAAGGAAAGAATCCTTTCTTGAAGTATTACATGCTATACTTGGCTAGAATCTAATCTATTTAAGCAGTTTGAGATAGACTCAACATCCTAACTTTTGAATTTTAACAAAGTTATAATTCTTAGAATGTGACTAGTCTTTCCCAAGTACTTTATATCAAACTGGATTAGACAACCAAAACTCTATTGATGACAATAACTCTACATCATCCTAAATGATTAGAATGTCATCAATATACATAATGAGATTTATTATTCTATATAGCTTTACACACATAAGGTCTTTTAACACTTGATCAAAACCAAACAATTTGATTTCTTGATCAAAGATGATATTTTATGATTCATATGCTTGCTTTAGTCCATAAATGGAATTTAAGCAACTTGCATACTAAACACTATTGGTTCTTTGCTATGTACAAGTCTAGGTACATCATATAGATGTCTTCCTCAAGATTGCTACTAAAAGAAGCTTTCTTGATATCCATTGCAATATTTCATCCAAATAAAATATAATGGATAAGAGAATCTAGATAGAGTCAAACTTGACTATAGGTGAAAAAATCTTTTCATAATCGAAACATTTCTTTCTGAATAAATCTTTTCGCCACTAGTCTTGACTTTGAGGGTTTGCACCTTCAAAACTATCAATCTCATTTACTTGTAGACCTATTTGAGAACAATAGGCTCAATGCCAATAGGCGCCTCTACAAGTTCTAGACTTTAAATAGAATCTAATTCTATTCACATAACCTTGATCCAATAATTCATATTCATATCATCTATTGCCTCTACGTAGGACCGAAGATCAAATTCATATCCTTGTGAAATGACTTCAAAAGTTTATCCCAAAAGTATGAATTTACAATCCTCCCACTACGATATTGTATCCGTGTACTAGCTATATATCTAGAATAATGCCTTGTGGTGTATCTAATACAACCACCTCATTTTTAAATGTATTTTATAGTTGTCTTACAAAAATTCTGACTTCTCTTCTAGAACAATTCTTTAAGATTATTCACATAGTCATCATCAAGAACTTTGTATTTGTACATTACAAACATCTTGTAATCTTTATGACTACCAAAACAATCTTCTGCAAATCCTTTTGGATACTTATTATAATTACACATTTTTCTACCTTTTGATTTCAATTTGTCAGACTTCCTTTCTAGCACAAGTGCCGGACATCTCCAAAAGTGGAAGTATCATATACTAGGTTTTCACCCAATCCACAATTTGACAAGTGTCCTAGGAACAAACTTTTGAAATCAAATTTAGAAAATGCATAGTAATAACTAGAGTATATCTCCAAAAGAAATAAGCAAATGGAAATACTTGTCATGTACTTTACTATTTCTAAAAGAGTCTTTTTCCTCCTTCATGTATGCACTGACTTAAAAAGTCATTAATACTATATTCCTTTACAATAAAGGAGTCCTAGATCATATTATCCTCTAAATAGAATTCATAGATTGGGAATATTACAAAATAATGGTTTTAAAAGCCCATCTTTCACCAATCTTGAATGCAATTTTAGATTAATAAGATCTAGACTTAAGTGCCAAAACATACAACACCAAAGGATGGAAACTTTCTCTTTAAAAAGTAAAACATGTAAATTTCCATCTAGAAAACAATCATGGACAAAGCTTAGTTTAACCAAACCAGAAACAATTTCTTTTGGTCATACTTTTAAGTCTAATTTCCTTTTGGCAACTACTAGGGCAACTTGCTTGTCTAACTGTTTGGTATTATAATTCTTCTTCTTATCACCCTTACCTTTCGGTTTAGGCTAAGAATTTGAATTAAATCATATTGATCCTAGCCTTAGCTTTTAGGATGTCTTCCGTTGCGTAGAACTCACTCATCAATTCAGATAATATAAAAAGAATTTATTTTCAAAACAATCTGAATTGATCAAATGAATCTAACAAGAACTTGTGGATCATATCCACATGAGATTAACATTTAATCTCAACATCCAAGAATTCCAATTCATTTTAAAAATAAAATATTTTCATAAAATGATATAGAATTGGAACTCCTTAAGCTTTTCTTAGCACACAATATGATTCATACCAAACATCTCATTTAGACTTAATATAAAGTCCAAGTCTAGTACTAACTCTTGCATCTCATGCTGTAGCACAATTGAGATAGAAGCCAATATAACATTCTAGCATTTCAATGGAGACTATGATCACATCATAAGCTATCTTCCATAAATGCATCATGTATAGGAAATTATGACAATGCTGAATCGAAACATGAAAATGTACTTCAGCTCCTTTAAGCATCATATCCAAAATTATTTCTTAGTTAATGTGATTCAACTAAAATAGTAGCTAGAGGACAAAGTTTATGACAACTTTATATTGAGACTATGAACTTAATACCAGAACATTATCATTTTGCATCCAAAACCATATAATATGGAACCCATAAAACATATTATATTAGGTGCAACGACAACCCAATCCATGTCTATAATTCCTTGGTAGCAAGTTTATTATAAACACATTAATTGATTGAGAATTACTCTCATTATTAGTGCTATCATGATAACTCTTATCATACACTAATAATATGCCGTATTAACTTTAGCCTCTAAGTAATAATGACATAGCTCCTTTGGGAGGTTAACATTACACTTAGTCTAGTGTACACCATTATCTTGAATCATGTGTAACCACATTTCATCTCCCTTTATAGTGTTTAAACTTGTAGTACTATGAATCAAAACACCCTCCTTTGGGATCGCGAGGCATATACGCCAAGACGAGGTGCTTGTTCACACTACTTTAAACAGGTAAGTTCAATCTTGTAGTACCATGAAATAAACACCCTCCTTTGGGATCGCGAGGCATATACGCCAAGACGAGGTGCTTACCCACACTACTATGAACCGACAATGGAGGCCGTGAGATCCAACCCTTGTATCTCTCTCCCACTAGAAATTTTAAAACAAGTGGATTATCTTGAAATCATTGTGATCTAATCACAATTTTAACCCTACACATTAAATGTGTTTAATTGTTTAAATACAATGTGATGTAACTAAGTCACGTCACAATATTGTAACGAACATTCGCGCTATCACAAAGAAGTTTAACCTTGTAATCCGTGAAGTGAATACCCTCCGCATGGAATGCAAGACTCGAAGTCAAGACGAGGTATCTACTCACATTACAATAAACTTAACAAAAGGGTTATTTCAAGAACTCTCACTCATTTGGGTTTTTCTTAAATAATTGTGATCCCATCACAACTAATAACCTTGCACTTGATAAAGACTCTAATCTAATTAGAATCACCAACTAAAATGGAAATCCTAAACTATTTAGGATTCCTTCAACACTAATGAATCAAAAATTAGTTATATAGAACTCTATCCTTAACTTATTTGATTAAGCATTCTAATCTCATTAGAAACTACATGCCTTTTAATTAAGCTTTAATCTCATTAAAACTTCTAATTAAAATAAAATAAGTTAAAGACTTTTAATCATACAACTATTCTAATCTCATTAGAATGTTTCTTAAAAGTCAAGTCCTAAACAATTTAGGACTAAGAGTTCTATTTAACTAATACCTTTGATCTCATTAGGTCTTTTAGTTAGAACTATGTGTAATCCAATCACACATAACCTTGCTCTTAAAAAATGTGAAAACACTTAGAAAAAATTTCTGTTTTTCTTTCTTTCGATCGATCGAAAGTGCTCCTCGATCGATCGAAAAAATTAAGAAATTCGAACTTGATCATCTGACACTTTCGATTGATACTTGATTGCCTTTCGATCGATCGAAAAACAGATTCGATCGATCGACTAGCAATCGAAAAACTATCGTTCTAAAGCGTTTGAGCACTGTCTCTTTCGATCGATCGAAAGTGATTTTCGATCGATCGAAAATCGCGAAACTCAAATTCCCAGAAATTTTCTAAGGCAGTTTTCTACGGATTTTCATGAACAAACATCTTGAAAACCAACATGATAGATAGAGATCAATGTCAAAACTGAATTCTATTGATGTTATAGCCTTAAGATTGAATTTAACAAACTTAAATTTAAAATTAAACAACATCATAACACCAATTTCAGTTTTCATCAAATCATAGTTTCAACAACATGCAGAAAATTAAAAACTTAATCTTCTAACAATATGAAACTATCATCTCCAATTCTAAAACTCACAAACATGTTAAACAATTCGAAATTGAAGACCGCTCTGATACCATTTGTTGGAAAAATCAGATGTGCGCAGCGGAAAAATAAGTTTTGAACGGATCTACTTCATTCGATAGAGTTAACATGCATAAAGTAAATTTCAGAATTAGAGATCAAGAAAGCGTACCTTGGTGTGGTGGAATTCAAAACTTTGAAGATCAAACGTTCTTGGGAAGACTTTCAATCTTCACTCCAATTCCACTAGATGCCCAAGATGTGTGGTCTCTCAATTGGTAACCAAAAGGGATATTAGAGAGTGACAAAAACTCACATGTTCACCATATCACAATGATGTTTTTCACACTTAAAATATTCTGAACGTTTTTCCCTTTTGTATCTAACCAATTATCTAATTGGGCTGGCTTTTGGGCCTTTCCAATTGGGCTTAAGTTTGTGGCTTGGAGTGGGACCAAAAGGGACCAATAAGACACTAGCTCCAATGGGCCTTGGGCTTTTCTGTCAACTCTTGACAAGTCCAAAGTTACCATTAACTATATTTAATACCACTATATAAATATAGTTGCACTCTAGGCCTTATCAATAAATTATATCCCAATACTTTATTGTACATTCAACCCCTTCATTAAAATATTCGTAGTAATACAAAGTCATAAAATGTTGACTGCCACTTTGTAAATTACTACATCTTAATCCTTGAGTACCCGGTTTAATCCTTTATGTTATTCATCATATATTTATGAAATCCAATTCCATAAATATATACTTTAGTAACTTATTACTAAAGTGGTCGGGCCCGACACTCTGAATAACCAAACCCATTAAACTTATCTCAAGGGAATATTTTATATCTCCGTTAAGAGATTATGAATTCCATCTTGAGAATATATGTTCCATCAACATTAAATGCGATTGCCCAACATACTGAGGTTTTGACCGTTCTAATAGATCTCACTCCTGATATATCAAAGCAACCTACATCTCATGATCAGGTCCATTATTCTCTCAGGATTTAGAGTTGATGTAAATAGAAGTCGTGAGATTTATTATTCATTTGACAGTCTTTAGAGAATAATAAATCTCACAGCGGTCCAGTTCAATATGTCTTAACTCTTAAAACATATCAACATACCAACTAGAAATCTCCATTTCCATGATCAAGACAAATCATCGTAGTTGATATGTTATAGTCTTCACAGATGAAATGCCCAATTTCATCACCGACTATGAACTAAATTCTGAGTTTACAAAGAACTTGTGATTTATATCTTCTGTGACTAAATCACATAAATCACATACTATGCATCTCATGGACTAAGATAATATCCCATTAGTTCATAAATAGTCTCATATAATTAAACAACTTAATTATTCATGATATGCCAATAAATTGGATTTTAGGGCATAAATCCCAACAGTTGTAACGTATAAATATTAACCTTATGCCTTCAACTCAAACCCTTGCTAAAGAGAGAGACTTTGTAACTACCCAAGGAAAAGCATTAGCAACATTTGCACTATTCCTTAAAAGAACTAGTCAAAATTGAAACTCTTTGTAGTTGTTAATAAAGCCCAGTTTAACCCAGTATATGCCGATGTGGGACTCATCATACAGCTACACACATCACATAATCAATTAAATTAAGACATCACAATCTCCCTCAAATCCTTAACGTCCTAGTTTAGGCCCAATTTGTGGGATGGTGTCTCTGAGCCCACACGGGGTTATCAAGCTGGCTTTGATACAATATGTAACAACCCAAGAAAAAGCGCTAGCCATATCTGCGCTATGCCTCAGAAAGACTAGTCACAATTGAGGCTCCTTGTAGTTGTTAATAAAGCCTAGGTCAACCCAGTATAGGCCTTATATGGAACTCATCACACACCCACACACATCACACAATCAATCAAATTAGGGCCACACACATCACACAATCAATCAAATTAGGGCTTCACAATGTCCCCCATTTAAATCCCTACATCCTCTTTAGGGCTCAATTTGTGGGGTAGGGTCTCCAATCCCACACGGGGTTATCGGGCTGGCTCTGATACAATAACTGTAATGCCTTAAACCCATACCAAGGATTTAGATACATGACTTGTCATGTAAATAGAAAAAATAAAATAATGGAACAAAGAGTAATTAAAAGTTCACAAATAAGAATCAAACCATCAAATACTTCTTATAAAATCCATCAAACTAAAACTCTAACAATAAAGTCTTCAAATACAATCTCAAATAGTTTCACAAATACTAAGATCACTATCCTAAGAAAACATAATAACATAGTCCATCAACTAACATAGCTCCAAAAGAAGTCTTCAATCTATAGCTCCAATGATCATCCACCAAAAGAGATTCCACTGCTCTACTCTGAAAGGGTAGAGAAAGGGGGGTGAGTATCAATGGCAAAATTTAATCTCAAAAAAACACTTATAGTTTTAATAGTAATATAATATGTAAACTCTCAGAAAGGAAACATTTAACCATAACACTAAAATCAATAAATAAAATTGTAACCACTTTTGTTGGCCAAAATACACTAAATAGGTAGAAACAATATAATATAGTAATAAATAACTTTTCCACCTATAAAGGCCAACAAAAATAAAAAAATAGTTTGATATTGAAAACATTAACCAGACAAAGACACAAACTATTCTCATGGGAAACAATAACAATAACCTCTGAGGGACAACACTAGCTCCAAAAACCAAACAATAACATTGTCTCCAAAGAGCAAATGATAATGTTGCACCACACTGTGGGGATAAGTGTCTGTGACAGGTTATCCTCGTGTTTTGTGATAGGCCTAAAACGTATTGACCCCTTGTGATGAATTAATTGATTAATTGGCCAAGTTTATTAATTAATCAAATTAACATGCAACTATAAGTGGTAGCACAAACAAATCACCAATTAACTAAGTATGCAGTGGAAAATAAATTGACACGGTGATTTGTTTAAGAATGGGGAAAACCTATACGGCAAAAACCCCATCGGGTGATTTTAAGGTCACCACTCCCGAGAATCTACTATTATCAAAACAAGCGGTTACAAGTAAAGGAATCCTAGTACCTTATACCAACCTATAGTTGAACCCTTACCCCAATACCCAATTAGACTTGATCTGTAGTGACAATCTCTCTTTTTCAATGCACGGCTTCCAGTACGTGACTAACCAATTGCACGAATCCAGTACGCTACTTGATCACCAACTTGAGAAGGATGTCGGCTGCGAAGTTCTTCAATTCATCCAAACGATGAAGATCATGAAGTTGCTTGGTCACAAAACCCTAGTGTGTACAAACACAGCAGTTTCTTGAAGAACTAGGGCAAACTAGGTTTCTGGTCACACTTTCTTCACACTTGTGGAATTGTGTCACTTATGCAACTTGTCGTCACCTTTTTCAGCCCTTAAAATAATCCTTATTTATGTTTAGGTTTATGAGAAAAGAAAGCCCAAACATACATTCATAGATTGAATGAAAAACAGTCCTAAAAAATTGAGTTTTATAAACCTCGACAGGTACCCTATCTATCGACCTAACTGTTGAGTTTTAAAATCCTGCTCTTCATTCCTTGATTCTTAGATAGACTTGCATGGCTTTAACACTTGAACTTGAAATAAGGTTTCTTGAAACATTAAACACATCCTAGATCTACCAAATTACAAGTAAAGTGTATTTTGTCATATGATTAGCCAATTACGTAAAATGTTGACATATGTTCCTAATATGAATCACATATGTCTTAACAATCTCCCCCTTTGGCAATCCGTGACAAAACCACAACAAAAAAATGAGACATGAGAGAAGTCATAAATCATTCAACCCATATTCACTTGTTAAATACAATAAAATCTATCCTAATACAAACTCTTGAAAAACTTTGCAAGAAGAGAGTTCATGGCAAGAAGACTTTGACAACCTGTATTTCTGAAACACTTTAAACAAAACTCATCAAGACATCTTAGTATGAAACAAAAATAAAAGATTGCATGCACTAAATAAGAAACATGTTTGTAAAGAAAGAAAAGAAACAACACCTGGAGAGATAGGAGAAAGAACTGTAATGACAACCTCAAATGTATATATATAAACAAGTACAAGGTTTGCTATCACAATATGATCACAAGATCTAAGGTATATGAACAATGTATCTAAAAGCGAAAGAAAAAAACTAGATACATAAAATCCTCACTACATCCCTCAATATACACACTTTCCCTAACAAAAATCTCCTATTCTAACCCTCCCCCTATGAGAATGACTATTCTCATATCCAAAACTACTTCCCCTTTTTGTCATGAGTGACAAAGGATAAGAGTATCAAGTAGACATCTCGTCAGCACTGGAAGAGCTAGAATCACCATCCCCATCATCATCATCGTCGTCGGAGTCATCATCATCCTTGGATGCCTCAAGAGGAGGATAGGGAGACTCTATGAAGCCACTAAGGCGAGCCTGTTGTTTGGTAATACAGCCGACACAAGTGTTCACCTGACACAACTCATCAGTGAGAGTGTTAAGGTGAGCATCCATGCATTGAAGCTGCGTCATGATCACATCCAGAGTCACACCACCTACATAAGAAGAAGGAGTGGGAGGAGCTGCTGAACCAGACCACCTCGAACATAGTTGTTCCTCACTTTGTTTAATGGTAGCAGCGTCTATGGCACAAATAACAGAGAAGTGGTTGGAAACGGGAAAGAGAACAGAAAAATGGCGTAAGATCCTCGTGATAGTCGAAGGGAAGATGAACTTATCACAGGTCGCCATATCCCTATATACATCTATGATAGAAAGAATAAAATGAGAGAGAAAATCTATAATGAGATGCTTTAAAAGAGAAAGCAAAAATTGAGCACAGGGCTCGGTAATAGAGTTATAGTGAGAAAGATGATGCAAAACAAAAGTCATAACCATGTTCATAAACCTAGGACCTTTAGCAAAGGTCGAACACGGAGTAAACATACGATCACAATAATTAGAGGGATGCTCACAAAAAGCTGACATAAGCTCGTCTTTGGACACAGTCTTCAGACGCTCACAACCGGGGTAGTTAGGATGCTCTACCCTTGAGACACGGAGCACATCGGATACAATATCTGGGGTGACCATAATGCCTGTACCTCGAACACGAGTATCAAAAAAAGGTATTGAATAATTAAATCCATGCATGTTGGAGTAGAACTCTTGTATCAACATGGATGGACAAGTGACCGAAACATCACACAGTGACTCCCAACCCCTACGGTGAATGACAGTGGGTAGGTCAGTGTTGGAGAAGTCCAAAAAAATGACTTGGCATTCCTACTGAATGCCTCATTGAAAAAAGTTCTCATAGAAGTCCGATTTGGCCTTCTCATCACGGAACTAGATGTGAGAGGGATTGAGGTCAAAGGAAATGGATGCCTCAGAACAAAGAATATTGCACATGTATCAAAGGTAGCAAAGAATATTGCGTGTTGTGTGTGAAAAATATTGCAAGATTGCATAAGTGTCTACATGTTATGACGAGTTGAGATATGAGAAAATCATTTTAACTCATACACAATCATAACTGTTTGATGGGGACTATCATCTTCGATGTACATCCTATAACTCCCACATCTCCTAGAATACACGCTTGCTATCATATATAGAACATTTTGTTCTTTTTGCTTTATTTATTTATTTATTTATTTATTTTAAGTAAACCATGCATGGGCATATAAGAGGGAGAAAAGAAATACCCAATGATGTTAAGAATTTGACATTGCACTTTTGCTATGTCGAAGCATACAGATGTCATTTCATGATTGTCGGGCAACAGTGGTGAGATGATTATTTATTCCTTTCTCTTAGGGTTTTCTAGTCCTTCCCATCAAAAAGAGTGATACAAGTGTTAAGTACAAGAGATTACTTAATCTTACTCATCCTAAACACGAGCCACAAAGCTCACTTGCTTAGTTGTGTATAGAGATGCTCATCTAAGCTACCAGAGATAAAAAGTTTAGAAAACTTTGTTTCAATAGCCATCCAAGGTACACAAGTACCAATGTGCATAAACACACATTGTTTTTGTATTTTTCAATTTTTTATTTTATTTTTATATGAAAAACAAAATAAAACAAAATTGAAAACTAACCAAACAAAAACATGTTAAACAAAACAAAGCAATGCATAAAACTAGATTGACTCAAAACAATAAAGCAAAACACACAAGCAATGCAAATACAAAAACAAGAAAAGGAAAGAGAGAGAAGAAGTGACAGAATCACTTAGAGCTCTTTTCCTTCCACACCTTGGAAGAACCTTTTCGTTTAGAGAACCCTTGATCCGGCGGTGAGGGGGAAGAGTTAAAACCATTCAAGTTTGAAAGGAACATGAGGGCTTTGAGTAGATCTCCAAGATGAGCAAAAGAGGGTGGAAGCTGATTCAGATCTTCCGACGCGATCATGCTATTGCTCTTTTGAGTGGCTAACCACTTATAGTAATTAGGTCGAGTATGTCTAGCTCCACCATAGTGATGACAGAAATGCTGCTTTTTCTATTTTGGCTTTTGAGAGTTTCTCTTCTTAGCCCTAGGGTTTTTAATCTCTTTCTTATAAAGCTTAAGGGGTGCTCCTAAGATAGATTTACCCTTGTCTATGTTCTCACTAGCTAATTCATTTTTAATATCATTGTTTCCAGTTTCAATATTATTAGTAGGAGGAACTAACATAGTAGCACTAGTAGAAGCAATACTAGGAGAAGAGAAAGCATACTGTAAATCTATTCGATCAGAAGCAGATTTCTGAAGACTGAGCATCTCATCGAGCTTAGCGCTTGAAGTCCTTTCCAACTGAGCTCTGACTTGGAACAGTTTTGCCTCGAGTTTCTTGGTCTTCTCAACCATGAAATTATTCTCAAATCTGAGTGCTCTAATAGTCTGATTTGCTTCTTCAAACTTTGTAAAGATTTCTTCCCGCTCAAGCTCCACATCACTAAGCTTCTTAGTGGCCAACCTATACAACTTCTCATGCTTTTCTGAGACTTTGTATAACTTTGCATAGGGTGTGTGGATGTCATCTTGTTCATCCATCTTCTCAAACTTAGATTCCATCAATTCCTCTTCTTCATCCATATCTTCAACAATTCTTTCAGTAGGATTTACTATGGTAGTGAAGGCATTTAGGATTCCATCATCCTCATTATCGGAGTCATCCTCAGGCTCAGTGTCAAGCAGCAAGTGCCTTGCTCTTCCCAATGGTCTTGAGATAAGTAGGGTACTCTTGTCTCATATGATCGAAATCTTGACACCCAAAGCACTTTTGTCCTTAAGGAACATTGTACTGACCGCCATCCCTAGCATCCTTCTTCCTTTTGTCTTGGCTCTTAGATTGAGAAGAACTTGACTGTCTACGGTCCTTGTCGAAGCCCTTTGCATTGGCATTCTTCATGAACTTCTTGAATTGCCTGGTAATGTAGGACTTCATCTTATAATCTTCATCATCAGAAGACTCATCAGTATCACTGCTCTTGGCTTTCAAAGCCATGCTTTTGCTCTTGCTTGATTTCCCTATCCTCGTCAAACCCCATTCATAGGTTTGTAGATTTCCAACCAACTCTGTCAAAGGAATTTTGTCAATATCCTTTGATTCCTCAATCATGGTGATCTTGGCATGGAGTCTTTCGGGTAGAGATTTAAGCACCTTTCTCATAATCTTGGGTTCAGGAATGGTTTCCCCAAGATTAAAAGCTGAGTTCACTATGTTCTTGAGCTTGGCATAGAACTCATCAAATGACTCATCCTCCTCCATCTTGATCTCTTTAAAGTTGGTAGTGAGCCTCTGAAGCTTTGAATCCTTGACAGCCTTGGTTCCTTCATAGGTTGTTCGAAGAATGGTCCATGCCTCCTTAGCAGTTTCAATAGAGGATATCTTCTTGAATTCCTCATTCGTGACTGCATTGAATAGAGCATTCAATGTCCTGCTGTTGAAGTTTGTCGCCTTGATCTTTGCATCATCCTAGTCAACTGGCGCTTCTATAGGCTTGGTCCAGCCTATCTCCACAGCTTGCCACACTTTCTCATCTAAAGACTGCAAGAAACCTCTCATGCGTACTTTCTGGTATGCATAGTTAGTGCCATCAAATAAAGGAGGTTTAATAAGAGACTGTCCTCTATCCATTACGAACAGGGGCTAATGGATCACACAGCAAAGATTAACCCTAATCAGAGTGTGCCTGCTCTGATACCACTTGATAAGTCTAAAACGTAGTGATCCCTTCTAATGAATTAATTGATTAATTAGCCAAATTTATTAATTAATCAAATTAACATGCAACTATATGTGGCAGCACAAACAAATCACTAATTAACAAAGCATGCAGCGAAAAATAAATTGACACGGTGATTTGTTTACGAATGGGGAAAATCTACACGGCAAAAATCACACCTAGTGATTTTAAGGTCACCACTCCTGAGAATCCACTATTTTCAAAACAAACAGTTACAAGTAAAGAAATCCCAGTACCTTATACCAACCTATAGTTGAACCCTTACCCCAATACCCAATTGGACTTGTTTGTAATGACAATCTCTCATTTTCAATGCACAACTCCCAGTACATGACTAACTTGTGCAGATCCCAATACGTGACTTGATCACCAACTTGAGAAGGATGTTGGCTGCAAAGTTCTTTAGTTCATTCAGACGATGATGATCATGAAGTTGCTTGGTCACAAAACCCTATGGTGTACAAACAAAGCAGCTTCTTGAAAAACTAGGGCAAACTTGATTTCTGGTCACACTTTCTTCACACTTGTGGAATTGTGTCACTTATGCAACTTGTCGTCCCTTTTTCAGCCCTTAAAATAATCCTTATATATGTTTAAGGTTATGAGAAAAGAAAGCCCAAACATAAGTTCACGGATTAAATGAAAAATAGTCCTGAAAAACTGAGTTTTAAACCTCAATAGATACCCTATCTATCGAGCTAGCTGTCGAGCGACGGGCTTCAGTAGCTTTTAAACCTCGATAGATGCTAGTTGTCAAGTTTTAAAATCCTACACTTCACTCCTTGATTCTTTGACAAACTTGCATGGCTTTCATACTTGAACTTGAAACAAGGTTTCTTGAAGCATTAAACACATCCTAGATCTACCCAATTACAAGTGCGTTTTGTCAAAGGATTAGCCAGTTACATAAAATGTTGACATATGTTCCTAACATGAATCACATATGTCCTAACATTTTGGGTGAGTACGCCTTGGCTTATAGTGGACCATGGCAAAGGGTGTAAATGGAGTTGCCGCCTAATTTAGGTATAGGAACCATAAATATATTGCCCTTCATGGAAGGATTGATCTTTATTAAAGCACGTGTCTGAAGTTTGGGAATGGCGATGGGAAGGTGTTAGGCACCCAACCCCACCCGACCCGTGGGTTGGTTTCCACTCATTGTATGCCAAATCTTAATCTCATTAATGGCAAGTTTAACATGTTATTCTAACTAACACACACTAACATGCATCTAAGGCAATAAATATGGCTTAATCATCCCAAGCCTATTAATTCATCTATCATGGCATATAAGTGTTAGGATTAGTGCCCTTAAATCCTATTGTATGATGCTATGTATAATATTAAATGTGACATTGTGTATGACATTATGTACGGCTTAATATTATGTTTAATAAATTTGTTTTATTATTATCTGAAATAATGGTAACATGAATATTCGGACATTATCATATAGTCCATGAGATGCATAGTATGTGATTTATGTGAAAAGTCTCAGACGATATAAATCACAAGTTCTTTGTAAACTCAGAATTATAGCTCGTAGTCGGTGATGAAATTGGGCATTTCATCTACGAAGACTATAACATATTAACTATGATGATTTGTCTTGATCATGGAAGTGAAGACTTCTAGTTGATATGTTGATATGTTTTAAGAGTTAAAACATATTGAACTGGACCGCTGTGAGATTTATTATTCTCCTAAGGACTGTTAAATGAATAACAAATCTCACGACTTATATTTGCATGAACTCTTAATCCTGAGAGAATAAGAAGTGTAGGTTGCCTTGATATATCAAAAGTGAGATCTAAAGTTACGGTCAAAGCCTCAGTATGTTAGGCAGTCACATTTAGTGTTGATGGAACATATATTCTCAAGATGGAATTTATAGTCTCTTAACGGAGATATAAAATATTCCCTTGATGTAAGTTTAATAGGTTTGTTATTCAAAGAGTTAGGCCTAACCACTTTGGTAAGAAATTACTAAAGTATATATTTATGAAACTGGATTTCATAAATATATGATGAATAACTTAAAATGATTAAACCGGGTACTCAAGGATTAAGATGTAGTAATTTACAAAGCTATAGTCTACATTTATGACTTTGTATTACTAAGAATATTTTATGAAGGGGTTGCATGTATAATGAAGTCTTGGGATATAATTTATAGATAAGGCCTAGAGTGCAACTATATTTATATAGTGGTATTAAATATAGTTAATGGTAACTTTGAACTTGTCAAGAGTTGACAAAAAGCCCAAGGCCCATTGGAGCTAGTGTCTTATTGGTCCCTTTTGGTCCCACTCCAAGCCACATACTTAAGCCCAATTGGAAAGGCCTAAAAGGCCATCCCGATTAGATAATCAGTTGTAAGGGGAGAAATATACAGATTTTGAAAGAATATGAAAGTGTGTATGTGAGTGTAGGACACTCTCATATTCTCCCTTAAACAAACACCAAGAAACTAATTAAGAGACCACACATCTTGGATGTTAGTGGAATTGGAGTGAAGATTAAAAGTATTCCCAAGCGCTTACAATCTTTGTTTTTTGAAATTCACCACACCAAGGTACACTCTCTTGTTCTCAAATTCTGAAATTTACTTAGTGCATGTTATCAATTACGAATGAAGTAGATCCATTAATTTTTTCCGCTGCGCACACTCTGATACTTCCATCAAATGGTATCAGAGCGGTCTTCAATTTCAAATTGTATAACATGTTTTGTGAGTTTTGGAATTAAAGATTATAGTTTCATGTTGTTAGAAGATTTTACATTTAATTTTCTTCATGGTTATTGAAACTATGATTTGATAAAAACTGATATTGATGTTATGATGTTGTTTAAATTTGAATTTAAGTATGTTAAATTGATCTTTAAGGCTATAGCATCAATGAATTTTAGTTTTGATATCATTCTTTGACTTTCATGTTCATATGTTAGTTGTTTGTTCAAGAAAAACCGTAGAAAACTGCCTTGGAAAATTTCTGGAAATTCAAGTTTCACGAGTTTCGATCGATTGAAAATCACTTTCGATCGATCGAGTGAAACAATGATCAGACTTCTTAAATAGATTGATTTTCAATTGCTAGTCAATCAATCAAATTTGTTTTTTCGATCGATCGAGAGGCGATCGAGTATCAATCGAAGAAGTTAGGAGGTCAAGTTTGAATTTTTTAATTTATTTGATCGATTGAGGGGCAGGCATTGCCACATGGCTTGCTTAGTGCGGTCTAGAGTTCATGTCGCTTCGTTCCTAGAGAAAGTGGTCATATGGCATCTTCTAGTTGGTCTGCGTCACTTCAATGCCCCTTTTGGTTACCCATAAATAGCTTAATGCCTCGCTACCCTCCTCATTTTCTCAAATTTTCTCTTCTAGCACTCTTGCCTCAGTTCGTCCTTCACACTTCATCTAGAATTCCTTTTCCGTCCTTAGTCTCCTTCGTCTAGCATTAAGTATCATTTCCTTTTTCGTCTGTAGGTTTTCTCTTTAGAATTTCCTTATAAATGACTAAAATTCTAGTTTCCTCGTCTAGCGATAGGGATGATAAAGAGATAGACATGTATTATGATAACATTAGTGACAGAAGTAATGATAGTAGTGTATGGCTTAGTTTCAGATAACCTTTGTATTTCTGAGCATGTTAGGTTGTTAGATTTTTGTTTTAAGTATTTCTTTGTTTTTTGCACTTGCTGCATTTCTAGGCTATGGTTTCTAAGCAAGCCTATGCACGCATGCATCATGCATGCGAGTGTAGGTCAAAGTCTGTGCACGCATACAACTAGCCTATGCACACAGGCCTGTGAATGTGCACACATACCGCTGCCTAGAAACCCTAATTCAGATTTTTACTTTGTTTTTTCACATGTTACATCTCTATTTTGATTCCTCTTTTTATTTTTATTTTTTATAGATATAAGTCTCTGCTCTATCTTTATTGTTTGTTTGCTTTTCACACAATTAAATTAGGGTTTATCTTTTATTTCTTTGTTTTGATGCCATAAACATGCATTCACATGTTCATGCATTAATGCTATAGGTGCTTAGAGGTAGCAAGGTAAGCAAGGTAAGTCATGCATTCATATGAACATGCATTTTGTTTGTGACATAATCTTGTTTAGGGTTGATGAACTTGATATGGTAGTTTGAATAAAGTATGTTCAGTGATACCATGATTATTTACTACCTATGTTCTACCTTGATTTAATGTTTGCATGTTTCTGCCTTGAATATGATATGATGACATGATGTTAGATGAATGCTAGGTTGATATGAGATGCCATGATAGATGTATGTTAGGCTTGGGTTGTGTTTTGCTATGATAGATAAATGATTAGGTTTTTGGGATGATTGATGCCATGTTGTATGCTTAGATGTATGCTAGTGTGTGTGTGAGTATAGATACAATATTGAATATGCCTTTAATAGGATTAAGACATAGGATATAATGAAGGGATGCCAACCCTAGGGTTGGGTGGTTTTGGGTGCCTAACACCTTCCCAAAACCGTACCTAAACTCGAAACCCATACTCTGGTAGTAAGATCAAAAAGGCCCTTCCTCGGAAGGATGCTATATATATGGTTCCTAGTCTATTGCAAAAACTAGGTGGTAACTCCCCATTGTGTCCACATAACCTATTGAGGTCTTGGTCCTGAGCCATCTAAGGAAGCTATCTTACGAAACTGCTACTCAATGAAGTATGCTTCCTTTCTTTTCCTTTTGTGTTTTGTTTAAGTCTTGATACTTCCTTAGTCTAATTTGATTTTCTTAGGAATGACAACCATGGTTAAAAAAAAAGAGAAAGAGATTTCCAGTGGGGGTGACATCATCCATCCTTTAGACATTGCTCTTACTAAAGCTCGTCCATCGGCCCTTCCAGCTTCGAAGCTTGTGGCTCATAGTTCTTCGGGGAAGAGGAAAACTGTAGTCAAAGCCATTGAAATTCCAAGAAGCAGAAAATAGAGACGTCTACTCTAGGCAAAACTCCTTTCATCGAGCTTGACCCTCGAGCGCCCGTGGTTGTTTTCGAAGCTCCAACTGTCGACGCCTCTACCACTCTTCTAAACATAGGGTCGTCCACTACTGATTGTCCTATAGATGGTCCTATGACCCTCTTAAGGAGCGAGAGTTTGGCTTGGAACAAGTTCAAGCAGGTAATGAAGGATGAGGATGTTTTTTAGCTGTTAATAAAGTTGCCTCAAATTGAGCTCTAACTGTTGGTACGTTAGGTTATGTCTAAGTTTATGGTGGCATCTAAGCAAGCCACAAATCTGGACAAGGAAAAGATCAAGTTGGACCCCCGATTATCTGAACTGAAGGGTAAGCTAAGACGGCGGGCTAGGAAGAACACAAAGTTGACAGACACAGCAAAGAAATTGACGATTGAGGTAGGACTACTGAAGAACCTAGATGAGGAGATGAGAACCGACATTGTCGAAAAGGAGACTCGTCTTAACCACATTCAAAAGAGGCATGACGAGTTCTTAGCTCCTTTAGGGAAGCTAAGGAAATGGCCGTTGATGAGTTCAAGTCATTTGGGAGTTTTCAGAAGTTGCTGGACAAACATTATGCCATAAGCTTTGAAGATTTCTTTCAAGACGCCATAGAGGCCTTTCTTGGGGTGGATGAACTCAGATCCATTGCGTTATTCAAATGGTAGAGCTACTAAAATTTGTATGATTCAGATCTACATTTCCTACAGACAACACCAAACTGATGAAGCCAAAAATGATCATCAATAGATAGCCTCGTTGGAGCTTATGACGAGGTAAAGTTCCCTGCAAAGATGAGAGAGAATGACACCGGAGTGGCATTAGCCAGTGGTTCTCTAATAATAAAGTCAGTAGAGTTCTCAATATCTTTAAGGGAATAAGAATGTAATTTTGTATGTTTGAGATTGTGTATCTTTCTTATGCTGTTGGATGGCTTATTTACAACCTTGATATAGCCATTGGGAGCCTCATTATTAGCGAAACCATCATTGGCCTCTTAATATCTCTTTTGGCTGTTTGAGTAACGTCTGCCTTAGCTTAAATGAAGGTTTGACTAGTTCATAATTGGCCTTTCTGACCGTTGAAGCTCATCGGTTACAAAACCAATAATGGCTACGCCGTTAATGCTGTATGGTCGTCTTCTCATGTGACGACCTAAAAGTCTATGTGCTCATCATCTGTATGGATGAGCCTGTGAATTAAATGCTCGTCAGCTAAATGATGAGCCTATAATTCTAGTACTTGTCACTTACCAATCCAGTTTGTGCATCCTTTGAAAGGTGATTTTGTGGTCTGAAAGTTAGTAGAGGAGACTCTGTTAGCCATATAGCTCTATCCCAGTGGGTGAGATTGAAGACTTCACAGGAAATCATGTAGGCAATCTTCTTGGTTTTGGTCCTGGGTGCCATGGAGAATATGAGAGAGTGCATGAAAGAGTTAGAGAGAATGTGAAGAGATGAGGAAGATTAAGAAGAAACGGTTAGTAACTGTTGGAGAAAAATAAAGAGGCGGGAAGACATCTGATGACTAAACTGCATGTAGTTTCGGCCTCCCAATAAACTACGTGTAGTTTAGCAAAAAAATTAAACTAAATTAAAATTTCAGAATATCCTTAATGGACCCCTGGCATATGGAAAATGCAAGAGAAAAATCCAAAAATTTCCCTAGTGGACCATAAATTATTAAGAATGTTACAAAGATGCACTAAAATGACAGAAATACCTTTAGCAGGGTTGAAAGACACCAAGATCCTAATCACCATTTCCCAATGGATTAGAAGAATCATAGACATCCCTCGACAGATTAGAAATCACTAAGGAAACTCCCTCATGAGTTAAAACCATCCACAAACTCCCTAGTGAGCCATAAAAAGAAGAATTTTTCCCCAATAGAGCGTGCATCACTGGAGACTTCCTCGTAAGTTAGAAGCCACCCAAAAAAGCTACCCAAAAAAGCTCCCTCCTCGTAAGTCTGAATCACCATCACAAACTCCCTAGTGAGTTATTTCCCCAATGGATCATACATCACTAGACACTTCCTTATAAGTCAAAGAGCAACCAACAAAAGCTCACTTGTTAGTCAGAATCATTAAGAAAAACCCCATGCATGTTGGGAAGTCCCTTGAGTGAGCATTCCGTATGAGATTGTTAGGGTCATATTTTGTTGTAATTGGCTAATCCTCTGACAAAATGCACTTTACTTGTAATTAGGTAGATCTAAGATGGGTTTAGTACTTTAAGAAACATATTGTTCAAGTTAAGTATTAAAAACATGAAGATTGGTCCAAGAAACGAGTGAGGAAAAGCTATTCATTAAGTCTCGACAAATAGCTCAACCGATGCCTACTATCGAGACTTAATGTGAAGCTTGATAAACAGCTCGATCTATTGAGAATTAAGATTTCAGAATTTCCAGATCTGAAATTCGGCCCAATCTTGAATATTTGTTTGGGGTTTCTTTTCTCACAACCTTAGATATATATAAGGCTTATTTTAAAGGCCATCACACACGGATACAGAGACCAAGAGACTTATATTCTCTGTGCGAAGCTACTGCCTTTGTATGTCATGCGGTTTTGTAACCAAGTGCTTCCAGATCTTCATTGTTGATGAAGTGAATAACTTTGTAGCCAACAACATCTGTTCAAGTTGTTGGAGCTAGTCACGTACTTGGGATCCATGCAAAGGGTTAGTCACAAATTGGAGGTTTGCGCATCAAGGGAAAGAAGGCTACTACAAGATCAAGTCCAATTGGGTAATAGAGTGAAGGTCCAACTGTAGGTTGGTATTTCGGGATAGGCCAGGGTAGTTGGTAAGATTCCTTATACTTGTAACCGCTTGATTGTTGATTAGTGGATTCTTAGGAATGGTGAGCTTAAAATCACCCGATGGGGTTTTTGCCTTGCGAGGTTTTCTCCATTTGTAAACAAATCACCATGCCTAATTTATATTCTACTGCACTTAGTATTTTTGGTGATTTGTTGGTGCCTCCAAGATTTGCATGCAATTGAACCTAATTAATCAACTTGGGTAATTGAATTAATTAACCGGGGTCAAGCTACCTTATCCCAACAAGTGGTATCAGAGCGGGCACACTCTGATTAGGTTTTAATCTTTGCTGTGTGAACCATTGACCCTTGTTATTATGGATTGTGGACAATCTTTGGTTATTCTTCCTTTTATTTGATGGTACTTACTAGGCATACTAGAAAGTAGGCATGCGAGTTTTTTTATAGTCTTTAGATGAGAAAGTCTGGCTGGCAATTGAAGTAGGTTGGAAAATGCCTAAAAAGCCACCCATAACATGGGATGATACCAAGATCAAGGTTGCCAACTTTAACTGTAGGGCATTGAATGCTCTGCTTAGTGCTGTAACGAATGAAGAATTCAATAAGATCTTTTCCACTGACAGTGCCAAGGAAGCTTGGACTATTCTTCAGAATACTTATGAGGGCACTAAAGCTATTAAGAACTCTAAGATTTAAAGGCTCACTACCAGCTTTGAGGAAATTAGGATGGATGAGGATGAATCGTTTGATGAATTGTATGCCAAGCTCAAGGACATAGTGAATTCAGCATTCAATCTTGGAGAATAGATTCCGGAGCCTAAGATTGTTAGGAAGATTCTCAGATCTCTTTTAGAGAGATTCCATTCCAAGATTACTGACATTGAAGAATCAAAGGACATTGACTCTATTCCTTTAGCTGAACTGATTGGGAACTTGCAAACCTATAAAGTAGCAAGGGTTGGCAAAAGTGGCAAAGGCAAGAACATGGCCTTAAAGACCAAAAATGATGACAATGATAAGTCATCTGATGATGGGGATACCAAGTTGAAGTCATATATCACTAGACAATTCAAGATGTTTATTAAAAATGCAAATGTCAAAGCTGGTGATAAGGATCGCAAACAGACTGCTTTTTCATGGAAAATTCAAGGATGCTGGTCAAGGCAACGGTATTCTTGCAGGACCAAAGTGCTATGGGTGTCATGGAATTGGATATGAAGCAAGAGTGTCCCACATATTTGAAATCCATTAGCAAAAACAAAACCTTAGCTGCCACCTTAAGTGACTTAGAACCAGAAGCAGATTCTAATGAAAGTGACCAACAAGGGATAGTAAGTGCTTTTACAACCACTGTTTAGTCTACTAAGGAAGTAGTAGATGTAACTGATGATGAAGAAGAGTTGATGGAATCAAAGTTTGAGAAGATTGATGATCAAGATGACATCCACACTACTTATGCTAAGCTGTACAAGGTCTCTACGAACCATGAGAAGCTCTACAGGTTGGCCATGAGAAAGCTCTGTGAAATGGAGTTAGAACGTGAGGAACTCTCCACCAAGGTTGATGAAGCTAATCAGACCATTGGAGCACTGAAGTTTAAGAACAACTCTCTTGTTGAAAAGGCCAAGAAACTGGATGCTGAACTGTTTCAAGTTAGAGCACAACTGGAAAGGACTTCAAGTGCCAAACTGGATGAAATTCTGAATATTCAGAAGTCTACATCTGATAGAATAGGTCTCGGGTATGATCACACTCTCTCCTCTTGTAGTACCTCTTCTAATGTTTTAAATAGAGTTATTTTTGTTCCTCCGGCTAATAATGAAAACTCTGACAAAACTAAGGTAACTAAGATTAAAACTGAAAATTTGAGTGAGAATAGGAGTGATAAGGGAAAATCCATTTTAGAAGCACCCCTTAAGATTGGTAAGCAAAGGACTAAGCAAAAAAATCATCGCTCCACTAACAAGAAGTCTCCACCAAAGAAGCCTCATTTCTGTCACTACTATGGAGCATCTAGACATACTCGTCCATATTGCTATAAGTGGTTAGCCACTCAACAAAGCAATTGTGTGTCATCTCTAGGGAACCAAAATCAACTCCTACTTTCTCTAGCCCCTCTTGGAGAACTTCTTCAGGCGGTCATGCTTCTTTCAAAATTTAATAGTTTCAATTCTCCTCCTTATCCATCTGGACAAAAGTTCAAGCAAAAGAAAGGATCTCCATCCAGGTCTCTCGTCTGGAAGGAAAAAAATTCTAAGTGATTTCTCCTATTTTCTGATCTCTTGCATGGTTCATGGTGTGTTTTGAGTCAGTCTAGTTTTAATGCTTTGTTTGTTTGATTGTTTGTTTCTTTGTTTCCACTTTGTTTTTAAGTTTTTTTAATAAAAAAAATGAAAAAAAATAAAAATAAAAGTACAAAACAGTGTGTGTTTTTGTATACTGGTACTTGTGTACCTTGGATAGCCTTTGAAACAAAGTTTCCCAACTTTGTATCACTTGTAGCTTAGATGAGCACTTTCATGCACAACTAAGCAATATGAGCTTTGTGGCTCTTTTATGTGATTTGGTTGATTTGGTTCATCTCTTATCTTTCATAACTTAAATCACTCTTTTTGAAAAGAAGGACTAGAAAATCCTAAGATAAAGGCATAAATAACCATCTCACCACAAAAACTTGTTAATCATACAACATCTGTGTGCAATTCATAAAAACCATGCTTGGTAAGGTGTAGCACTTACATAGTGAAATAAGGATGTTCAAGCTTACATAATTTAGTATTTTCTTTTCTCGCTCTTATATGCTCATGCATGATATGCTTAAAAGAAAAATATGCAAAAAACATGAAAAGCAAAAAGAATCAAAATGCTTTTAATATGGCTGCAATTGTGTTTCTAGGAGATGTGGGAGTTATATGATGTATCTCAAAGGTGTTAGTCTCTATCAAACAGCTATGGTTGTGTGTGATTGTGTTTGATCCCCCTATATCATTACTTGTCATATAATGATGCTTTTGCTCTCTTGCATAAGTTTCACACATAACACACATAATCTTTGCTACCTTTGATACTACTATACAGGTACAATGTGATTTGGCCATCAGAAGGCCATGTGGTAATTATGCTCTCTAAACTATCCAAACTTGTTTTGAAATAAAATTTGGTTAGACATGTTTAGCGTATTTTGATCTAGTAATGCTTTGCATCTAGAGTTGAAGATGTGTTTTTTTTTCTTGTTTAACATGCCCTTTGAATGCTTCTTTTGTTGGTTATCTTGTTTGCATTCATCTTATGTTGTTTCTCCTCCTCAAAATCTCTTCTCCAGGGCTCTCGACAGATACGTCGAAACCTACTTGACACCTCCTTGATACATTCCTTTCTTTCAAGCTTTTTGGGTTTTTCTAGATACCTTTCGATAGATTGCCCGATCCATTGAGCCAAATTCCTTAGGGTCTCTATTTGCTCGGTAGCTTCTCAATACCTTCCTTGATTTATCAAGAATTTTTGCCGTCGACACCTCCTCGATACCTCTTAATCTATTGAGCTTTTGTTCTCGATAGAAGCTTGATACCTCCTCGATCTATCAAGTTGTGTTTTCTATATATATTTTGAGGTTCGACCCGGTTTTGTTATTTCTCAAATATTTCAATCTCTTTCTCCTCTCTTGTGACCTAAACATCTCTTTCTCTCTCAAATCACCTTTCCTCTTTTCCTTTTTCTTCATGCATTCATGCATATTTTGACATAAGTTTTCAATTTGTGGAAATTTTTGGGGTTTTTGTGTTATTGTCAAAATTTTTGGGTTGGGTGTTTTTAAAATGAACTCATATGATCATACATTGCATTCTAAGTTCATTATAACTCTGTTTCAGGCATTCTAGGATTATGTGCTTGTTATATCTTGTGAGTGATGTTAGATTGGATTGGGTTTTTCCCCATGATGTTTTTTTTTATTGTTTGCACGTCACATGTTCATGCATCTTCATGCATTGCATGTTCTTTTTGCTTCTTTCCTGTGCCTTAATGTTTTTGTTGTGTTTTTGTTCTTCTCTTTGTCTCTCTTGTTTAGTCTCCTCATCATGGCACCTAAAGAGTTTGTCCCTTCTAAAACTCGATTCATCGTGGTTCTTTCTCTTCTTCTTTTCCTCCTAACTCAGTTCAGTTTCGTGATGAGAAGGCACATAATGACTTCTGTGTGAACTTTTCTGAACGAGTGATTCATTCAGAATGCAAGGTCATTCTGATTTTCCGACACTCCTCTACCCAGTGCTATTAGCTCTCGGGGATGGGCTTTTCTTTGTGAGAAACCCTCGAGGTGTCCTAACGTGTTCACATAGGAGTTTTACTCTAATATGCACACCATCGATACCTCTTTTCCTCAGTTTACTACGGTATTCCCTGGTACACATATTGTTGTCACCCTAGACTTCATTTTTAAGGTGCTAGAGATTCCTAGGGTGGATTGTCCAGAATACCCTAGTCATCACAATCTGTCTTCCATCTCTAGCAACGAGTTGGCCTCACTCTTTTGTGAAAAGGACATGTTGTAGGGAGGTACCCTTAATTTCTCCATAACCAAGTTCTCTAAGGTACCGTGGCTCCTTAATATGGTGATGACCTTTGTACTCACTCTAAGGTCTCACTATAACACTATCACCGAGCCTCGTGCTCGTTTTCTTCTTTCCCTCATGGATGGTCTCTCTGTAGACTTTCCTTCACATATGATAGAGTTTATTATAGATTGCTATTGCGACAAGGCTACTCATGATAAGCTCATCTTCCCTTCGGCTACCATGCATATCCTCACACACTTGCATATCACTATCCCTCTCGCACCTCACTTCTACGTCATGAGTGCCATTAGTAAAGAGTCTATTCGGTGGAGTGCAACGCACCTTGCTACAAAACGGCCATGGGTGGAGCCTTCTGATGTAGCCCCAGCTAATCCTACAACTCCTTCCTCTCGACCTTCTTCATCCTCTGCCCTTTCTTCCTCATCCCGGGCTGCTCTCTCCCTTGCTGATATCATGGAGCAACTTCAGCACATGCGTGCTAATTTTGGGAGTAGTCTGGACCACCTATCTGATGAGATATGTCAAATGAACACTATAATCAGTTGCATCGCTTGCTGCTAGTCTCAACATGGTGGTTTTGTGCCCTCACCTTCATCGGAGCTTGCTAAGGAGTCCTCTTCTTCGGATGGTGGAGATGATGATGATGATGCTTAAGGCTTAAAGTATGATGATGATATGACGACCTCTCATTGATACACCTTTTGTCACTTGTGACAAAAATGAGGAGTAGTTTTGTAGATAAGAGTAGTCTAAGTGTTAAAGGGAGAGCTACCTAAAGGCAAAAGCCACCTGGAGAAGTTTGAAGCCAGAGCCCTATATGGAAACCACAAAGACATATCCTTTTAGCTTGTAAGAGCACTTTGTTTTTTTGGTTGATGGTTCGAACCATTGGCCATGTTTGTTCGTTTGTTTTTTTTTTTAAGTGACTTTAGGATAGCGAGTCACTTGCCTTTTGCTTGCAATTGGTAAAATAGGTTCTTGGATTGTGAACTTGTCATTGCTCATTTCCAGAGTAACACTTGTGGGACTTAGGACATATGAATCCCACGCAATTCTGCGAAGTTGCACCTCGCCCCATGTATGCATGTTGTTTGCCATATGCATGGTTTGGGTCTGAGTTGTACCTCAAAACTAAATTTTTTGTCTCTTATTCTTTGATTCCATTAGTGGAGCACACGAATCAAAAAAGGGGCATTGTAGACACCGCATTTTGTACCCCTTACAACTTGGCCCCCCGTTCACTAATGATGTTGGAATTCTAAAACTCAAGGTTGGTTTAGGGCTCAATTAAATTGAATTGACTTAAGGAAAGCAATTTTGGAAAAATATAACTATTTTATAAACTAAATAAATCTATTTTTTTGAAAATCAAGGCCGAGAAACCCTCAAGTATGCATACGCATACATGCATATGCACACGCATGTCCTAAAGCTGCGTCAACATGTCTAATGCATGCGTATGCATACACAAGCCTATGCACGCATGTTAGAGTCCCAGAAACTATGAAAGACAAGTTTTTTCTAACATTAAGTATGAGATTTGGAATGAATCCCACATCGTTTAGAAGCCATTCCAAACCCTCATTTTTCAACTATATAAAGCCATACATAGTAGCTTTTCAAAAATCCTAAGGAAAAGCATAAGATTCACTAGAAATAGTGAATCAAAGTATGAGTTTTTCACAAAACATCCTTAAGTCAATATTTTTCTGATTATGGCCTTCTCTGGCCTTGATTGTGAATAAATTTGACTAAAAGGAACGATCAAAATCAAGGCAAGGAGCTTTGTATTTTTGAGGTATAAGTTCTAAAATTTCTTTTTCTTTTCTTAGCTTTTTCTTGTTTTGATCCTTGTTTTTCTTGTTTAGTTTAGTTATAATATGTCTGCATAGCTTAGGTTTTCTTTGCCTTATCATTTCAAGCGTGCTAGGTTGTTAAATTTTGTTTCTATTCTATTTCTATACTTGCTTTTTTGGGTTAAGGTTTAGGGTGAGTATGTGTACACATGCCTCCTACATGCACACGCATACTTCAGTTATGCGTCCGCATAAAACTGAACTGTGCACGCATGCTTTATGTATGCACACGCATACTTTTGCCCAAAACCTTAATTTGGACCTTTTATGCTTCTGTTTCTCAGCTTTACATATTTAACATGCTTCTACCTCATCCTGTTTCATACTTATAAGTTTCTATTTTTCTGTTTGTTTGTTTGTTTGTTTGTCCTTAACATGTTAGATTAGGGTTTCTTTTCAATTCTTTCTTTCATATGCCATGAACATGCATATAAATTAACCATTCATTGATGCACAGGTGCTTTGATGCAGCAAGGTAAGGCATGCATTCACATGAACATGCATTTGTTTAAGATATGATCTCGATTTTACTTTGATGAACATGAATAATATTTATGAACTCTTTGATTAGGATATTTGAACATGTTGTTTTGATCTCACCATGCTTATGTTTCTAGCTTGATTTGATAAATACATGTTTTTGCCTTGGATGTATTATGATGCTATGTATGACAAATTTATGTTAGGATATGATATGAGATGCATGATAGATGTATACTAGGCTTGAGATGTGATATGTGATGCAATGCCATGATAGATGTATGCTAGGGTTTATAATGAAATAGCATGTTGTATGCTAGATGCATGTTATCGTGTGTGTGAGTCTAGAATGATGAATGTTAAAATTTCCTTTAACGAAATTAAGACGTAAGACACAATGGGTTAAAGTCGTCCTACGATTCGAGCAGTCATGGGTACCTAACACTTTCCCAAGCAGTACCTAAACTCCAAACCCATGCTTTATTAGTAAGATCAGTCCTTCCATGTAAGGGTGCTATATATATGGTTCCTAAACCTAATCTAGATGATGACTCCAACTTCCCTTCTCTGCCTGGGCCATTTAGCTGAGGCGTACTCCCCTCTCGTTGCGCCCACAGTGGCGACTTTGCTAGGGATAGAAAGTTTGCTTCCATTGTGTCTTATTTGTTAATCTTGATAAAGGCTTGTTCAATATTTGGTGGCACACACTTCACTTTGTTCTTTCGTCCCTTTCACCTTAGTTGGTGATGACTGAGAAAAAGAGTACACTCCATTAGGGCCAACGTCTTTCGAAATTCATCCTGCCAACTCACAATTTGTGTCATTGCCTACGACAGGCTTAGAGTATGCTAACAGTTTACCACCAATCCACAACAGTCCATTTAGGCCTAAGGTTGGAATCATGACCCACCTAGTTGTGAATGACCTACTGATCTATCCTTTTAACTCTAGGGAGCCTACCCACACTTAGAGAGATCCTTGATCCTATCATTAAGAGGGTACCCTTTATATCTTTTGTTTGTTCAACCATATATCTTATGTTCACCTAATTCTAAAGGAAAAACAAAAGATGTAAAAAATTCTTTTTAGGATGACCCAAAAGTTATGGCATACCCTAAGATGTTGGGATAAATGAAAAAAAGTTCTCACATGTAAGAGGCTTATCCCAAAGTCTAAAGGTATATCTTAACTTCAAAGGTTCGTAAGACCATAGCATAGTTGCTAGCATAAGCCCAGTTGCTATCATAAGCCCAAATTAAAAGGCTTCTTGAAAAGGAGAACCTTGAGCCTAAGATAACAAATATGCTATGGACTTAGCATCCAACTTCCTACAAAGTCAATATGAAGTTCCCAAATCTTGGGCCTCCTTGTTGCATGCCTAGGTCCTAAATGATGAGAAATTCATGGACTTTGAAAGGAATGCTACAATGTATTCTAGCCAAAAGGCTACTTCCAAAAAAAAAAAAATGATGATGATAATAATAAATGGAAAAAGGAAGAGCCCAAAGGTGAGGGATACATTTTAAGCCCACATTTAAGACAAAGGGTTGAAAATCTCTAAGCATATTCTAATGAAAGTCCACAAGAGTAAGATGAGGGCTTCTTTGTAAATGTACTAAAGCCCAATGAAATAAGGGGCAAGGTTCATAAGAGGAAAGGGAGTGATTTTGTAATTAGGCCACCATGGCCAAAAGATTTTCTAAGAGTATCTAAGTTAACAAAATGAACCTTTTAATTGGGACAAGGGCTTAATAAAATGGGACTTCTTTTTAGGCATCATTGCACCTCCAAGATAAAAAAATAAAATAAAATAAAATAAAATAACATAAATCATAAATAAATAAAATAAAATAAAAAAGCACGTCCCTACTCCAGTTTGGGTCCGAGAAAAGAACGGAATGCGATTGGTCAAAATTGAGGAAATGTATCAAGAATTGGTATCTTTAGAAGAGACATTTCAAGAGGAAGTATCTCAAGAAGGAATGGCTGATGGAATTAAAATTGAACGCAGCGGAAAAATAAGTTTATAAGAGCATTCACAGCAGTAAAGCTAAAAATTTAGCTTTTTAGCTCCACCAAAAGTTACTTTATCTATTATACCTACACACTTGCTGCAGCAGTGGATCTATTTTAACTATCAACACAATAAAATAATATAAACATCACAATAAAATAATATATCCTACAATAAAATAATATATCCTACAACCCAAAAAACTTCCCAGCACCGACCACAACCGGCCACCTCTACAATCAGCCACAGCCACAGCCACAGCCACCACTACCACCACCACCACCAACACAGACACAACCAAACCACAAACAAAATAAAAAACCAAACAACCATCATAGTCACCAATCCACCACCGCAGCCACCAAGCCCACAGGAAAAAAAAAAAATCAAACACCGTACCACCAAACCATAGCCACAACAACCACCATCGCCACCACCATAGTCATTAAACCTGCAGAAGAAAAAAAATAATTCCAACATCATTCCACCACCACAGCTATCAAACCCACAGAAGAAAAAACAATCAAACACCATCCCACCACTACAGCCATCAAACCCATAAAAGAAAAAAAAATCAAACATCATTCCACTACCATAGCCGGTGGATCGACGGTGTGGATTGATGTGGATCGAATGGCGTGGATCGATGTGGATCGACGGTGTGGGTCTGGCGACAAGGATCGATGGTGTGGGTCTGGCAGCGAGGATTGACGGTGGCGTGGGTCGGCAGTGTGGGCTTGGGCTGGCAGCGGTGAGAGAGTTGAGAGAAAGAGAGGTAAGATGATCAAAGATGAGAGAAAGCTGAAAGAGTTGAGAGAGAAAGCTGAGATGATCAGAGTTGAGTGATTTGGGAGAGGAGGCTGAGCGATTTGGGAGAGAAAGTGAGGCACAGAGTGAGAGCTGGGTGATTGTGATTTGCGAGAGGAGGCTGAGTGATTTGGGAGAGAGAGAGAGGCACGGAGTGAGAGAGAGAAAGAAATAATTTTTTAATGGGTGGGAAGAATAAAATAATATATTTTTTTTAGCTCTCATGAACAGTGCACATTTATTTATAAATGTGCACTGTAGCAATGGAGCTAAAATTTTTAGATTTAGCTCCACTGCTGCAGCAACTTTTTTGTGTTTTTGAAGCTAAATTTTAGCATTATACCTATATAGCACCACTGTTGTGAGTGCTCTAACGGATCTACTTCATATCACAATCTATAACATGCACTATGTAAATTTTAGAATTCAAGTATAAGAGAGCGTACCTTGAAGTGGTGAATTTCAAAACAAAGATCGAAGCACTTGGGAATACTTTTAATCTTCACTCCAATTCCACTAATGCCCAAAAAGTGTGGTCTCTCAATTGGTAACAAAAGGATGATTAAAGAGTGACAAAACACTTACTTACACACCATTTCACAATGATGTTACTTTTTTTTATAATATTCTGAACGTTTTTCCCTTTATATCTAACCAATTATCTAATTGGGCTGGTCTTTTGGGCATTTCCAATTGGGCTTAAGTATGTGGCTTGGAGAGGGACCAAAAGTGACCAATAAGACATTAGCTCCAATGGGCCTTGGGCTTTTCTGTCAATTCTTAACAAGTCCAAAGTTACCATTAACTATATTTAATACCACTATATAAATATAGTTGTACTCTAGGCCTTATCTATAAATTATATCCCAAGACTTTATTAGACACGCAACCCCTTCATAAAATATTCGTAGTAATACAAAGTCATTAATGTAGATTGCCACTTTGTAAATTACTACATCTTGATCCTTGAGTACCCGGTTTAATCCTTTAAGTTATTCATCATATATTTATGAAATCTAATTTTATAAATATATACTTTAGTAACTACTTACTAAAGTGGTTAGGCCTAACTCTCGGAATAACAAACCCATTAAACTTATCTCAAGGGAATATTTTATATCTCCGTTAAGAGACTATGAATTCCGTCTTGAGAATATATGTTCCATCAACACTAAATGTGGCTTCCCAACATACTGAGGTTTTGATCGTTACTTTAAATCTCACTCCTGTTATATCAAAGCAACCTACACCTTATTATCAGGTCCATTATTCTCTCAGGATTAAGAGTTCATGCAAATGTAAGCCATAAGATTTATTATTCATTTGACAGTCTTTAGGAGAATAATAAATCTCACAGCAGTCCAGTTCAATATGTCTTAACTCTTAAAACATATTAACACATCAACTAGAAGTCTCCACTTTTCATGATCAAGACAAATCATCGTAGTTGATATGTTATAGTCTTCGGAGATGAAATGCCCAATTTCATCACCGACTACAAACTATAATTCTGAATTTACAAAGAACTTGTGATTTATATCTTCTGTGACTTTTCACATAAATCACATACTATGCATCTCATGGACTATATGATAATGTCTGAATATTCATGTTACTATTATTTCAGATAATAATAAAACAAATTTATTAAGCATAATATTAAGTCATACATAATGTCATACATAATGTCACACTTAATATTATACATAACATCATACAATAGGATTTAAGGGCACTAATCCTAACAATCTCCCCCTTACCCTAAAGACTATTGTGCACTAATCTAACTCCCATTCTTTCCAAATGCAACTCAAAAGTCCTTTGAGGCAAGGCTTTAGTAAATGGATCTGCTAGATTGTCTGCACTTTCAATCTTTGCTACCACCACATCTCCACGAGCAACAATATCTCGAACGATATGGTACTTCCTCTCAATGTATTTTCCTTTCTTATGATTCCTTGGGTCTTTAGATTGTGCAACTACTCCACTGTTGTCACAAAACAATGTAATTGGAAGCTCCACCATTCTTATTACACCAAGGTTAGAAAGGAATTTCTTGAGCCATACAGCTTCCTTTACTGCTTCACAAGCAGCAACATATTCTGCCTCCATGGTGGAGTCCGCAATACAAGATTGCTTAATACTCCGCCAACTTATGGCTCCACCTCCCAAGGTGAAAACATATCCTGAAGTGGATTTTCTGAAATCTAGATCCGATTGAAAGTCTGAATCTGTATAGCCAATGGGAATCAAATCCTCACAACAGTAAACAAGCATATGATCTCTCGTTCTCCGTAGATACTTGAGAATATGCTTTACAGCTTGCCAATGTTTTGGTCCTGGATTTTATTGATATCGGCTGACTATGCCAACTAAATAGCAGATATCTAGCCTAGTACAAAGTATGGCATACATGAGACTTCCTACTGCTGAAGCATAAGGAACTTGTCTCATCATATCTTCTTCCTCTTGAGTCTTAGGCCTTTGGTCATCAGACAGAGGAACTCTATGTCTGAAAGGAAGTAATCATTTCTTGGAGTTTTGCATGCTAAACCGTTCTAGAATCTTATCTATAAATCCAGCTTGTGATAAGCCTAACATCTTATTCTTGCAATCTTGCCAAAGCTTGATCCCTAGAATAAAATTAGCCTCACCCAAGTCCTTCATATCAAATTGGCTTAACAACCAAACCTTTACATATGACATTACCCCTACATCATTTCCAATGAGTAGAATATCATCAACAATAAGCACTAGGAACATTACCACTTTATCTTGATGTCTTTTGTGTACACATGGTTTATCAAAATTTTGTTCAAAACCAAATGACTTGATTGCTTGATCAAATCTGATGTTCCATGACCTAGATGCTTGCTTAAGTCCATAAATGGACCTTTGCAACTTGCATACCATATGCTCTTGGTTCTTTGCTTTGAAACCTTCCGGTTACTTCATATAGATTTCCTCTTCAAGATTGCCATTAAGAAATGCAATCTTCACATCCATTTGTAAATCTTATAATCAAAATGAGTAGCAATGGATAAGAGAATTCTGTTAGATTTAAGTATTGCTACTGGAGAAAAGGTTTCATCATAATCAATACCTTTTTTTTGTGTATACCCTTTTGCCACTAGCCTTCCTTTAAAGGTTTCAACCTTTCCAGCTATCCCTCTCTTCCTCTTCTAAACCCAACCAACAGGTTTAATGCCGTTAGGTGCCTTTACAAGATCCCAAACTTGATTGGAATACATAGAATCTAATTCAGATTTCAGGGCTTGGACCTAATGATGTGCATCTATATCATTCATTGCCTCTTCATAAGTGTAGGGATCTGATTCAGCCTCTTCTGAGATAGCTTCATAAATTTCTCCCAAACCTATGAATCTTCTAGGAGGCCGAACAATTCTCCTATTACAACGAGGCACCTAAGTACTAGACATGTCATGAGTAGTATATTGTGATGTATCTAATACAGCTACATCATCCCTAGTTTTATCTATTGGTTGTTCATTTACAGGTTCATTCATTTCAGCCAACACAGCTCTACTTCTAGGAGTAAAATTATTCATATAGTCATTTTCCAAGAATTTAGCATTTGTACTAACAAAAACTTTGTTATCTTTACGACTATAGAATAAATTACCCTTAGTTTCTTTTGGATAACCTACAAGCAAACACACTTCTGATTTTGGTTCCAATTTATTAGGCTTCCCTTTTAAAACATGTGTTGGACAACCCCAAATATGGAGATATTTCATACTAGGCTTACGCCCACTCCACAATTCCATGGGTGTTTTGGGAACAAATTTTGATGGAACTAAATTCAAAAAATGTATTGCTGTATTTAAGGCATAACCCCAAAAAGAAATCGGTAAAGTTGAGTAACTCATTATGGACCTAACCATTTCTAAAAGAGTCTTATTCCTTCTTTCTGCTACACCATTCTGTTGGGGAGTTCTAGGTGCAGCCAATTGGGATAAAATCCCATTTTCAGTTTAGTAATCCTTGAAATCCCCAAGAAGGTATTCGCCACCACGATCAGATCGAATGTCTTTTATGCGTTTACCTAATTGATTCTCAACTTCAGCCCTAAACTCTTTGAACTTTTCAAAGGCTTCGGACTTCCGTTTCATTAGGTACACATAACCATATCTTGAGTAATCATCAGTAAAAGTGATGAAATACTCATAACCTCCTTTTGCTTGGGTTGACATAGGACCACATACATTTGAATGCACTAGCTCTAGCAAATCTTGGGCTCTTCTACCTTTTGCATTAAAAGGTCGTTTGTTCATTTTACCTTCCAAACAAGATTCACAAACTAGAAATTCATCAAAGTCCATGGGCTCTAAGAGTCCATCTTTGATCAGTCTTTGAGTCCTATTTGAATTAATATGACCTAAACGCAAGTGCCAGAGATATGCATTACTAGTAGAAGAAAACTTTCTCTTTAATGATTTTACATGAGCGTCATTATCTAATTCAGAAATATATAATTCATACTTATCAGGAGTTAAAATATAAAGACCATCCACAATATTGCCAGAACAGATAAACACTTTATCCTTCTTTATTACAACATTGCCTTTTAGGATAACACAATATCCGTGTTTACCTAAGTAAGTAGCAGAAATTAAATTCCTACGAATATTAGGTACATGCAAATAGTCTTCTAATATTAGAACTCTTAATTCAAAACAAAAATTATAAACACCAATAGCTACAACTGGAATCTTGCTCCCATCAGCCAAAGTAAGAAACAACTCTCCTTCTTTAAGCTTTTTGGTCTCCTGGAACCCATGCAAGGAATTGCAAATATGATTAGTACAACCTGAATCCACACACCAGGAATCCGTGAGATTCTATACCAAACATATTTCAAGAAGGAATGTATTATTCATACCTTTATTCTTGGCAGCCTTGAATATTGGACAATTCCTCTTCCAATGTCCTTTCTCACCACAATGGAAACACTTTCCTTTGAACTTCTTTCCTTTGTTAGCAACCCCTAAGGCAATTTGTTTACCGTCTTGTTTAGTGAAGTCCTTCTTCTTCTTCTTCTTCTTCTTCTTACCCTTGCCTTTCGACTTAGGTTGAGAAGTAGAAACTTCACCAACATTGGCTTCAACATTGGAAGTACGAAGAATGCCTTCTGCCGCTACCAATTCATTCATTAATTCAGACAAGGTATAAATCTTTTTGTTCATATTATAGTTAAGTTTGAATTCCTTGAATGATTCTGGTAGCGACTGGAGTACAATATCCACTTGGGATTCTCCATTAATATCGGCCCCTAAAACTTCCAATGTATTCATATTAGAGATCATTGTAAGACAATGCTCTCTCACTGAACTACCTTTAGCCATTTTGGTATTATTAATTTGGCTTATGGTCTCTTGCCTTGCAGAACGGCCTTGCTCACCAAACATCTCCTTCAGACTTAGCATGATGTCTGAAGCTAGTTCTACATCCTGCATTTGATGCTATAGAACATTTGAAATAGATGTTAGGATGTAGCATTTGGCCATCTCATTAGATTTCTGCAAACAATCATATCGTTGTTTTTCCTCAAGAGGAGCATCTAATGAAGGAAAGCTAGGACATGGTTTAGTAAGCACATATTTGTGCTCTTCAGCAGTAAGAACTACGTCCAAATTTCTTTTCCAGTCAACATAGTTAGATCCAGTCAGTTTGTTTTGATTAAGAATAGTTACAAGTGGGCTAAATGATGCCATGTTCAAATCTGAAAATAATAAATATGAATATAATAAGTAAACTGGACATTATCTATTTAGCATATGAACATATAGTATGGAACCTTAATAAAACCATAATATAATATATGCAATGACAACCCAATCCCGAAATTAATATTCCTCGGAAGCGAGGTCATACCAATCACTATGATCAGGCGAGAATTATTCTCATTATTAATGCTATCTTGGTAACTCTTACCAAACAAAAATAATTTGCCGCTATTCTTTCAGCCTCTAAGTAATAATGACATAGCTCCGAAGGGAGGTTAACATCACACTTAGTCTAGTGTACACCATTGCCTAGAATCAATGTGAATCACCAAGTAACTCCACGGAAGCGTGGTCGTTCTCAGTGTAAAAACACACGTCATCTATCATTAAGAAGTTTAACCTGTAGTACCATGAATTAAACACCCTCCGAAGGGAGCAAGGCATATACGCCAAGGCGAGATGCTTAATCACACTACTATAAACCGACAATGGATGCCATGAGATCCAACCCTTGTATCTCTCTCCCACTAGATGTTTTAAAGAAAAAGGTTTTTAAATTATAAAACATGCATAATCTAATTATACATAGTCTTACTCTTTTTAAATGTGAAAACACTTAGGAAAAAATTCTGATTTTCCTTCTCTCGATTGATCGAAAGTGCCCCTCGATCAATCGAAAAGATTAAGAAATTCGAACTTGATCATCTGACTCCTTCGATTGATACTCGATCGCCTCTCGATCGATCGAAAAACAAATTCGATCGATCGACTAGCAATCGAAAATCAATTGATCTAAAAAGTCTAATCCCTGTTTCACTTGATCGATCGAAAGTAATTTTTGATCGATTGAAAATCACAAAACTTGAATTTCCAGAATTTTTCCTAAGGTAGTTTTCTTTGTTTTTCATGAACAAACATTCAACATATGAACATTACAGACAGAGATGGATGTCAAAATTGAATTCTATTGATGCTATAGCCTTAAGATTCAATTTAACGTACTTAAATTTAATATTAAACAACATCATAACATCAATTTCAGATTTCATCAAATCATAGTTTCAATAACATGCAGAAAATTAAAACATAATCTTCTAACAATATGAAACTATCATCTCTAATTCTAAAATTCACAAGACATGTTAAACAAATTGGAATTTGAAGACCGCTCTGATACCATTTGATGGAATTAAAGATGAACGCAGCGGAAAAATAAGTTTATAACGAATCTACTTCATATCACAATCTATAACATGCATTATGTAAATTTCAGAATTCAAGTATAAGAGAGCGTACCTTGAAGCGGTGAATTTCAAAACAAAGATCGAAGCACTTGCGAATACTTTTAATCTTCACTCCAATTCCACTAACGCCCCAGAAGTGTGGTCTCTCAATTGGTAACAAAAGGATGATTAAAGAGTGACAAAACACTCAATTACACACCATTTCACAATGATGTTACTTTTTTTTATAATATTCTGAACATTTTTCCCTTTGTATCTAACCAATTATCTAATTGGGCTGGTCTTTTGGGCCTTTCCAATTGGGCTTAAGTATGTGGTTTGGAGTGGGACCAAAAGGGACCAATAAGACACTTGCTCCAATGGGCCTTGGGCTTTTCTGTCAACTCTTGACAAGTCCAAAGTTACCATTAACTATATTTAATATCACTATATAAATATAGTTGCACTCTAGGTCTTATCTATAAATTATATCCCAAGACTTTATTATACATGCAATCCCTTCATAAAATATTCGTAGTAATACAAAGTCATTAATGTAGACTACCACTTTGTAAATTACTACATCTTGATCCTTGAGTACCCGGTTTAATCCTTTAAGTTATTCATCATATATTTATGAAATCTAATTTCATAAATATATACTTTAGTAACTACTTACTAAAGTGGTTAGGCCTAACTCTCTGAATAACAAACCTATTAAATTTATCTCAAAGGAATATTTTATATCTTTGTTAAGAGACTATGAATTCCATCTTGAGAATATATGTTCCATCAACATTAAATGTGGCTGCAGAACATACTGAGGTTTTGACCGTTACTTTAGATTTCACTCTTGATATATCAAAGCAACCTACATCTTATGATCAAATCCATTATTCTCTCAGGATTAAGAGTTCATGCAAATGTAAGTTGTGAGATTTATTATTCATTAGACAATCTTTAGGAGAATAATAAATCTCACAGCGGTCCAGTTCAATATGTCTTAACTCTTAAAACATATTAACACATCAACTAAAAGTCTCCACTTCCATGATCAAGACAAATCATCATAGTTGATATGTTATAGTCTTCGCAGATGAAATGCCCTATTTCATCACCGACGACGAACTATAATTCTGAGTTTACAAAGAACTTGTGATTTATATCTTCTGTAACTTTTCACATAAATCACATACTATGCATCTCATGAACTATATGATAATGTCCGAATATTCATGTTACCATTATTTCAGATAATAATAAAATAAATTTATTAAACATAATATTAAGTCATACATAATGTCATACACAATATCACACTTAATATCATACATAGCATCATACGATAGGATTTAAGGACACTAATCCTAACAATGGCTACTCCAATTGATGACACGACCACACAAAAGATATTCAAGGCAATAGAAGAACAAAGTGATGCTCTCAAGAAAATATGTGGTCGTCTCATCAAGCTAGAGGAGAGTTGATGCGCACGAAATATAAACAATAAAGTACTTCTATATCTACATATTTAGCCTTAATTTTATGCTATTTTGTGACTTATTATATATTATCTTTGTGTTGTAGGTAATAAGGACTTTACATTCAAAGTGGGGCTAGGCCAATTGAATCAAGCCAACTTACATCTAGTTGGGCGTGAATTCAAGAGAAGACCAAAAATTAAAGAATAAGAAGAAACCTGGAGACGTGTAGAGCAAAGAAAGCGAATCAAAGAAAATAAAGAATAAGAAGAGATTCAGGCGTGAAGTCACTAGAGTGTAGGAAGCAAAAGAATAAAAAAATAAAAGAAATAGGAGTGCTTTTGTGGATAAGACATGTACAATGGGCTTGATTGCATGTTTGACGTGGGCCTAATTAATTCTTCACCAAAACACATACCTGGGAGTTCTTACAATGGGCCATGTTGGGATCTTAATAATAAGGCTTTAGGTTAGCCAATGTGATGGATTATGTAGAAGCAAAACAAAGCAATACAAATTTGACTTGTATTAGGAGTGGTTTCCCTTATATAAACCCATTGGTTAGTTTGTAAGTGAGGAGGCTAGTGCTAAGGCTGGGATGCAAATCAGAAAATTGGAGTAAGAGGCAGTGCCGCATGTGGCTTCTCTGTAGCTTTTCTCCATGATAGCATTGTGACTATTTCTTTCTTTATTTTATTTGTCTAGTTTAATGTTTAGTATTTTATTCTTGTGTTTTATTTCAATTACTATGAGTAGCTAAATTTATAATTAGGGTTGAGGATGAAACTTTGTTAAGGATTATCAGTAATATTTATGTGATTTGATTTTTCCCACAATAGTTATTCTTTAATGATGTAAATTGCTTTTGCTTCATATCAATTGACTAAGATGGGATTCTATATATGAGTTCAATGCATGGTTTAGGATTGACTAAGATGGGTTTTTCTCATGATTTAGGATTTGTCTTAATTAATTGAATGCTTGGTTTATTATTTCTTGATTTTAAAATTTGATATCTTTTGTGATTTGTTGGGCTACGAATACAATTGATGATTTGATTTTATACCTAGGAAGCGAAAAAGAGCATGCTTTAGATATTTAAATAGAAGTTTTAATGACAATATTCTCCATGGTAGAAAAATTGATTTCTAGATTATCATGTAATGGTTGGAAAAGATTAATGATTGTAAATATATACTGATATGAATTAACTGAAAACTTTTGCGGAAGTAATATAGAAAAAAATTTATATTTTCATATAAAGATCATTGTACCACACAACCATAGTTTCTAAATAGAACAAAATTGCGTACCTCTCTTAGCAACCCAAGTGTGTTGCCTCCCAAGGTATTCACGTCTCTATCTCTGTTTCTTTTTGAGTTTTCAGAAGACTGCAGTATCACTCAGTAGTTCTGATGGCCAACCACTAAATATGATATTATAAAATCTTATTTTATAGTAGACTTCTAAAACCCTAGAGAGATTGGACATGGGATCCTAATCTTCAGCCATAGGATTTTATCAATAACTTTTTGAACGTTATTGACTTATCTTGAAACTCTTTCCAAAATTATTCCTTAATTTTCTTTATCATATCAGCAAAATATTTGAACTTCTACAGATTGCAATAATGTCCATCAACACATTGCAATTGACCCCTGAAAATTAGAGAATTACAAATGAGGTCCCATTACTTACAATTTTATATCTATGTCTTTCCACCAAACTATATTCCCACAAACCACTAGTACTGGATTAATATCACTGTTATGTCCCTAGTTTATGTAACCCTTAATTTCTTGATGTCATAATTTCTATTGGACTCCAAAATATTTAAAAAAAAAAAAAAAAAAACTCTTTAAATATATATGTATACAATATTATATATATGAAAAACATTTTTGAAAAATGTCACCGGCCGGTTTTGTTTTGAGTCCAACTTCAATATGAAAATCAACTGAATATACTATCTTCTTTAGAGACTAGTGGATTCATTGTTGAGCATTTATATATCTTACTCATTACACACATAACCCAACGGGTCTGTATATAGCCTTTAAAATTGGCATCACCAGTTGACATTGTCAAAGTTATGTGCATAATAAATAAATATACACAAACCCCTCATATTTAAGGACAATAGAAAAATTGTGATAGGACAACCTTTTTAATTAACAGTGATCGCTCCATAAGGTGTCCTTGATCGGATCCAATTCAGTGTATGTACTTGTTACATTACACCCACTTGTCTGCTTAAGGTCACTACCTCAATGATGGAGTAAGTCATCCTATCATATAGTAGCACAACAAGTGTAGGCTTTAGTGGTAATATTTAATTAATATCCCCAGCCTAGAACAATTTAATAATCTATGAAAAATCATTACTCCATGCCTTTGGATCCTTAACCATTAACATGATTTTTCTACAGAGGTGATATCACATGCTACATTTAAACAATGAAATATACCTATAAAATTATGAATATGAAAATAAATTTTTATCATCAAATAAAAAATGCATAATATTGTTTTTGAGGGAAAATAATTCTAACAATCTCCCACTTGCACTCAAAACCAATCGTATGTGTATTTAATACCCATTGCTTCTAAATGTTTCTCAAACACCTTTTGAGACAATGCCTTTGTGAGTGGATCTGCAACATTATTGGCAGAAGCAATCTTTGTTATTGCTACATCACCTCTATGTATGATATCACGTATCAAGTGATATTTACGTGCAATATGTTTTGTCCTTTGATGAGCCCTTGGTTCTACTGCATTTGCAACAGCCCCACTATTGTCACAATAGATAGTAATGGGTGACTCAATAGAAGGAACAACTTCAAGTTCTTGAATGAACTTGCAAATCCACACAGCTTCCTTTGCAGCTTCACTTGCAGCTATATACTCTGCTTCTGTAGTAGAATCTGCAGTAGTATCTTGCTTGCAACTTCTCCAATTTATTGCTCCCTTGCCAAGAGTGAACACAAATCCAGAAATTGATTTTCTATCATCAATATCAGATTAAAAATTTGAATCTGTATACCCTTGGACAATCAGATCCTCACCACCAAACACCAAGAAATAATGTTTAGTCCTATTTAAATATTTAAGGATATGTTTCACTGCTGTCCAATGCTCAGAACCTGGATTTGATTGATATCTACTCACAATGCTCACTGCATAACAAATGTCTGGCCTAGTGCAAAGCATTGCGTACATGAGACTTCCTACAGCCGAAGCATAAGGACAATTTCTCATTTTCTCTCTTTCTTCTTGTGTTTTAGGACACATTTGATTAGAGAGATGAACTCCATGTCTAAAAGGTGAAAACCCTTTCTTGGAATCTTGCATGCTAAACCTAGCCAATATCTTGTCAATATAATTGACTTGTGAAAGTCCCAACAACCTTTTCTTTCGGTCTCTAAACAATTTGATTATGATAATATAGGATGCTTCACCAAGATCTTTCATTGCAAAGTGACTAGATAACCATACTTTTATAGATGACATTGCTCCTACATCATTGCCAATGAGTATTATGTCATCTACATAAAGAACTAAAAATGTAATAGTGCTCCCACTAACCTTTTTATAAACACAAGGTTCATCCATATTTTGTGAGAAACCAAACAATTTGATTGCCTCATCAAAACGGATATTCCAACTGCGTGATGCTTGCTTTAGGCCGTATATAGATCTCATCAACTGGCACACTTTTGATTCTTGACCATGAGATATGAAACCTTTTAGCTGGTCCATAAAAATTTCTTCTCAAATGTGTCCATTCAAGAAAGCTGTTTTAACATCCATTTGCCATATCTCATAATCATAGTGTGCAGCAATTGACAATAGAATCCTTATGGACTTTAGCATGGCTACTGGCGAAAAGGTTTCCTCATAATCAATTCCAGCCTTTTGATTATACCCTTTTGCCACTAGCCTAGCTTTATAGGTCTCCACCTTACCACTAGGTCCTATCTTCCTTTTGTAGACCCATTTACAACCAATAGGCTTAATACCTTTTGGTTTGTCTACTAAGGTCCAGACCTGGTTGGTATACATTGAGTCCATCTCCGATTCCATGGCCCTTTTCCAATTCTAAACGTCCTTATCAGTCATTGCTTCTTGATAAGTAAAAGGATCATTATCATTCTCCTCTGACTTCATTAGATAAATCTCATTTAACAAAGTGAGTCTAACTGGAGGCCTGTTAGTCTTTTTACCACGTCGAGTTTCTTGTATTTTGCTTGGTTCAGTAGGCACTATTACTTGCTTTTCATTATTCTCATTCAACTCAGCCATTGGGCCATCAGTTCGTTCATCAAGAGAAACTTTTGCTCTATTTTCGTTTAAGCTATAATCTTCCTCAAGAAAAATAGCATTCTTGCTCACAAAAACTTTTTGCTCACTAGGATTGTAAAAATAGAAACCAGTAGACATTTTGGGATAGCCAATAAATAAATATCTATCACTCTTTAGTCTTAGCTTATCCATATTAGACTTTCTAACATGTGCTGGACAATCCCATATCTTTAAGTGATTTAGACTTGGTTTCTTACCAGTCCATAACTCATATGGGGTATTAGGAACTGATTTGGTAGGGACTCTATTTAATAAATAAACAGCAGTCTCCAAGGCATAACCCCAAAATGAAATTGGCAACTCTGACATGCTCATCATAGAATGAACCATATCTAATAAAGTTCTATTTCTTCTTTCAGCTACACCATTATGTTGAGGTGTGGTAGGGGGAATTAATTGAGAAATAATCCCATTTTCTTTTAGATATTCCTTAAATTGGTCCAAGAGGCATTCTCCTCCTCTATCAGAGCGAAGAACTTTTATGCACTTTCCATCTTGTTTCTCAACCTCATTACGAAATTCCTTGAACTTTTCAACGGATTCAGATTTATGTTTCATTAGGTACAAATAACCATACCTAGAATAATCATCAATAAAAGTAATGAAGTAATAGAAACCACCTCTTGCCATGTGATTCATAGGACCACAAACATCAGTGTGTATTAATCCTAATACATTAGTGGCTCTAGCTCCTTTTCCTGTAAAGGGACTTTTGGTCATTTTCCCTTGTAAGCAAGGCTCACAAATTGGATAAGGCTCTACCTTCAAAACATTCAATGGCCCATCCTTTACCAATCTATTGATTCGGTCAATATTGATATGACCAAGCTTTAAGTGCCACAAATAGGTAGGATTAACATCTCTTTTTCTTTTAAGAGATAACACACTAGTAGCAATATCATTCTCAACACAATTAATAGAATTATCAATAGAACTCAAAAAATAAAGACCATCTTGTAAAATGCCAGAAGTTACAAATTTATTATTAAACTTAACAACAAGTTTAGAAGTAAAAAGAAATGAATATCCTAAACAACCAAGTTTTGAAACTGAAATTAAATTTCTTCGCACTTTTGGCACATATAAGCAATCCTCTAAGA
This sequence comes from Quercus glauca, assembly GCA_023736055.1. Taxonomy (NCBI): domain Eukaryota; kingdom Viridiplantae; phylum Streptophyta; class Magnoliopsida; order Fagales; family Fagaceae; genus Quercus; species Quercus glauca. The sequence continues at coordinate 4,491,718 of CM043315.1, forward strand.
CAAGAGTTCTACTAGAAGATAATTCCAAATAAAAAGTTCCAATGGCAGTGGCTGCAACAATTGCACCAGTCCCCATCTTTAGGATCACCTCCCCTGCATTTAGCCTTTGGGTCTCCTTGAACCCCTGCAACGTATTGCAAATGTGTGAGATTGTGCCAGAATCCACACACCAAGAATCAAATGGACCATCCATTAAATTTGTTTCAATAACGAGCAAATTAGGCATACCTTCTACAGATTTGTCATTCTTTAGAGAAGCCAAATAATGGCAACAGTTTCTCTTCCAATGACCAGGCTTACCACAATGGAAACAATTTCATTTTACTTTCTTTTTCTCAGTGTCCTTATTCTCTTTGTCACCTTGAGCCTTATTGAATGACTGAGACCCTTTTCTTTTAAAGTTCGTACCCTTAGGCTTCAACTTAAGAGAAGAATCAGATTTTTCAGCCAACATTACAGTAGGCTTTTCTTTCTTGATGAGATCCTTAGCTGCTTTCAACATATTAAGCAGCTCTGACAATGTCACTACCATCTTATTCATGTTATAGTTCATGATAAACTAATTAAAAGAATCAGGTAAAGATGCTAGGATCGCATCAACTTGGGTCTCACTATCAATTTTTGCACCAAGCATGTCCAGTTCGTTGATGAAAGAAATCACCTTCAGGATATGTTCTCGAACTGGAGTTCCTTCCACCATTTTGGTGGACATGAGATTTTTCATAGCAGTTTGTCGTGCACTTCTGCTTTGTTCTCCTAACATCTCTTTGAGGTGCAGCATCATATCTTGTGCTGTAACTAGGCCTTGGCATTGTTTTTGCAACACATTGGTCATAGAGGCCAATAGGTAGCATTTAGCCATTTCGTCAGCCTCATGCCACTTATTAAATGCATCTCTCTGCACCTTAGTGGCATCAGCTAAAGCAAGTTCTGGTGCCTTAGTGTTAAGGACATGAGCTATCTTATCAGCAGTGAGAACAATGATTAAGTTCCTTTTCCAATCTACATAGTTTGGTCCAGACAATCGATTTTCATCCAAAATCTTAGCTAAGGGATTAAAATTGGTCATAATGGATCTGCAAAATAATATAAAATAATATTTTCACATACATATATCCATCATATTGAGGTTTTTGAATAACTAATGGTACCTCCCACAAGAACAAAAAATCATAGATTCCCAAAACAGAATATAACAATTATATTCATAAATAGTTTGAAGTGGGCATCGGGAACCCTTACCTTGCATGCTCCAATAATTTCTTTTGAAATATACTGTGCACACCATATAAAGGCAAATAGATACTATTTATCGCGATTTCATCTCATGTTTCTAATTTTATTTAATTTATCTATGACTCCCGATTTACTTTTGGCCTCCAAATCAAACATGTTTTACACTATTTTAGTGGTCATGTTTATTTGGTTAAGTGCAAACCATTATCTGAATGTGATATATGTACTAGTATGAACATGTTGCTATTTTAGCCACACTCCCACCAGTCATACACACACCTATCTTCCCAAGAAATAAACAAGAGGAACTACTAAACCAAAATCAAGTCTATCCTTTTGGTTTCAACAAAATTTTAATTTAATAGAACCTTCATTTACCGACAATGGAGTGCCATAGGAATTATTCTATAAAATAATCCTATTTAGCACTTAATATATATTACTACTGGGATTATTTAAATATTATTCTTTTATGTATCTAATACAACTGCCACTAATTGGGATTCAAAACCTCGATTCGGCAACACTCAAGATTTTATCAACATAAAAAAGGGAGTCAATGAAACCACAATAGACAAAATACGTTAGACACGAATCAAATATACATGAAACCGCAATAGACAATTTATAAAGCAATAATAGCACTACTGCGCACAACTCATGAGTAGATTCAAGAGACATGTGACTTCAGCAATCCATTTGTCAAATATAATCAATAATATGAAAAAAAATCGGAACCAAACAATCAACAAATCAATATATATCAATCACAGCACATATTTTTATTGTTCTCCACTTCTTCGAATAAAAACAATTCAAATATCACATATTTATCAATCACAGCATGTAGGAAATAAATCTCGGCAAACATACTGATATTAAATAACAATTTAAAATCCATGATTAATTGTGGTTTGCTCTAATACCACTGAAAACTTTTGCGGAAGCAATATAGAACAAAATTTATATTTTCATTTAAAGATCGTTGTACGACACAACCATAGATTCTAAATAGAACAAAATTACGTACCTCTCTTAGCAACCCAAGTGTGTTGCCTCTCAAGGTATTCACGTCTCTCTCTCTGTTTCTTTTTGAGTTTTCAGAAGACTGCAGTATCACTCAGTAGTTCTGATGGTCAACCACTAAATATGGTATTATAAAATCTTATTTTATAGTAGACTTCTAAAACCCTAGAGAGAGATTGGATGTGGGATCCTTAGGGATCCTAATCTTCAGCCGTATGATTTTATTAATAACTTTTTGAACGTTATTGACTTATATTGAAACTCTTTCCAAAATTATTCCTTAATTTTCTCAATCATATTAGGAAAATATTTGAATTTCTACAGATTGCAATAATGTCCACCAACACATTGCAATTGACCCCTGAAGATTAGAGAATTACAAATGAGGTCTCATTACTTACAATTTTATATCTATGTTTTTCCACCATATTATATTCCCACAAGCCACTAGTATTGGATTAATATCACTGTCATCTCCCTAGCTAATGTAACCTTTAATTTCTTGATTTCATAATTTCTATTGGACTCCAAAACATTTTTGAAAAAAAAAAAAAAAACTCTTTACGTATATATATATATATATATATACAATATTATATATATGAAAAACATTTTCAAAAAATGTCACCGGCCGGTTTTGCTTTGAGTCCAACTTCAATATAAAAATCAACTGAATATACTATCTTCTTTAGAGACTGGTGGATTCATTGTTGAGCATTTATATATTTTACTCATTACACACATAACCCAACGTGTCTGTATAAAGCCTTTAAAATCGGCATCACCAGTTGACATTGTCAAGTTATGTGCATAATAAATAAATATGCACAAACCCTTCATGTTTAAGAACAATAGAAAAATTGTGATAGGAAAACCTTTTAATTAACAGTGATCGCTTCATAAGGTGTCCTTGATCGGATCCAATTCAGTGTATGTACTTGTTACATTGCACCCACTTGTCTGGTTAAAGTCACTACCTCAATATTGGAGTAAATCATCCTATCATATAGCAGCACAACAAGTGTAGGCTTTAGTGGTAATATTCAATTAATATCTACAACCTAGAACAATTTAATAATCTATGAAAAATCATTACTCCCTGTCTTTGGATCCTTAACCATTAACATGATTTTTCTACAGAGGAGACATCACATCCCACATTTAAATAATGAAATATACCTATAAAATTATGAATGTGAAAATAAATTTTTATTATCAAATAAAAATGCATAATATTGTTTTTGAAGGCAAATAATTCTAACATTAACAAGGCGGATTTCAAAACCTTAATTCCTTTTTCTAGATTGTTTACATCTTTTTACTGCTTTATATTATATCTTTGCTTAGTTTAATTATTTGCCTAGTATATTTTATTGCAAACAACCAATTTTTATTAAATTATATTAGGATTAATTTGGTTAAGATGATTAATTTTCCTATGTTCATTCAAGTCCCTATGGGTTCAACCTTGTTCTTGTTAAACTATACTTCGATATTGTTCATACACTTGCGAGTACTTTAAAATTTCACAAGAAGTTTTTGGCGCCACTGCTGGTGACTTGGTTAGGAAAATAAATTAGGTCTTAATTGAATTTTTCCTTTTACTAGTTATAGTTAATTTTTTTTTTAATATATAAAAAAAACAAAAAAATTATTTCTTTGTGCATGGTGTATGAGAACTTGGATACGTGATAAAGAAAATCGTCTTGTTAGTTTTGATTATCCATCCACAATGGGAGAAACAGGAGATGATTTAAAAACTATTAGAGAGTTGTTCTCACCTGTAGCCACCAATCCTCCATCTTGCATGGTATTGCCTGCAATCATTGCTTTACATTTTGAGTTGAAGTCATAGATAATCCACCTTCTTCCTACTTTTCATGGATCGGATAGAGAAGATCCTTAAATGCATGTAAAGGATTTTCTTGAGATTCGTGATACTTGTAAGTTCTAGAATTTCATTGGTGACTCTCTTCGCTTGCATTTATTCCATTTTTCCTTGAAGGATAAGGCAAAAGCATGGCTTAATTCTTTGTCACCTGGATCTATCACTGATAGGCCAAAAATGAATTGACCCATAATCACCAAATAACCAAATATGCAGCGAAAATTAAATGACACGGTGATTTGTTTACGACTAAGGAAAACCTAATGGCAAAAACCACACCGGGTGATTTTTAGGTCACCACTCCCGAAACTCGACTATTATCACAACAAGCGGTTACAAGTAAAGGAATCCCAAGTACCTTACCAACCTATAGTTGAACCCTTACCCCAATACTCAATCGGACTTGTTCTGTAGTGACAGTTTCCCCTTTTTGATGCACAGCTCTCAAGTACGTGACTAACCAACTTGCGCGGATCATAGTATATGACTTCAACACCAACTAGAAAGAGAGGTTGGCTGCAAATTTCTTCAGTCCATCCTACACGATGAAGATCAAAAAGATGCTTGGTCACAAAACTCAAAGGTACACATACACAACAACTTCTTCAGAAGAGATGAACAAGGGTAGAACTTTGTCTTCAGTTACAAATTGCTTGAACAGAGTTTTCTTAATGCTTGTGCAACTTGCATCCTTGTTGACGGCCCTTAAAACAATCCTTTTATATGTCTAGGGTTAAGAGAAAAGAAGGCCCAAAGAAACATTCACGGATCCCAAGAAATCATATCAGAAATTCTGATTTTATAAACCTTGACAAATAGAAGGTGTCGAGAAGGTGTCGAGAAGGTGTCTAGCTTACGGGCTGGAACAGCTTACTTAAGCTCAATAGATTCAGCTGTCGAGATAGCTGTTGAGCTTTAATGATTTTTCACTTTTAGCTTATTTTCTTGGACAGACTTGAAGGCTTCCACACTTGATCTTGAAACATAGTTTCTTGAAGTATTTCAACACATCCTAAATCTACCCAAATACAAGTAAAGTGCATTTTGTCAAAGGATTAGCCAATTACATAAAAGAGTTACATATACCTTTAACAAGTGAACTACATATGTCCTAACAATCTCCCCCTATGGCAATCTGTGACAAAACCACAATAAACAAATGAACATATGAGAGAAGTCATAAATCACTCAACTCATACTCACTTGTTGAATACAATAAAATCTATCCTAACACAAACTCTTGAAAAACTTTGCAAGTAGAGAGTTTATGGCAAGTAGACTTTGACAACCTGTATTTCTGAAACACTTTAAACAAAACTCATCAAGGCATCTTGTGTGAAACAGAAATAATAGATTGCATACAAGTAAAAGAAGCATGTGTATAAAGAGAGAAAAGAAACAACACATGTAAGAGGTAGGTGAAAGAAACATACATCCATATATAGAAAGAACTAAGTACAATGTATGTCAATAAATGGTCACAAGACCTAATGTACATGAACAATGTATCTAACAAAGAAAGAAAAGAAAAGATACATCATATCCTCACAACATCCCTTAGAACAACAACAATGCTCCCCCCAACAAAAATGCCATATACTAACTCTCCCCCTAAGAATGACTACTCTCATATTCCCAAAACTACTCCCCCTTTTTGTCATGAGTGACAAAGGGTAAAGTATCAAGTAGATATCTCATTGGTAGAGCTAGCATCTCCATCATCTCCATCATCAGAAGCATCATCGTCATCACCATCATCATCCTCAGAGTCAGAAGCCGTTGGAGGAGGTGGTGAAGGAGTAGCCTTAGGAGCAAAACCACCCATGGTCGCCTGCCGTTTAGCAATACGGCCAACATGAACATTCACCTGATACAACTTAGTGGAGAGTGTATCAAGGCGAGCATCCATGCGCTGTAGCTGCGCCATGATGTCTCCAAGGGACACATCGCTCATGGAGGAAGAGGGAGCTGATGTATATGGAGCAGATCAAGATGGAGCTGATCGGGAAGGAGGAGTGGAATCCGGCTATCGCGACTTAAACTGCGCCTCACTACGTTTTATGGTAGCGGCATGTATGGCACATATGAAGGTGAAATGGTCGGACATAGGAAAAGGGACAAAAAAATGGCGTAGAATCCTCGTGACAGCATAAGGAAAGATGAGCTTATCACGGGTCGCCGCATCCAAATGAACATCTATAACAAACAGAATGAAATAAGAAGAAAAGTCTATGGTAAGATGCTTAAGGAGGGATAACAAAAATCGAGCACGAGGCTCTCTGATGGAGTTGTAGTGAGAGAGAGGATGGAGTACAAAAGTCATCACCATGTTTAAGAATCTAGGACCTTTAGCAAAAGGTCGGCATGATGTAAACTGACGCTCACCCCACTCAGAAGGGCACTCACAAAAAACTGAAATGAGCTCATTTTTGGACACTGTTCGTAGACGCTCACAAGAAGGATAGTCAGGAAACTCTATCTTAGGAACCCGAAGCACATCCGCAACTAGTTGCAGTGTGATAGGGAAGCACATACCTCCAACGCAAGTGAAAAAGAGAGGTATTGAACGATCAATCCCGTGCATGTTGGAGTAAAACTCCTAAATAAGCACGAGAGGACAAGTGACCGGGACGTCACACAGTGACTCCATCCCCAACTGCGAATGACATCGGGAAGGTTAGTTTCAGCGAAGTCCGCCAAAATGACTTGTGTTCCGAATGAACACCTCGTCTAGAAAAGTTCTCCAAGAATGCCTTGTGGGCATCATCATCAAGGAATCGAAGAGTAAGAGGAGTAGAATCAGAAGATGAAGAAGCTCCGGAATGAAGAGGGTTCCGAACCAGAGTAGATTTACGCTTAGGTGCCATAGACACGACTAACGTAAACACACACACAGAGAGAGAGAGAGAGAGAGAGAGAGAGACAATCAGAAAAGTCCCAAAGCAATTCAAATATAACAAGTATATTGAATAGAGAGTACGTATGCATGGGGAATGCATGAACATGTGACATGCAACAGAAATTTCATCATGGGCTCAGCCCAATCCAATCCTACCAGCACACAAACATATTACACACATCTAAATGCATGAAAATACCATTATAATGCACATGTAATGCAATGTATGAGATTTTAAACACATTTAAATGAAAACCCATCCCAAAATTACAAGAAACACTCATTAATTTTGAAAAACCCCAAAATTTTTCAAAAACCCTGAAACCTAGGTTTCAAAATCATGAAATGCACAAAGAATGAAAAGATGAGAGATCATACCAAGTGATTTGAAGCAAGAAAGGGCTGAAAATCATGTGGGTTGAAGGTTTTAAGTAAGAAAAGAGAGTTTGGGAGGTGAACAGGTGCGGACAGATTGAGAGAGATCGAGGAAAATGAGAACCGAATCACACGAGGGGCTTAAATAGATCCTCAGTAAATCTCGATAGATACAAGTATCGAGAGGTGCCGAGACATTTGTCGAGACAGGCGTCAAGGAAAATGTTCTTCGACAGATACATGTGTCGAGGAAGTATCAAGGAGCTAACACCAGAATCAAGAACAGAAGCTCGATCGATCGACTAGGTATTGAGAAGCTATCAAAGAGGCAGGAGATTTCTCGATCGATCCACCAGGTGTCGAGGAGCTGTCGAGATTGCGATAAGAAAAAACTTGAGAAGCTCGACAGATAGCTAGGTATCGAGAAGGTGTCGAGACAGCTTTTAAAAACAGTTTTTCGAGAAGAGAAAAACACAGACATGAATGCAATCCAATATGCAACTCAACAGTGATCCAATCAACATGATAGGTTCTCAAAAACATCTCTCAAAAGAAATTTTAAGCACATGGATCCCCAAAAACACACACACACACTAAACAAGTCTAATCAATTTTATATTTAAAAAACAAGTCAAGACAGTTTAGTGAGCATACATAAGCACATGTAAACCTAGTGATGGCTAAATCACATTGTACCTGCACATGTATTAAGAGTAGCAAAGAATATTGCGTGTTGTGTGCGAAGAATATCGCAAGATTGCATAAATGTATACATGTTATGATGATTTGAGGTATGAGAAAATCACTTTAACTAACACACAATCATAACTATTTGATCGGGACTATCACCTTCGAGGTACATCCTATAACTCCCACATCTCCTAGAATACACACTTACAATCATTTTTAAAACATTTTTGATCTTTTTGCTTTTTATTTTCTTTGCATATTTTCTTTTTATATAGCATATCATGCATGGGCATATAAGAAAGGGAAAAGAAATACCCATTGATATTTAACATTCCAATTTTGCTATGCCGAAGCACACAAATGTCATTCATGATTGGTGGGCAACAGTGGTGAAATGGTTATTTATGCCTTTCTCTTAGGATTTTTTAGTCCTACCCATTAAAAAGAGTGATATGAGTGTTAAGTCTAAGAGATAACTTAATCTTACTTATCACAAATAAGAGCCACAAAGCTCACTAGCTAAGTTGTGCATAGAGATGCTCATCCAAGCTACAAATGATACAAAGTTTAGAAAACTTTGTTCCAATGACCATCCAAGGTACACAAGTACCAATGTACACAAAACACTCACTGTTTTTGTATTTTCTAATTTTTCAAAATTTTTTTTTATATCAAAAACAAAATGAACAAAAATTGAAAATAGACAAACAAAAACATGTTATCAAAGCAATGCATAAACTAGACTAACTCAAAATAAAAGCAAAACACGCAAGTAATGCAATCAAACAAAAAAACAATAAGATAGAAGAAAGTGATTTAATCACTTAGAGTCCTTTTTCTTCCACACCTTGGAAGAACCTTTCCTTTGATTTAATCCTTGAACCGGCAGTGAAGGGGAAGAATTGAACCCGTTCAAGTTCGAAAGGAACATGAGGGCTTTCAGAAAATCTCCAAGAGGAGTAAGAAAGGATTGAAGCTAATTTTGGCTTCCAGATGCTATCATGTCATTGCTCTATTGAGTGGCTAACCACTTATAGCAATTTGGTCGAGTATGAGCGGCAACACCACAATGATGATAGAGATGATGTTTCTTCTGTTTAGGCTTTTGAGAGTTAGCCTTCTTAGCCCTAGGGTTTTTAACATCTTTCTTATCTTGCTTAGGAGGTGCTCCTAAGATAGATTTACCATTGTCTAAGTTCTCACTAGCTAATTCAATTTTAACATCATTGTTCTCAATTTTAGTATTATTAGCAGGTGGAACAAAAACAGTAGAACTAGTAGAAGCAATATTAGAGGAAGAAAGACCATACCCTAAACCCGTTCGATCTGAAGTAGATTTCTGAATGCTGAGCATCTCATCAAGATTTGCAATTGAAGTCTTCTCCAATTGAGTTCTAACTTGAAATAGCTCCGCTTCAAGCTTCTTGGTCATCTTAGCTAAGAAATTGTTCTCGAACCTCAGTGCTCCTATAGTCTGATTTGCCTCACCAAACTTTGTGGACAACTCTTCACAGTAAAGTTCCACATCACTGAGTTTCTTGGTGGTCAGCCTATATAGTTTCTCGTGTTTCTCAAACAACTTGTCTAGTTTCTCATAGGCTGAATGGATATCATCTTGATCATCCATCTTCTCACACTTAGAATCCACCAATTCTTTTTCTTCCACTTCATCAACAATCCCTTCAGTAGGATTGAATGTGGCAGTGAAGGCATTTAAGATTCCATCATCCTTACTATCGGAATCGTCTTCAAGCTCAGTGTCACTTAAGGTAGCAGTAAGTGTCTTGCTCTTCCCAATGCTCTTGAGATATGTGGGGCACTCCTGTTTCATATGACCGAAATCATGACACCCAAAACACTTAGGTCCTGCGGGAACAGTGTACTAACCACCTTCCTTTGCATCTTTCTTCCCTTTGTCTTGGCTCTTAAACTGAGAAGAACTAGATTGCCTGCGGTCCTTGTCAAAGCCCTTTCCATTGGCATTCTTCATAAATTTCTTGAACTTTCTGGTGATGTAGGACTTCATCTTGGAATCTTCATCATCCAAAGACTCATCTATCTCACTGCTTTTGCCCTTCAGTGCCATGCTCTTTCCTTTACCCGTCTTGCTAATTCTGGTCAACCTTAGCTCATAGGTCTGCAAGTTTCCAACCAACTCAGTCAAAGGAATCTTGTCAATATCTTTTGATTCCTCAATTATAGTAATCTTGGCATAGAATCTCTCGAGTAGAGATTTGAGCATTTTCCTCACAATCTTGGGTTCAGGGATAGTTTCCCCAAGATTGAAAGCAGAGTTTACTATGTTCTTCGGCTTGGCATAGAACTCATCAAACGACTCATCCTTCTCCATCTTAATCTCTCCAAAGCTTGTAGTGAGCCTCTGAAGTTTTGAATCTTTGACACCCTTGGTTCCCTCATAGGTTGTCTAGAGAATGGTCCAAGCTTCTTTAGCAGTTTCAGTTGAGGATATCTTCTTAAACTCCTTATTGGTGACTGCACTGAACAACGCATTCAATGCCCTGCTGTTGAAGTTAGCCACCTTGATCTTGGCATCATCCCAATCGGCCGGCGCTTCCTTTGGCTTAGTCTAGCCGATCTCTACAGTTTGCCACACTTTCTCATCTAAAGACTGCAAGAAAGCTCTCATGCGTACTTTCCAGTATGCATAGTTAGTCCCATCAAATAAAGGAGGTATTATTAACAATTGTCCTCTATCCATGACAAACAGGGGTTAATAGATCAAACGTAACAAAGATTAAAACCTAATCAGAGTATGCCTGCTCTGATACCACTTGATAGGCCAAAAATGAATTGACCCATTGTGATGAATTAACCAATTAATTAGCCAAGTGAATTAATTAGGTTCAATTACATGCAATTGCGTGGCAGCACAAACAAATCACCAAATAACCAAATATGCAGCGAAAATTAAATGACACGGTGATTTGTTTAGGACTAGGGAAAACCTAATGGCAAAAACCACACCGGGTGATTTTTAAGTCACCACTCCCGAAACTCGACTATTATCACAACAAGCGGTTACAAGTAAAGGAATCCCAAGTACCTTACCAGCCTACAGTTGAACCCTTACCCCAATACCCAATCGGACTTGTTCTGTAGTGACAGTTTCCCCTTTTTGATGCATGGCTCCCAAGTACGTGACTAACCAACTTGCGCAGATCCCAGTATGTGACTTTAACACTAACTAGAAAGAGAGGTTGGCTGCAAAGTTCTTCAGTTCATCCTACATGATGAAGATCAAGAAGATGCTTGGTCACAAAACCCAAAGGTGCATATACACAGCAACTTCTTTAGAAGAGATGAACAAGAGCAGAACTTTGTCTCCTATTACAAATTGCTTGAACAAAGTTTTCTCAATGCTTGTGCAACTTGCATCCTTGTTGACGGCCCTTAAAACAATCCTTTTATATGTCTAGGGTTAAGAGAAAAGAAGGCCCAAAGACACATTCATGGATCCTAAGAAATCATATTAGAAATTCTGATTTTATAAACCTCGACAGATAGAAGCTGTCGAGAAGCTGTCGAGCTTACGGGCTAGAACAGCTTACTTAAGCTCGATACATGCAGCTGTCGAGACAGCTATCGAGCTTTAATGATTTTGCACTTTTAGCTTATTTTCTTGGACAGACTTGAAGGCTTCCACACTTGATCTTGAAACATAGTTTCTTGAAGTATTTCAACACATAAAAGAGTGACATATGTCCTAACAATCACTTCATGGGAATTGTTGGTCACAAAATCCCTCTCTAAATTTTTCCCAATGGCCATGACCAATGCTTTGAGGTGAGAAATTGCAGATTTTTATCAAGATGAACAAGAGAAATTTTATGAGAGTTGGGAGAGATTCAAGGACTTGATCTTAAAGTGTCCTCACCATGGTTTTGAAACATGGAGACTAGTACAATATATTTATAATGGTTTGACTCAAACAAATCGTAACATGATTGAGTCCATGAATAGTGGTGGATTTTTTAGTCTTATGGATGATGAGGCATACAAATTTCTAGAGGATTTATCAGAAAGTTCACAACAATGGGATTTTTCCAATCATAGAGAGAGATCTACCCCTACAATTAAGAAATGAGGATTGCAAGAAATCAATGAAGATTTAGACATGAAAGCAAGGTTAGACAATCTCACTCATAAGGTTGAAATTTTAGCTTTAGGTAGAGGGGTGAATACTGTTATTCAAATTCAAAGTGAAACGTGCTCTATTTGTACGAGTCCTATGCATACAATGCAAATTTGTCCTTCCATAGTTGGTTACCCTGATTTTTATATTGAGCAAGCAAATGCACTGAATAATTATGGAAAACTGTTCGCTAGTCCATTTTCAGAGACATACAATCCAAATTGGAGGAACCATCCTAATTTCTCATGGAGGCAAAATCAGCTTCCCACAAATGTAGGTGGACAATAAGTGCATCAACAAAGTCAATTTTATCCACCTACTCAAGCATATCCTCCCATTCCTAAATCAACTCCTCAGTTTGTGGCACCACCAAGACAAAAATCATCTTTGGAGGAGTCCCTCAAAACTTTCATGTAATGAACTAGCCAAGCCATTCAAGAGATGAAAAGTTCCACTCATTTGAATACTCAAGCTATTTCAAAGTTGGAAAATCAAGTTGGCTAGTTAGCAACCTAAGTTGGAGAGAGGGAAAAAGGAAAATTTCCTAGTCAACCTATACCCAACCCAAAAGGGCAGTATGCCATTAATGGTTCTTTTAGTTCTACTCTTGCAAATGAATCTGCTCAGTCTATTACAACCCTTAGGTCTGGAAGACAAGTTAATAATCAAGTGAAAATGCCAAAAGTTGAGGACAATGAAAACATCGTGTTAGAGGAAAAAGGAGTTCATAGTTCATAGGATGATTATAGAGAAAAGAAGGGCAACTCAACCTCAATTCCGATTCAGGATCTTAGTTCTTCCCCTTTTGATATGAAGTTTGTTTCTAAAACTCCATTTCCTCAAATTTTAATCAGTCTTCAGAAAAGTGCACAATTTGGAGATATTTTAAAGGTTTTTAAGCAAGTTTAAATGAACATTCCATTTCTTAATGCAATTCATCAAGTTCCTGCTTATGCCAAGTTTCTAAATGATTTTGTGACAATGAAGAGAAAGAAAAATGTCCCTAAAAAGGAATTTTTGATAGGGCAAGTCAGTTCAATCATTCAGAACAAATATCCAGTGAAATGTAAGGATCCTGGATCTCCTACAATTTCATGCAAGATTAGGGATTGTATCATTGAGCAAGCTTTGTTAGATTTGGGGGAAAGTGTGAACTTAATGCCATATTTAGTTTATTTACAGCTAGGTTTAAGGGAGCTGAAACCCACAACCATGATACTCCAGTTAGCTGGCAGGTCTGTGAAAATTCCTAGAGGTATTGTTGAGGATGTGTTGATTAAGGTGGGTGCATTCTATTTTCCTGTTGATTTTGTTATGTTAGACACTGAGCTTGCTCTAAATGCTAGTACACAAATCCATGTCATTTTGGGCCGCCCTTTCTTTGCCACATACAATGCTTTGATCAATTGTTGAAGTAGTGTGATGAAGATTTCTTTTAGGAATATGACTGTTGAGCTTAATATCTTTGACATAAGTAAGCAAGTACTAGACAATGAGGATATATATGAAGTTAACATGATTGAGGGCCTAGTCCATGATACTTTCATACAATCAAGTTTTGAGGATCCCCTAAAGGCTTGCTTAACCCTTTTTTTATTGCAATTTGGATATTAAAAAACAATTAAAGAGGTCAATGCATTGTTGGATTCTGTTCCTTTCTTGAGTACTAATAGCTGGCAACCAAAAGTAGTCCCTCTTCCATTTTTTTCATCCCCACTCCCATCTACTGTAAAACCACCAAAGTTGGATGACCTTAGGGAATGCCAATTGATAAGTGTACTTCGAGAGCATAAGCAAGCTATAGGTTGGTCAGTTGCTAATATCAAAGGTATTAGTCCATCTTTGGTTATGCATAGAATTCACTTGGAAAAGAATGCTAAAACTTCATGTGAACTGCAAAGACGTCTAAACTCTATTATGCAAGAGGTATTGAGAGTTGAAGTTTTGAAGCTTTTGGATATGGGTATTATTTACCAATTTCTAATAGTAATTGGGTGAGTCCAGTTCAAGTTGTACCAAAGAAATCTGTCATAATAGTTGTCAAGAATGAGGATGATCAGTTAGTCCCAATTCGTGTGCAAACGGGATGGAGAGTATGCTTTGATTACTGTAAGTTGAATGCCATGACAAGAAAAGATCATTTCCCACTTCCTTTTATAGACCAAATTTTAGAAAGGTTAGCTGGTCAAGCTTATTATTGTTTTCTTGTTGGATATTCTGGATATAGTCAAATTCCCATTGCACCAGAAGATCAAGAAAAGACTATCTTCACATGCCCCTTTAGGACATTTGCCTACCGTCGCATGCCATTTGGTTTATGTAATGCTCTTGGTACATTTCAGAGGTGCATGATTTGTATTTTTTCTGATATAGGGGGACAATTTTTGGAGGTATTTATGGGTGACTTTTCAATATTTGGGTCCACTTTTGATGAATGTTAGCACCACCTATCCTTACTATTAATGCGATCTAAGGAGAAGAACCTTGTTCTCAATTAGGAGAAATGTCATTTTATGGTGGGAAAGGGAATTGTTCTTGGGCATGTCATATCAAAAAGTGGTATTGAGGTTTTTAAGACTAAAATTGATTTGATTTCTAACCTTCCACCTCCTAGATCTATTAAGGAAATTAGATCATTTTTGGGTCATGCAAGATTCTATCAAAGGTTTATCAAGGATTTTAGTAAAATCTTAAGGCCCTTATGCAACTTACTTGCCAAAGATGCCCCATTTGTGTTTGATAATGAATGTCTCCATGCATTTAAGAGACTAAAAACTGAGTTGACTTCTCCACCTATCATTCAACCACCTGATTGGAAAGTGCCTTTTGGGATTATGTGTGATACTTTTGATTATGCAATTGGTGCTGTTTTAGGACAGCGGGTTGGAAAGGTTCCCCATGTGATTTATTATGCTAGTAAGACTCTAAATGATGCTCAAATGAACTACTATACAACAAAAAAGGAGTTGCTAGCAATTGTTTTTGCCTTAGATAAATTTAGGACCTATTTATTAGGGTCTAAGGTCTTAATTTATTCGGATCATGTTGAACTGAAGTATCTTTTCTTCAAAAAAGATGCTAAAGCTCAACTTATCTCATGGATTTTATTGCTACAAGAATTTGATCTTGAGATTCGGGACAATAAGGGATCCAAAAATGTAGTAGCTGACCATTTTTCTAGATTAATTGTTGAGCACACTAATGACAACTTACCTATTCTTGAATCTTTCCCTGATGAGCAATTGCTGCATGTGTCCTAGAGACCTTGGTATGCTGATATTGCAAACTATCTTGTCACCAATCAAATGCCTTTGCATTGGACTAAACAAGATAGGTCTAAATTTCTGGCTGAGGTTAAGTATTTCTTTTAGGATGATCCATATTTGTTTAAATATTATTCTGATCAAATAATTAGAAGATGCATATTTGAGAATGACCAATACAATGTTATATCCTTATGTCATGATCATGCTTGTGGAGGGCACTTTAGTTCGAGAAAGACTGCTGCCAAGATTTTGCAATGTAGATTTTATTGGCCTTCCATTTTTGTGACTCCCATGCATATTGTTCTGCCTGTGAGAGATGCCAAAAGTTAGGGAGTATTGGAAAAAGAAATATGATGCCATTGAACTCTATTTTGATTGTTGAGGTATTTGATGTTTGGGGTATTGATTTCATGGGTCTTTTTCCTAATTCTTTTGGTAACTTATACATCCTTGTTGCTGTTGATTATTTTTTTAAGTGGGTTGAGGTCATTGCATGTAGAACTAATGATCACAAGGTTGTAGTCAAGTTTTTTAGAGAGAATGTGTTTGCACAGTTTGGTACACCACATGCCATTATTAGTAATGGAGGAAAGCATTTTTGCAATAGAGTTTTTGAGCAACTAATGAAGAAATATGGCATCACTCGTAAGGTTGCAACACCTTATCACCCATAGATAAGTGGTCAAGTAGAGATATCTAATAGGGAAATCAAGAGAATATTGGAGAAAACAGTTAACCCTACTCGGAAAGATTGGTCTTTAAAACTCAATGATGCATTGTGGGCGTACTGTACAACATTTAAGATTACCATTGGAATGTCTCCCTATGTAATTGTGTATGGTAAGGCTTGTCACCTCCTTGTTGAGTTAGAGCATCGAGTTTATTGGGCTATTAAGCAATGAAATTTTGATCTTCACAAAGCAGGTGCTGAAAGGAAACTCCAAATCAATGAGTTGGAGGAACTTCGCTATGATGCATACAATTGTGCCAAATCATATAATAATCAAATGAAAATGGTTCATGATAAAAACATCATGAGAAAATCATTTGAACCTGGTCAGAAAGTTCTTCCGTAACATATTTCCCTTGCAGTAGTCTCATTGTTCTTTCTTTTGGCCAAGAAAAAAATAATTTATTTTTATGCCACACTTGAATCTTTTGAAGTCATTGATGTTAAATGAACTATACTAGTCTTTGAGAGATGAGATTAGGCCATTTTTGTCTACTTTGAGCCATATATGTGTTTTTCTTTTTCTTTCTTGATACATTATCACTAGTCACCTTGTTGAGCCTATTAATTAGCCTTTCTTTCATAAAGCCCTTATCCATAGTGTTTCAAGATGGAATTTGATCAGTTTGTTTCAATGTAGTGGTTTGTGTGAGAATTCAGAGAAGAAAGAAAAAAAATTCAAAAAAAAAAAAAAAAAAAAAGAGAGAGAGAGGGAGAGAAAAAAGGAAAAGTGTCAAAAAGAAGAAAATTAAAAGGGTTCTCATCAAATTTTGGGAAGTGAAATGGAAGGAAGGAGTACTGCTTTGAAGAAGAAAAGGTGAAAAAAAAAATGTTGAACGGAAATTCCAAAAAGAGTTGACATTCTGACTAATCTTGAAAACACTTCTTATATTTACCTTCACCCATTTTTATTTCGGTCGCCTCCACATCCTTAAATTAAGTAGGATATAGTTCTCAGTTGCCTCTAGATCTTTAAATTGAGCCGGAAATAGTTCTCCTTCCCCTCTAGATCTTCAAAGTGAGCCGGATATAGTTCTTAGTCGCCTCCATATCTTCATATTGAGTAGGATATAGTTCTCAGTCACCTCCAGATCTTCAGATCAGCCGCCTCCAAATTTTCAGATTAAGCCAGATATAATTCTCAATCTTCTTCCAGAGATTGGGTGAATATTGTTCTTGATTGTCTACTTCTAGATTAAGTAAATATAGTTCTCGATTGACTCATCAACATTCAAGATTTTATCCAGGTTCATCAATTATCAAGTAGATTAGGTGTCCCTAGTTCTCATTTTTTTTTTTTTTAATAATAAAGCACTAGTTCTACACACAAAAGGTCTAGGTTCTAAGGCTAAGAAATCTTTGAAAAATCAACCTCGATTAAATCATGGTTGCTAAAATCAGTGTCTTTATTTTACATTGACATTCACTTTTCAAGCTTTGTCAATGAGGGGCTTTCTGTAAACACTCAATTTCACACCCATAATTTAGTTTTGGAAAATGACTAAGATGACCATTTCAAATACTCCAAGATCATAGTTGCATCATATGCATTAAATTATTCATTGCATATCATAAAAATGATCTTGAGATTCTAACAGTCGCGTCGGTATGCCCGATTCCCAAATTGGACTGTCGGATTGAAAGATATCACAAGATTAAGTTTTCACAGTCTACATACATTGTATGAGGGTGAAGCTGATCACGTGTGACTAATTGGAATTAATTTTGATTGGTTAAAAAATTAAAAATTAACTAAATAATTGTGTGATTGGTTGTTGGTTCTTATCAGAAATAAGCTTGGTTGAAAATGGATAATAAGATAACAAGGGAATTGTTGATAATTAAGTCTTTTTAGAATATTTATCTATCAGATAACTATTGTTTTAAGGACCTGATTATCAAAATAAAAGGAATTTATTTTGGAATATGAGTTAAAAATTTGTCTAGGTGTAATTCCCGACTCAAAAAATCCCTAAAAAAGAGTCCAAACTGAACCAAAGTTGGGAATTGGGCTCGGCACTTGAGAGTGCCAATCGACACTCTTGTAGTGTCGATCAACACATGGCAAGTTCAGATCAGCACTTCCCTAGTGCCTATTGGCACAGCTTTGAGGCTAGGCCCAGAAATGTTCTGATGAAGATAAAATACATCCATTTCAACTTTTTAGAGATAAGAATTTGACCTAATTCGTATCTGATCCAATCTAGCTTATTTTTTAAGTAGGAAACAAAAATCAGAATCCAAAACCCCTTTTTTAGACTTCTCTCTCCCCTTACATTAAAGAAACTCTAGAAGTTTTGCTTTAGGAATTTCTTTTCTGTTAAGAGTCTTTACTTAAATCCTTAGAAATTCATTCTTTTTTATCTTTAGGATAGTTTTCTGCTTGTGGAGTACATTCATGCAGGTATGATTTTAACTTTGCTTTCCATAACATGATCTATTTTAATTCCAAGAACATGCTTTCATCTATGCTTTATTTTCCATGAATGTGACGTTGCTTTTTGTGTTTAATTAACCATGTTGGTCATATGTGCATGCTCTCTTCTTCCTTTCAAAAATTTCACATCATTAGTCGATGAACATGCCTAGATCTAGGGTTGAATCTTTTCTTAAGATTTTAGATTTGCAATTTTCCCCTATGTTTTTCAAAATTAAAATCAAATTTGCATTTTTCTCTATGTTTTTCAAAACTAAAATCAAATCTGTATTTTTCTCCATGTTCCTTTTTCAAAACTAAAATCAAACCTATATTTTTCTCCATGTTCCTTTTTCAAAGCTAAAACCAGATCTATATTTTTCTCCATGATTTTCAAAAATAAAATCTGATCTGTATTTTATTTATAAAATCTTATTACTATTTTGTTTATAAAATCCAATCTGCATTTTTTTTTTTATAAAACCTGATCTGTATTTTGTTTAGAAAAATATGATATGTATTTTGTTTATAAAATCTAGTCTTTTTTTTAAGAAAAAAAAAATATTTGTTTTGTAGTTTTCAACATAGAAATCTTGTTTTATTTATTTATTTATTTATTTTTAATCTGATCTACTTTTTTATATATAAAAAAAAAAAAAAAAAAAATCTGATTTGCATTCTTCAAAATAAGAAATCTAATCTTTTTTAGTAAAAACCAAACTTGCATTTTTCATAAAAAAAATTTGGTGTTTTCAAAATAAAAACCTATTTTTTTCTCATATTTAAAAAACCCAAACCATATTTGATTTTATTTATTTATTTTTTAATTTCATTATTTTTCTTTTACAAAAACTCAGATTTAAATTTTCACCAAGCATTCTCATCAAATTTTTTACACAAAATAAATTGCAGATCTAAGGTTCTTAAATAGAAGTGTAACCCTAGGTTTAGGATTTGACATGACATTTGTTCTACATCATTTGACATTCTGTCTGGGCAGGGTAGGTGCCTAACACCTTCCCATCCTATAACCTTGCCTTTGAACCTTAGAATTTTAGGTTGGTAGATTTAGTGTCCTATTTTTATTTTGGGTAGAATGTAACTAGAAAACAAAACTTTGCATTTTTCCCTTCTTTTACTAGAATGTAACTCTGAAACAAAGCCATGTAAAGTTCTTTCTATCAAGATGTAATTGTTTCCAATTAATGAGAAGATTATTATTCAGCATATATTGTAATTTGTATAGTTTTCTTATTTTATTTATAAAATAAGTGGTGACTCCACTGAACCCTGAAAATGGAAAGTACCAATGCCTACACCTTTTTCTGAGAGCCAGTTTTTCGGTCTCTCACATGGGTAAATGAGGGAAGAAAAAGAAATAAAAGAAAAGAAGGGAAAGTAAGAAGAGAGGTTAGAGACAAGAGGACTTACAAGAAAGTAAGGATCCAAATGCTCAATAAAGGCTTCAAAGGGAGAAAGTTCTTTGAAAGAAGTAACGGAGCAGAATAAAAATTGTGAAAGGGAGATGAATCTCGCCCTAAATAGCAGAAGGTATGAGTGGGAAAGGCAAATCCCACCTCCTGGGTTCCTACCACTTCACACGCCATCTCTTGACATTCACCACCTAGATATTGACAGGTGTCATAACAACTCAGAATTCGAAGAGTCATACTACATCCCATTTAATACCCTGACAGCCACACTCCTATCAATGTCAGGCAGAAAATCTCAGAATAACCCCTAAGATTCTTCCATGATCTCATCCCACGAAGTAAGTGGGCACGAGATCATGGGGGCTATTATAAGGATATTGTTTTCAAGGGGCCCAAATGACATTGGCCATGGGCCAAAATAAGTCCAATTCAGGTTTGCTTGTTTTAATGATAAGCCTCCCTAAAAGAAACAAACCTCGGCCTTGTCTTCGAATGGAGTCCTTGGTGAGTTTATGCTCGGATCCAAAGTGATTGGGAGGTAATGAACGAAATTTGGAACCCTACAGACCTGGGTTACCAATAGAGGTGGACCAAGATAACCCCCATCTATAGGCTTATTTGAGTTGGGAAGGTAGGAGACCAATCTCACGGGTCCATGGCATGCTTTAAGGTACCAACTCGATTTGCTGGTGTCTGATTTATGGCTAGTTTGGCAGTTATATATATATATATATATAGTTGATGTCATGATGGTGAGGCTTAAACCTAACCTTTTATTCAACTGATCTATGTAACGTGGAAGACGATTGGGGCGCATTGGTCAGGGCATAGCTTGAAATGCTTAAGGAAATTGATGAACAAATCGCTCATGGGAATTCGAAACCCACCCTCTACAAAGGCTACCATGGGGATAACTACCCTCGTATTACCCTTGTTCTGTGCTACCTAACCGTCCTCACAAGGCCTAATCTCTACATCTTGGGGAATGTTATACTTGGGCAGGAGTACTAACTAGTTGGGAGAATTTACCCATGGCGTTTTTGTTAGGATTGGTGCCCTTAAATCCTATTGTAAGATGCTATGTATGATATTAAGTATGACATTGTGTTTGACATTATGTATGACTTAATATTATGTTTAATAAATTTGTTTTATTAATATCTGAAATAATGGTAACATGAATATTCGGACATTATCATATAGTCCATGAGATGCATAGTATGTGATTTATGTGAAGAGTCACAGAAGATATAAATCACAAGTTCTTTGTAAACTCAGAATTATAGTTCGTAGTCGGTGATGAAATTGGGCATTTCATCTGCGAAGACTATAACATATCAACTACGATGATTTGTCTTGATCATGGAAGTGGTGACTTCTAGTTGATGTGTTAATATGTTTTAAGAGTTAAGACATATTGAACTGGACCGCCATGAGATTTATTATTTGCCTAAGGACTGTCAAATAAATAATAAATCTCATGACTTGTATTTGCATGAACTCTTAATCCTGAGAGAATAATGGACCTGATCATAAGATGTAGGTTGCTTTGATATATCAGGAGTGAGATCTATATTAATGGTCAAAACCTCAGTATGTTGGGCAGCCGCATTAAGTGTTGATGGAACATGTATTCTCAAGATGGAATTCATAATCTCTTAATGGAGGTATAAAGTATTCCCTTGAGCTAAGTTTAATGGGTTTGTTATTCAGAGAGTTAGGCCTAACCACTTTAGTAAGACTAAAGTATATATTTATGGAATTGGATTTCATAAATATATAATGAATAACATTAAGGATTAAACCGGGTACTCAAGGATCAAGATGTAGTAATTTACAAAGTGGCAGTCTATATTAATAACTTTGTATTACTACGAATATTTTATGAAGGGGTTGCATGTATAATAAAGTCTTGGGATATAATATATAGATAAGACCTAGAGTGCAACTATATTTATATAGTGGTATTAAATATAGTTAATGGTAACTTTGGACTTATCAAGAGTTGACAGAAAAGCCCAAGGCCCATTGGAGCTAGTGTCTTATTGGTCCCTTTTGGTCCCACTCCAAGCCACACACTTAAGCCCAATTGGTAAGGCCCAAAAGGCTAGCCCAATTAGATATATTGGTTAGAAACAAAGGGAAAAACGTACAGAAAATAATTGGTAAGAAAAACATCATTGTAGTGGTGTGGAAGTGAGTTTTTGGTACTCACTAGTTATCCCTTTGTTACCAATTTGAGAGACCACACATCTTGGGCGATTAGTGGAATTGGAGTGAAGATTAAGAGTATTCCCAAGTGCTTCAATCTTCGGTTTTGAAATTCACCGCTTCAAGGTACGATCTCTTGTTCTCAAAATTCTGAAATTTACTTATGCATGTTATCAATATTGAATGAAGTAGATCCGTTCAAAACTTATTTTCCGCTGCACTCATATTTAATTCCATCAAATGGTATCAGAGCGGTCTTCAATTTCGTATTGTTTAACATGTTTGTGAGTTTTAGAATTGGAGAAGATAGTTTCATATTGTTAGAAGATTAAGTTTTTTTTAATTTTCTGCATGTTGTTGAAACTATGATTTGATGAAAACTGAAATTGGTGTTATGATGTTGTTTAATTTTAAATTTAAGTATGTTAAATTCAATCTTAAGGCTATAACATCAATAGAATTCAGTTTTGACATTGATCTTTATCTGTCATGTTCGTTTTCAAGATGTTTGTTCATGAAAACCCGTAGAAAACTGCCTTAGAAAATTTCTGGAAATTTGAGTTTCGCGATTTTCGATCGATCGAAAATCACTTTCGATCGATCGAAAGAGACAGTGATTAGACGCTTTAGAACGATAGTTTTTCGATTGCTAGTCGATCGATCGAATCTGTTTTTCGATCGGTCGAAGGGCAATCGAGTATCAATCGAAAGTGTCAGATGATCAAGTTCGAATTTCTTAATTTTTTCGATCGATCGAGGGGCACTTTCGATCGATCGAAAGAAAGAAAAACAGAATTTTTTCTAAGTGTTTTCACATGTTTAAAAGAGTAAGACAATGTATAATTAAATTATGCATGTTTTAAATTAAAAACCTTTCTTTTAAAACATCTAGTGGGAGAGAGATGCAAGGGTTGTATCTCACAACCTCCATTGTTGGTTTAAAGTAGTGTGATTAAGCACCTCGCCTTGGCGTATATGCCTTGCTCCCTTCGGAGGGTGTTTGATTCATGGTACTACAGGTTAAACTTCTTAGAGATAGATGAAATGTGTTTTTACACTGAGAACGACCACGCTTCCGTGGAGTTACTTGGTTATTCACATTGATTCTAGGCAATGGTGTACACTAGACTAAGTATAATGTTAACCTCCCTTCGGAGCTATGTCATTATTACTTAGAGGCTAAAGGGAAAACGACAAATTATTTTTGTTTGGTAAGAGTTACCATGATAGCATTAATAATGAGAAAGTTTCTCACCTAATCATAGTGATTGGTATGACCTCGCTTCCGAGGAATATTAATTGCGGGATTGGGTTGTCGTTGCATATATTATATTATGGTTTTATTAAGGTTCCATACTATATGATTGTATGCTAAATTGATAATGTCCAGTTTATTGATTACATTCATGTTTATTGTTTTCAGATTTAGAACATGGCATCTTTTAGCCCACTTGTAACTATTCTTAATCAAAACAAACTGACTGGATCCAACTATGTTGACTGGAAAAGAAACTTGGACATAGTTCTCACTGCTGAAGAACATAAGTATGTTCTTACTAAACCATGTCCTAACTTTCCTTCATTAGATGCTCCTCTTGAGGAAAAACAATGATATGATCGTTGGCAGAAATCTAATGGAATGGCCAAGTGCTACATCCTAGCATCTATCTCAAATGTTCTACAGCATCAAATGCAGAATGTAGAACTAGCTTCAGACATCATGCTAAGTCTGAAGGAGATGTTTGGTGAGCAAGGCCGTTCTGCAAGGCAAGAAACCATGAGGCAAATTTATAACACCAGAATGGCTGAAGGAAGTTCAGTTAGAGAGCATTGTCTTACAATGATCTCTAATCTGAACACATTGGAAGTTTTAGGTGCCGATATAGATGGAGAATCCCAAGTGGATATGATACTCCAGTCGCTACCAGAATCATTCAAGGAATTCAAACTGAATTATAATATGAATAAAAAGATTTATACTTTGTCTGAATTAATGAATGAATTGGTAGCGGCAGAAGGCATTCTTGGTACTTCCAATGTTGAAGCCAATGTTGGTGAAGCTTCTACTTCTCAACCTAAGTCGAAAGGCAAGGGTAAGAAGAAGAAGAAGAAGGACTTCACCAAACAAGAGGGTAAACAAATTGCCTTAGGGGTTGCTGATAAAGGAAAGAAGATCAAAGGAAAGTGTTTCCATTGTGGTGAGAAAGGACATTGGAAGAGGAATTGTCCAGTTTTCAAGGCTGCCAAGAATAAAGGTATGAATGATACATTCCTTCTTGAAATATGTTTGGTACAGAATCCCACGGATTCCTGGTGTGTGGATTCAGGTTGTACTAATCATATCTGCAATTCTTTGCAGGGGTTTCAGGAGACCAGAAAGCTTAAAGAAGGGGAGTTGTTTCTTACTTTGGCTGATGGGAGCAGAATTCCAGTTGTAGCTGTTGGTGTTTATAATTTGTGTTTTCAATCTATAGTTCTAATATTAGAAGACTGTTTGTATGTACCTAATGTACGTAGGAATTTAATTTCTGCTACTTACTTAGGTAAACAAGGATATTGTGTTATCCTAAAAGACAATGTTGTAATAAAGAAGGATAAAGTGTTTATCTGTTATGCCAATATTGTGGATGGTCTTTATATTTTAACTCCTGATAAGCATGAATTATATAATTCTGAATTAGATGTTAACTCTCATGTAAAATCATTAAAGAGAAAGTTTCCTTCTACTAATGATGCATATCTTTGGCACTTGCGTTTAGGTCATATTAATTCAAACAGAATTCAAAGACTGATCAAAGATGGACTCTTAGGGCCCATGGACTTTGATGAATATCCAATTTGTGAATCTTGTTTGGAAGGTAAAATGACCAAACGACCTTTTACTGCAAAAGGTAGAAGAGCCCAAGATTTGCTAGAGTTAGTGCATTCTGATGTTTGTGGTCCTATGTCAATCCAGGCAAGAGGTGGCTATGAGTACTTCATCACTTTCACTGATGATTACTCAAGATATGGTTATGTGTACCTAATGAGACGGAAGTCCGAAGCCTTTGAAAAGTTCAAAGAGTTTAGGGCTGAAGTTGAGAATCAATTAGGTAAACACATAAAAGCCATTCGATCTGATCGAGGTGGTGAATACCTCTTTGGGGATTTCAAGGATTACTTAACTAAGAATGGGATCGTATCCCAATTGACTGCACCTGGAACTCCACAACAAAATGGTATAGCAGAAAGAAGGAATAGGACTCTTTTAGAAATGGTTAGGTCCATGATGAGTTATTCAACTCTACCTATTTCTTTTTGGGGTTATGCCTTAGAAACAGCAATACATCTTTTGAATTTAGTTCCGTCAAAATCTATTCCCAAAACACCCATGGAATTGTGGAGTGGGCGTAAGCCTAGCATGAAATATCTCCACATTTGGGGTTGTCCTGCACATGTGTTAAAAGGGAAGCCTGATAAGTTGGAACCAAAATCAGAAGTGTGTTTGCTTGTAGGTTATCCAAAAGAAACTAGGGGTTATTTATTCTATAGTCATAAAGATAATAAAGTATTTGTTAGCACAAATGCTAAATTTTTGGAAAATGACTATATGAATGATTATACTCCTAAAAGTAGAGTTGTGTTGGCTGAAATGAATGAACCTGTAAATAAGCAACCAATAGATGAAACTAGGGAAGATGTGGCTGTATTAGATACACCACAAGATACTACTAATGAGATGTCTAGTACACAAGTGCCTCGTCGTAGTGGGAGAATTGTTCGACCTCCTATAAGATTCATAGGTTTGGGAGAAACCTATGAAGCTATCTCAGAAGAGGTTGAATCGGATCCCTACACATATGATGAAGCAATGAATGATATAGATGCACATCATTGGGTCCAAGCTATGAAATCTGAATTAGATTCCATGTATTCCAATCAAGTTTGGAATCTTGTAGAGGCGCCTAATGGCATTAAACCTGTTGGTTGCAAATGGGTTTACAAGAGAAAGAGAGGGATAGATGGGAAGGTTGAAACCTTTAAAGCAAGGCTAGTGGCGAAAGGGTATACTCAAAAAGAAGGTATTGATTATGATGAAACCTTTTCTCCAGTAGCAATGCTTAAATCTATCAGAATTCTCTTATCCATTGCTGCTCATTTTGATTATGAGATTTGGCAAATGGATGTCAAGACTGCATTTCTTAATGGCAATCTTGAAGAGGAAATCTATATGATGCAACCGGAAGGTTTCATAGCAAAGAACCAAGAGCATTTGGTATGCAAGTTGCAAAGGTCCATTTATGGACTTAAGCAAGCATCTAGGTCATGGAACATCAGGTTTGATCAAGCAATCAAGACATTTGGTTTTGAACAAAATCTTGATGAACCATGTGTGTACAAAAGACATCAAGATAAAGTAGTAATGTTCCTAGTACTTTATGTTGATGATATTCTACTCATTGGAAATGATGTAGGGGTAATGTCATCTGTAAAAGTTTGGTTGTCAAGTCAATTTGATATGAAAGACTTGGGTGAGGCTAACTTTATTCTAGGGATCAAGCTTTGGCGAGATCGCAAGAATAAGATGTTAGGCTTATCACAAGCTGGATACATAGATAAGGTTCTAGAACGGTTTAGCATGCAAAACTCCAAGAAAAGATTGCTTCCTTTCAGACATGGAGTTCCTCTGTCTGATGACCAAAGGCCTAAGACTCAAGAGGAAGTAGATATGATGAGACAAGTTCTTTATGCTTCTGCAGTAGGAAGTCTCATGTATGCCATGCTTTGTACTAGACCAGATATCTGCTATTCAGTTGGCATGGTCAGCCGATATCAATCAAATCCAGGACCAAAACATTGGCAAGCTGTAAAGCATATTCTCAAGTATCTACGGAGAACGAGAGATTATATGCTTGTTTACCGTTGTGAGGATTTGATTCCCATTGGCTATACAGATTCAGATTTTCAATCGGATCTAGATTTCAGAAAATCCACTTCAGGATGTGTTTTCACCTTGGGAGGTGGAGCCATTAGTTGGCGGAGTATTAAGCAATCATGTATTGCAGACTCCACCATGGAAGCAGAATATGTTGCTGCTTGTGAAGCAGCAAAGGAAGCTGTATGGCTCAAGAAATTCCTCTCTGACCTTGGTGTAATAAGAATGGAGCAAGTTCCAATCACATTGTTTTGTGATAACAGTGGAGCAGTTGCACAATCTAAAGATCCAAGGAATCACAAGAAAGGAAAGCACATTGAGAGGAAGTACCATATCATTCGAGATATTGTTGCTCGTGGAGATGTGGTGGTAGCAAAGATTGAAAGTGCAAACAATCTAGCAGATCCATTTACCAAAGCCTTACCACAAAGGACCTTCGAGTCACATTTGGAGGGAATGGGAGTTAGATTAGTGCACAATAGTCTTTAGGGCAAGTGGGAGATTGTTAGGATTGGTGCCCTTAAATCCTATTGTAAGATGCTATGTATGATATTAAGTATGACATTGTGTTTGACATTATGTATGACTTAATATTATGTTTAATAAATTTGTTTTATTAATATCTGAAATAATGGTAACATGAATATTCGGACATTATCATATAGTCCATGAGATGCATAGTATGTGATTTATGTGAAGAGTCACAGAAGATATAAATCACAAGTTCTTTGTAAACTCAGAATTATAGTTCGTAGTCGGTGATGAAATTGGGCATTTCATCTGCGAAGACTATAACATATCAACTACGATGATTTGTCTTGATCATGGAAGTGGTGACTTCTAGTTGATGTGTTAATATGTTTTAAGAGTTAAGACATATTGAACTGGACCGCCATGAGATTTATTATTTGCCTAAGGACTGTCAAATAAATAATAAATCTCATGACTTGTATTTGCATGAACTCTTAATCCTGAGAGAATAATGGACCTGATCATAAGATGTAGGTTGCTTTGATATATCAGGAGTGAGATCTATATTAATGGTCAAAACCTCAGTATGTTGGGCAGCCGCATTAAGTGTTGATGGAACATGTATTCTCAAGATGGAATTCATAATCTCTTAATGGAGGTATAAAGTATTCCCTTGAGATAAGTTTAATGGGTTTGTTATTCAGAGAGTTAGGCCTAACCACTTTAGTAAGACTAAAGTATATATTTATGGAATTTGATTTCATAAATATATAATGAATAACATTAAGGATTAAACCGGGTACTCAAGGATCAAGATGTAGTAATTTACAAAGTGGCAGTCTATATTAATAACTTTGTATTACTACGAATATTTTATGAAGGGGTTGCATGTATAATAAAGTCTTGGGATATAATATATAGATAAGACCTAGAGTGCAACTATATTTATATAGTGGTATTAAATATAGTTAATGGTAACTTTGGACTTGTCAAGAGTTGACAGAAAAGCCCAAGGCCCATTGGAGCTAGTGTCTTATTGGTCCCTTTTGGTCCCACTCCAAGCCACACACTTAAGCCCAATTGGTAAGGCCCAAAAGGCTAGCCCAATTAGATATATTGGTTAGAAACAAAGGGAAAAACGTACAGAAAATAATTGGTAAGAAAAACATCATTGTAGTGGTGTGGAAGTGAGTTTTTGGTACTCACTAGTTATCCATTTGTTACCAATTTGAGAGACCACACATCTTGGGCGATTAGTGGAATTGGAGTGAAGATTAAGAGTATTCCCAAGTGCTTCAATCTTCGGTTTTGAAATTCACCGCTTCAAGGTACGATCTCTTGTTCTCAAAATTCTGAAATTTACTTATGCATATTATCAATATTGAATGAAGTAGATCCGTTCAAAACTTATTTTCCGCTGCACTCATATTTAATTCCATCAGTTTTCTAGTTAAATGAAGGGAATAAAAAGAAATAAAAGAAAAGAAGGGAAAGTAAGAAGAAAAGGTTAGAAACAATAGGACTTATAGGAAAGTGAGGAGCCAAATGCTCAATGAAGGCTTTAGAGGGAGAAAATCTAGGAGTGATGCCTAAGATTCTACCATGATCTCATCCCACAAAGTAAGTCGGCACGAGATCATAGGGGGCTATTGTAGGGAAATGGTTTTCCAGTGACCCAAATAACATTGGGCCATGGGCAAAAATAAGCCCAATTCAAGTTAGCCCATTTTAAGGATAAGCCTCCCTAAAAGAACCAAACCTTAGACCACCGATCAGATAGTGCATCACTTTGGATCTAAGGATAAACTCATTGAGGACTCCATTCGATGACAAGATCCATGCTGAGCTAACATAGACAAATTATCTACCGACCTTTCGATGAAGAATTCTGGAATATATGGGATTGTTTGAGGAAGTTGCTGAAACTTCTTGATGGATCTATGATCACCTTTGCATTAATGAGGCTCACCTGCCTGGCACAGTCACATTTATTACTACTTGACTGTTCTGAACAGTGCAAAGAGCCTCAAAAGTCTCCATTCATCATGAAAGTAAGGAAGGAAGAGCCCAATAGGACGGAAAGATCTCCAGCTATACAAGGACAACACACCCTTGAGCTGGAAGTAGGGCAAATATAAGGGAAAGAAGAAAAATATAGAAAAACACATAAAAAAAAAACGAATAGAGACTAAGAGAGAGAATTATAAAGTGAGAAGGTGAGTTCCTAGAATACCTTAGAAAGTTTGTTCTTGAGAGGGAGTTTTGTAATATTGTTTTTAACACTTGGCTCTTGAATAATATACCTTTTTATGTAGACACTTGTTCCTTTTCAAATCTCCCACTGTGGAGTATTATTAGCCCGTAATGCAAATTAGTTATGACCTAAACTAGGAATTTCTCCCTGTTTTGGCCCGCACATATACTTATCTATTTTTGCTTGATGGAGAAGAAGTTCTTCGTCACTCATCTTAGCAGTGGAGACCTTGGAAGGATTTTTGTTAGTGAGGATGTTGGTGACTTTGAGAAGACTTAAATAGAAGAGGACCTTTCCTTTCCATCTCTTGAAGTGAGCTCCCTTAAAGCGAAAGGGTTTGTTAAGATCTCCAACAGTCTCATTTGGTTTCTCTTGTGTAGGCTCTATGTGTTAAATCTCCTTAAAATTGTTGGTTTAAACATAATAATAATAAGGCATGACACTCACTCTCTTTAAGGAGATTCAAGCCCTTGGTTGGCTAATAAGCCCAAATAGCTAGTCCATTAAATGGGTGAATAACTCTTCATCTTCCATAATAAAATGGTCATTTACTCACCAATGGATATATAAATTATTCTGAATGTATCTAGCTTAATATTTGATCCAATACATATTAGCTCATTAATCACTACAATTAAAAAGAATAAAATAGTCTCTCTCATTTTCAATGTAGGATTATACATGTCACTAACTCCTTATCTTTTATATTAACTCCCATATCATTTTATTTTTATGTTGTCATATTTATTCATTTTAATTAAATAATATTAAAATGCTCCAAACATAATATTTTGCAACTAGTTTATGTGCCACCTTCAACTTCAAGGAACAAAATCGTTCCGCCAAGCATGTCAACCATGAAGATGTAAAACAAACGTAGCAAGAACATCAACAATGCCACTTATACCCGCAAACATGAGTGAAATATTGTTACCAAACCCTAGGGTCTTGGTTACATGATTTCCTCTACGGATGTTCTAATTTCTTTGCAGCCTCATACACATCAACAAGGTCTTGGGACTTCTTGTCCACATTGTCGTTGCCACGAATTTTTTGTAACATTCTCTCTCTCTCTCTCTCTCTCTCGTGTTTGTGTCTTGTGTTTTTGGGCGTTTGTTCTTGACGTGTTTAATCTGGATAAGTCAGGTTATAAGTGATTTAATTAATCTATTAATGGCGTTAGTTGTTAGCCATTTTACTAAACATTAAGAAGATAAATGTCACAGAATAAATTACATGATAGTTCACTGTTTTAAAAGTACACCACATCGGTGGTTAATGGTGTTAGTTTATTAGCCTTTTTATTAATTAAACATAGTGAGATAAATGCAACAAAATAAAATATATGATAGTTCGTTGTTTTAAATTTACTACGTATATCACATGGGTGGTATCTTTATTTTGCCCAAAAAACTATTCTTTTTGGGATTCTTCCCCAGAAATGACATATTAGAAGCAAAATCTTCTCAAATAAATAAATAAATAAATAAATATGGGAAAACATGTCAGCCTTTATAATCATTTCCGAGGAAGAAGCACCTAATATTTTGCAAATTCTTTAACTGACTTATTATAATTTTTTTATTTTACAAGATATAAATTCTACTCTATTTTAATCTAAGTGCATATGTGTGTGAAACTTTTACTTAGAGACTTGAACTCTGATCCTTGCCACCCATACCCCATAAACACTTATAACTTGTAAAGCGACCATCGCGCCAAGGGCACGTGGTGGTGGCTTATTATAATGTTATATAATCTAGATAAGCTCCTTCACTTATAATGCTGTTGTAGGGACCCATTTTCAGGCGGCCCCCGTACAATAAATTTGTAGAGCGTGGATAGAAGGGCTAAGCACTAGCAAGGAAAACAACGGTTGGCATGAAATTCTTAAGGATAATAATAAAGAACTTGATTAAGGGTTTATAAGGATAATAACAGTGATTTTAACTAAGTGTTCTTGAGGAAAGTTTGTCCTTGGCCCAGTCCGAGGAGCTCTTTTCTTAAAACTGACAAATACAAGGGTTGTCCTTGGACACCCTGAAAAACCTCTTCTACTTTTCCCTTTAAGGGTCCTAACCTCCCAACCAACCAACCCCTTTTACGTTGGGGGTTCTATCTATTATACAGTCTTTTTCAGTTGATCTCTGCCGTCCACTTGTCAGCCATCTGAATTTGTGTCTGAGGGCTCGTCCCATCAGCCGCCTTTGCAGGCCTTCTGTTAGTTGAGATAACCAAGACATCACTGTTTGCTGGTCAATTCGTCATTAATGTGGCTAGAGTGTTGGTGGCGTACATTTAATGGCTGAGTGACAGCTTCCTTCTTTCAATGTCGGTTTGCCGAGGATAGGGGCATTCTCGGCGATGTCCCTTGATGACTTGGTCCTCTCCCTCTTATCCTCGGACTATATGCTATTCTCGGCATGGACCTTGGGCCCGATATGGAGTGGGCCGGGGTTGCCAAATATATGGGCCCCACAGCTATATATAATTAGCTTATTATAATGCTATAATTACTATTTACTCGGTTCCCTTATTGTTGATATATTTATGAGTGGAGATTAAGAGTTTGTGTTTAAAATTTTTATATAGAAAAAAGGGAAAAAATTTCTTATTAAAGAAATACGTAAATCTTAAAGGAAAACTCAAAACTTTAAGACATCTAGATAGAGAATACGAGCAAATTCTATAAAATGAAAAATTTTATTCAGAAATGTCAAGTCGATGGGAATTTGAAAAATGCTAGAGTTACAAACTTTTTTACCATTTCAATCACCTTTTGTATTAAAAAAAAAAAAACTTTATCTTTTATTTTATTTTTTTATTTTTTTAATTATTATTATTATTCTTCTACTAAGCATCAGGGCCAAAATGGGAAATTAGCCATAATTTTTAAACATTATAATTAGTAGGCTAAGTTTGCAAACTATATTTTTTACTAGCATCTCGAGGCTAAGAGGCTCGATTTTTTACATATAAATCGAATTTCAAAGACTCGGTTTCCATGGTCTGATCACGTCTGATGTGGCGTTTTTTCAACGTGGCGCACAAATGGAAATCGAGTCTCTAAGACTTGATTTAAATGTGTGTGTGTGTGTGTGTGTTTTTTTTTTTTTTTTTTTTTTTTTTTTTTTTTTTTTTTTTTTTTTTTTAATTGAAAACCAAAAGTACAATAGTAGAAAAAAAGGGGTCTGCAGCCAATCAATGCTAACCTCACTAGCTCAAGCCTAGCCACAGGACAAAGGACACTAATACAATATTAAAAAGCCATAGGACAAAGGAAACACAACTACAATATTAAAAGTCCCGCTTCAATATTGTGAGCTCAGGCCTGTCTGTATCTTTGTTTCCTCTCTTCTTCCTCAGACCTCTCCTTCTCCCTATCATCCTCTCTCTCTCTCTCTCCAAGCCGATCCATTCTCCTCCCTCTCAAGCCTCTGTTTCTCTCGTCCATGCCTCTTTTCTTCATAGTGGTGCATGGATTTGGTGGCTATGAGTTGTGGTTTGGGTGGTTTTTGCGGTGGTGGTGCGTTTTCTAGTGGTTGGTTTTGGTTTGTTGATGATTTTTTTTGGTAGGCTCTGATGTGTGGTTGGATGGTTTTGGATTTTTGGGTTTTTTTTTTTTCCTTTGGGTTTTGTGGCCGGTGGTGGTTTTCTGTGGTGGTGGTGGGCTATGATGTGTGGTTGGTTTGTTTTGGGTTTTTTTTTTTTTTTTTTATAATTTTTTTTCTTTGGGTTTTGTGGCCAGCGGTGGTTTTCAGTGGTGGTGGTGGGCTCTGATGTGGTTGGTTTGTTTTGGGTTTGTGGGTTTTTTTTTCTTTGGGTCTTGTGGCCAGCGACGACGGTGGGATCTGATGTTTGTGTGGTTTGTTTTGGTTTTGGGGTTTTATTTTTCTTTGGGTTTTGTGGCCGGTGGTGGTTTTCAGTGGTGGTGGTGGTTTCTAGTATGGGGTGGATTTGCAATGGAGGATGCTATGGTTTTTTGGATTTGTAGTGGAGGATGCTATAGGTTTTTTGGATTTGGGTCTTGATGCTATGGTTTGGCTGGGTTTTATGGCTGGTGGTGGTAGTAGCAAATCTGAGGTGAGAGAGAGAGAATGGGGTTTTGGCTGTGAGAATCAAAGGAACCACCAAGAGGGAGAGTGGGAGAGCAGGTCTGTGAGGAAGAAAGGAACCACCAAATTGGTCATTTTCAAAATATCTTGGACCTAACTATAATTAACCCAAACCTCAGGGGTGTTTTCTGAAATTTACCCAAAATAATATTAAAAGCCACAGAAAAGACACGTAACTATGCCACATTGCCACTGATAATGTTTGAAAAAAAAAAAATTTTTTTTACTGAAAAGGTAGAATTTGAATTAAAATAATAAAATAAAAGTACAAAGGTTGTAAGGGTCTTGATGTGCTCCATGCTAACCTGACACCAGGACAAAGAAAAAAATAAAAAAAGAAAATCATAATTACACCCATCCCTTCAAACAGCTAATGTGTACGTTAGTTTGCCACTAATGTTTGAAATTCATGTGGAAATGACTGAGCTTATAAATTGAGTCTTAGATACTCGATTTCCATGTGTGTGCCACGTGGAAAAAACGCCACATCAGACATGATCAGACTATAAAAACCGAGTCTTTGAAACTCGATTTATATGTCCAAAATCGACCCTCTTAGCCTCGAAATGCTAGCAAAAAATATAGTTTGAAAACTTAGCTTATTAATTATAATGTTTAAAAATTATGCCTAATTTCCCATTTTGGCCAAGCATCAGAACCAAAATATCAACCTATGCTATAAACTAAGAAAGTACTTGGTTATTGGCTGCTTCTTCAAAACGGCCTTTGCTGTGGAGCTAATTAGACCTTTCATGTTTGCCAATGACTGCATCGTCTAGGATATACTTCCCCCAAAACCAGTGTGCCTTCCACACTCTAATCATCTCTTCTATATTCACGTTCTTCGTCTCGGGCAAGAAGAAGGATATGAAAATAGTCATGATGATGACAAATCCAGCAAAGAAAAAAAAGAGACCAAACTTCATGTGGCAAAGCATAGTGAGGAAAACTTGAGCAATGACAAACGTAAATAACATGTTGACAGATACGTTGATGGCTTGGCCCGCGGATCGGATCTCTAGAGGGCAGATTTCACTAGGTACCAACCAACCCAATGGCCCCCAAGACCATGCGAATGCTGCTACATAAGTGCAAATTAAAAATAAGAGAATATCGGCTTGAACCTTTGACAAGTTTCCGTCACCATCGACCCCAAAATAAATAGCTATCATAGCTCCAATTGCAGCCTACAATGAAGCAAACATCTTACCATATCAAAAAATAGAAAAGAGGGGTTAGAAATAGAAAAGTAAGACCTAACAAATTTCATAATCATTTTCAAAACTAATGACGTGACAAATCATGATTGAAGTCCACACAATTAGGGCCAAAGCCATGATTTTTTATTTTATTTTATTTGGGAGTCATTGCATAAAAATAGAAATTCAGAAATAAGATACATACTAAACTTCAAAACTAAATTTAGATTTTAGTCATTTTTTTCTCTAATAGTTTTTTTTTTTTTTTTTTTTTGGGTTAAAAATTTAATAATTAGAGGAGGGAGATTTGAACACTAGATATCTGTATTAGAATCAGCAAAACATGTCAATTGAACTATAAAGCTATAACTTGTTCCGTATTAGTTGTAACATGCATATTTCAAAGTTTACCTGGGATATAATCGTTTGTATGCCACCTTCATGGAACAAAATCCTTCTTCCAAACTTGTCAACCGTGAAGATGGAAACAAACGTAGCAAGAACATTGATAGTACCAGTTATAACAGCAGACATGAGTGAAGCATTGTCACCAAAGCCTAGGGTCTTGAAGAGAACAGGTGCATAAAAATTGATCACATTAATGCCAGTGAGTTGTTGGAAGAATGGGATGAGAACGGAAATGACAAGTTGAGGTCTATATCTTGGCTGCACGATGTTCTTCCACGGCTGATCTACTTTCTTTGCAGCCTCAGTCGCATCAAAAAGGTCTTGAAACTCCTCGCCCACATTGTCAGTGCCACGAATTTTTCGTAACATTTGCTTTGCCTTCTCAGTGTGGCCTCTCTCTAGTATGGAATTGGGAGTGTCTGGAAGAAAAAGAGATCCTATAGTCATCAATAATGCAGGGACAGCCGCAAGACCTAAAGAAAGTCTCCAACCCCATCCACCCTTGATCAGTGCCGTTCCATAGTTAATAAGATTGGCCGCTAGAATCCCTATTGTAACGGCCATTTGGAAACCAATGTTGAGTGCTCCTCTAAACTTTGCTGGAGCCATCTCTGATAGATACAGTGGAACCGCCTGCATTCAATGGACAATTAATTAAACATAGACAGAACTTAAGTTCCTAGATCATGTTTAGCTCTTGCCTATGAAAACATCATATAAACACCAAGAAAGAGATCAAAACACATCAACCTATTTGTTAGGTGTAAAAAAATCCATTCCTTTTGATGAGCTTTTAATATTTAATCTAAGTTTTTTACTTTATAAGGGGTGGAAAAAAATCCGAGTTCATATCTTTTATAAAATTAAAAAAATAAAATAAAATAAATCTGATATCAAATGAAATTAAACTTTTAAGTTCAATTGAATTACCATTTTCATCCTTAAAGTTTTTTTAATTTTTTTTTGGTCATTTTTGCCCTTAGACTTTCACAATATTCCTATCAAGTTGGTCCCTCCATCCATTGTTGACCACAAAACTACCAATAAATCTAGTAAAACGATGTTGCATCACATATTGTGATTCCTATAGTCTTTAGTCTTTGGACAGGAATGAACAAAAAGACTAATGTGAATGTTTAAGCACTAAACTAGGAAAATAAAAAATAAACTCTAAAGACGAAAATAAAAACCCACCTAAACTAAAGTTAATGGTGTAATTTGGATTTTAACATGGAAAGAATTTGATTAGTCTTTATCCGTAGTTGCTCTTTTAAACATAAATAGATTCCCAACTTTGATCTAGTAAGACCAAAATAAACACTCTAAGCCTTTAGCCCTTTGAAGAGAAAGTCAAGTAAATATGGAATATAATTTATACCTGATTACCAAATCCAACACCAACACCAAGCAATAAGCGACCAATGATCAGCATTTCAATGTTCACAGCTGCACCGTTTAGGATAGAACCGAATAAGAAAACCAAACCTCCAATAAACATGGACATTTTCCGGCCAAATCTCCTAGTAATAATAGAAGCAAAGAAGGAAGCTACTAATGCTGCGATGTAAAGGGAAGATGTGAATAATGTTAGTAGCTGGCTATCAAACTTGCAGTATTCATTTCCACTACCCGCTTTTTTCATTTTTTTGTAAACCGATGGTAAAAACTTTCTCAAGAACGGTTCCATTGAAGTCACCCCTCCTGCAAAAATTTTCAAGAAACTTTCTAACATTGAAAAAAAAAAAAATCAAATATCTTTTCCATGTATGTATGTTTTCATGTTTAGATAATTTTATATCAATGTTAAGTTGTTGTCTTACTTGTGCTTGATATGTTAGTCCAGCTCTAATAATTTAAATCCAATTTTTGGACGATACTACAAATTATATTACATGTCTTATATATTGTTGTGTTAATTTTTAAATACAAAACATAAATTTAAAATATATATATATATATATATATATAATATTGTTGATGTAACACTAATTATCTTGATTATTGTATCATTTCAAAAGACTTTTGTAATAAAATTAAGATTATTTTTAACATTTTCCAAATCTAAATATGTAAAAGTGCTATTCGGTAGGTCTCCATATAAGAGTGCTATTTGCCTATTAGTATGTTTGATTTTCTTCCTCATTGGAACAAATCAAAATAAATAGAAATTGAAAACCCAAAAAAAAAAGGCTACAAACTCTATATGCATTTTTTGTGGGATAAGATCTTCTTCCATTGAATCCTTTGATTCCCTCAAATCAATCAGATCTCATGCGGGAGTGTATAAGCTCTTGCCATGTGGCACTCTAATTTTGCATTTAGCTTTTTTAACTTCTTTCATTAGGTTTTTTTAACTGTTACCCAATAAATTATAGTAACTTATTCTTACTGTTATATAAAATATGGGTTGTTCTTGACAATTACTCTAAAGAATGGACTACCTTTTAAAAATAGATCAAACCTTATGAAAAGCCTGATTGTATTTATTACCTTACATATTACAACTTAAGCTTGACCCTCCCCACGTGTTGGTGAAAGGCTTTGCATGTTGTAAAATCTATTCTTTTATATATTCCCATCTCCTTAGGTCTCAAAAAGTTATGCTTCTATAATTTCTCTCCCAATATTTACATTTCATTTCAGAATGGTATGATCATTTTCAAAATTTCATGTAACTCTTAAATAGTTTATTTATTTATTTATTGTTGAATCCCAAAATATTATGTTCGTTTGAAGTATTTAGTTTAGCTCTATATAAACTATTTATACTTCAATAAAAAATAAAAATAAAAATTGTTAACCAACAGAAAAAATATTGATTTGTTGTTCAAACCCAAAATATTATGTTTGTTTGACGTATTTAGTTAAGCTATCTCTAAAAATTGTTTGTAATTCAATAAGAAAGGAAATTAAAAAATAATAATTGTTAACACAGAGAAAAAAATTATTGATTTGTTTGTTGAAACCCAAAATATATGTTCATTTGAGGTATTTAGTTTATAATTCAATAAGAAAAAAAAAAAAAAAAAGAGAAAGTATTTTTCAAATACCTTTTCCAAAGAAGGCGTATGATCATGTACAAGAAAAAGATTGCATAGAAGTATTACACAAACATAGAGTTGTTAAAGAAATTTGGAGGTGGAAGTCATAGCAGTAAAAAACCTAATGACATAGCAATAATCCATGATACTGATAGTTGTAATAGAGAAAGACTTAATAGGGGAATCGCACTAAACCTTAACCACACTCGGGAAAGTAGTTCAAATGATAAATGTTTACAGTGATTAACCCCTTCACTTATAAATGTTTTTTTTTTTTTTTTTTTTTTTTTCTCATTTGGTTGTTGGGCTTAATGGTGATGTTTTTCCTTTTTGCTAAACTAATAGTGATGTTGCTACTACAACTATTGTGCAAGAATTTGGGAGACATATCCCTACAAATGTTAGTGCCTTGGATGAGCATACAACTGAGCTTACACGTACTAATTTAATAATTGTTCATGATTTTACTAATTTAGCAATTAGCTTGGTTATAGTATTTGTATGGTTGTGACATGCCTAAAAGTGTATTGAATCTTTACTTAGGCTAAAGTATAGTCAAATTTGATGTACTCATAAAACAAGATAGAGATTAAAAAGAAATATTTTCTTTGATAGAGGTTTGATCAAAATAAATTCTTAAAATTACCCATATTTGTCTTTCTTTTTGGTGTTTTGTCAAAGTTACATTAACACTTATGGTTTTTGTAAACTCAACAAAATGACTAGAATTCGCAATTTTGAAGCCCTGTCAATTATATGACTTTTTTTTCGACATGCATATCAATATTTGATAAACATAAGAGCACTGATTGGATTTATTTTTCCTTTTAAAATCTGTTGTAATCTTTCATATTATCTTTTTATTTATCTTAACCATATAAGGAAATAATCAATAAAAGAGGAACTTATGTTGCATGGTCATAAAGATAATTTCTTAAATAATATTTTAAAATAAATTTATATCATGCCTGTGCATCGCATGGAACATCAACTAGTTTTTATTTAAATGCACAATATGTGACATATAAAAATAAAATAAATATCATATGTTACATATCTGTTGAAAGTGGGAGTGAATTGGAGGATTACAAAGTATAAAGAGGAGTGACAGAGCAGCTTAATTTTTAACCTGAGATTCCAATATCGTAACCAAAGATGAGGCCACCCATGGCAGCAACCGCACAAGTGAAAATTACAAAGGCAGTGATACCACCCTCATAGCTCTTCCCACTTGGAGCATCAACAAAAGCTCCTCCTGCCATCTTTCTAGACAATCACTAATTTGGATAAGAACCAAGAATACCAGACTCTCAAAAGTATTTCTCTCTTTCCAAGCTTATAAGGATCTCTCAAAAGTATCCCTACCTTCGTATTTATACTATCAGAACTACCAAAAAATGGGTAACAAACTCACTGATGAAATTTATTTCCCTCCTTGACTTTTACCATAGCTTTGACACCGTTTAAATGTCCTGCCATATTAAACTATCCAAATGGGTGTGAAACCTGAAAAAATGGCTTTATACAAATTTTGCGAAACGTAAGGCATTGAATATTTGGGTATGGTGTTTGCAGTGTCTAAAGATTAGGAGTGTAATAAACATTTTTTGGTCTTTCTCCTGTAGGTCTAAATTTAGGCAATGTTGACGTATGATGGGAAATTTAGTAACACACTACCAAAAACAACAAAACTTATCTATCTAAATGGATAAGAAATTTCTAATAATCTGCCTTTTGTTGACCTCTCCATATTTTACCACATCAGATTTGCTAGCTCCACAATATTACGCATCAACATTTTTTATTTATTATATTTAAATCTGATTTATTTTTTTCCATTAAATATATACGTGAGACTCCTTTTACACATGCTCCTCTCTTTTAAACCCTATTCTTTGTCCCTCTTCACTATCAGTTTTCTCTTCACAACCTAGACCACCATCAGTCCTCTCCCACAACTCAACAGCTCCACCTTCTCCAACACCACCCATCTTCAGCTCCACCTTTGTCGGCGCCCCCATCTCTTACTCACGACAATTTCTCCCCCTCTCTCACCCTCAGTCCTTCTCTCCCACAACCCTTTCGGCACCTGAGTTTCTGCCGCTAGGTTTGATGTTGGGTTTCTACCCCTATCGAATTTTTATTTTTATTTTTGGTAACTAATTTGAGTTTGGGGTGGGCTTGTAGAGAAATTCGTGTTTGGGTTTGAGAATATCTACTTATTCATGGCAGTATTTTGATTGAAATTAGAGAAGACCCCAACACCCAGAGGCAGAATAACCCCACTTGAATGGCTGCCTTAGTCCCACCAATAAGCGAATCCTACCACAGGTCGATCTGTGGCAAAGGGCATTACTGCCTTTTTGGTTGTCATCGTTGGCCACTTCACTGCACCAAGTCTATCTCTATCTCTCTTCTAATTTAGACTCTCTGGTCTGTAATTTTTTTTCCCCTTTACAAAATATTATTTTACGATGGAATGCTTGGAATAAATAATGAAAACTAGTAGGCTCTGATAGTTCTTCATGGCATAAGAAGAGAACAGAGGCCAACCCTTCGCCCTCAAAGTATTTGACAAAATGCCTGAGCCAAACTAAAAAGGTGCTTTGGCTTGGAGGCATGGCTTATAAAGATAGTGTTGGCATTAAGAGCATCGTCCAAGTTTTATTGTATATTTGTTTGATAGTTTGATCTAATAGAAGCAATCAAATCTTTTGTTTAGCAACCAAAATAGGTCACCTTAATTTCACCTTCTAATTCATTTTTTGACCATTTTATTTCTCTGAAGCTTTGATTTGTTTGCCTCTCTCTGTCAATCACCCCTTTCAAATATGTTGCTTTATTATTTTGGTGTCAACATTTGTAAAGCAGAAGGATAATTATGAACATGTATTTCTTAATCTATATATATATATATATAAAACCGAAGCTTTTGAAACTCTCACAATTTTCCACATCATCACTATTTTTTTTTTCTTTTTATTTTTGATTCTTTTTATTTTAGGTTTTATATCTTATAACAATAATATTGAAAAACGTATACAAATTTGGAGGCCTATTTAAGGGCTCCATAAAACTTGATGGACAAGAAAATATATTCTAAAATAAGCCCTAATTAATACCTAACCATAATAGGAACCAAATTTGACCAAAAAAACATTAAAAGAGCCTAAAAACAAGGAAATAAATTACCTAGACCTAAAATAACGTTTTTTGCATAAAAATACCAAAATCTCTTCTCCCCTTAAAACCCTAGCAATTACCATCTCAAAACCTTAAACTCAACTTCACTTTAAGATTAAAAAAATAAGAAAGAGAGAGACTCACGTAAAAAAAAAAAAAAAAACGTAGGTTTTGTCTTTTTTTTATTTGCTTTCATATGTACCTGAAATTTTCATTCTATCTTATTGTTTTATTATGTTTAGAATTGATTTTCTTATAAGTATTTAGGTTAATCTCTATATTTTGATAGTGTTTTTATGAGTTTGGTTTTTGGGTTGAAATTCTAATAATTATTTTATATTGTATATGGCAGATGAAGCATCTCTATTTTTTGGAGAAAAATCAAAGCTGCAACCTATGTCTTCCAGCCCATGGTGTGGTAAATTTTTATATATTCTTGCTTTATTGAGAATTTTTATTTGGGTTCATGTGATTTTTTTTTTTTATTAAAGTTTTGATTTTTGGTTGATTAATTATTTGTTTGGATTAATTTCAATTAATTATTTGTTTGGATTCAACGTAAAAGATAATGGAATTAGGTGTTATAAATTTGATAATGTTCCATGTTTTGAATTGTTTATATTGTTATTAATACGACTAAATAAGATTTGTTTTTATCTTTGTAGTTTATATCAGTTTTAAGTGTGTGTATATATATAATTTTTGGGAATTTTGCTTTATTAATTTAAGAATTGTAAATTACTTTGTAGGTTTCAGTAACTATGTACCTGCAATGAGACATTGACAATATAAGCATATATATATGGTATTAACATTTTATAAAAATCTTTCTTATAACCCAATAACATTCTACGTTAGACAACACTTCTAAACTAATAAAAAGCATAGAAGTTAAATATTTATTCCCATTGTATTTTATTTAATTATGACAGATCCATTTTTTTTTAAACGCTAACTAGCAAAATGTCTATCATATGCATATTATTAACCCAATTTTCTATTTCTAAATTTATTAGATTTTATTATATCAATCTTTTTTTCTTTTAAATTCTTGGTGGGCAAATTGTAACTTTTAAATCGGTATGCTGGATTAAGATACTTTTTCGATTACCAATATTGTTTGGCTCCTTAGCATAATAGTTAGAACTTAGAAGCTATATGGGTGTGGTCATAAGAATATGTTTGTTCTATTCTCTGCCCTGTACAACACTTCAATATATAACATTGGTTACATATTTTTGGATTGAATATTCACTTTAGGATGTTGATTATAATTAGAAGAATTTTGTGAAACAGGTTGCCTTCTTTGAACTCTACCATTGGGCCCAAATATTGGAAAAAATATTTCTTATAGGACTTTTAATCTTCCTTAACAATTGTAGTTGCTCTTGCTTATGCCAAAATTTCTGACTTTTTAAATCAAATTGTTTTCTTCTAAAAGCCTGTGTTATTGCCCTATCCATTAAATATCATTATCTTTGATTTCATACTAAAAGTTTGTGTTCTGGTAAATTTATATCTTTGTGGTGGGAAGGTTAATAAATTTTTTTTTTAAATCTCATTTCCAATAGCTTTCCCGTGTATCGCACGGGTTAGCGACTAGTTATCTAATATAAACCAACTGTTACATTCAGTTCTAAAGATATTGAAAATCTACAAGTTTCAACTTAAGAAGTGAGAATTCTTGCCTGCTACTTTGAATAAAAGCCAACAACAAATGAAATCGAAAGAAGATGATAATATGATTTGTACAACTTTGTTCTCTAAGTTCTCTGCCCAATAATCAATTTAACTGAAAAAAAAAAAAAAAAAAAAAAAAAAAAAAAAAAAAGTAACTTGTGTTAGAATGATGGCCTTATTCCATCACATCATTTGCAAATGCCAACCTTACCACAGTGGGAAAGCTAGTAATGAATTGGGTGAGAATATTACTGTACATGAAATTGAATTATTTGTACAATTTTTATTTATGTTCCTGTCAACTTTTGTGTTTTATCTCTGTACATCATTACAATTGGATACCTTCACCTCAATGTTATTCAATTGGGACCTCAGCTGGTACCTCCATGATCTTTGGAGTTCCACCTTGATGCTTTCCATATGGCTTAGC
Organism: Quercus glauca; assembly: GCA_023736055.1. Classification (NCBI taxonomy): domain Eukaryota; kingdom Viridiplantae; phylum Streptophyta; class Magnoliopsida; order Fagales; family Fagaceae; genus Quercus; species Quercus glauca. Next base: position 4,535,737 of record CM043315.1, read on the forward strand.
TTGATGCTGAGACTAATAAGAATAGGCAGCTAAGAGTCGGTCCAAGAGCTCTTGGGAACAGGCTCACCCCTTCTTTATTGTGGGGCAATTTTTGCTGTGAGAACCAATGTTTTGTTCCTTTTCTAGAATTTAAATTTGTACAATGTCCATTTTGCAGGTTTAATACGTGGAGATGTTCTTCTTACTCAGTATATACACTGTCCATTTAGTACATGGTTTTTTTTTTTTTTTTTTCGAGAGCATAACAATTTATTTTAGATTTTCTTTTTGTTTGTGTGATGTACTTCTTATTGTAGAATTGTTTTCTCCTTTTTGTTTAGTATAGAGACACTCATTAGCTTGAATTCAAGCTTAACTCACATTACTAATCATTATAGAATACATGACAGAGTATGCTCAATGTCTAACAAGCACACATAGCAGTACATGCTCCATGTCTTACAGACAATCAATATGTAAAATTCTTTACAATCCATAAACCCAACTATGTTAGCTACAATATTAGGTGAAAGTTATGTTAATCTATTGAGATTAAGTCCTTGGTCTCGGGTTCTAAAAAGCTTTCTTTGAATTCTCTATATAAATTGTTTATGTAAAATATGTCACTATCTAATTTTATAAAGAACATTTTTATACCATTGAATTGGCTTATTAGACTTGGAATATATGTAGTTTGATTAAAATCTAACCCACATATGTAAGAGGTTTTTGATGTTTCCTTCCTTACAGGTATAGTGTATGAGTATCAGCACTAGTTGTGCATGTGTGATTGGGTTATATTTTACTCCGACACAAACAGAGCGTTTTTATATACACTATCATTTTATACTGTTGGCTTAGTTTCTTCACATATGTATTCAGTCTCTAATTTCATAATTTAGGTTTGTATTTTACTAAAAAATAAATATATAAATTGATGGTGATTTATAACAAGTCTCATTCATCCATAAGGGCCGTCCAAACCCAACAATGTCTAGGATAATCTTTAGAAGAGAGAAAATAGAAAAATGCATCACAAACATAAAAATGAGTCATCCAAGGAAATGCTGGTCGTCCAAAGGGATATTGGTCGACCAACCAACATTTAGTGAATTTCAAAGTATTTTCTACAACCACAAAACGATCAGACCATGATCCACTATTCTGAGATGGGTGAATTCCCCGAAATTCGTTCCACTCTCCCTACTAAGCCCACACATCTCCCATGATGTTAGTGGAGCCTAACAAGTAGACCCACTCTAAAACTCTCTATAAAAAGGACCCATTTTCACCTGCCTAAGGTATGTTCTACTGTTCATCCACTCACAATACTTGAGTGCTAGAGAAAAAACTGACTTAACTATCGGAGGGTCCTTGGCTAGTTTACCCTAGTCACTTTCGATAATCTATTTCTTTCTTTTCAAGTCATCCAACCGTCGTTGAAACCCGGAGCATTCAGCCTACTGATTTCATACATCATCACTTAGCGTCGTCCATGGGGAGAAAAGTAGTTTAAGTGTTAGCCACTTTGCTCTCTAAGACAAAAGATTGCATGGTTTTGACTAGATTGATGGCTACAAGTCCAGAGCATCCAGAGAGTGGGAATGCTTCCAGCTACCCAAACCGTGTACCAGCCCCTCCACTGACATTTGTCCAACAACAGTTGTAGTCATTGGCAGCCGCAATGGCAGACTTAATGCAGTAGAATCAGGAACTCACTAGGAAAATCCATGGAAAGAAGCACCATTGATATCGATGTGCAGAAGGGGGGGAACCTGGGCAGAACTCGAAGTCAAGAAGGGTAGAGAATGGCGCTGAAGGAGGACATCAGTCAGGAGGCACTACTACTCAAAGGGTGCCACACTTGGAGAAGGAGATGGACTAGATGAAGAAGGTCATGGAGGAAATGAGAGACTCCATGAGGAGTATGAATCACGTAGATGATCTCGTCCACATAATTGACTCTCCTTTTACTGCAATTATCATTAGTTATCCCTTAACCTTTAAGTTCAAAATGCCTACCTTAGAATCATATGATAGAATGCGAGGTCCATGTTCACATCGCTATGTTCAAGACGACAATGCACCTCCAAGGCGTTCCAAACAAGATAATGTGCAGAGTATTTCCTACCACACTGAAAGGCCCAGCCAGGGTGTGGTTTGGTAAGCTACCACCAAACTCTATAAGTTCGTTCTAGGAGTTTAGTAAGTTGTTTGTTAACAACTTCGTCAAAGGCCAGAGGCACATGTGCTTCTCATCCAGCCTACTGAACATTAAGCAAGGAGAGAACAAGAGTCTACAGGCCTTCATCAGCCATTTCAACAAGGAAGTCCTATTGGTGGACGAGATGGTCTGCAAAATCCTTTTAGTAGCCTTTTACAATAGAGTTACCTCTAATTTGTTCATTTATAAGCTGTGTAATTGAGAGCCACAGACGATGGCTGAGTTGATACACTTAGCCCAAAGCTTTATGAATGCTGAAGATGTGATCATTGCTAAACGGAAAAAGAAGGCTGAACAAGCAGAGGTTGGATACATGCGTCATCCAAAACAAGGCCTTCGTCCAAAGAAGGCTAATATGGGAGAAAAGAGAGACCAAGATGGCAGAAAGGCCGAGTCGTCCGAAGAACAATACTCAAGCTATACACCTTTGAACACTTCATTTAACCAAGTGTTGATGCAGATCAAGGACGACCCGACCTTGAAATGGCTAGAGAAGCTAAAGGCAGATCATAGCAAACGAACAAAGGGCAAGCGCTGTTTTCACCAAGACCATGGGCATGACACTAACGAATGCTATGATTTGAAATAGTAGATTAAGGTTCTTATTAAATGAGGGATGTTGAAGAACTTTATTGGATGAGAGTGCAAAGACGAGAGGCCACCACTAAAAGGGAAAGCAGCAGAACTAGTTCGTCCACCACTTGGAGAAATAAGGGTTATCATGGAAGAAACATCAACCGGGATCTCGTCTAGAGCCAAAAAGACCTACATCAGAGAAGTTCAAAGCGTTCAACTTACTAGTCGTCGACCAAGGACATCGAGAATGGACGAACCGGCCATAACTTTCATGGATGAAAAAGCAAGGGGATTACATCATCCTTATGACGATGCAATTGTTACCACTTTGACGATTGAAAATTACACAATGAGAAGAATGCTGGTAGACAACGGGAGTTCAGTAGATATCCTCTACTACTCGGCCTTTCAGCGGATGAGAATTAATAAGGAATTTCTTCATCTAGTAAATGTTCCCTTGATTGGTTTCGGAGGAATAAAGGTTCTACTAGTAGGCTCCATTTTCCTACCAGTTATGGTTGGTTTTTATCCTCAACAGATCACCAAGGAAGTGAACTCCATAGTCATTGACTACTCGTCCTCATACAATGCCATCATAGGATGACTGACTCTGAATAATTGGAGAGCTGCAACGTCTACCTATCACTTGTCCGTTAAGTTCCTAATGGGGTATGTCAGAAGAGAAGTACAAAGTGACCAATTAGCAGCTAGAGAATGCTATCTGGTCATGCTAGCAATAGATGAACAACTTCTAATGATGAATATTGAGGAGAGGACGACGGTTTTTGAGTCGATTGAAGTATTGGAGGATGTCCCTTGGACGAATCCAACCTAGAGAAGTTCATAAGGATAGGAACAAGCATGGAGGAGAAGACAAAGCAAGATCTCGTTCAATTCCTCAAAAAGAGCAAGGATGTGTTTGCTTGAAGCCACGAAGACATGTCTGGGATTGACCTAAGTGTAATAACTCATCGTTTTAATGTGTCCCCACCTTACAAGCCCATTCGTTAAAAGAGGAGAGTGTTTGCTCCTGAATGAGACGATGCCATTAAGGAGGAAGTATAGAAGTTGGTAACAGCAGAGTTCGTCTAAGAAGTCTACTACCCTAATTGGCTAGCAAATGTAGTAATGGTCAAAACGCTAATGGAAAGTGGAGGATTTGCGTGGACTTCACAGATCTAAACAAATCATGTCCCAAGGATAGTTATCCCCTACCATGCATTGACCAGCTAGTGGACTCAATAATTGGACATCAATTGCTGAGCTTCATGGACGCGTTCTCATGATTCAACCAGATCAAGATGGATGAGGTGGACTAGGAGAAAACGTCCTTTGTTACAAGCCAAGGTTTGTTCTACCACAAAGTAATGCCTTTTGGTTTAAAAAATGAAGGGGCTGCTTATTAGAGGCTAGTCAATTAGATGTTTTGTCCATAAATAGGGCAAAATGTTGAGGTATATGCAGATGACATGCTAGTTAAAAGCGCAAAGGAGACATTACACCTGGATGACCTCTAGGAGACTTTCGACATGCTTAGACAATACAACATGAAGTTGAACCCGAGCAAGTGCACCTTTGGAGTTTCTTTAGGGAAGCTTCTTGGATTCATTGTTTCACAAAGGGGAAATAAGGCAAACCTTGACAAGATCCAAGCATTTCTAAGCATGGAGCCAGAAGTGCAGTCTAACTAGATGAGAAGCAGAACTTAACAAGTTTGTATCAAAGGCTAATGACAAATGTTTGCCATTTTTCAAGGTGTTAAGGAAAGCATTTGAAAGGACAAATGAATGTTAGCAAGCATTTGAAGATCTCAAGATGTATCTCATAACAACTCCTTTGTTGAACCTGTCTAAGCCAAGTGAAGAACTGTACCTCTACTTAGCCGTTTCTCCTCATGTACTGACATAGCCTTAGTTAGAGAAGAAGGGAAGGCACAGAAGGACAATATCCACTAATAAAAAAGTTAGCCTTAGTTAAGAGGAACTGAAGGACAATATCCACCAATAAAAAAGTTAGCCTTTTCATTGGTGACAATATCCACCAATTCACTCCATTTCATGAACAGCATGATGAAGACAAGGGGGCAAAAGCATGGATTGTACATGTGGATGGTTCGTCCACTAAACATGCAGGAGGAGTCGAAGTAATCTTGCAGTCACCAAAGGGAGCTTGTTTAGAATATAAAGTCTGTCTACAGTTCTAGATATCCAACAATGAAGCTAAATATGTAGTCCTCATCCTGGGCTTAATTTGGCTTAGGCATTAGGTACTGCATAAGTAATCGTGCGAAGAGATTCACAACTGGTCATAGGGTAAGTGAATGGAATGTGCAAAGCTAAGGAAGAGTGAATGAAGAAGTACTTAAAAAAAGCCAAGCATTGCATTAAAGGCTTCACAGCAAAATGCCATCAGATCCCACTGGAAGAGAACACAGATGCTGACAGCCTATCTAAAGTAGCCTTGGTGGACGATTTGATTGACGATCAAATTAAAATCTAGTACATTCTGAGCATAGACGTTCCTGAGGTACAATAGATAAACGGGGAAGTTAACTGGACTACACCAATCGTGTCCTATCTCAAGGATGGACTACTCCCTGAGAATAAAGAAGAAGCTTGTAAGTTAAGGGTCAAAGTAGCAAAATTTGTCCTTATGGACAAAGCGTTGTATAAAAGGAGTCTCCCTACCCTACCTAAGGTGCTTCTACGTTATGAGAGATGTACATAAAGGAGCATGTGGAAATCACTCGAGAGCAAGGTCCCTTATCCACAAGATTGTTCACGTAGGTTACTATTGGACATCAATGCAAATAGACGCCAAGTCCTATGTCAAAGCATGTGACAAATGTCAGCGCTTCACCAATGTACCTAGATGACCATCGGAGTATTTTACTCTGATGATAGCCCTTTAGCCCTTTGCCCAATATGGACTTCACATCCTTGGTCCTTTTCCAACAGGAACCAAAAAAACGAAGTTCTTAATGGTAGGAATTGATTAATTTACCAAATGGGTGGAAGTGAAGCCCTTGGCAAGAATTACTGAGCAAAATGTCAGAAGCTTTGTCTAGAAGAATATCATCTGCTGCTTTGGGATTTCTAGGGTGCTTTTTTCAAACAATGGATGGTAGTTTGAAAACACACCATTTAGAGAATTTTGTGAACAGCTGGGAATAAGGAATCACTACTCCTCACCCTCTTACCCACAGGCAAATGGGCAGGTAGAAGTTACAAACCGATCATTACTCAAGATAAACAAGGCTCGGCTTGGGGGGCAAATGGGATATGGCCCGACAAGCTACCTAGTGTCCTTTGGGCATACAGGATGATAGTAAAGACTCCCATAGGAGAAACTCCCTTAAAATGGCATATGGAAATGATGCAGTAATACCTGCGGAGGTTAGACTGATTAGCTTCAAGTTAGCCCACTACCAGGATGAGGAGAAAGGGAAGTAGCTTCTTTTAAGCCTTGATCTCGTGGATGAGGTAAAGATGGACGCAAAATAAAGGGTAGCGCATTACAAAAATTGATGACCCAACACCATGATGCGATGGTCAATAGTTTTCAAGTTCAACAGCCATACACTCTCTTAAGTTTCACAGACATATGTGAACGGCTTTTAGACCCCTTAAAACAACAATTAGATTAACATAGTTAATAGCCAAGTGATTAACTTAGTCAAATTTATGCAATTATAGGTTATCACAATCACACAATCATATCAAGAATATATAAAGCTGCGGAATAATAAATAACACAAGATATGATGACCCAGGAAACCACACGGTAAAAACCTGGGGAGAATTTAACCTAGTTATCCTCAAGGTAGACCTGAATCCACTATAAAAGAATCGAAGTTCATACAAAAGGACTTACAAGCTCCCCGCTTGACTTCCTAATGCTACCCACCAGTAGAACTTACTGACACGACCACGTGCAAGCTCCGAATCCACGGACTCTTTCTTTCTTGGATTTTTCAATCAGCTATAAGCTCCCCGCTTGTTTTTCTTTAAGCTCCAATGGTAGCATCCGAGTTGATCATCAAGATGTTGAAGTAATCTCTACCTTGAAAACCCTAAGCTTTGTGTAAAGGAAAGCTCCTCTAGACCTCACAAAAGATTTACACAAAACAGAAAAGTACGAGCAATAATACAACAGGAGCAACACTCAAAACGTGGCTAGGGTTTTTCCTTATATACCTAGGGCAAAAACATAAAACCCTAAACGTTTAATGAGGTAGGGTTGAGTTGGAAATTCTGCAGAAAAAACGATCTGGCCAACTTTCGATCGATCGAGTCTATCCTTTGATCGATTGAGCCAGGCCGAAAGTCACAAAGACTTCTGCAGCTTCTCGATTCCAACTTTATAATAATTAATCAACTTTGAGCAAGCCTAAACAAGACTTAAACATATTGATTTGATCATAGTTTGCCAACATTACATATTAGAGTTCTAAATACATTAAATCCTAAGTCTTTAGAACCTAACAATATGATATGAATGCAAAGAACATATCAAACACACAAACAAATATAAACACAAAGAATCACAAAGAATATGTAGAAATAGAAATTCAATGCATGAAATGATCAAGATTGAAAACCCCTTCTCACTTAATTGGGACGACCTCTATGGGAAGGTCTGCCATGAGGAGTTGAGTTAAGCTTAGAGTTACCATGCGAGTTGCTAGGATCGAAAAGGTAAGTACCTATTGATAAGAGAACGTCCACCACTTGTTTTAAAAGACCATCATTTTTGGATAAGCTTGGGCTTGCATAGGGTGGATCATTATTCTTCTAGGCATGAAGCTTAAAGCAATTGGTTTGGTATGTCCCCTAGCACCACAGTGATAACACAAGTAAGGATTTTGACGATCTCTCAACTTCTTTGGGAGAGACTTGGTCACTGCCTTTCCTTTCCCGATGAGTGTACTAGCTATCTCCTTACCTTTAGGAGTTTTTAGAGCTAACTCCTTTCTCTTCTTCTCATCTAGAGAGTCATCATTCTTCTCCTTGTCCTCACTGATCTTGGCAGAGACAAACTTTACAGATTTAAATCCATCCACTGAGCTCTCCCTGATATATCCCAATCCGGCTTTTAGAGAGGAAGGCCTTTGAGACTCTAGCATGGAGTCTAGCTTCTTTCTGGATATTCTATCCACTTTGGCATTAGCTTTGATCACTTCATGCTCTAAAAACCTGATCTTAGAGTATGCACTTTCTATTTCAACTTTTAGTTCTTCCACCTTACACATATAGATCTCCAATTCTTTTGAGGTGGCTTCCTTCTCCTTTTCATCCTTTTTCATTGTTCTTATGGCATTATCCATTGAATAAGGAGCTTTCTAGAGATGGCCATGAATGCCATATATTGTGGGTTTGGATCCACGTTCACGTTTCACGTTTTGCGCAAGTGCGCATTTTACTTTTTTTTTTTGGGCACACATTTAGCTCAGCAAAACTGAAGATGCAGCTACTGTTTATGAATAGTAGCTACACTATTTGACTTTTCAACTCATTTTTAGTCACATCAGTAGGTCCCGTGCACTGTTCACAGGACCTACGAACTCCACTTTTCAGCAACGTTTTCATTAAAAATGGGTCCCACGGCACTATTCACACATTTAAAAATTATTTTTCTACAGTGTTTTTAGTTTTTAGTTTTTAGTTTTCAGCAAAATAAGTTGTATCTATTAGGATTGGTGCCCTTAAATCCTATTGTAAGATGCTATGTATAATATTAAGTGTGACATTGTGTTTGACATTATGTATGACTTAATATTGTGTTTAATAAATTTGTTTTATTATTATCTGAAATAATGGTAACATGAATATTCGGACATTATCATATAGTCCATGAGATGCATTGTATGTGATTTATATGAAGAGGCACAGAAGATATAAATCACAAGTTCTTTGTAAACTCAGAATTATAGTTCGTAGTCGGTGATGAAATTGGGCATTTCATCTGTGAAAACTATAACATATCAACTACGATGATTTGTCTTGATCATGGAAGTGATGACTTCTAGTTGATGTGTTAATATGTTTTAAGAGTTAAGACATATTGAACTGGACCGCCATGAGATTTATTATTTGCCTAAGGACTGTCAAATGAATAATAAATCTCATGACTTGTATTTGCATGAACTCTTAATCCTGAGAGAATAATGGACCTGATCATAAGATGTAGGTTGCTTTGATATATCAGGAGTGAGATCTATACAGATGGTCAAAACCTCAGTATGTTGGGCAACCACATTAAGTGTTGATGGAACATGTATTCTCAAGATGGAATTCATAGTCTCTTAACAGAGATATAAAATATTCCCTTGAGATAAGTTTAATGGGTTTGTTATTCAGAGAGTTAGGCCTAACCACTTTAGTAAGACTAAAGTATATATTTATGGAATTGGATTTCATAAATATATAATGAATAACATTAAAGGATTAAACCGGGTACTCAAGGATCAAGATGTAGTAATTTACAAAGTGGCAGTTTAAATTATTAACTTTGTATTACTACGAATATTTTATGAAGGGGTTGCATGTATAATAAAGTCTTGGGATATAATATATAGATAAGACCTAGAGTGCAACTATATTTATATAGTGGTATTAAATATAGTTAATGGTAACTTTGGACTTGTCAAGAGTTGACAGAAAAGCCCAAGGCCCATTGGAGCTAGTGTCTTATTGGTCCCTTTTGGTCCCACTCCAAGCCACACACTTAAGCCCAATTGGTAAGGCCCAAAAGGCTAGCCCAATTAGATATATTGGTTAGAAACAAAGGGAAAAACGTACAGAAAATTATTGGTAAGAAAAACATCATAGAAGTGGTGTGGAAGTGAGTTTTTGGTACTCACACATCATCCCTTTGTTACCAATTTGAGAGACCACACATCTTGGGCGATTAGTGGAATTGGAGTGAAGATTAAGAGTATTCCCAAGTACTTCAATCTTCGGTTTTGAAACTCATCGCTTCAAGGTACGATCTCTTGTTCTCATAATTCTGAAATTTACTTTACACATGTTATCAATATTGAATGAAGTAGATCCGTTCAAAACTTACTTTTCCGCTGCGCACTCATTTAATTCCATCAAATGGTATCAGAGCGGTCTTCAATTTCGTATTGTTTAACATGTTTGTGAGTTTAAGAATTGGAGAAGATAGTTTCATATTGTTAGAAGATTAAGTTTTTTAATTTTCTGCATGTTGTTGAAACTATGATTTGATGAAAACTGAAATTGGTGTTATGATGTTGTTTAATTTTAAATTTAAGTATGTTAAATTCAATCTTAAGGCTATAACATCAATAGAATTCAGTTTTGACATTGATCTCTGTCTATCATGTTCGTTTTCAAGATGTTTGTTCATGAAAATCCGTAGAAAACTGCCTTAGAAAATTTCTGGGAATTTGAGTTTCGCGATTTTCGATCGATCGAAAATCATTTTGGATCGATCGAAAGAGACAGTGATCAGACGCTTTAGAACGATAGTTTTTCGATTGCTAGTCGATCAATCGAATCTATTTTTCGATCGATCGAAGGGCAATCGAGCATCAATCGAAAGTGTCAGATGATCCAGTTTGAATTTCTTAATTTTTTCGATCAATCGAGGGGCACTTTCGATCGATCGAAAGAAAGAAAAACAGAAATTTTTTCTAAGTGTTTTCACATGATAAAAGAGTAAGACTATGTGTAATTAGATTATGCATGTTTTAAAACTTAAAAACCTTTCTCTTAAAACATCTAGTGGGAGAGAGATGCAAGGGTTGTATCTCACAGCCTCCATTGTTGGTTTAAAGTAGTGTGATTAAGCACCTCACCTTGGCGTATATGCCTTGCTCCCTTCGGAGGGTGTTTGATTCAGGGTACTACAGGTTAAACTTCTTAGAGATAGATGAAACGTGTTTTTACACTGAGAACGACCACGCTTCCGTGGAGTTACTTGGTTATTCACATTGATTCTAGGCAATGGTGTACACTAGACTAAGTATAATGTTAACCTCCCTTCGGAGCTATGTCATTATTACTTAGAGGCTAAAGGGAAAACGACAAATTATTTTTGTTTGGTAAGAGTTACCATGATAGCATTAATAATGAGAAAGTTTCTCACCTAATCATAGTGATTGGTATGACCTCGCTTCCGAGGAATATTAATTGCGGGATTGGGTTGTCGTTGCATATATTATATTATGGTTTTATTAAGGTTCCATACTATATGTTTGTATGCTAAATTGATAATGTCCAGTTTATTTATTATATTCATGTTTATTGTTTTCAGATTTAGAACATGGCATCTTTTAGCCCACTTGTAGCTATTCTTAATCAAAACAAACTGACTGGATCCAACTATGTTGACTGGAAAAGAAACTTGGACATAGTTCTCACTGCTGAAGAACATAAGTATGTTCTTACTAAACCTTGTCCTAACTTTCCTTCATTAGATGCTCCTCTTGAGGAAAAACAACGATATGATCGTTGGCAGAAATCTAATGGAATGGCCAAGTGCTACATCCTAGCATCTATCTCAAATGTTCTACAGCATCAAATGCAGGATGTAGAACTAGCTTCAGACATCATGCTAAGTCTGAAGGAGATGTTTGGTGAGCAAGGCCGTTCTACAAGGCAAGAAACCATGAGGCAAATTTATAACACCAGAATGGCTGAAGGAAGTTCAGTTAGAGAGCATTGTCTTACAATGATCTCTAATCTGAACACATTGGAAGTTTTAGGTGCCGATATAGATGGAGAATCCCAAGTGGATATGATACTCCAGTCGCTACCAGAATCATTCAAGAAATTCAAACTGAATTATAATATGAATAAAAAGATTTATACTTTGTCTGAATTAATGAATGAATTGGTAGCGGCAGAAGGCATTCTTGGTACTTCCAATGTTGAAGCCAATGTTGGTGAAGCTTCTACTTCTCAACCTAAGTCGAAAGGCAAGGGTAAGAAGAAGAAGAAGAAGGACTTCACCAAACAAGAGGGTAAACAAATTGCCTTAGGGGTTGCTGATAAAGGAAAGAAGATCAAAGGAAAGTGTTTCCATTGTGGTGAGAAAGGACATTGGAAGAGGAATTGTCCAGTATTCAAGGCTGCCAAGAATAAAGGTATGAATGATACATTCCTTCTTGAAATATGTTTGGTACAGAATCCCACGGATTCCTGGTGTGTGGATTCAGGTTGTACTAATCATATCTGCAATTCTTTGCAGGGGTTTCAGGAGACCAGAAAGCTTAAAGAAGGGGAGTTGTTTCTTACTTTGGCTGATGGGAGCAGGATTCCAGTTGTAGCTGTTGGAGTTTATAATTTGTGTTTTCAATCTAGAGTTCTAATATTAGAAGACTGTTTGTATGTACCTAATGTACGTAGGAATTTAATTTCTGCTACTTACTTAGGTAAACAAGGATATTGTGTTATCCTAAAAGACAATGTTGTAATAAAGAAGGATAAAGTGTTTATCTGTTATGGCAATATTGTGGATGGTCTTTATATTTTAACTCCTAATAAGCATTAATTATATAATTCTGAATTAGATGCTAACTCTCATGTAAAATCATTAAAGAGAAAGTTTCCTTCTACTAATGATGCATATCTTTGGCACTTGCGTTTAGGTCATATTAATTCAAACAGAATTCAAAGACTGATCAAAGATGGACTCTTAGGGCCCATGGACTTTGATGAATTTCCAGTTTGTGAATCTTGTTTGGAAGGTAAAATGACCAAACGACCTTTTACTGCAAAAGGTAGAAGAGCCCAAGATTTGCTAGAGTTAGTGCATTTTGATGTTTGTGGTCCTATGTCAATCCAGGCAAGAGGTGGCTATGAGTACTTCATCACTTTCACTGATGATTACTCAAGATATGGTTATGTGTACCTAATGAGACGGAAGTCCGAAACCTTTGAAAAGTTCAAAGAGTTTAGGGCTGAAGTTGAGAATCAATTAGGTAAACACATAAAAGCCATTCGATCTGATCGAGGTGGTGAATACCTTTTTGGGGATTTCAAGGATTACTTAACTAAGAATGGGATTGTATCCCAATTGACTGCACCTGGAACTCCACAACAAAATGGTGTAGCAGAAAGAAGGAATAGGACTCTTTTAGAAATGGTTAGGTCCATGATGAGTTATTCAACTCTACCTATTTCTTTTTGGGGTTATGCCTTAGAAACAGCAATACATCTTTTGAATTTAGTTCCGTCAAAATCTGTTCCCAAAACACCCATGGAATTGTGGAGTGGGCGTAAGCCTAGCATGAAATATCTCCACATTTGGGGTTGTCCTGCACATGTGTTAAAAGGGAAGCCTGATAAGTTGGAACCAAAATCAGAAGTGTGTTTGCTTGTAGGTTATCCAAAAGAAACTAGGGGTTATTTATTCTATAGTCATAAAGATAATAAAGTGTTTGTTAGCAAAAATGCTAAATTTTTGGAAAATGACTATATGAATGATTATACTCCTAAAAGTAGAGTTGTGTTGGCTGAAATGAATGAACCTGTAAATGAACAACCAATAGATGAAACTAGGGATGATGTGGTTGTATTAGATACACCACAAGATACTACTAATGAGATGTCTAGTACACAAGTGCCTCGTCGTAGTGGGAGAATTGTTCGACCTCCTATAAGATTCATAGGTTTGGGAGAAACCTATGAAGCTATCTCAGAAGAGGTTGAATCGGATCCCTACACATATGATGAAGCAATGAATGATATAGATGCACATCATTGGGTCCAAGCTATGAAATCTGAATTAGATTCCATGTATTCCAATCAAGTTTGGAATCTTGTAGAGGCGCCTAATGGCATTAAACCTGTTGGTTGCAAATGGGTTTACAAGAAAAAGAGAGGGATAGATGGGAAGGTTGAAACCTTTAAAGCAAGGCTAGTGGCGAAAGGGTATACTCAAAAAGAAGGTATAGATTATGATGAAACCTTTTCTCCAGTAGCAATGCTTAAATCTATCAGAATTCTCTTATCCATTGCTGCTCATTTTGATTATGAGATTTGGCAAATGGATGTCAAGACTGCATTTCTTAATGGCAATCTTGAAGAGGAAATCTATATGATGCAACCGGAAGGTTTCATAGCAAAGAACCAAGAGCATTTGGTATGCAAGTTGCAAAGGTCCATTTATGGACTTAAGCAAGCATCTAGGTCATGGAACATCAGGTTTGATCAAGCAATCAAGACATTTGGTTTTGAACAAAATCTTGATGAACCATGTGTGTACAAAAGACATCAAGATAAAGTAGTAATGTTCCTAGTGCTTTATGTTGATGATATTCTACTCATTGGAAATGATGTAGGGGTAATGTCATCTGTAAAGGTTTGGTTGTCAAGCCAATTTGATATGAAGGACTTGGGTGAGGCTAACTTTATTCTAGGGATCAAGCTTTGGCGAGATCGCAAGAATAAGATGTTAGGCTTATCACAAGCTGGATATATAGATAAGGTTCTAGAACGGTTTAGCATGCAAAACTCCAAGAAAGGATTGCTTCCTTTCAGACATGGAGTTCCTCTGTCTGATGACCAAAGGCCTAAGACTCAAGAGGAAGTAGATATTATGAGACAAGTTCCTTATGCTTATGCAGTAGGAAGTCTCATGTATGCCATGCTTTGTACTAGACCAGATATCTGCTATTCAGTTGGCATGGTCAGCCGATATCAATCAAATCCAGGACCAAAACATTGGCAAGCTGTAAAGCATATTCTCAAGTATCTACGGAGAACGAGAGATTATATGCTTGTTTACCGTTGTGAGGATTTGATTCCCATTGGCTATACAGATTCGGATTTTCAATCGGATCTAGATTTCAGAAAATCCACTTCAGGTTGTGTTTTCACCTTGGGAGGTGGAGCCATTAGTTGGCGGAGTATTAAGCAATCATGTATTGCAGACTCCACCATGGAAGCAGAATATGTTGCTGCTTGTGAAGCAGCAAAGGAAGCTGTATGGCTCAAGAAATTCCTCTCTGACCTTGGTGTAATAAGAATGGAGCAAGTTCCAATCACATTGTTTTGTGATAACAGTGGAGCAGTTGCACAATCTAAAGATCCAAGGAATCACAAGAAAGGAAAGCACATTGAGAGGAAGTACCATATCATTCGAGATATTGTTGCTCGTGGAGATGTGGTGGTAGTAAAGATTGAAAGTGCAAACAATCTAGCAGATCCATTTACCAAAGCCTTGCCTCAAAGGACTTTCGAGTCACATTTGGAGGGAATGGGAGTTAGATTAGTGCACAATAGTCTTTAGGGCAAGTGGGAGATTGTTAGGATTGGTGCCCTTAAATCCTATTGTAAGATGCTATGTATAATATTAAGTGTGACATTGTGTTTGACATTATGTATGACTTAATATTGTGTTTAATAAATTTATTTTATTATTATCTGAAATAATGGTAACATGAATATTCGGACATTATCATATAGTCCATGAGATGCATTGTATGTGATTTATGTGAAGAGTCACAGAAGATATAAATCACAAGTTCTTTGTAAACTCAGAATTATAGTTCGTAGTCGGTGATGAAATTGGGCATTTCATCTGCGAAGACTATAACATATCAACTACGATGATTTGTCTTGATCATGGAAGTGATGACTTCTAGTTGATGTGTTAATATGTTTTAAGAGTTAAGACATATTGAACTGGACCGCCATGAGATTTATTATTTGCCTAAGGACTGTCAAATGAATAATAAATCTCATGACTTGTATTTGCATGAACTCTTAATCCTGAGAGAATAATGGACCTGATCATAAGATGTAGGTTGCTTTGATATATCAGGAGTGAGATCTATACAGATGGTCAAAACCTCAGTATGTTGGGCAGCCACATTAAGTGTTGATGGAACATGTATTCTCAAGATGGAATTCATAGTCTCTTAACAGAGATATAAAATATTCCCTTGAGATAAGTTTAATGGGTTTGTTATTCAGAGAGTTAGGCCTAACCACTTTAGTAAGACTAAAGTATATATTTATGGAATTGGATTTCATAAATATATAATGAATAACATTAAAGGATTAAACCGGGTACTCAAGGATCAAGATGTAGTAATTTACAAAGTGGCAGTCTAAATTATTAACTTTGTATTACTACGAATATTTTATGAAGGGGTTGCATGTATAATAAAGTCTTGGGATATAATATATAGATAAGACCTAGAGTGCAACTATATTTATATAGTGGTATTAAATATAGTTAATGGTAACTTTGGACTTGTCAAGAGTTGACAGAAAAGCCCAAGGCCCATTGGAGCTAGTGTCTTATTGGTCCCTTTTGGTCCTACTCCAAGCCACACACTTAAGCCCAATTGGTAAGGCCCAAAAGGCTAGCCCAATTAGATATATTGGTTAGAAACAAAGGGAAAAACGTACAGAAAATTATTGGTAAGAAAAACATCATAGAAGTGGTGTGGAAGTGAGTTTTTGGTACTCACACATCATCCCTTTGTTACCAATTTGAGAGACCACACATCTTGGGCGATTAGTGGAATTGGAGTGAAGATTAAGAGTATTCCCAAGTACTTCAATCTTCGGTTTTGAAACTCATCGCTTCAAGGTACGATCTCTTGTTCTCATAATTCTGAAATTTACTTTACACATGTTATCAATATTGAATGAAGTAGATCCGTTCAAAACTTACTTTTCCGCTGCGCACTCATTTAATTCCATCAGTATCCAAACGGACCCATAGTTTCCATTTTCATTTGCATCATCATCGAATTTGGATAAGGAGCTTTCTAAGTCACTAAGAGTGGCACTTATAACATTTTCCTTTTCGCTAAGGTAATTGGGATATTCTCTCTTTAAACGGCCAACTCCAATACACTCGTAGCATGTGGTAGTGGAGTTTGAAGATCCTTTACTAGACTGCTTCAACTTGTAGTCCTTTTTCTCATCATCCCTATGAAATTCTCGTCTTGAATCGAATGACTTTTTGAATGGATTTCCATCATGTATTCTCGAGTTTTTCTTGAACTTTAGAATTTTTTTAAAACTTTTTGCGAGGTAAGCCACTTCCTTTTCAGTACCAGTCTCATCGGAGTTTGAACTTTTCAATTCTTCAAGCTATTTCAGAGCAATGGACTTTCCAGACTTATGTGAAGGCAATCCCATTTCATAGGTTTGAAGCAATGTTATGAGTTCCATTCCATTCTGGCCAAAATGAATGGAATATCTTATACCAGTCTACAATTCGGAATGAGATACTCCCTTGTTCCACCTCGAAGAAAATTTCAGCCTATTCCAGTGCATTTCAGTCAATTTTGGTAAATTTTGGTCGAAATCAAAGATTTGGCCGGCATGCATTTTGGGCTTTTTTCCCTCTTCAAAGAAAAATCACTGCCATTGGATCTTCTATAGAGGAGATGAAAAATAAAGGAAAAAAAGAAAAAGAAAAAGAAAAAAGAACGAGATGAAGGCATGAAATAGAGACAATGTGAAAGAGAAAATACAAAAGAAGAAGGAGAAAACGAGGAGAAAAGAGACTAAAGAAAGCACCTGAGCCACTGAAGAATG
The DNA here is from genome assembly GCA_023736055.1 of Quercus glauca. Lineage (NCBI taxonomy): Eukaryota > Viridiplantae > Streptophyta > Magnoliopsida > Fagales > Fagaceae > Quercus > Quercus glauca. The sequence goes on from CM043315.1 coordinate 4,553,050, forward strand.
AAGAGACGTTGGAACTTTGGAAATGAGAAGAGGAAGGAAGAGTGGTCAGGTGAGATGAGAAGTAAACAGTGTAGGCCACATGAATGGGTTGGGAAATGGGAAGTGTTAGTGGAAGGAAAATTCTTGGAATTTCCTTCTGTATAATTACCCAATTTGTTCGTTTTATCTACAAAAAGACCATTACTAATTATTTTTTAATATTAATTAGAATCATCTACTTACTTTTCTATATATATATATATATATATAGGGAAAATCGTCTACTTACTTTATTTGAGATTTTTTTTTAATATAAAAAATATATATATACTAGGTAAAATATATCAAATAGGCAACCTCGAAACACCTTAAAACGGTACGCCAAAATAAGCCGATACCGAAATATTCCATTCCAGTGGACAAACTGAAACGTCGTCCAAAACGGTATTCATAACATTGGTTTAAAGGGATCCTACTAACTCTTGAATTTTGATTTGATAAATATATTTGTTCTCTTCAATTGCTGCGACTTTGGGACGAAATACTTCAGGTAAGGACCTCAAAACTTTCCTTAGAATCTTCTTATTAGGATTTCTCTCTCAGAGGTTGAGCTTAGATGTCACAATCTCATTCAGGTTTGAATAGAATGAGTCAAATTATTCATCTTCGCCCACTTTTATCTCTTTAAATCGATTTGTGAGTATCTCAAGCTTGGTGTCCTTGACTTTCTTGGTACCTTCGTACGTCGTCTGCGGGATGTCCCATGCTTCTTTAGCGATGTCCACATGAGATATCCTGTGAAATTCTTCAGGAGATACACCATAGAATATAGTATTCAAGGCTTTCTTGTTAGCATTAAAATTATCTTCAATAGCTTTATCCTATTCAGCCTTAGGCATATCAGGTGCTACCTAACCTTCCTAAATGGAAGTCCAAACATTGTCATCAATGGAATAGAGGAAAGCACGCATGCGCTTCTTCCAAAAATCATAATTGCTCCCATCAAATAGTGGGGTAGTAGCTAGCGATTGGCCACATTCCATTATGGTATACACCAAAACAAACACCACAAAAACAGGGGGAAAACACACAAGGAAAAGCCAATGGAAACAAGGATTCAAGGAACACACAAAGTGATGTGAATCACAAACCAATGTGAACTTGGCTATAATACCAATTGAAATATGCTATAATATCCCCAGTATAATATTTAGAACCCTTAACACAAATTTTTACTGCTAAGTTAATTTTAACATTAAAACTATCAATATAGTCCAAGTGTAAATGACTTAGCAAATTTCCAAACTAACTAACTACACTAAACAAACATGTCAATATAGAAAGGTAAAGGAAATATAGAGGAAAGCTAGCAAACCACATATAACACCACAAAGTGTTATGGAAGAGGAAAACCCAAGCCCCGGGCTTAAAAACCTCTTCCCCGACCACCCATTGGAAAAACTCCACTAGAATGAATAGTTGTAGAATATGGACTATAAACCCTCCAAGCCTATATCTCCCTATGTGCTTGAGCCCTCCAAGCTCTAGCTACCAACCAACTCCACAAGTCTTTTCTTCCCCTAGCTTTTTGGAGTCACCACCGTTGAGCCATTAACGAAGAGTCACAAAAGGAATTAGATTTGGAAATGGCTTCTCACATTTCCAATCACATTCTCTCATTCACAAGGATCGTGTCTGTGGATGAGAAAGGTGTTTATAGAATCTTTATCAATACAATGAAAGGGATGGAAAAGAGAGAATGGAAGTTATGATTTTTCTCAAGGAAAAAAACTCTCTCTATTCATACAAAAGCTTGGCTTCAATAATTTCACATAGTTCTCATTTCTAGGATTTGTTCACATAGTTCTCATTTCTAGGATTTGTTCAACCTTTATCTAAAGCCCCTTGCCACGCCTCATAGCTGTATTGTGTGTGTTAGCCGATGAATAGTGGATAGGTTCAATGCAGAGTTTAGAGTTAGTGCAACTCACGACCTGGTCATCCCCTACGATCGCGAGATGGTCACAAGGTGCACATTAGTACTCTCAGCCAAAACCTTGCCACGTGGATTTTGAAGGCAAGCTAGGTCATGAGATGGTCACCTCTAGTTTGTGAGATCACTGTCTGATGCTGCTTCCAATCTTCAAGGAGAGGCTCAAGTACTCTACCCCAAATTACATGAAAACCTAGGAAATAATACATCCACAATAAAAAACATTACAAACAAAATTTTATCACCGAATTAAGCCAACAATAAAACATGACTTCTCGTCATCAAACATTATCCATTGATATTAAAACCGAAGTCAAAGTTCCGTTTATCGTAATTAGTTTACATAATTACTTGCTTCCTAATTTGACATAACTAGTGTCGCTTAACATAGTAACATGCTGAACTAAATTCAGCATAACCATATACATCTAATTTGCTGCAACATTTATATATCCAAATTAAAATTAAAATTATTTAAAAGAAAAATGATGTTTATTCAGTAATATGAAAAATTAGTTTTAAACCATAAACATCCAAATTTGAACTGAATACATCCAAATAAACTAAAAATTTGATTTTCAACAATACTACAATGACAATGACAATGGTTTATTGTATCATCAACTTCATATTAACATCAATGTTAACAAGAAAAATTAAATTATACCCATTATACTTAAGAATTGTACCTTCGGTGTTAAATCTGAAGGATTATATCTGTTGATAGGAGACAGATAAACTAATCATTACTAGAACACGTGTCCAGAGTTTAGGTATGGGGATGGGAAGGTGTTAGGCACCCAACTCCACCCAACCCATAGGTTAGCCTCCACTATTTGTGTTCCAAGTCTTAATCTCATTAAAGGGTTCTTTAATATGTTATTCTAACTCAACACACACTCTAGCATGCATCTAAACACAAACAACATGGCATATCATCCGTAAGCCTAACATTCATCTATCATGGCATTAGGCATACATCACCAAGGGCAGAAGCATCACTAAATAGATTTGAACAAATATATCTGAACATACAAGCATTAAAACTCATGGTATTCAACCAAACATAATAAGCAACTTCATGTTCGAGTGGGGATTGAGTTCAGGGTGCCCAAAGGAGGCAGGCATTGAGTTCAGTGAGGATTGTCTTATGTCTCCTTTTCCTATCGAGGTATGTACTTTACTTTTTCCATCTTTTCCTATCTTCGCATCTTACATATCATGTATATGGTAACACTCAAATATGGTGAATACTTTAGGGTGCGGCTAGTCCAACTACTGGCGGTCCTGTTGATCGTCATTGCTTGCCCTGGTCGGTCTATACCTATGGTGCAGACAAGTTTGCTCGGGAGCATCCTGTTGGGTGTAACCCTAATGCCATGGATTAACCCTTTCCATAGGCAATATAGGCTGTGAGTTCTCTTTGTCTTTACTCTTTGCACTTTCTTCTTTGCATTCCTTAGGCTTGTCTTAACATTGTCCATTTTTAAAATATCAGCCTACTGTATCAGAGCATGAGGAGCTAGTTCTACTTGCTGGGAACCTTAAGTTAGAGGTGACTGAGTACTCTCGATAGATCTATGGGCCTAATGGTTATTCCCAACTTGATGATGATGATGATGATGATCCGGAGGTGACCCCAACCACTCAACCAAGGAAAAGGCAATACCAGAGATAATCCCTATAGTCAGACAGACACAGACATACAAACAAACATATAGATTTCAAGTTTCTTTCTTTTTCCTTTTTTTAGCATGTATCTTCTACACTTTTATTTTATTTGAGACATTGGGTTGTATTTTAGAATATCTTTACATTTCTGCTTTTATTTTAGGACATATACTTATTTACAACTCATGGGAGATTTGGATATGTATGCATTTTATATTATCATGAGAAGGGTCTTGGTGCAAAAAACACACTCCAAATAGGAAAAGGAGTCTGAAACCCTAGTGACCATGTGCACACGTACAAGCGTATATGTACGAAGGCTTTGACCATGAGTATGCATTCAGGACCATGCGCACACATGCTGCCAAACAGAGAAGCCCTTGCCAACCTTTTCTACTATAAAATAGCTGTGAGAGGCTTGCAAACTTTCATAAAATGTGTTTTAAGCTCAGGAATCATTCTACAAGGTTCCCAATGGCAGAATTCACTTCTTTAGAGGTCTCAATGTGGATTAACAAGCTTAATCTCAATTTCAAGGATGCTCTCATCCCTCTTGGTCTTTCCTTTATTTCTTTCTTTCATCAAATCAAAGTGGATGAGCCCTTTCTAAGTGCTACCACTAAGTTATTCTCAAGACACTTGGTTATTCTCTTAATCAAATATGTATAGAACTGATTGAGAGACCACACATCTTGGGTACATTATGGAATTGGAATGAAGATTGAAAGTCTTCCCAAGTTCAATCTTCATTTTGTTTTGTATTTCACTACATCAAGGTATGCCTTCTTGTTCTTTGTTTTTAAAACTCAGATGTTGCATGTTACCTCACATGAATGAAGTAGATTTGTTTATATTCCATTGTGTGTTTTTGTACGAGATACAAAACTATATTTTTCCATCTACTTTTCCTACAATTGGTATCAGTGCAGACTTCAATCTCAAATTTGTATAACATGTTAAGTAAGTTTTTGGATCAAAGAAAACTGTTTTCATGGTTTCTGAAAATTCTGTAGTAATTTTTTCTCCATATTTTAGTTTTAGAACTATTGTTTAATAAAACTAATATTGATGTTATGATGTTGTTTAAGTTTGATTTTAACCATGCCATATTGAACTTTAAGGCTATAGCATCAATAAAATTCAGTTTTGATCTCAATCACACTTTGATATGATCAAGGGACTATGTTTTGTTCAACTGAAATGTCAAAAACGGTTACCAGAAAATCTGAAAAAATTCATTTTCATGAGTCTTAACCGATCAAGAATTCCTTTTAATCGATCGAATGTTCCTTTCGATCAGTTGGATAAGAATCGAGAATCGATCGAGTCATCTAGAGACTTTGTGATGAATTTCTTCAAATTTTGGATTGATCAAGAATTCCTTTCGATCGAACGGTTTTCCTTTCGATGGATCAAATAGGAATCGAGAATTAATCGAGTCATCCAGAGAATTCAAAATGGATTTATTAAATATTTCAATCGATCGAGAAATACCTTCGATCGATCGAATGAACTGTTTTTGAAATTTCACTAAGTGTTAAAACATAGATAAAGTGCAAAGCAATGTGTGATGAGATTACACATGTTTCCCAAATAAAAATCTTTCTTTTAAAATTTCTAGTGGGAGAGACATTCAAGGGCTGACTCTCACAATCTCCATTAACAGCTCATAGTAATGTGAAGAAGGCACCTTGTCTTGGCCTCGAGCCTTGCATTCCATGTGGAAGGTGTTTATTTCATAGTACTACAAGATTGAACTTCCAGGTTTATAGTGGTGTGAGCAAACACCTTGTCTTGGCCTTGAGCCTTGCATTCCATGCGATGGGTGTTTTGTAGCATGGTACTACTAGATTAAACTTTTGTTTGTAGATGAAATGTGGCTACAAATGACTCTAGGTGATGGTGTACACTAGACTAAATATTATAGTATCCTCTATGCTGAGTTCTTACTATTATTATTTAGAGGCTAAATGAATAATGACATATTATTAGTGTTTGGTAAGAGTTATCAAGACAACACTAGTAGTGAAAGATATTTTCAATCAATCATAGTATTTAATGTTCACTCTATTCTGAGGGATATTGAATATGGGATTGGGTTATTGTTGCATAGTTTATATTATGGTTTTACTAAGGTTCCATACTATATGTTTATATATTAAATTGATAATGTCCAGTTTACTTATTATATTCATGTTTATTGTTTTCAGATTTGAACATGGCATCTTTTAGCCCACTTGTTACTATTCTCAGTCAAAACAAACTAACCGGATCCAACTATGTTTACTGGAAAAGAAGCTTAGACATTGTTCTTACTGCTGAAGAGCACAAATTTGTGCTTAATCGCCATGTCCAAACTTTCCTTCATTAAATGCTGCTTCTGCGGAGAAACAGCAATATGATCATTGGTAGAAATATAATGAGATGGCTAAGTGCTATATCCTAGCATATATTTCAAATGTTCTACAGCATCAAATGCAGGATGTGGAACTAGCTTAAGACATAATGTTAAGTTTGAAGGAGATGTTTGGTGAGCAAGGCCGTTCAACTAGGCAAGATACTATGAGGCTTATCCTGAATATGAAAATGGCTTAAGGGACTCTAGTAAGAGAGCATTGTCTTAAGATGATCTCGTATTTGGATACACTAGAGGTTTTAGGTACCGACATTAATGGAGAATCCCAAGCAGATATGATACTCCAATCCTTGCTAGAATTATACAAAGAATTCAGACTTAATTATAATATGAACAAAAAGATTTATACATTGTTTGAATTAATGAATAAATTAGTGGCAGCAGAAGGCATTCTTTGGACAACCAGTGTTGATACTAATATGGCTGAAGCTTCCTCTTCTAAGCCTAAGTTGAAAGGCAAGGGTGGTAAGAAGAAGAAGGACTTCACCAAACAAGATGGTAAACAGCTTGCCTTAGGAGTTGCCAATAGGGGAAAGAAAAAGGTAAAGTACTACACCAAATGAAAATGTTTCCATTATGTCAAGAAAGATCATTGGAAGAGGAACTGTCCAAAATTCATAGCTGGCAAGAATAAAGGTGTGATGAGATCATTCCTTCTTGAAATTTGTTTTGTATATAATCCCACGGATTCCTAGTGTGTGGATTCAGGTTGTACTAATCATATCTACAATACTTTTCAGGGGTTCTAGGAGACCAAAAGGATGAATGAAGGGGAATTGTTTTTTACTTTGGCTGATGGGAGAAAAATTCCAGTTGTAGATGTTGGAGTGTTTAATTTATAATTTGATTCTAGGGTTTTAATATTGGAAGACTGCTTATATGTACCTAATGTTCATAGGAATTTAATTTCTGCAACTTATTTAGGTAGACATAGATATTGTGTTATCTCGAAAGACAATGTTGTAATAAAGAAGGGTAAAGTGTTTATCTGTTTTGGTAATAAAGATGGAAGCATGAATTTTACAGTTCTGAATTAGACAATAATTCACATTTAAATCATTAAAGAAAATTTTTCCTTCTATTAGTGATGCATATCTTTGGCATTTGCATTTAGGTCATATTAATTCAAATAGGATCTAAAGACTAGTGAAAGATGGGATTTTAGAACCATTAGATTTTAATGAATTCATAGTCTGTGAATCTTGCTTTGAAGGTAAAATGATGAAAAGGCCTTTTAATGAGAAAGGATATAGAGCCAAAGATTTGCTTGAAGTAGTACATTTAGATGTATGTGGTCTAATGTCTTTCCAAGAAAGAGGTGGCTGTGAGTATTTCATTACTTTCATTGATGATTACTCTAGATTTGTTTCTGTGTACCTAATGAAATGGAAGTCCAAAGCTTTTGAAAAGTTCAAAGAGTTTAGGGTTGAAGTTGAGAATCAATTAGGTAAACGCATAAAGGCCATTTGATCTGATCATGGTGGCGAATACCATCTTGGGGATTTTAAGGATTACTTAAGTAAAAATGGGATTATATCCCAGTTGACTACACCTAGAACACCACAACAAAATGGTGTAGCAAAAAGAAGGAATAAGACTCTTTTAGATTTGGTTAGATCCATGTTGAGTTATTCGACTCTACCAATTTGTTTTTGGGGATATGCCTTAAATACTACAATGCATCTTCTGAATTTAGTACCTTCGAAGTCTATTCCTAAAACACCTGTAGAGTTATGGATTGGGTGTAAGCCTAGTATGAGACATCTCCATATTTAGGGTTGTCCAACACATGTGTTGAAAGGAAAGTGTGACAAGTTACAATCTAAAATAGAAGTGGTTTTCTTTGTAGGGTATTCGAAATGAACTGTTGGAGGTTTATTCTATAGTCCTAAAGATAATAAAGTGTTTGTTAGTACAAATGCCAAATATTTGGAAAATGACTATATGAATGCCTTTACTCCTAAAAGTAGAGTTGTCTTAGCTGAAATGAATGAACTTGTAATTGAACAATCAATGGATGAAACTAGGAATGATGTGGTTGTATTAGATACACCACAAGATATTACTCATGAGATGACTAGTACACAAGAGCCTCGTCATAGTCAGAGGATTATTAGGCCGCCTGTAAGTTATATAGGTCTGGGAGAAACTTATGAAGCTAGCTCTGAAGAGGTTGAATCTAACCATTACACTTATAAATAGGCAATGAAAGATATAGATGCACAACATTGGGTCAAAGTTGTTGATACTGTATTTTGTCCGCCCTTGATTTGCATGCTAGACCCCAAAAAATCCAAAAATATTATTTTCCCTCCATAAGGCCGTGAGAACATCCAGAATGACGTGGCGCAACCCGTTCAAACACCGGAGAACTCAAAGTGCCTCTTTCAATCAAAATGACCAAAACGCCCCTGGTTAACCCTAGGTTGGCCAAAAGTCAAAGAAGGTCAAAATCCTCTAAAAATATCACTTTTCATAGTTTTACATCAAACTTGAGCTTCTCGGAGATTTTTGGCAACTTTGACAAAGTTTAACCCACAGTTGACTCTTAATAGGCCCTAAAAACACTAATTTTGATTCGGCCGTCAAAATGGGTTGAACCCAGTAACATTGCAAATATTATCGAATTATCATTCCAACAACTACTCATGGGCCGAAATTGGAGTTAGAACGGCTGAGATATCATGAAAATTGGGTCAATGCATTGATCGATGCACCACTAACTTCCCGGAGCCATAACTTTTGATCCGACCGTTGAATTTTCGAGTTCCATACCTTTTTAGAAATTGGAACTCAAGATATTTCTTGTGGTGTCAATATCAACCCCATCCAGGACCATTTGAAGGTGGCGGCAATACAAGGGCCACCACCTCGTAATCTGTGTTAGGGCTATAAAAGGCCCCAAACACCCCCAGACCAGAAAAAAAGAGACTTTCCTGGGTTCTGCTCTCTGCCTGGACGTTTTCTACACATTTTCCCTCTCTTCCAAACACATTTTTACACACAAAGACACTCACAAAACAAATCAAAGCAAGTTTCTCTGACAGCTAGGGTTTAGGGTTTCCTATTCCTTTGCGTTTGTAGAATCTTGTCTTTAGCTTCATCTAGGTTTTCGTTCCCTTCAGACTCAGGTGAGGCTGGTAGGACGGTGTGTTGCTGTGTGAGCAAGTGTTTTTCTCGTTTTGCTGTTGGTTGTGTTTTGGTGAACTCTGGGGCTATGGCTAGACTTGAGGAGATGTGGGCTAGGTTTTCATTGTCAGAGGAGGAAGAGAGGGGCGCTGATGTTGATGGACAAGAGGAAACTATCATCTATCGTTTGGCTGGTAAGTTATTCACAAAACGTGTTCTGAATGTCGATGCCGTGGCTCGCACGTTCAAACCTCTATGGAGACCTAAGGGGGAACTTAAAATTTCTAGATATGGGAGATAATATACTGCTGTTTGAGTTTGAAGACTGTCTTGATATGGAGCGTGTTTTAGAACTGGAACCATGGTCATACGATAAGCATCTAGTGGTGTTTCAGAGAACTTTGGTTGCTGAGGTGGCGCCATCACTTGATTACACTCTTTCTTCTTTTTGGATTCAACTTCACAATGTCCCTACACATTTATTAACAACTGAAACTGGTGAATCTATGGGCAAGACTTTAGGTAGGGCGCTTCAAGTTGATGATCTAGAAGACGATGTGGCTGGGGGAGAATTTTTGCAGATTCGTATCAGCTTGGACATATCACGACCATTACCTAGGTGTTGCAAGCTACGAACGGAAGGGAAACTTGTGGGTTGGGTGGGATTGAAGTATGAGTGGCTCCCAAACTTTTGCTATTGGTGTGGCCGTGTCAGTCATTGTGAGAGAGACTGTGAGATGTGGCTGCGTAACAAGGGTAGGTTGCGTAAGGAAAATCAGCAATACGGCGAATGGCTTTGTGTGGATTCCGTAAGGGCTATACGTAAAATAGTGGCAACTATTCCAGGGGCAGTATGCAGTAAAGTACCGTGGCAGAGGCATTCAAATGTCCAAACCAAAGTTCAGCATGATATGGTTGAGAAGTCTAAGCAATCAGCCAGTGCAAGTGATTATAAGGAAGCATAGGAGAAGGAGGACAAAGGGAATGTTTCAGTAGTAATAAATAGCAGTGTTTCAGGGACGATGAATGCAGTTCAGAAAGAAAGTGAGGGTAATGGGAGTGGTCATGCTAGGCTAGGAAAGGAACGGGTGGGACCAATGGAGGTGCAAGGCAGCCATGTTATTGTTTCAACCAAAGTAGATCAGCCAATTACTCTGGCCGATACTTCATCCAAGTTGCCAGGCCCAACCTTATTGACTAGGGCATGGAAGAGACTAGCTAGAGAAGTGGGTAAGGGTCAGAAGGAAAATGATGAAGGCTGTATGCTCAAGATAGTAGCGAACACAGTGGACAATGGGAAGCGTTGTATGAGTATAGACCTAGAGGATTCAATGGAGAGCAAAAAACAATGCATGGATGTTTGTGAGGGGATGGATGACCAATCTATTGAGGTGGTAGCTGCATGGCAGCACCACCGAGCATTATAAATTGCCTAAGTTGGAACTGTCGTGGGCTTGGGAACCCATAGACAGAAGATGAGCTAGTTGCCCTAGTGACAACAAAAGATCCCAAATTAGTTTTCTTAATGGAAACTAAGGTTGAAAATTTTATTTTGGACAGAATTGGTAGAAGGATAAATTTTGTTAATTTATTTTTTGTCCCACGTGTCAATTCAGGTGGGGGGCTTGCTTTGTTCTAGAAGCATGATGTGGATGTTAGTGTTCAGACCTCATCTGAGCAATACATTGATGTTGTTATTAACCAAGGAGCGGATGACACCTGGCGGTTCATGGGTTTCTACGGAGATCCTAACACTGCCAGCTAGGAAAACTCCTAGGATTTACTTCGATCTTTGAGTCATCGATTTAGTTTGCCTCGGGTGTGCATGGGTGATTTTAATCAGATTTTGTTTGCTAATGAGAAATTAGGGTGGTTGGATAGGCCGAAGAGGCAAATGCAGGGATTCCGAGATGCTTTGGATTATTGTGCTCTGAAGGATATGGGTTTTACAGGATTCCCATACACTTGGTGTAACAGAAGGCCTGGTGACCAAAATACTTGGATCTGACTAGATAGGGGTGAGGCGACTGTAGATTAGGTTCTTCGGTTTTCAGCATTTCATATTCATTACCTGGATGTTTTTCACTCTGACCATAAACCACTTCTGTTGTGCTCAGATTCGGAATTTAAGAACTTTTATAGGAAAGGCTGCCCCTTCCGATTTGAAGCCATGTGGTTAAAAGATAGTGCTTGTGAAGATGTAATAAAGCAATCTTGGGAAGGTGAGACCAATCCTAATATAGACTGGGGTTTTAACAGGAAGATCACAACTTGCCAGTTGAACTTGAGAGCCTGGAATAAGAATTGTTTTGGGCATGTGCGCAATACTTTGGCAAAGAAACTCAAGGATTTAAAATGGGCTGAAGAGGAAGGTTGCTATGTCTCAAATTCGGGGAAGATTTATCAATTAAGGGATGAAATTCAGAAGCTCAAATATCGGGAAGAGAGTATGTGGAAGCAACGGTCTCGCAATGATTGGTTGAAGGGTGGGTAGAAGATGAAAGCCGATTGGGTGGGATTGTTGAGGACTATTTCAGGACTGTCTTTTCTTCCTCAAACCCTTCGGATTTTGACAGTATTTTGCAAGGCATTCATCTAGCTATTACTGAGGAAGCAGCTGAGTTGTTGGGGCGTGATTTTCATGCTAATGAAGTTGGGGTGGCACTTAAACAAATGGCTCCTCTGACAGCTCCTGGACCTGATGGGATGTCAGCTATTTTTTATAAGTCCTTCTGGCATATCGTTGGGGAGGATGTCATTGCAGTATTGCTTAAAGCCCTCAACACATGTGTGATTCCAGAATCCCTTAACTCTACTTTCATTACTTTAATTCCTAAGATAAAGCATCCTAAGAAAGTTTCTGATTTTCGGCCTATTAGCCTGTGCAACGTTGTTTATAAATTGATCTCAAAAGTTGTGGTTAACCGTTTGAAAAAAATTTTAGATTCAGCTATCCCTGAATCCCAGAGTGCTTTTTTTTTCTGGACAACTTATAACTGATAATGTGCATGTGGCCTTTGAAACACTTCATTATCTTAAAAGGAAAACCCAAGGAAAAGTGGGTCAAATGGCTCTTAAGCTTGATATGAGTAAAGCGTATGATAGGGTGGAATGGGAATTTTTGGAGAGAATCATGCAGCATTTAGGCCTTGGAGATAGAATGGTGAATCTTGTCATGTCATGCATATCATCTGTTTCTTATTCTGTACTCCTTAATGGTCAACCTGTGGGATTTATTAAACCGGAACGAGGTCTAGGCTAGGGTGATCCTTTATCGCCCTATCTTTTTCTCATGTGTGCAATGGGCCTTCAAAGCTTACAACATACAGCAGAGATGGAAGGGCATATCCAGGGTGTTGCTATCTGTCGGAATGGACCTAGGGTTTCTCATTTATTTTTTGCCGATGATAGTATCTTGTTCTGTCATGCAAAAGAGGAGGAATGCCGGAAGATATTGGATGTTTTGGCTATTTATGAGAGAGGGTTAGGGCAGAAAATTAATCGATACAAAACTAATATTTTCTTTAGTTCCAATACCACTCCAGATGTGAAGGATCGGATTTAGGCTATTTTGGGTGTTCCTGCCATTCGCCAGAATGAAAAATACTTGGGTTTGCCAGCTCTTGTGGGTAGGGCTAAGAAACAAAGCTTTATTTATAATAAGGAAAGGGTGTGGAAGAAACTCCAAGGGTGGAAGGAAAGACTTCTGTCTCAGGCTGGTAGGGAAGTGCTTATCAAATCAGTCATTCAAGCGATTCCCACGTACACAATGAGCTGTTTTAAGCTCCCAAAAGGATTGATTAAGGAGTTGGAAATCATGATTCGTAAATTTTGGTGGGGGTATAGCGGAAGGAACAGGAAGATTCATTGGGTTAAATGGGATAGACTTTGTGAGGCTAAGGAGGTTGGTGGTATGGGGTTCAAGGAAATTGAGAAATTTAATGATGCTTTACTGGCCAAACAGGTTTAGCGGATGATTAATAATCTGGACTCGCTTTGCCATCGTGTGTTCAAGGCAAGATTTTTTCTGAATTGTTCCATTCTTGAAGCAAGGGACTCTATTGTGGGATCCTATGCATGGAAGAGCATTTTGAATGCTAGGGATGTCATTCGAAGGGGGATGGTGTGGAGGGTGGGGACGGGGGAGAGGGTGAGGATCAAGGAGGATAGGTGGCTGCCAGATAAATCAAATGGATTGGTTATTTCCCTGCTTACCCAAGTGGCAGCGGAGACAAAAGTTAGTTCTCTCATTTATCAGGACCAAGTCAGGTGGAATGAGGAGGTGGTGCGAAATTTATTCCTCCCATATGAGGCCGATTCAATTCTGGCCATACCATTGAGCTTAAGGCAACCCCCAGATCATATTGCTTGGAAACACACTCCATCGGGTTTGTTCACAACTAGAAGCACCTATAAATTGATTGTATCATGTGATTCCATGTCTAATGCAGGTAGTTCAAGTGCAGAAAACCATAAGAAGTTCTGGAAGAGTCTTTGGCAACTCCGGGTGCCAAACAAAATCAAAAACTTTGTTTGGAGGGCATGTAATGAGGCGCTACCAACAAAGATGAACTTGCACCATCGGCACGTCACAGATTCTAATATTTGTGATCTGTGTGGAAAGCTTCCTGAGGATACTATTCACACTCTATGGACATGCAAGGAAATAGTTGGTGTTTGGTTGTCCTTGGAATGGTTCCACCAATCTGTCCCTGTTCAGCCTATGACTTACAGAGAGTTGTTGGCCAGGTTTATGCCGAGCCAAGATGATTACAAAGCTGAGATTTCTGCTATAGCTGGATGGTGCGTGTGGAATAGGCGCAATGCCATTCACTTCAACAGAGCTGTCCGGCCTGTGGATAGTATTTGCAGGGAGGCCGGTAGTATTCTCCAGGAATTTCTTCAAGCTCGAGAGGTTGAGCTGAGTCCACCACGTCCTTAGATGATACAGCAGTGGCGACCCCCTGCGCCGAACATTTACAAAATCAATTTTGATGCTGCGGTCTTTCGAGCTTCGAACCTAGCGGGTGTGGGTGTGATTGTGCGTGACAACAGGGGTGATCTGATTGGGGCGCTAACCATGCCTGTTCCTATCAGGCAGTCTGTGGCAGAGCTAGAGGCTTTGGCATGTCATAGGGCAGTTTAGTTTGCTTTGGAGATTGGCTTGACTCAAGTTATGGTTGAAAAAGACTCTGTTATTGTCATTGAGGAGCTTAAGAATGGCACGGGTCAGTTTGCCAGCTATGGGAACATCCTTGATGACATTCGGTCCCAATTAACTCATTTTCAATATGTTGAATTTTCATATTCTAGCCGTGTATGTAACTCTGTTGTTGATGCGTTGGCTAAGAAAGCTAGTTCTAGTGTAGGGCTTCAAGTTTGGCTAGAAGACTTACTTGATGATATTGCCCCCTTTGTGTTTAGAGATGTTCATTAATATTGTTTTGAAATAAATTTCCCAGGCTGTTTGGTCTGGTTTCTAAAATTAAAAAAAAAAAAAAAAAAAAAAATCAAAGCCTCTTGATTCTCCTCTTCACCAAAAATACAAGGTATTGTCCTTATACCCAATCTTTTTTTCCTTGGTTCTAAACCTTGGATTTGGGGTTTAGGGTTGTCGATGTAGCTTTTTAGCTACTATCACGCCCCTAACTTTCTAAATCTTTTTCTAGCATTTATCTTGCTCTTTTTGTCTTAATAACATGATTTATTGCTTTATTTAGAATGATTCTTGCTTTATCTTGCTTTTAGCATGCTTTTTAGCTTATTTCCATGTGCTTCCATGTTTTTTCATGTGTTAGTTGCCTCTTCTTCATGTTTTATGCTTCATGTCATGCTTTAGATGCTTAGATTTTTTCTTTCCCAAGTACTGATGTTTGGGTCTACATACTCACATGCTTGATATTATGTCTTCGGCTATGCCTTGCTTAGATCTACATGTTTATATGCATGTTCTATGCTCCTATGACTATGTCCATGTTGATCACATGCTTGTATACTTGGGTTTGCATTCTCCCATGCCTTGATGTTTATATCTACATGGTCAGATGTATGTCCACATGCTTACATACACATTTTCATGCTTATATGTGTAGATCGGTGTGTTTACATGCTTATATCAATGTTCTCTACATGCTTTATGCCATCATCTATGTGCTTGCATGCTTCACACCATGTTTATGTGCTTAAGCCTAGACCTTGTTTGTCATGCCATGTGCTATTGTAGCCCTTTTGTTCCTTTTATTGCATTTTCTTATGTTTTGGCCTAATGGTTAGGACCAGATCTAGACCCTATGGTCTTTGTCATTGTCCATACATCAAGGCCCACATCAAAGGGTTTGGATCAGCCTATTTGCATGTCTATGCTTGCTTGCTTCTATGCTTTATGTTTGTGCTAACCTCTCTTGACGCCCTTCGCAGGCTTGATCTTGTTTGGTTACAATCGACACCCATGAGGCCTTTTTTGGATGTGACCATTTGGAAAGCATCTCCGGATGCCGGGTTGCTTCATACATACCCTTCCCTTTCCACTCCGTGTGATGCTATGCTTACCATGTTTGTTCGCGCCACCCGTTGGCTTTCTATGCATCTTTACACACTTGCTTACATGTCCATCCATGAGTCTTGCTTGCTAGTATGTCGTCCATACTTCAACACAATGAAGTTATGGAAATTTGATTTGAACCTACATTTGTCCCTCGCGGACACCACCTTATGTTTGCTTTCTTGCTTGTTTGCCTTCTCGCTTGTTTGCTTGCTTTCTTGTTTCTTTGCTGGGCTTGTCTATCATGCTTATCTGCTTTATGCCTCTTTCATATGCTCTTTGCATCTTTTCCTTCTATTGCTTGTTTGCTAGTTTCTTGTCTTTGCCTTTGCATGTACACACATGGAGCGAGGACGCATGAACCTAGGGCACATCTCCTAGGGGCAAGCAAAAAGGCCAAGGATGCGAGCATATGGATATAAGCCAAGTGGCTATGTTTAGTAGATTTAGGGGTTTAGCCTTTCCCATTTGGTTATGTACTCTTTTAAGCCCCCTTCCTTCCCCCCTCATTTCTCTCTTAGATAGGTTGTTTTAGGTATATCATGCCATGTACCATTTGTTCTCATCTCTAGAGTATGGCGACCTCTGTTTACTTTCCTGCACCTATATTTTGGGCCATGCTCTAGGGATATAGGCATTTACTTTCCTACTCTGTGTGCTTGCACTGTGCATGATGTATGTATATATATGCTTGCTCACCTTTTCCGATGTGATTGTCACAATCCATGTCACCTAGGGCAAAGCGATGCCTAATTTCTGTTGCGAAAGTATGGTGACACGTCACCATATTTTCGCCGTGGAAATCTGGTACTTTACCCGAATGCCTTAGGAAAACATAGATTGGGACCACACCCATTCAAAAGCCAAACCTCAAACCCCCCCCCCCCCCCCCACACATGCAAAGCCCCGAAAGCCAATGCCAAAATCATGTTTTTTTACTACCAATCTCCGAAAATTAAGATTTTGTCAAAACAAAGGACTGTTCTTAGACAGGCATTGGGGGTGCCTAACACCTTCTCTACACGTAACCAAACTTCCGTTCTCAAGAATCAAGATTTTTTGACATCCATATTAGATTAAGAAAAATGCCATATTTCTTAACCTAGGATTGGTAACAAATCCGACTAGACAAAGGTGACCAATCACACCTTAGGAAAACCCAATGATTGGTCGCAACTTCACTTACCTTTGGTAATCACCTAAAATTTGGCCAAGATTCCTGCCACACCTCCAAAGGTAGACCTACCTTCCTCCCCCAAGAGAGAGAGAGAGTACCCGAAGCTTTATGCGAACTACACCATTATCAAGAGGGGCCTCCAACAGGCCCCGCAGGTGTGGGGGTGTCGCCACGGCGAGTGGTCGAACGAAGGCCTGGTGATTTTCTAGCATTTCGCAGCCCAGCTTCGACAGACTAGTGACTCCACTGGGGATTGATGAGAGTTTAGCCTTTAGAGCTTTTGACAAAACATAATCTTTGGACATTGGCTTTCAAAAACACAGAAATTGGCATTGGCCTCTGTGGCTTTCCTTTTGAAAAAGGCTTTTACTGTATTCTAGTAGACTATTTTCAAAAGAGCAAAAAACTTTTTTTTTTTTCCAAAAAGTCCTTTTCTGAAAGGGAGGCTATGAGGTATTTTCATAGGGCTTTACCACTTTCCTCACATGCCTTATTGCTTTCCTCACATGCTTTACTGCTTTCCTCGCTATGAGGTATTTTCATAGGGTAGCAAAATTTAATTTTTGCTATACACCCTTTTTAAGCCAAACCCAAGCTCCGTATGCTGGCGTAGTCACTTCTCTTTGGAAATTTCATCACCCCATCTGTAGATGCCTAGACACAAACATCGACAGTGTTACCCATAGTTAGATCTGAGGTTGACTTTGTAGGCATTTTTGGGTCCATGGGTGGACAGGAGTAGTTGAAAAGGACCCCTCGATCCTTCCTGCCCCATAACTTCTATGAAGGTAGGGGTATGGCGATTGAGTCCCCTAGCATAGGAATAACCTACCAGTTAAGCCTTTGCATACAGTTAGCCTAGTTATGTCAAACCTGTGAGGACTAGATTAAGCCCAGAGCCCATGAGGACTAGGTAAAGCCAAAAGAGTAAACATCCAAGCCTAGGAAAGGGTACCCTTATAAGATTAGAGGCTAGGGGAAAGTGTTTTGTAACAAGTGCACCCTTTTTGCTTGCGCCAAAGAAATTGTGCTCTACTCCAAGTTCTTTCTATCTTGCTTGCACAGCATCCATGATTAAATCCCTAGGAAAAGCAACCCCGTTGCTTATACATGCTAGATCATACCCTATCCCTAAGGGTTATAACCTTACAAAGGCATTCACGCATACACTAAATGGTCCTGTCACCTAATTGTGCAAAGAAAAAAATTTGTGGCAAGTAGCCAAAACTCCGTTCAGGAGGAAATGTTGCCGAAAAGCTATCAAGAATTCCAAAGCATCAAGAGTTTAAGAGCTTTCCTAGAAATGATCCAAAAAGATTGCCCCAAAGCTTAAATCATCAAAGAGATCACAAGATGTCAAAGTGGCCAAGAGGGCCCAAGATCCAAATTGCCAAGACGTCAAAATTGCCAAAGGTCCTAGATGTCAAGAATCCAAGGGCTCTCTCAGGAGATCCAAAGGTACAAGTGATCCATGCTGTCCAAGTTACCAAGAGATGTAAGTGTCCAAGAGCTTCCCCAAGAAATCCACATTGTCAGGAGCCGAGCTTTTACTCGTAATTGCATTTCCTTGTATTGTAAAAGGCCCACCGTTGGAGCTGATGAACCCTGCTTTGTGAAAGTGAATATTGTACAAGCATGTAATCAGAAGAGGGTTTGTCCCACATTACCAAGTATATCATGAAAGTTTCAGTTACTTGCCAATCTTGTGCATTAATCTTGCATCATAGTAAAGACTTACCATGATAAATACCCGATCAAGGGTGTAAAGCCTTTTTTTTTTTTTTTTTTTTTTTTTTTTTTTTTTTTTTTTTTTTTTTTATAAATGGTAGGTGCATGTTAAATAACAAGGATGTAAACTAACTTGATTTTGGTGTTGTGTTTCCACATTGTCAAATGCATTCCGTTTCTGTCACGTCCCATTCATTCTCAGGATCAAAAGATTTCTAAAATAGTCCAGGCTACCACCATAACGTGATCCCATCATGACTAGGTCTCGTGCAAGAGAGATGTCTACTAGTGGACCTTCAACTTCTGAAGTGAGTCTTGTTGAGTTCACTTAGATGAAAGAGCAAACATTAGAATTAATGCACATGGCACAACAATTGATTGTAAAAGGAGGACAAAACTTTTCCAGTCATAGTCAAGGAGATCCCCGAATCGAGAATGAAAATTAGCCCCCACCAGGACAGGATTAGGGTCACAATATACAGCCCCAGGGTAATGACCAAGAAACAGATCCTTTTAAGGACAAGAACCCCGAATCTAGGATTGGCCAAGTTAAGAGCCAAATGGAAACTCTAGCTGAAAAGCTTTGAATCATGGAGGGCTCTAACGCCCATGGAATAGTTGATCTAGATAATTTGACCAATTTCCCTCAAGTCGTTATGCCTCCCAAGTTTGAGGCACTAGAGTTTGTTAAATATGATGGTACAAGTGATCCTTGCGTGCATTTGCACATGTTTTGTAGGAAGATGGCTCCTTATAGGGATAATCACCCTCTGCTTTGCAAGATTTTTGATGATAGTTTGATCGACCCTGCGGCCACATGGTAAGTGAGAATGGAAAAGACCTTTACCTAGAGGGAAATGGCAACTCTTTCCTAGAATACTACCGGTTCAACAGCGAGATAGCTCCCGATTGCATTGTCCTTAAGACAGAAAAGAAGAGTAGGGAATATTTTCTAGAATATGCCCAAAGGTGGCGAGAGCTAGCCACACAAGTGCAACCCCCCATGATTGCATGGCAGCTAGCCTATGTCCTTTAGCTACCCAGTCAGGAACCAGCTGCAATGCTATATCTGTTGGATCAAGGAAACATTGGGATGAATATCTATAGAAATGCCTTGGTAAGGTTACTTTAGTACCTCCCTCTTTAGTAGTCATTAAGGAGATCATAGAATCACCTCCGGATCTGAAGTCATCAGATTCAGGAAAGGCCAAACCCCGCTAACCATCGAGAGATTCACTCCTCTAGTTCTTGCATTGCCTACGATCGCAAGGCCAGCTTCATCATCAGTTTAGGAGGGAACCGCTATTGTTCTCACTATTCGAGGTTTCAATCCTCTTATTCTTGGCAAGAGTACAGCCGAGCCTATCAGGAATAGGGTTACAACCAAAGAAGCCGAGGAATTCTTGAAAATTATCAAAAACTTAGAATACAGTGTGATTCAGCAGCTAAACAGGTTGCCATCTTAGATTTCTATCTTAGCACTGTTGCTATCCTCCGATGCCCAATGTGAGGCTCTCTTGAATGTCTTGAAAGAAACATGTGTTCCTATAGGTGTCACAAAATCTTCCTTTGAGGGTATGGTCTTAATGGTGTTGGCCACTAACCAGATTTCCTTTACAAATGATAAACTACCACCAGAGGGTGGAAAGCATAATTTGCCCATGCACATTATGGTGAAGTGTGAAGACATGATCGTCTTCAGAGTATTAATTGACAATGGATCAGCCCTGAATGTGTGCCCGATGTCTACAATAAAGCACCTGAATGTGGATTCTTCTCTTAATCGCCCTACCACCATGATCATCAGAGCCTTTGATGGAACTCTTTGAGAAGTGCAAGGTGAGATTGAATTAGCAATTGGAATTGGCCCCAGGTCTTTCATGGTCAACTTCCAAGTCATCAAGGTGGATTTCCCATATAATATGCTCCTAGGGAAGCCTTGGCTTCATGTCGTGGGCACAGTTGCTTCTACCCTTCACTGAAGGCTCAAGTTTCCATCTGAGGATCAATTGATCACTATTGTGGCTGAAAAGCCCTTAACCATCTTCAAGGAGACTTCTATCCCATAAACTGGTTCTAAGTTTTGAGCTAGTTTCCATAGTTTTGAGCTAGTTTCCATGATTTCCAAAGCTTTAGAACTCGAGTCAGCATGACCCTCAGCTACTTTAATGGCTACCAAGGAGATGTTCAAATTTGGCTATCAGTTAGACCAAGGACTCGGTGCTGTAGGACATGTGAATGCTTCTCTAATTGAACTCGCAGACAATAAAGGAGGATTCGGTCTAAGCTACGACCCCTCCAATGAAGAACTTTTCCAGGCTTTTATAGGAAAGAAAAGGAAGTGCATTGGCCAAGGGATGTCCATTCCTTATATCAGGGTCACTTTTCCAGCTCCAGCCGAGGTCATCAGATCAGAAATGGCACAAGAATCATGTGAGGAGGAATCGGATCTAGCTTGTCTCATCCTCTTGTGTCCTGAAGAATTCTCAGTAAATGCCATCATATCCCCCAGGGATGATCTGACTTCTACTATTACGCCCTTTGTGCCAGGCGAGATAGTAGGCCATTGGACCATTGAGCCTTGCTTTGTGGTTGCACTGGCAGAGTAAGGAGTGTTCCATCATCGTGTGTTTGGGTCCTCTAATTGCCTAAAAGAGATGGAATAGCATATTTATTATCAGGCATGAACTTTGCTATCCCTCTATTTATAACCCATTAATGAAATTATCTAGCGTATTATTCTAAATTTACCTCGTGATATTTTGCAAGCTCTAAACAGAGAAAATGAGGGGTCCAATCCCAACATAGAAGAAACTAAAGTGATTAACCTTGCCGACAAAGGCGAGAATGAAAAACCCATCAAGATTGGGGTGAACTTTCTTAAAGACATGAAGCCTGAGCTCATAGCGCTACTCAAAGAGTTCAAAGAGATATTTGCTTGGTCCTACCAAGATATGCCAGGGTTGGATATTGAGATTGTAGTGCACAAAATTCCAATTAAGCCAGAATGCCCTCCAGTGTAGCAAGCCCTTAGGTCGCCAACATTGTTCCTGTGCCAAAGAAAGATGGGAAAGTACGCATTTGTGTTGATTATAGAGATTTAAACTGGGCTAGCCCCAAGGACAATTTCCCATTTCCACATATCGATACACTGATCGATAATACCGCTACCAACATGTTATTCTCCTTTATGGATGGATTCTCGGGTTATAATCAAACAAGATGGCGAAGGACGACAAAGCTAAGACAGAATTCATCACTTATTGGGGAATCTATGCGTATGATGTCATGCCGTTCAGCTTAATGAATGCCGTTGCTACTTACCAGTGAGCCATGGTAACCTTGTTCCATGATATGGTGCATAAAGAGATTGAAGTCTACGTAGACGATATGATTGCCAAACCCCCCACTTCCAAGGATAATTTAATAGATTTGAGAAAGCTATTTAAGTGCCTTATCAAGTACAGATTGAGACTAAACCCTAACAAGTGCATCTTTAGAGTTAGTTCAGGGAAATTGCTTGGATTTATAGTCAGCCAAAGAGGAATTGAAGTGAACCTAGCAAAAGTCAAAGCTATCTGGGACATGCCAACACTGCAAACTAAGAAACAGATTCGCAGCTACTTAGGCAAAGTAAATTACATAGCTCGTTTCATAGTGCAGTTGATCGCCACATGTGATCCATTGTTCAAGCTCCTAAAGAAGGACACAAAGATAGAATGGACAGATAAGTGCCAATCGACCCTGCTACTAGCCTTGGCCATGCCGGCCTCCAATGCGGCCCTTTCCTTAACCCAAGTATAATCCAAAGTGGCAAACCTCTAAGTAAGATCTGCAAGCTCATCCTCCAAACCCGCAACACAGGATCTCAGCTAAACACACTCTACCTTTATACCGAGAGGGGCCAGCCCTCTCCGATCAAGTTCCGCCCTAAGAGTAGCGAGCTCACTCTCATGTGCACTGCTCGTCTCCTCAATATCCTCCATAAAGGTATCAGCCAACCCCCTGTAACAGTCTTTATCCCTGACGGCCTCTCTCAGACACTCCTTCAGATCTATAACGGCCCTCTCAACCTTGATCTCAAACTCCAAAGTATAATCTCTCAAAACATCAGCCGAAAGTGGCAACTCGACTGAGACTAGTGATGATAAGTCAAACACAAAGCTGGGATCTCTGGTGTCTCGCCACACTCTAAACTCAACAAAAAACCACTCCTGGACATCCCTAGAACAAAGGAGGAAGTCAATACTTGACTTGCGCACCTCCTAGAACTCATAGGCATGCCCTATCATTGCTACATCGATATCCACGACCTTGTACTCGCAAGTGACAACAGAAAGATTACAAAGTTAGGGGATATGCTGTATACCCCCAAACTGCCACATGGCTATGCCCAAAAAGTACCCCGTGCATCTCCAGATGCCCACCAGGGGAATGCCAAGTAAACTGACAGAATGGGTCCGCCCCTGCCATCTAGTAATACCCCATTTAACCCTCCTGTTGCAATAAGTGGGACTTAAGCTACACAAGTACCTCAAACAACCCTTTGGTCCAAGAAGTTTGAACGACATTATTGTGCTTTGTCACACGCATGTTTTGCCTTGTACCTTCGTACAAATGGCTTTGTGCATTTACAAGCTTAACTTGTTCTTTATGCACACATATCATTGTGGGAAAAATCTTGACATCTATGTGATTGTTGTAAATAGATCTTCAAACTTGTCATGAATGATTAGCCAATGGCTTTGCTGATCTTGAGACTTGCATAGACTTGTGCCTATATATCTTCCCACTCTTTTATGTTTTTGTCATATAGCTCAACAAATGTCAAATCTCGAAAAGAGATAATGAGCTGCAAAAGCCGTCGCACATACTAGTATTTGACTAGAAAAGAGGGAAAGCAACTTGTAATGAAAATGTATGGTGCCCAAAAGCCAAAGGCTTATTCATCAAATGGAAATATCAAAATTTCAGGCATCGATCTGAAAATGAGATGCTTTTGTTCGTAAATGATCAAATGTTATGAAATGTAAAAAGCCTAAAGAAATGCTTCAATGTTATGTAATCAAGTTTTGTGGGAGGTCATATTTGCATATTTCTATAATTGAGATTGGTCACTCTTCCTAGTGCTAATTGTGTAATCTTTGTTGAATTGATCATTGAAGCTTCACATTAGACTAAGGACTATCTCACATTTGGTACCCACACACATCAGACATGTCTATACTCAATGAATGCCCTATTCATTTGTGTGATTGTACTTGATTAAATGTGCTGTACATACTCAATCATATGTTAATCAAACACAAAAATATTTTTGAGTTGTTTTTGTAAAGTTTTTTGTTTAGAAAATGTTTGAAAAATCCAAAAAATTTTGTAACTCTATTTTGGCGACTCACTCATGAATCAAGCTAGTTGCGAGACCCCAATTGCGAGCTTTTTCAGATGCTCTGGCGAGTCTCTGGCGAGTCAGTCCCCTAGTAGTGAAAAATACTTAAAATGTTTTCAAAATTTCTAGGTTTTTGGCATTTTCACGACTCAGTTTGGTGACTTGTTTGTGAGTGGAAGTTCCAGTCACAAGCATACATAGAAGGATTCCAGACTCCCTTTGCGACTTACTCGCAAGTGGAACTTTCAGTCATGAAAAACACTTAGACAAAATTTTCAAAATTTTGTTCAAGGGATTTTGGTGGCTCATTTTGGCAACATGCTCACGAGTCAATCCAATTGCGAAAATTGTGTGTTTTGCACAACTAGGGTTAAATCCAAGACAATTTTCAAAAACTTTCCTGCTTTCCCTTGCATCATGTGCACCGTCATTGTCTTGTCCGCCTCTCCCTTTCCCAAAACCTCCATTTTCTTCATCAATCTTCAAGAAAAGGTATGGGTTTTCACTTATTTTAATGCTTATTCTACATGTTTTCATGTTTGTTTTTCATTTTTGTGCATTGTACTATGTTTTGTGTTGTGTTGTGCATACCATGTTGATGATAAAAAGTCTCTTAGATGTTTTTGTTTGTCTCTTTGGATTCCATTGAATACAAAGGTTGTAGGGATAATCATGTTTCTTTGATTTGAAACATCATTTGATTTTGTGTTTTTACACTTTGCCCTAGTTTGCGGACTTTTGCGTATAATGCATACACACACACACACAATCTTTGACATGTTTTGTACTTAATGTCATGATTCTATCATGTTTTGATATTTTATGTCTTTACATGTCATTTTTTTGAATTACTCTTTAAATTAAGCTTTTAGGGTTTTAATTCAAAGTCCATTATATTGGTACTAACTTGTTGCTAATCAAGTCTGTTGCCATTTGTGTTTCATCTTGCTCTTTGAGAATACATGATATAGCTTGAAGATGTCTCCCTTCAAGAAATCAGCTATGAAAAGAGGTAGTAATAGGGGAAAAGAATCGGTGATTGATCTTGATAGCCTCACCCCTGAGTCAAAGAAGACTCGTTCATCGACTGCATTTTACGATGCCGACAAGTTCAGATAATATGCCGCATCTCAAGCTTATGAGAACTACTTCAAGGATGCCCCTATGTTGGTTGAAAAGGTGGTTGAACAAGCTTCTCTTCTTGATACGAACATTCTGAAATGGTTCGCTACCAAGGATTGGAACTTCCTTCTATCTAACTTTGACAAAACTTATGAAGAAATGGTGAGGGAATTTTATGCAAATGCCATTTATGATGGGGATGAGCTAAAATGTTGGGTTAGAGGAAAGGACTTCACGGTTACACCCTCCTATCTTGCCATCATCTTGAACAACAATAGGCTAGTGTTCCAAAAACTACCGGTGTATGATGACTTGGATCTAGAGGTGGAGTTCTCTCCCAATGGGAAACCAGTTAGTGTTTCATCACTATTTCCTAAATTGAGGCTGCTCACAAGCCAAAAGTACTTGTGCCTCAAGCACAAGATCCCATGGACTTATTAGTGAGTTAGTAAAGGCTTTAAACCTTTATTCCAATCCTGGAGTTGCTCAGAATTCTAACTTGAAGAACACCTCCAATGCTAAAGTTGCATCTAAAAAGTTTTGGATGCAAAAGGCTTAATCTAATTGAGTCTTTCTGACATGGTCCTTGTGCTTCATCGCTTTACTTTTTGTAACCATTCTTCTTTGTTGTTTTTTATTTTCTTTGCTTTTCTAGGATTTGCATTGCATAACATTTCTGCATTTCATTCTAGGTTGTTTTTTGTTATTTCTTTTCAAAAAAAAAAAAACACACACACACACACACAAAAAGAGGAAAAGGGAAGCAAAATGTGTTTTGCATTATTTTTTCTTGGATTTGAAATCAAGGTTGGCCATATTATCTTTATATAACATGTTTATGTACCTTGTTTAGCTTTGATGAGCTTATTTATTGCACTTTACTAGTTTGAGCCTTGTAGTGCATGTTGTGTGAGAAGATGTTTATAGTTTTTGATTACTTTGTCTTGATCTTGAAGTCACATGCCTTTGATTGGTGGACTTTAACTTATTGAGAAAGGTATAAATAACCATCTCACCATTGTTTACTAGCCAATCATGAACACCTTAATGCATATCATAAGATTTTGTGCTCAAGAAAGTG
Source organism: Quercus glauca (assembly GCA_023736055.1). NCBI lineage: Eukaryota > Viridiplantae > Streptophyta > Magnoliopsida > Fagales > Fagaceae > Quercus > Quercus glauca. The sequence goes on from CM043315.1 coordinate 4,579,276, forward strand.
TAGCACATGCACAAAAAGAACATATGGTGTAGCCTCGGATTAAATACTAAAATTATTGTGTACATTATTGGGCTATAATAACTTCACAATCAAATAAAATTGGTGTGTACATTATCTTGGCTATTTTAATAAGTTTCTAATCAAATAAAATCGGTGTGTACATTATGAGGCAAATCAAGAAACTTACATGATTGCAAGCTTTTATTCTAGGAGATGTGGGAGTTATATGATGTAACTCTTTAGGTAATAGTCTCTTTCAAATTTATGTGATGAATTTTGAAAAAATTGTGCTTGATTTCTATTCACATATCACCACACATGTATCTCAAGCTTTTGCTAGTTGCACACATTACACAAGTTACTCTTTGCTAAACTTTGTACGTGTTATTGTGTGTGATTTTTTTTATGGCCATCCAAGATTGAGAATTCCTTGGTTTTAATGCAAAATGTGTTTGAAGTTTGAGATTTAAAGAAAAACAGTTTGAAAATCTTATTTTTGGGAGATCTGGATTCAATATAAGTGTTTTTAAAAAGCATTTCATTTCATACTCATGCATTCTATTCATAAAATACTATGCTTTGAGGAGTTTCTTCATAAAATTGCTCTGTTTTTCAAAAAATTGTTTTTCCATATTTTCGATCAATCAAACCTGGTTCTAAGACTTAGGTTTAAATGTATTAGAACTTTATTTTGTAATGTTGGCAAACAATGATCAAAATATTTAGTCTTGTTTTAGACTTGCTCAAAGTATGTTTATGTGTAAAGTTGGAATCGAGTGTACTGTAAGATTTACTGTATAAATCTGCCTAGCTCGATCGATCTAAAATTAGACTCAATCGAGTGAAGCTCGTGCAAATTGTATTTTCCAACTCAGCCCAACCCCATACGACATGTAGGGTTTTATGTTTTTCCTTAAGTATAAAAGGAAAAACCCTAGCCACGTATTACTGTTGTTGTAGTTGCTGTTTATGCTGTGTATGTGAATCTCTTGTCAGATCTAGAGGTATTTGCCTTCACATATACTTAGGGTTATCAAGAATCAAGATTATGTCAAGAGCTTGATGATTTGTTCGGTTATCGCATAAAGAGCTTAAAGATACACAAGTGGGAGTACCTGTGCTTGCTGTGAATCTAAGAAAGAAGTAGTCCGTGGACTCGGAGCTGTTACGTGGTCGTGGTAGTAAGTTTCCTACTTGAGGTAGTAATAGGATGTTAGTGGTCTAAGTCACTATTGTTTAAACTTCAATTTTTTCATAGTAGTTCTGTTTTACCTTGAGAAAAGCTAGGTTAAATCCTTCCCAGGTTTTTTACTGGTTTGGTTTTCCTAGATTATCATATCTTTATGTTATTTATTTTCTGCACTGTTCAATGATATGGCTAAATAACTAGGTTAATTTGGTTGTGTTTGAGGGGTTTAAAAATGTACAAATATATATGACCTCCCACAAGAAAATGATTACATATCTTTGAAGCTTTTCATTTGGCTTCTTTACAATTCATAACATTTGATCATTTTTTATCTTCACATCTCTTTTTGAGATCGATACCTACAATTTTTGATATTTCAATTTGATGAACAAGCCTTTGGCTTTTGGGAACCATACATATTCAATACAAGTCGTTTTCCCTTTTTCCTAATCAAATACTAGTATGTGCAATGGCTTTTGCAGCTCATTATCTCTTTTTGAGATTTAACATTGGTTGAGCTCTATAAACAAAAATTAAAGAGTGGAAAGAGATATAGGTACAAGTCTACGCATGTATTAAAACCAACATGACTATTGACTAATTATTCATGGCAAGCTTGAAGATTGATTTACAACAATCACACATAGATGTCAAGATTTTTCCCACAAAGATAGATATGCATACATAACAAGCTAAGCTCATAAATGCACAAAGCCATTTATACGAAGGTACTAGGCTAAACACATGTGATATGTGCTCAAACAAATACAATCAAACTTTTAGAATTTTTCACTTTTTATGTGGTTTTGGATTTTTTACTCACACAAAACTAAATCATAAAAGTAAGATAAAAAAACAAAAGCAATGCACACAAATAAATGCAAGATGCACAAATGCATGAATATATAGTATCTAATGCATGAAGGGTCCTACAAAGATTGAAAGAATTAGATCAAGGACCCAAAAGAGCAAAAGCTTAACCATAGGAACGCTTCCTCATCCAAACGGAACAATTGTTTGGAATGAGTGTCTCATGAGAAGAGAGATGAAGGTTGGAAGAATGAGAACCGAAGATGCACATAGACAATGAGTTAAGAGTATTAAACACTTTCTTTAACAACATGCTATTTTCACTTAAATCCAGTTTACCCTTTTTAGCACAACTTCCAAGAAGCTTAATTTTCTCTTTTCTTTTGATTCTTTTAAGAGCTTGAAACTTAGAGCAATGATGTCTTAGATGACCAAAAAAACCACAATGGAGAAAAACAATATATTTAGGTCCACTAGGCTTTCTAAGGAGGGATCTTGTAACATGGTTTTGTTCTCTCTTCAACTTATGACATTGAGGTCTTATATGACCAACCACACCACAATGGTGACAAGTTGGAACAAATTTAGATCCATCCAAAACCTTAGGTTGAGACCTAAACAGTGGCTTTGACTTAATAGCCTTTCTCTCCACCTTTGGGTTTCTTTTGTGTAGAGGAATGTACACCAATTTTTCCTTTGAGGTAGAACACACAATGGCACAAAATCTGGTACCACAACATGATTGCAACAAATATTTTCATTCTTTTTAGCAATAGGTTCAGCAATCAAACACTTGGCATGTATCTTAAGAGATTCATTTTCACATTTTAGCTCATCAACATGTTTGTTAGACAAAACAAGTTTAGCATCCAAGTCTATATTCAAACATCCAAACTCTTTAAGCTTTTCAAGAGAATTTTTAACAAGTTTCTTATATTTCTCAACCTATTTGTTGGATTCATTGAGCTTAGCAATCAAATCATCCCTTTCACAAAATAACTTGCACAAATTCTTATGAAACTTCTTAGCATTTTTCTTCAAGAGTTTAATGTTAGGAATATCAACAACACCCAAAGATTCATGTAACATAGCATCACAATCATGAGGATTATCACTTATTGAGGTATTTTCACAAACACGTGGCATTTTACATTCATCAACATCCAAAACATGCATAGAAGCATACAAAGCACTATCCATGGCAAATAACATAAGGGGTCAAGGATCACACTTAGGTATATAAACCAGAACAAATGTACCCACTTTGATACCAATTAAAAGTTCAATTAGTGTGTAAAACACTAATGAATGTTTAGACCCCTAATTACAAAATTACCAACATAAGCTTATATTCAAACAATATATGTGCAGAAAATGAAATATAAGCAATACCCAATTTGGCAAACTACTTTAACACATAATTTATCACAAACACAACAACAATTAATGGTTAAAGAGCAAAGGAAGAGAGATGCAAACACAAGGATAACACTGGCACGTGTTATCGAAGAGAAAACTGAAGAACTTGGCGAAAAACCTCTCCGCCGCCTTCCAAGCAGTAAAATGATCCACTAGAAAATTAGTTGGGATACATGAATAGCAATAGACTCTCCAAGCCTAATCTACCCGATGCACCTAAGCCCTCCAAGCTTCTCTAGCTTTCCGAATCCCGCAATAAGCTTCATATTGCATTTGCCATCCTTGGCATCTTCCAATGCTTCCTAAGCTCCAAAAACACTCAACACTCTAAATGGGTGTAGGTAGTGTTTGGGTACAAATCTCCTCTCAATGGGTATAACAATGGGAGAAGGAATGAGAAGAGACTACAAAGATTTCTCTCTAAGAATGAGTAGCTCTCTCTAATAGGGTGGGTGTGTTGTAGAAACCTCTCTTAGGGTTTTTTCTCTCAATAGGCTCATTTTTCAGCACATTACATTTTGTGATATAAGGGTATTTATAGTAAGGTATGAGATGGAATGTGAAAAGTCAGTTTTTAGCAAAACAGGGCATTCTGGGGACTTAGCCTCACAACTGGAATGAGTCATAAGTTTGAGTCGTGAGTTAACTGCCAGCCCAGATTGTAATTTTTGTCCTATAGTGCTCCAGCTATCGTGACCCTTCAGCTTCATGCATGCTTCACACATGTGGCACTTTGGTGACTTACCGATTATGAGTCAGTCACGAGATCCAGTCGCGAGACTCCTCTTGAATGCACACAACTTGAGTTTCTTCACACTCTTTCACACACAACCCTTACATTATTCCCACCTAAATACGTGGTTTATAAATGCTAAATTACAAGCAAATTTGGTATGAAATAAAGCCAACACATGGTTGATTAAATTCGACCATACACTTGTCTATGCCTGAAATGAATTTTGCAAATAGCTTCAGCATCCTCCTTATGGAAACTAGACATGATAACATCACGCCTCCAACAGTGTGATATTGAATCAATAAACTCGAACACCAGCCACTCCTCACTTTCCTCTTGGGCTGGGTGAAGAATTTTATTAGCTGGATAGTTAGGAATCCATTTATCCTTATGCATTCTAGTGGACACACCATTCCCTACCCTCCAACAACAGCCACTCTTCAAAATTGGTAGTGTAGCCACCATACTTTTCCACACATCCAGAAAATGACACCTTGGAAAGTACCAATCTTTGATCACTGAAAAGGGAGTAAATCATGGTCATGCATTAGTCTCCACCCTTGCTTAGCTAGCATAGCAAGATTGAAGCTTCTTAAATCCCTAAATCCTATCCCACCATCATTCTTTAGCTGTGATAAACTATCCCAACTCTTCAAATGAACTTTTCTCTCATCCCACACTTAACCCCACCAAAATTTAGCATACAAAGCATTTAGCTCATCATATAACTTCAATGGCAATTGAAAAACTCCCATAGCATAAGTGGGAATGGATTGAGTAACCGCCTTAATGAGCACCTCCTTTCCAGCCTTGGAGAACATCTTGCCTTTCCAACCTTGCAACTTTTTCCAAACTCAATCCTTTAAAAATGAAAAAGTTTGGTATTTTGTCCGACCCACCAAAGTTGGTAATCCCAGATAGGATTCAAACCGCTCCACCTCTTTCACGCCTAGGACTGACACAATCTCCACTTTTTGACTGGTAGGGGTATTACTACTGAAAAAGACTGATGACTTTTCCATATTAAAAAATTGGCCAAATGCACAGGCATAAGTTTGCAAAACCACATTGACCAGAGCAACCTCACTATTTATGGCTCTACAAAAAAGTAAAGAATCATCAGCAAACATAAGGTTTGAAATTTTGGGCGCCCTTTTGCATATAGAAACACCCTTAATGCGTCCCTCCACTTCTGCCTTTGCCAGAAAGGATATAAACCCCTCAGCACACAAAAGGAATAAATATGGTGATAAAGGATCACCTTGGTGAATCCCTCTAGTTAGATGGATATTGCCTTAGGGTTTACCATTAATGAGTATAGAAAAAGAAGGCGTAGTTACACAACCTATCACCCAATTGATCCACTTTTCAGGAAAACCCAATTTAACCATTATACCCTGCAAGAAAGGCCATTCAACCCTATTATATGCTTTACTAATGTCAAGCTTCAATGCTAGTGACCCTTTTTTACCATTTTTCCGGGAGTGCATAGTTTGCAAAGTTTCATATGCCACCATCACATTATCAATAATCAATTGCCCTAGAACAAAAGCACTCTAAGTAGGGGAGATAATATCCGGGAGGATCTGTTTCAACCGGTTAGCCAACACCTTGGAAATAATTTTATAAATGGCATTACAGAGACAAATAGGCAGGAAATAAGACATTTTCTCAGGTGTCTTCACTTTAGGAATCAACACAATATTAGTATGATTAATACTAGGAATCATGATACCAAAATTCAAATAATCCAATACAGCAGTAACTACATTATCACCCACAACATGCCAAAATTTTTGGTAGAAGATAGCATTCATACCATCAGGTCTAGGAGCCTTAGTTGGTCCTATCTAAAACAACGCCGCCTTAATCTCATTAGTTGTAAAATCACTGGACAATATTTGTTGCATGTCTAGAGTCATCTTCTGTTGTACTACACTGAAACAATCATCAATCTGATCACATGCACCTGCATTAAATGAACTCTCAAAATAAGTTGCCACATTAGCTATTTCCTCCATCTCTTCAACCCAAATACCATTTGAATTTTTAACTCCTTGTATATGGTTCTGTCACCTTTGTTGTGTTGCTTTAGAGTGAAAAAACTTAGTGTTTTTATCCCCACATTTCAGCCAAGAAATTCTAGATCTTTGAGCCCAAAATATCTCTTGCTTCAGTAGTAGTTCATCCAAGGCTTTACTTACCCTTAAAAATTCAGCTTTCGATCGCTTAGTGGGTTCTTCCATGTTTAGCTTCTCTAATTGCTTCTGATATTGCTTAATCTCATCAATATTCGAGTTTGTTTTTGAAGATCCCCACGCCCTCAACACTTCCCTACAAGCTTCAATCTTCTCTTTAATTATGGCTAGCCCGTGTACATCACTCCCATCAGCATTCCATGCATCTTTTACTACATCCTCATAGTCCTACAATAACGACCAAGTTTCCTCAAATTTAAAGCTTCTTCCACCACTTGATCTATTCTTTCTATAATTCTGAGTTTGGAGAATTCTAGGAAGATGATCCGAGGCATGGGGAGAGAGGGGAGTCACGGTATTAAGCTGGAACTTTTCTCTCCACACCTTTGTTGCTACTGCCCTGTCCAACCGAAGTCTAGTGTTTGCCTCGCTTGGTCTTTTATTATTCCAAGTATACTAATAACCCCTATATCCCAAGTCTTCAAGCTGACAAATCTCCAAAACTATTCTATAAGCATCAATCTGATTCACTTGAGTCGGTCGTTTACTGAGCTTCTTAGAGGACTGGTGTATTGTGTTAAAATCTCCAATACAAAGCCATGGATCTTCCACAAAAGATTTCAGATGGGTCAACAATTCCCATGACTTGTATCTTTGAGTGGCTTTGGGCCAACCATAAAAACAAGTCAACTACCAAATAAACCCATCATCTTCTAGCATTGTCACCTTAATAATGGTTTGCTGTGAAATTTATTAATTCCAACTACACATCATTCTTCCAAATTAACGTCAAACCTCCTCCCTAGTCAGGTTGTTTGACAAGAATTTTATTAGGAAAAGGAAGTTCACCATACAGTTTCTCAAATCCTTCTTTATCTAGTCATGTCTACATAAGAAAACAGACAGTGGGAGCTTGTTCCCTCACAGTTTTGTGAAGGCTATGGCCTATCTAAGGGTTCCTAAGCCCTTGGCAGTTCCAACTTAGGAGCCTCATTGCTTCCGGCAAGGGTGGTAGTCCACCCCCGCCGATGTTTCATCAATTTTGTTTTTTCCCCCATCCACTTTCCCTCTCTTCACAATCTTTGTAGTCTCCTCTTCCTAAAGTTTGGAAAGGGAATCAACTTGCATACAAGCCCTTTTCCCTTATAGAGGTATGTCCGTTGCCCTTATTCCACCAAGCCCATAGTCCATTCTAATAATTCTAGTCCATGTGGATTTTGACTTAGTGGAGTTTAGCCCATTTGGCCTATCAATTTGTTTTTCCGGTACAGGCCCTATACTAGATTTTGAATTCCCCACCTCTGAGTCCATGATAATAAGGACATGATTTTCTTTATCTACAGCCTCATTCTTGATACAATTATTATCAACTATAACCTCTGTTTTTGAATTTGAAAGCAAAGCATCCACATCTAAAACAATAGGGGTAGAGTTCCTTGTATCCGCATCTTCTATTCCTTTTTTCTTGGCTCCCATATGTTGGGTTGCAAAACTTATCCCATGATTCTTGGAATTATTTTCACAATGGAAGTCCGACCTACAACACCCGTCTCACTTAAATTTATTTTAATTGCTTCTAGAGTGGAGTTAATGAATTATTTAATTTATTTTGGAAGTGACATTATTTTATATTATGATATTCAAAAAAAAAAAAAGAGTAATGTGAATAGTTATTTTGTGTGGATTTTTCATATTTAACTTTTAGTCTCCTTATTGTTTAAGGAAAAGGATAAGAGACTAAAACCTATTTGGATGAGGAGTTTAAGTGTTATTGGAATTGATTAGAGTCCTAGCCTATGTAAACAACCTTAAAATGAGTTTTTAATGGGTTTTAAATTTCAGCCCTAGTGGAAACAGTTTTAACGTGTAAAGTTGAAAAGTAAGCTAGGGCTTCCTATGTGAAAGACAGAGAGAGAATCTGAAAATAAAATAAAATAAAATAAAATCAGTGGTTAGCGTATAAAAGATTAAGAGTAGAGAATTAGGGTTTCTCAAAATTGAAGGGATAGAAGACTGTGGCACTACTAGGGGCAGCCAGCAAATTTGTTGTATTGAGGCAAGCATCTATTTTATGCAAGCCTTATTGATATTGTTGGACACATATTTGATTAAGGAACCTTCATCTCTAGGTTGCTTAAAAATATTTGAATTATAATAACAATGGCTTAGGAATAGAATGTTAGAATTATTTGCCCTCAAAAACAATATTATGCATTTTTATTTGATAACAAAAATTTATTTTCGCATTCATAATTTTATAGGTATTGTTAGGACATATGTGTTTACATGTTAGGAACATATGTCATGATTTATGTAAATTGGCTAATCCTTTGACAAAACGCACTCTACTTGTAATTGGGTAGTTCTAGGTGTTTTTAATACTTCAAGAAACTATGTTTCAAGATCAAGTGTTGAAGTCATCAAGTCTGTCCAAGAAAAAGCAAGTTGAAGTGCAGGAATTTTAAAGCTCGACACCTTCTCGACACCTACCTCGACACCTGCTAGCTGTCGAGAATTACGAAAATCAGAATTCTGATCTGATTTTATTGGGATCCGTGAATGTGTTTTTGGGCCTTCTTTTCTTCTAACCCTAAACATATTTAAGGAGTGTTTTAAGAGCCGTCAACTAGGACACAAGTTGCATAAGCATTGAGCAATCCTTGTTCAAGCAAATTGTGCTCTGAGACGAAGTTCTTAACCTAGATCATCTTCTTCAAGAAGTTGCTGTGTATTGTGCACCTTAGGGTTTTGTGACCAAGCATCTTCCTGATCTTCATGCATAGGATGATCTGAAGAACTCTGCAGCCAACCTCTCATTCTAAAGTTGGTGATTGAAGTCGCGTACTGGGATCCGCGCATCTGGTTAGTCACGTACTTGGGAGCCGTGCATCAAAGGAGGGAACTGTCGCTACAGATCAAGTCCAATTGGGTATTGGGGTAAGGGTTCAACTGTAGGTTGGTAAGGTACTTGGGATTCCTTTACTTGTAACCGCTTGATTTGATAATAGTGGAGTTTCGGGAGTGGTGACCTGAAATCACCCGGTGGGGTTTTTGCCGTTAGGGTTTTCCCCATTCGTGAACAAATCACCGTGTCTTTTATTTTCCGCTGCATATTTTGTTATTCGGTGATTTGTTTGTGCTGCCACGTATTTGCATGTTAAATTAATTAATTAATAACTTGACTTAATTAATTAATTAGTTTAAAATCACAAGGGGTCATTCAGTTTGTGGCCTATCAAGTGGTATCAGAGCAGGCACACTCTGATTAGTTATTAATCTTTGCTGTGATTGATCCATTGACCCCTGTTTGTCATGGCTATGACCAGCTTTAAGAGATCTATGCTTTCAAATACATCTTGTTTTTCTAATCACTATTTGTTTAAGTGTCTCAGAAAACACAAGTCTAAAAGTTATTTGAATTCATTTGTAATGACTATGGTAAAAGATCTCAGTTTGGCTAAGAAGAAACTAGACTGTCTCAGAATGAAAATGTGCAGAGGAGTTCGTCTGAGAAGAGTAAAAGTTAAAGGCTTAGCTAGTAGAAGGCAGTTGAGAGAAAGAACCATTCCCTATGATTTGTCATCCAAGCATGAAGTGTGTTTCATGATGAAATCTGCATTTAAAGTAATGGACACATGCCTTTGGTATCTTGACAGTGGTTGCTCAAGACACATGACCGGAGATCGATCTCTCTTCAAGATCTTCGAGCCTAAGAAAGGAGGTAATGTGACCTTTGGTGATGGAAGCAAGTCACAGATTAAAGGGAAAGGAATCATATCTCTACCAGGGCTGCCAGACATTGCAAATGTTCTCTATGTAGAAGGACTAAGGGTGAATCTACTGAGCATAAGTCAGATATGTGATCAAGACTTCATGGTACTGTTCTCAAAAGGAAAGTGTCTTGTCATGGATGAGTCCGGAAAGAAGCTCATCAGTGGGGTTCGAACTTTGGACAATTGTTATGGATTGGTTCCTGATGCTGATATAGTGTGTAATAGTATTCGTCTACCAAATGAAGATCTATGGCATCAACGAATGGGACATGCTAGTTACAAGCATCTATCTATTGTCTCTAAGCATGAATCTGTCTTGGGGATACCAAAGCTCAGTAGAATGAGCAATGTGGTTTGTGGACCATGTCAACTTGGAAAACAAACAAAAGCTAAGCATCCAAGCACTCAGGCATCCGCTACCTCCAGACCGTTGGAATTGTTACATTTAGATCTTATGGGTCCAACCAGAACTGAGTCTCTTGGTGGTAAAAGATATATCATGGTAGTGGTAGATGATTTCACTAGATACACTTGGGTCATCTTACTTCGATCCAAGTCTGATGCTCCTGAGCACATTGAGGCCTTGTGCACAAGACTGCAGAATGAAAAGAGTTTGAAGATTGATCGAATTCGAAGTGATCATGGTAAAGAATTTGAGAACTCATACATGGAATCCTTCTGCTTGAAATCAGGTATATCTCAAGAATTCTCTGCACCTATTACACCTCAACAGAATGGTGTGGTAGAAAGAAAGAATAGAGTTATTCAAGAGATGGCCAGAGCCATGTTGCATAACAAAGATGTGGCTCGAAACCTATGGGGAGAAGCCATAAACACTGCATGTCATACAGTGAATAGGGTGTACTTTAGACCCGGTACCAAAAAGACTCCCTATGAGTTGTGGAAAGGTAGAAAGCCAAATGTAAAGTATTTCAGAATCTTTGGAAGTACTTGCTTCATCCTCAAGGATAGAGAGAATGTGGGAAAGTTTGATTCTAGGAGTGATGAAGGCATATTTCTGGGCTACTCTTCTACCAGCAAGGCCTATCGGGTATACAACAAAAGGACCATGAAGGTTATGGAGACTGTTAATGTAGTCATTGATGAGTCTTCAGAGTCTAATTCTGAGAAAGGCAGTAATGAACTTCCCAAGGAAATTCTTCCCCCTAAACCTACGGAAGTTCAAGACATTGTTGACCGAGAACCCGTATCTCCTATTGCTCCTGGTACTCCCAGTGTTGTGGAAGAGTCAGCAGAAATCCCGACTTCACCTGAGTCTGAATCTCTTCAGGAAAAAGGACCTTCCTCCAGAATTAAACTGAATCATCCTCCAGAAGTTATTGTGGGAAATTTGAATGAACTCACATTAAGGAAACGAACAGTTGATAAATGCGTTGCTAACTTTGTGTCTTATTCTTGCTAATTGTCACAGGTTGAACCAAAGAAAGTGGAGGAAGCACTACAGGATGAAAGTTGGGTTGAAGCAATGCATGATGAACTGCTCCAGTTTCAGAGGAATGATGTTTGGAATCTTGTACCTAGACCAGAGGGCGAGCACATCATTGGTACAAAGTGGATTTTCCGCAACAAGACCGATGAAGAAGGCAATGTGATTCGAAACAAGGCTCGACTTGTGGCTCAAGGATACTCTCAAATGGAAGGAGTAGACTATGATGAAACATTTGCCCCAGTTGCTCGTATGGAGTCCATTCGAATTCTGCTTGCCTTAGCATGCCAACTGAACTTCAAGCTTTATCAGATGGATGTGAAGACTGCCTTTTTGAATGGGCTACTTAAAGAGGATGTGTATGTGGCTCAACCAAAAGGATTTGTTGATCCACACTTTCCTGATCATGTGTTGTATCTCAAAAAGGCACTTTATGGGTTGAAGCAAGCCCCTAGAGCTTGGTATGACAGACTCACACAATATCTGGTGTCGCATGGGTTCACAAGAGGAAAAGCTGACCAAACTCTCTTCATCAAAAAGGAAGATGGCGAGTTGATAGTTGCTCAAGTATATGTTGATGACATTATCTTTGGATCAACTAAGGATGAACTTGCTCATGACTTCTCAAAGCTCATGCAAGCCGAGTTCGAGATGAGCATGATTGGAGAGCTAACTCACTTCCTTGGACTGCAGATTCGTCAGCAAGATTCAGGTATATTTCTATCTCAATCTAAGTATGCTAAGAATCTTGTGAAAAAATTCGGTTTGGATTCTGCTAGTTCTGTTCGTACCCCTATGAGCCCCAATGTTAAACTCACTATAGATGTGTTAGGCAAGAGTGTTGATCCTTCTCTTTATAGAAGCATGATAGGTAGTCTTCTTTACCTTACTGCTAGTAGGCCTGACATTAGCTATAGTGTTGGAGTGTGTGCTAGATATCAAGCTAATCCCAAAGAATCACATATGACTGCTTTAAAAAGAATTATAAAGTATGTCAAAACTACCGCTGAGTTCGGTGTGTGGTACAGCAAGGACACTAATAATGTCTTAGCTGGATATTCCGATGCGGATTGGGCTGGGAATGCTGATGATAGGAAGAGTACCTCGGGGGGTTGTTTTTATGTAGGCAACAATCTTGTCTCTTGGATGAGCAAAAAGCAGAACTCCATCTCCTTATCCACTGCTGAAGCTGAGTACATTGCTGCTGGTAGCTGTTGCACACAACTCCTCTGGATGCAAAAACTCCTTCATGATTATGGTATTTGTCAAGATCATCTTACTATCTATTGTGACAATACCAGTGCCATAAATATCTCTAAGAATCCGGTTCAACATTCTCGAACCAAACATATAGAGATTCGACATCACTTCATTAGGGAGCTTGTCGAAGATGGTACTCTCACTCTTGAGTTTATCAACACCGATGATCAGAAGGCTGATTTGTTTACCAAACCTCTTGACAGTAAACGTTTTGAATTCCTTCGTCAAAACATTGGTGTTATCTCCATGGATTGATTTCCCTCTTTTCTTTCTCTTCCTCTTGCATCTGCATCTAGTTTTATGCATTGTTTTGCTTTGTTAACATGTTTTTGTGTGTTTACTTTCAGTTTTGTTTATTTTGTTTTTGATAAAAATAAAAAAATAAAAAAATTAAAAAAATTGAAAAATACAAAAACAGTGTGTGTTTTGTGTACTTTGGTACTTGTGTACCTTAGATGGCCAATGAAACAAAGTTTTCTAAACTTTGTATCTCTTGTAGCTTAGATGAGCATCTTTATGCACAACTAAGCAAGTGAGCTTTGTGGCTCGTGTTTGTGATGAGTAAGATTAGGTTATTTCTTTGACTTAACACTCATATCACTCTTTTTGACGGGTAGGACTAGAAAATCCTAAGAGAAAGGCATAAATAACCATCTCACCACTGTTACCCGCCAATCATTAATGACATCTGTATGCTTCGGCATAGCAAAAGTGTGATGTCAATGACATTTGTGTGCTTAGGCATAGCAAAATTGAAATGTCAAATATCAATGGGTATTTCTTTTCTTTCTCATAAGCCCATGTATGATATGCTTAAAAAGAAAATATGCAAAGATATAAAAAGCAAAAAGATTAAAAATGCTTTTAAAAATGGTTGCAAGCGTGTATTCTAGGAGATGTGGGAGTTATAGGATGTACCTCAAAGGTGATAGTCCCCATCAAACAGTTATGATTGTGTGTGAGTTAAAGTTATTTTCTCATATCTCAGATCGTCATAACATGTATACACTTATGCAATCTTGCGATGTTTTTCACACACAACACGCAATATTCTTTGCTACTTTTGATACATGTGCAGGTACAATGTGATTTGGCCATCACAAAGGTTTACATGTGCTTTTGTATGCTCACTAAACTGTCATGACTTATTTTTGAAATATAAAATTTGTTAGACTTGTTTAGTGTGTGTGTGTGTTCTTGGGAGATCCATGTGCTTAAAATTTTCATTGAGAGATGATTTTTGAGAGATTTATATGTTGATTGGATCATGGTTGAGGTGCATGTCTTGATTGCATATTGTCTGTGTTTTTCAAATCTCGAAAAACTGCATTTCAAAGCTGGCTCGACACCTTCTCGATACCTCCTCGATACCTGGTCAGCTGTCGAGCCTCTAAAGCTTTTTCTTATCGCAATCTCGACACTTCCTCGACACCTGGTGGATCGATCGAGAACTCTCTGTCTGGTCGATACCTTCTCGACACCTCTTCGATCGATCGAGCTTCTGATGATGGTTGAGCTGTTTGGTACCTCGATACCTCCTCGATACCTCAGCTGTCGAAGGCTTTTTCTCTCGATACCTTCCTCGACAGCATCTCGATACCTCTCGACACCTCTGCTGTCGAGATTTACTGGAGATCCTATATATACTTCGATCGCGATTTCTCCTTCATTTTCTCGATCTCTCCGAGGCGGTTCGTGTTCCTGAAGCGATTTTTCTTCTCTCCAACCTTCATCCATCTTGATTTTCGAACTTTCTTGCTTCAAATCACTTGGTATGATCTTGTTTTCCTTTGTTTTTCATGCATATCATGTTTCAAACTTAGGTTTTGGGATTTTTTTGAAAACTTTGGGTTTTTCAAAATCTTTGAGTTTTTGTTGAAATTTTGGGTTGGGATTTCAATAAAAAGTGTTTAAAATATCATACATTGCATTCCATGTGCATTAGAATGATACTTTCATGCATTTAGTTGTGTGATTCTTGAATGTGTGCTGCTAGGATTGGATTGGGCTGAGCCCATGATGTTTTTATTGTTTAGCATGTCACATGATCATGCATTCCCATGCATACGTTCATTTTGTTCAATATACTGTTATATTTGAACTGCTTGGGACTTTTCTGATTGTCTCCCTCTCTATCTTTTTCTTTTCTTTTCTTTTACGTTAGTTGCATCTATGGCACCTAAACGTAAATCTACTCCGGCTCGGAACCCTCTGCGTTCTGGAGCTTCTTCATCTTCTGATCATGCTCCTCATAATCTTCGGTTCCGTGATGGAGATGCCTACAAGGCATTTACTGAGAACTTCTCTAAACGAGGTGTTCATTCGGAACGCCACGTTGTTCTGGCGGACTTCGCCGACACTGACCTTCCCTCTGTCATTCACAGTAGGGGATGGGAGTCACTGTGTGACGTCCCGGTCACTTGTCCTCTCGTGCTGATTCAGGAGTTTTACTCCAACATGCACGGGATTGATCGTTCAGTACCTCTCTTTTTCACTCGCGTTCGAGGTACGCGCATTGCTGTCACACCGCAGCTGGTTGCGGATGTGCTTCATGTTCCTAGGATAGAGTTTCCTGACTATCCTACCTGTGAGCGACTGAGGACTGTGTCCAGGGATGAGCTCATTTCTGCTTTCTGTGAGCGACCTTCTGAGTGGGGTGAGCATATGTACACATCATGTAGACCTTTTGCTAAAGGTCCTAGATTCCTTAACATGGTGATGACATTTGTACTTCATCCTCTCTCCCATTATAACTCTATCACAGAGCCTCGTGCTCGTTTCTTGCTTTCTCTTCTTGAGCATCTCACGATAGATTTTCCCTCTCACTTCATTTTCTCTATCATAGATGTTCATTTAGATGCGGCGTCCCGTGATAAGCTTGTTTTTCCTTCTGCTATCACGAGGATTCTACGCCATTTTTCTATCCCTTTCCCTGTCGCCGACCACTTCACACACATCTCTGCCATAGATGCCGCTACCGTAAAACATAGCCAGGCACAGTTCAGGGCGAGACAGCCGGATTTCACTCCGCCCTCCCGTTCGGCTCCATCCAGATCTGCTCCATCTACATCGACTTCTCTTCCTTCCTCCAGCGATGTATCCCTTGGAGATATTATGGCGCAGCTGCAGCGCATGGATGCTCGCCTTGATACACTCACCACTGAGTTGTATCAGGTGAACGTTCGTGTTGGTCGTATTGCACGACGGCAGGCGACCATGGGTGGTTTTGCATCTGAGGCTTCTCCACCACCTCCTCCAGTTGCTTCAGAGTCTGATGCTGAGGATGATGATGATGATAGTGATGACGATGATGCTTCAGATGATGATGGAGATGCTAGCTCTACTGATGAGATGTCTACATGACACTCTACCCTTTGTCACTCGTGACAAAAAGGGGGAGTAGTTTTGGGATTATGAGAGTAGTCATCTTAGGGGGAGAGTTAGTATAGGACATTTTGATAGGGGGAGTGTTCTTACTTTTTGAGGGATGTAGTGAGGCTTTAGATGTATCTTTTTCTTTTCCTTCTTTATAGATACATTAGTCTTGTATATCAGTTTTACATACATTGTACTTATCTTCTATATATGTGGATGTATGTTTTCCTTATTCACCTATCTCTTCATGTGTTGTTTCTTTTCTTTCTTTATACACATGTTCTTTATACTTGTATGCAATCTAATTATTTCTGTTTCACACAAGATGCCTTGATGAGTTTTGTTTATAAGTGCTTCAGAAATACAGGTTGTCAAAGTCTACTTGTCATAAACTCTCTTTTTGCAAAGTTCTTCAAGAGTTTGTGTTAGGATAGATTTTATTGTATGTAACAAGTGAATATGAGTTGAGTGATTTATGACTTCTCTCATATGTTCATTTGTTTGTTGTGGTTTTGTCACGGATTGCCAAAGGGGGAGATTGTTAGGACATATGTGTTTACATGTTAGGAACATATGTCATGATTTATGTAAATTGGCTAATCCTTTGACAAAACGCACTCTACTTGTAATTGGGTAGTTCTAGGTGTTTTTAATACTTCAAGAAACTATGTTTCAAGATCAAGTGTTGAAGTCATCAAGTCTGTCCAAGAAAAAGCAAGTTGAAGTGCAGGAATTTTAAAGCTCGACACCTGCTCGACACCTACCTCGACACCTGCTAGCTGTCGAGAATTACGAAAATCAGAATTCTGATCTGATTTTATTGGGATCCGTGAATGTGTTTTTGGGCCTTCTTTTCTTCTAACCCTAAACATATTTAAGGAGTGTTTTAAGAGCCGTCAACTAGGACACAAGTTGCATAAGCATTGAGCAATCCTTGTTCAAGCAAATTGTGCTCTGAGACGAAGTTCTTAACCTAGATCATCTTCTTCAAGAAGTTGCTGTGTATTGTGCACCTTAGGGTTTTGTGACCAAGCATCTTCCTGATCTTCATGCATAGGATGATCTGAAGAACTCTGCAGCCAACCTCTCATTCTAAAGTTGGTGATTGAAGTCGCGTACTGGGATCCGCGCATCTGGTTAGTCACGTACTTGGGAGCCGTGCATCAAAGGAGGGAACTGTCGCTACAGATCAAGTCCAATTGGGTATTGGGGTAAGGGTTCAACTGTAGGTTGGTAAGGTACTTGGGATTCCTTTACTTGTAACCGCTTGATTTGATAATAGTGGAGTTTCGGGAGTGGTGACCTGAAATCACCCGGTGGGGTTTTTGCCGTTAGGGTTTTCCCCATTCGTGAACAAATCACCGTGTCTTTTATTTTCCGCTGCATATTTTGTTATTCGGTGATTTGTTTGTCCTGCCACGTATTTGCATGTTAAATTAATTAATTAATAACTTGACTTAATTAATTAATTAGTTTAAAATCACAAGGGGTCATTCAGTTTGTGGCCTATCAGGTATATTTCATTGTTTAAATGTGGCATGTGATATCACCTCTGTAGAAAAATCATGTTAATGGTTAAGGAACCAAAGACAGGGAGTAATGATTTTTCATAGATTATTAAACTGTTCTAGGCTGTGGATATTAATTAAATATTACCACTGAAGCCTACACTTGTTGTGCTGCTATATGATAGGATGATTTACTCCATCATTGAGGTAGTGACTTTAAGTAGACAAGTGGGTGTAATGTAACAAGTACATACACTGAATTGGATCCAATCAAAGACACTTTGTGGAGCATTCACTGTTAATTAAAAGGTTGTCCTATCACAATTTTTCTATTATCCTCAAACATGAGGGGTTTGTGTATATTTATTTATAATGCACATAACTTTGACAATATCAACTGGTGATGCCGATTTTAAAGGCTATATACAGACATGTTGGGTTATGTGTGTAATGAGTAAAATATATAAATGCTCAACAATGAATCCACCAGTCTCTAAAGAAGATAGTATATTCAATTGATTTTCATATTAAAGTTGGACTCAAAACAAAACCGGCCGGTGACATTTTTCGAAAATGTTTTTCATATATATAATATTGTATATATATTTAAAGAGTTTTTTCAAAATATTTTGGAGTCCAATAGAAATTATGAAATCAAGAAATTAAGGGTTACATAAGCTAAGGACATGACAGTGATATTAATCCAGTCCTAGTGGCTTGTGGGAATATAGTATGGTGGAAGGACATAAATATAAAATTGTAAGTAGTGGGACCTCATTTGTAATTTTCTAATCTTCAGAGGTCAATTGCAATGTGTTGATGGACATTATTGCAATCTATAGAAGTTCAAATATTTTCTTGATATGATTGAGAAAATTAAGGAATAATTTTGGAAAGAGTTTCAAGATAAGTCAATAATGTTCAAAAATTTATTGATAAAATCCTACGGCTGAAGATTAGGATCCTTAAGGATCCCATGTCCAATCTCTCTCTAGGGTTTTAGAAGTCTACTATAAAATAAGATTTTATAATATCATATTTAGTGGTTGGCCATCAGAACTATTAAGTGATACTGCAGTCTTCTGAAAACTCAAAAAGAAACAAAGAGAGAGACGTGAATAACTTGGGAGGCAACACACTTAGGTTGCTAAGAGAGGTTCGCACTTTTGTTCTATTTAGAATCTATGGTTGTGTGGTACAACGATCTTTAAAAACAAAATATAAATTTTTGTTCTATATTGCTTCCGCAAAAGCTTTCATTGAAGTTATCATGGAAGTGTATTTTAGACTTGCATTATTTTATGTGATTGTGAAACGGATCCACATATATGTATGTGGAGTAGCATCACATCCTATATAGGTTAATCACTTGTAGATGTCCTAGGGTGGTGTTTAGATGGTCTATGTGCACTTATATATATAGGTATCACAGATCTTAGCTTTTAGGGGATTTGTTATTTGGGATTATGTAGCTTAATTACTAGAGGTGCTGACTTATTGAACCTAGTAATCTATAACATGGTTTCGAGTTCCTAAATTTTTGTCAATACATGCTATAGAATACTAAGTCCTATGGTTAGAGATTTTATGGATGCTATATATTTATTTTGGGTTAATATGATCTACAAGCATGTGATTATTTGGAAGCCAACTTGTACTGGGAGAATTAAATAACATAGAGATTTACATATTTGGTTCATTAGAATTGTTCACTAGGAATTAATTTTGGAGTACTTGATAAAGCAATTGAGTACTAGATAAAGCAATTGAGTACTAGATTAGCTATAGTTTCAGATTAAGTAGTGAGATACGAATTTTAAGAGTGAAATTTATATTTTGTTGCTGCCTTAGTGTATCCATTCTTATTGAGTCGTCTTGTGCTTATTTTAGGTTCTAGTTGATATTGTTTCAGACAGTTGAGGTGAAGCTTGGTTTAACAACTGGAGGTAAGTGGACTTCAGAACATGACGTCTCTCAAGACATTTATATTTATATATATTTTTGGTAAAAGTATATATATATATATATATATATATAATTGCAAAAGTGAAGTTTCCAAAAACTTATACCATTGTCTATGCATTATACATTCCAGAATTTTATTATTTCTTGTATATTATTTTGAAACTGTATATGTTAAGGAATGACTCAAAACTATATTTTGAGGAAGCATTTGTTATATGATATATGATTAGTATTGGCAATATTGTAATAAAGTTATAGTTATATTTAAATGTTTTATTCTTGATAGTTTTATAGAATATATTGTATTACTGTTAAAACTAATTGTAAATGATTTTTAAAGACTATATTTTGTCAATGATATTAATGTTTTGTTTTGGAAGACATCCTCATGTTATGTAGCCTCTTATTGGGCTTCTAGCTCACTCCCCTTTTTCCACTCTTTTAGAATAGAGCAGTGGTATTTCTTTTGGTGGTAGATTAGTGGAGCCTTAGATTGATGACTTCTTTTGGAGCTATGTTAGCTGGTAAACTGTTTTAATATTTTTTTTGGATAGTGAGTTTGACATTTATGGAACTATTTGAGATTGTATTTGGAGACTTTATTGCTAAGGTTTTTATTTTTTATTTTTTTTATGGATCTCATGGGAAATATTTTTGATGGTTTGAGGTTTACTTGTGGATATTTAATTATGCTCTGTTCCATTATATTATTATTGATTATTTCTAAGACAGGTTGTGCATCTAAATCCTTGCTATGGGTTTGGGGTGTTACAGTTATGGTATCAGAGCATAGGTTTATGATTCTGTAGACTTATAGGTTTAATCTTAAGATTATTTTGGAACAAGAGTGTGACTATAAGGAATTTTAGTGTTAGAATTATTTGACCATTCATAGTGATATTTTTTTCATTTTTCTAGAGTGTGTAGGAATGATTGTTGTACTATCTGTGTGTTTGATTTTGACCCTTAGGAATATTTAAAATCTTTACTTATGATATCTTGTTGTATTACTTAGAGAGATGGCTCCACCAAGGTCACCTAGGGAATTGTCAAGCAAATGCCAAGGGAACGACTAATTTTCAGGCTATTATTGAAGCCATTAGGGGCCTAACCAATATAGTGCAACATCAAGTAGGAGCCACCAATCCGACTAGTGCTTTGGAGAAGTTTAGAAAGCTTGACCCTCCTGCTTCCAAGGGTACAAAGGATCTAATAGAGGCTGACAGCTGGCTTAAAGAGATAGAAAGGCTCTTTAGAGCAATGGAAGTTAGTGATGAGCAACAAGTTATCCTTGCTGTTTTTGTACTGAAAGGTGATGCATTGGAATGGTGGGTGTAAGGTTGAATTTAATCAACCATCTAACTTGGCTTTATTCCGTGATCAATTTGCTTGTAATTTAGCACTTAGTAACCCTGTATTTAGGTGGGAAAATTGTAAGGGTAGTGTGTGAGAAGATGTGAAGAAAAGCTTAAGAGTGTACAAGAAAAACAGAGCTTCGTGGCTGGACTCGTGGGTGGATCACGACTGGCAAGCCGTTAAACGCAGGCACGTGAGTTGCATATTGGGAAGCTGAAGCGTTGCGCCAGCTGTCACACTACAGGACAAAATTCCCAGGCTAGCCAGGCCGTTACGTCGCGACTTGAACTCGTGACTTGGACAAGTCGCGAGACCAAGCTGCCAATTTGCCCTGTTTGGCAAAAACTGACATTTTGCATTCCCTTCTCACCATACTATAAATACACTCTTATAGCCATCATATTGTGAGAGCTTCCAGAGAGAATTTTGTGAGAGAAACCTTAGAGAAAAACAAGATTGCCTCATCCCCAATCTTCACCTTAGAGACTCTACAAATTCCTCTTCTCTCTTCCTCTCCATTGTCATACCCTTGAGAGGCCTTTAGCCAAATCCTTATCTCACCACACCCACGTCTGTGAGAAGGCTTATTTGGTACTGTTGGGAAGTAGTTAAGAAGGAACCAATTTACATTGGTTGATGCTATGGTTTAGTAGCGGAATCCGGTAAGCTGGAAAAGAAAAAGGTTAGGCGCAACCTCGTTGGAGCAAGAAGCTTGGAGGGCTTAGGTACCTGGGTAGATTAGGCTTGGAAGGTCTATTGTTGTTCATGTATCATAACTACATTTTCTAGTGGATTATTTGACCGCTTGGAGGGCGGTGGTGAGGTTTTACGTCGAGGGCTTCGG
The DNA here is from genome assembly GCA_023736055.1 of Quercus glauca. Lineage (NCBI taxonomy): Eukaryota > Viridiplantae > Streptophyta > Magnoliopsida > Fagales > Fagaceae > Quercus > Quercus glauca. The sequence goes on from CM043315.1 coordinate 4,601,156, forward strand.
TTTCCTCTTCGATAACACATCGTGTGTTGTCCGAGTGTTTGCATCTTCCTTCCTTTATCTTTGCTTTATATTTACTACTGTGGATGTAATTATATTTGGCTTAGATCGTTATCAATTCTGTTATAAGCTTGTTATCATATTCCGCACATTAATTGTTTGATATAAAGCTTGAATTTGTTATTTTGTATTTGGGGTCTAAACGTTCAAAGGTATTATATACCCATTTTGAACTTTTAATTGGTATCAGAGCGGGTACACTTGTTGTGGTTTAATTACCTAAGTGTGATCCTTGACCCCTTTTGAGTTGGATAGGTCTCAATCTCTTAATGTACCACCATTCTTTGACGGTAATAATTATGCATTTTGGAAAGTCCGTATGAGGGCGTTTTTGTGTTCTATTGATGATGCTGTGTAGGATGCAGTTGAAGTAGGATGGACAAGGCCAGAGGCTGCCAAGTCTACTTGGGATAAGGCTGCTCTTGCAGTGGCAAATGCAAATAGCAAGGCATTGAATGTTGTTAGGACATATGTGTTTACATGTTAGGAACATATGTCATGATTTATGTAAATTGGCTAATCCTTTGACAAAACGCACTCTACTTGTAATTGGGTAGTTCTAGGTGTTTTTAATACTTCAAGAAACTATGTTTCAAGATCAAGTGTTGAAGTCATCAAGTCTGTCCAAGAAAAAGCAAGTTGAAGTGCTGAAGTTTTAAAGCTCGACACCTTCTCGACACCTACCTCGACACCTGCTAGCTGTCGAGAATTACGAAAATCAGAATTCTGATCTGATTTTATTGGGATCCGTGAATGTGTTTTTGGGCCTTCTTTTCTTCTAACCCTAAACATATTTAAGGAGTGTTTTAAGAGCCGTCAACTAAGACACAAGTTGCATAAGCATTGAGCAATCCTTGTTCAAGAAAATTGTGCTCTGAGACGAAGTTCTTAACCTAGTTCATCCTTCTTCAAGAAGTTGCTGTGTATTGTGCACCTTAGGGTTTTGTGACCAAGCATCTTCCTGATCTTCATGCATAGGATGATCTGAAGAACTCTGCAGCCAACCTCTCATTCTAAAGTTGGTGATTGAAGTCGCGTACTGGGATCCGCGCATCTGGTTAGTCACGTACTTGGGAGCCGTGCATCAAAGGAGGGAACTGTCGCTACAGATCAAGTCCAATTGGGTATTGGGGTAAGGGTTCAACTGTAGGTTGGTAAGGTACTTGGGATTCCTTTACTTGTAACCGCTTGATTTGATAATAGTGGAGTTTCGGGAGTGGTGACCTGAAATCACCCGGTGGGGTTTTTGCCGTTAGGGTTTTCCCCATTCGTGAACAAATCACCGTGTCTTTTATTTTCCGCTGCATATTTTGTTATTCGGTGATTTGTTTGTGCTGCCACGTATTTGCATGTTAAATTAATTAATTAATAACTTGACTTAATTAATTAATTAGTTTAAAATCACAAGGGGTCATTCAGTTTGTGGCCTATCAAGTGGTATCAGAGCAGGCACACTCTGATTAGTTATTAATCTTTGCTGTGTTTGATCCATTGACCCCTGTTTGTCATGGATAGAGGACAATCTCTTATTATACCTCCTTTATTTGATGGGACTAACTATGCCTATTGGAAAGTACGCATGAGAGCTTTTTTGCAGTCCCTAGATGAGAAGGTGTGGCAAGCTGTGGAGATTGGCTGGACAAAGCCAAAAGAAGCGCCGGCTGATTGGGATGAAGCCAAGATCAAGGCGGCAAACTTCAACAGCAGAGCGTTGAATGCACTATTTAGCGCTGTCACTAATGAGGAGTTCAAGAAGATATCCTCAACAGAAACTGCCAAGGAGGCGTGGACCATCCTCCAGACAACCTATGAAGGAACAAAGGCTGTCAAGGATTCAAAGCTACAGAGGCTCACTACTAGCTTTGAAGAAATTAAGATGGAGGAGGATGAGTCGTTCGATGAGTTCTATGCCAAGCTGAAAGACATAGTGAACTCAGCCTTCAATCTTGGGGAAACCATCCCTGAACCCAAGGTTGTAAGGAAGGTGCTCAGATCTCTACCTGAGAGATTTCATGCCAAGATTACGGCAATTGAAGAATCAAAGGATATTGATAAAATTCCTTTGACTGAGCTAGTTGGGAACTTGCAGACCTACGAGTTAGGGTTATCAAGGATAAGCAAGTCAAGCAAGGGCAAGAGCATGGCCCTAAAGGCAAAGAACAGTGATACAGATGAGTCTTCCGATGATGAAGACTCAAAGATGAAGTCCTACATCACAAGGCAATTCAAGAAGTTTATGAAGAATGCCAATGGGAGGAGCTTCGACAAAGACCGAAGGCAATCCGGTTCTTCACAGTTCAAGAGCCAAGACAAGGGAAGGAAGGATGCCAAGGATGGCGGTCAATACACTGTTCCTGCAGGACCAAAGTGTTTTGGGTGTCACGGGTTTGGACACATGAAGAATGAGTGTCCCACTTATCTGAAGAGCATTGGAAAAAGCAAGGCTCTAGCTGCAACCCTTAGTGACACTGAGCCTGAAGATGATTCCGATGATGAGGATGACGGAATCCTAAATGCCTTCACTGCTTCAGTCAATTCTACTGATGGGATTGTTGAAGAAGAAGAGGAAGAATTGGTGGACACTGAATGTGAAAAGATGGATGACAAAGATGATATCCATTCAGCCTATGAGAAGCTTTACAAGCTTTCTGAAAAGCATGAGAAGCTGTACAGGCTGGCCACCAAGAAGCTCAGTGATGTGGAACTTGACAGAGAAGAATTGTCCACAAAGTTTGATGAGGCTAATCAAACTATTGGTGCACTGAGATTTGAGAACAACTTCCTGGCTAAGAAGACCAAGAAGCTTGAAGCTGAGCTGTTTCAAGTGAGAGCTCAACTGGAGAGGACGTCAAGTGCAAAGCTTGATGAGATGCTCAGCAACCAGAAATCTGCTTCAGATCGAACAGGTTTAGGGTATGGTCTTTCTATCTCTAACTCTGCTTCTACTAGTTCTACTGTTTTTGTTCCTCCTGCTAATAATGTTAAAATTGAGAACATTGATGCTAAAACTGAATTAGCTAGTGAGAACATAGACAAAGAAAAATCCATCTTAGGAGCACCCCCTAAGTTAGAAAAGAAAGATGCTAAACTCCCTAAGGATAAGAAGGCTAACTCTCAGAAGCCTAAACAAAAGAAGCAGCATCTCTGTTATCATTGTGGAGCTGCCGGTCATACTCGACCTAATTGCTACAAGTGGCTAGCCACCCAACAGAGCAACAGTATGACAGCATCTGGAAGCCAAAATCAGCTTCAATCCTCTCTTGCTCCTCTTGGAGATCTTCTGAAAGCCATCATGTTCCTTTCGAACTTGAACGGTTTCAATTCTTCCCCCTCACCGCCGGTTCAAGGTTTCAAACAAAGGAAAGGCTCTTCCAAGGAGTGGAAGAAAAAGGACTCTAAGTGATTTCATCACTTTCTTCTCCCCTCTTGTTTCTCTCTATCTTTGCATTGCATGTGTGTTTTGCATTTTTATTTGAGTCAGTCTAGTTTTATGCATTGTTTTGCTTTGTTAACATGTTTTTGTGTGTCTACTTTCAGTTTTGTTTATTTTGTTTTTGATAAAAATAAAAAAAAAATAAAAAAATTAAAAAAAATTGAAAAATACAAAAACAGTGTGTTTTGTGTACTTTGGTACTTGTGTACCTTAGATGGCCAATGAAACAAAGTTTTCTAAACTTTGTATCTCTTGTAGCTTAGATGAGCATCTTTATGCACAACTAAGCAAGTGAGCTTTGTGGCTCGTGTTTGTGATGAGTAAGATTAGGTTATTTCTTTGACTTAACACTCATATCACTCTTTTTGACGGGTAGGACTAGAAAATCCTAAGAGAAAGGCATAAATAACCATCTCACCACTGTTACCCGCCAATCATTAATGACATCTGTATGCTTCGGCATAGCAAAAGTGTGATGTCAATGACATTTGTGTGCTTAGGCATAGCAAAATTGAAATGTCAAATATCAATGGGTATTTCTTTTCTTTCTCATAAGCCCATGTATGATATGCTTAAAAAGAAAATATGCAAAGAAATAAAAAGCAAAAAGATTAAAAATGCTTTTAAAAATGGTTGCAAGCGTGTACTCTAGGAGATGTGGGAGTTATAGGATGTACCTCAAAGGTGATAGTCCCCATCAAACAGTTATGATTGTGTGTGAGTTAAAGTTATTTTCTCATATCTCAAATCGTCATAACATGTATACACTTATGCAATCTTGCGATGTTTTTCACACACAACACGCAATATTCTTTGCTACTTTTGATACATGTGCAGGTACAATGTGATTTGGCCATCACAAAGGTTTACATGTGCTTTTGTATGCTCACTAAACTGTCATGACTTATTTTTGAAATATAAAATTTGTTAGACTTGTTTAGTGTGTGTGTGTGTTCTTGGGAGATCCATGTGCTTAAAATTTTCATTGAGAGATGATTTTTGAGAGATTTATATGTTGATTGGATCATGGTTGAGGTGCATGTCTTGATTGCATATTGTCTGTGTTTTTCAAATCTCGAAAAACTGCATTTCAAAGCTGGCTCGACACCTTCTCGATACCTCCTCGATACCTGGTCAGCTGTCGAGCCTCTAAAGCTTTTTCTTATCGCAATCTCGACACTTCCTCGACACCTGGTGGATCGATCGAGAACTCTCTGTCTGGTCGATACCTTCTCGACACCTCTTCAATCGATCGAGCTTCTGATGATGGTTGAGCTGTTTGGTACCTCGATACCTCCTCGATACCTCAGCTGTCGAAGGCTTTTTCTCTCGATACCTTCCTCGACAGAATCTCGATACCTCTCGACACCTCTGCTGTCGAGATTTACTGGAGATCCTATATATACTTCGATCGCGATTTCTCCTTCATTTTCTCGATCTCTCCGAGGCGGTTCGTGTTCCTGAAGCGATTTTTCTTCTCTCCAACCTTCATCCATCTTGATTTTCGAACTTTCTTGCTTCAAATCACTTGGTATGATCTTGTTTTCCTTTGTTTTTCATGCATATCATGTTTCAAACTTAGGTTTTGGGATTTTTTTTGAAAACTTTGGGTTTTTCAAAATCTTTGAGTTTTTGTTGAAATTTTGGGTTGGGATTTCAATAAAAAGTGTTTAAAATATCATACATTGCATTCCATGTGCATTAGAATGATACTTTCATGCATTTAGTTGTGTGATTCTTGAATGTGTGCTGCTAGGATTGGATTGGGCTGAGCCCATGATGTTTTTATTGTTTAGCATGTCACATGATCATGCATTCCCATGCATACGTTCATTTTGTTCAATATACTGTTATATTTGAACTGCTTGGGACTTTTCTGATTGTCTCCCTCTCTATCTTTTTCTTTTCTTTTACGTTAGTTGCATCTATGGCACCTAAACGTAAATCTACTCCGGCTCGGAACCCTCTGCGTTCTGGAGCTTCTTCATCTTCTGATCATGCTCCTCATAATCTTCGGTTCCGTGATGGAGATGCCTACAAGGCATTTACTGAGAACTTCTCTAAACGAGGTGTTCATTCGGAACGCCACGTTGTTCTGGCGGACTTCGCCGACATTGACCTTCCCTCTGTCATTCACAGTAGGGGATGGGAGTCACTGTGTGACGTCCCGGTCACTTGTCCTCTCGTGCTGATTCAGGAGTTTTACTCAAACATGCACGGGATTGATCGTTCAGTACCTCTCTTTTTCACTCGCGTTCGAGGTACGCGCATTGCTGTCACACCGCAGCTGGTTGCGGATGTGCTTCATGTTCCTAGGATAGAGTTTCCTGACTATCCTACCTGTGAGCGACTGAGGACTGTGTCCAGGGATGAGCTCATTTCTGCTTTCTGTGAGCGCCCTTCTGAGTGGGGTGAGCATATGTACACATCATGTAGACCTTTTGCTAAAGGTCCTAGATTCCTTAACATGGTGATGACCTTTGTACTTCATCCTCTCTCCCATTATAACTCTATCACAGAGCCTCGTGCTCGTTTCTTGCTTTCTCTACTTGAGCATCTCACGATAGATTTTCCCTCTCACTTCATTTTCTCTATCATAGATGTTCATTTAGATGCGGCGTCCCGTGATAAGCTTGTCTTTCCTTCCGCTATCACGAGGATTCTACGCCATTTTTCCATCCCTTTCCCTGTCTCTGACCACTTCACACACATCTCTGCCATAGATGCCGCTACCGTAAAACATAGCCAGGCACAGTTCAGGGCGAGACAGCCGGATTTCACTCCGCCCTCCCGTTCGGCTCTATCCAGATCTGCTCCATCTACATCGACTTCTCTTCCTTCCTCCAGCAATGTATCCCTTAGAGATATTATGGCACAGCTGCAGCGCATGGATGCTCGCCTTGATACACTCACCACTGAGTTGTATCAGGTGAACGTTCGTGTTGGTCGTATTGCACGACGGCAGGCGACCATGGGTGGTTTTGCATCTGAGGCTTCTCCACCACCTCCTCCAGTTGCTTCAGAGTCTGATGCTGAGGATGATGATGATGATAGTGATGACGATGATGCTTCAGATGATGATGGAGATGCTAGCTCTACTGATGAGATGTCTACATGACACTCTACCCTTTGTCACCCGTGACAAAAAGGGGGAGTAGTTTTGGTTTTATGAGAGTAGTCATCTTAGGGGGAGAGTTAGTATAGGTCATTTTGATAGGGGGAGTGTTCATACTTTTTGAGGGATGTAGTGAGGCTTTAGATGTATCTTTTTCTTTTCCTTCTTTATAGATACATTAGTCTTGTATATCAGTTTTACATACATTGTACTTATCTTTCTATATATGTGGATGTATGTTTTTCCTTCACCTATCTCTTCATGTGTTGTTTCTTTTCTTTCTTTATACACATATTCTTTATACTTGTATGCAATCTAATTATTTCTGTTTCACACAAGATGCATTGATGAGTTTTGTTTATAAGTGCTTCAGAAATACAGGTTGTCAAAGTCTACTTGCCATAAACTCTCTTTTTGCAAAGTTCTTCAAGAGTTTGTGTTAGGATAGATTTTATTGTATGTAACAAGTGAATATGAGTTGAGTGATTTATGACTTCTCTCATATGTTCATTTGTTTGTTGTGGTTTTGTCACGGATTGCCAAAGGGGGAGATTGTTAGGACATATGTGTTTACATGTTAGGAACATATGTCATGATTTATGTAAATTGGCTAATCCTTTGACAAAACGCACTCTACTTGTAATTGGGTAGTTCTAGGTGTTTTTAATACTTCAAGAAACTATGTTTCAAGATCAAGTGTTGAAGTCATCAAGTCTGTCCAAGAAAAAGCAAGTTGAAGTGCTGAAGTTTTAAAGCTCGACACCTTCTCGACACCTACCTCGACACCTGCTAGCTGTCGAGAATTACGAAAATCAGAATTCTGATCTGATTTTATTGGGATCCGTGAATGTGTTTTTGGGCCTTCTTTTCTTCTAACCCTAAACATATTTAAGGAGTGTTTTAAGAGCCGTCAACTAAGACACAAGTTGCATAAGCATTGAGCAATCCTTGTTCAAGAAAATTGTGCTCTGAGACGAAGTTCTTAACCTAGTTCATCCTTCTTCAAGAAGTTGCTGTGTATTGTGCACCTTAGGGTTTTGTGACCAAGCATCTTCCTGATCTTCATGCATAGGATGATCTGAAGAACTCTGCAGCCAACCTCTCATTCTAAAGTTGGTGATTGAAGTCGCGTACTGGGATCCGCGCATCTGGTTAGTCACGTACTTGGGAGCCGTGCATCAAAGGAGGGAACTGTCGCTACAGATCAAGTCCAATTGGGTATTGGGGTAAGGGTTCAACTGTAGGTTGGTAAGGTACTTGGGATTCCTTTACTTGTAACCGCTTGATTTGATAATAGTGGAGTTTCGGGAGTGGTGACCTGAAATCACCCGGTGGGGTTTTTGCCGTTAGGGTTTTCCCCATTCGTGAACAAATCACCGTGTCTTTTATTTTCCGCTGCATATTTTGTTATTCGGTGATTTGTTTGTGCTGCCACGTATTTGCATGTTAAATTAATTAATTAATAACTTGACTTAATTAATTAATTAGTTTAAAATCACAAGGGGTCATTCAGTTTGTGGCCTATCAAATGTTATTTTCTGCGGTGTGTCTCCAGAAGAATTCCACCGGATTTCTCATATCACCATTGCTAAGGAAGCATGGGAAATTCTAGAAACAACCTATAAGGGAACTAAGAAAGTGAAGGACACCAAACTTCAGATGTTGACCGCTCGCTTTGAGGAGCTAAAGATGAGTAAGGATGAGTCGTTTGATTCATTTTACAGTAAATTGAATGAAGTTGTTGTTGGTAAATTTAACTTGGGAGAAAAGACGGAGGACTCGAAGATTGTAAGGAAGATCCTCTGGTCACTACTAGAAAGTTTCCGGCCCAAAGTTACAGCCATTGAAGAGAGCAAAGATCTTGACGAAATCAAGGTTCAAGAGCTGGTTGGTTCTCTAATGATATATGAGTTGTCCCTTCCTTCAGTGAAGAAGAGCAAATCCCTTGCTCTTAAGACAATTGATGAGAGAACGGTGTCCCATGACTCCTCAGAAGAGGATGCAGTAGATAAAGATGTGGCGTACCTTGTAAAGAACTTCCGGAAATTCCTAAAGCTCAAGAATAGTGGGAAATTTGGTGATAAAGGAAAATTTCAGTGCACCGGAAAAGAGAAAAATGATTTCAGAAGAAAATAGGGTAAAGATTCCCAATCCTCACAGGGAATTACATGTTTTGAATGTAACGGACATGGGCACTTTAAGAAGGAATGCCCCAATTGCTTAAAGTCGAAGGGAAAGGCTTATGCCACTACTTTAAGTGATTCGAACTCATCAAATTATGATTCTGAAGAGAGCTGTGATAGAGAAGGAAATTTCTCCGCATTCATGACCATTGCTCATGTGGAGTCCTCGGAGGACTTGAATCAACTTGTACAAGAACTTAGAGAACACAGCGATGATGAATCCTTAGGGATTGTTGAAGAATCAGATGCCGAAGAGGATAGAAATACATCCAGCCTTCAAGAAAATTATACTTTACTCCTTGAGAAATCGGGTGAGCATGCAAGGGTTGCAAAGGTGGCTGTGAAGAAGATGAAAAGGGCTGAAGAGGACTACAAAAGTCTACTAGCCAGATATAGAGAGGCTAAGTGTGAAATTGAGACACTAAATGGTGAGTTATCGGAAGCTTATACAAAAGTAAGATTCCTTGAATAAGAGGTGGTGCAAGCATAAGCCAAGATAGAAAGGGTCTCCTCCAGAAAGTTGAATGATGTTATCTCATCCCAAAAACATTTCTCAGATAAGTCCGGATTGGGATCTACCGGAGGAAGTAGCTCATCAGCCAAAGCTACCAAAGAGGTGAAATTTGTGAAGGCAGTAGAGCCGATTGTAAAAGAGGCCATCCCTGAGAATGTTAAGGCTGAGAAGAAGAATGTGAGTGAGCAACGGATGGTGAATAAGCCCCGAAATCAATCTATGGGCAGACATGAAACCAGAGCAAGATCTCTCTCAAGACCACAACGGGGTTCTAGAACAGATTATGTGTGTCACTATTGCGGATTACGAGGGCATACTAGACCCAAATGTCAAAAGCTAAGAGTAGACAACAATGCAAGCGCACCTCGGTCACGAGGAAGAAGAAATGACAAGAGGTCTTGGGGTGGTGAGCAACCAAGAAGTCAAAATCAAGATCCAGGAATGACGGACGTCATGAAGATGATCGGTGCCTTCACCAACTGTCTTGAAAGCTTTATACAAAGGTTTGATAGTCCTAATTCTCATACCCAATCCGTCAAGGATATCACCCCAAACGCACGTGACGTGTGGGTGACGAAGGGTACTCATGCATAAGCATCACAACATGTCCATGCATCAATACTTCCCATGTTTGTGAATATGCTTGGTTGTGTGCTTCTTGCTAGTATCTAGGCTGTTATTTTGCGTGTGTATTTGTTTTTGGTTTAAAATGTCTTTACATTTTTTTTTATTTTATGTTTTTGATCAATTTTTTTCTTTTGTGTCAAAAATCCAAAAGCACATAAAAAGTAGAAAATCCAAAAAGTTTGATAAACTTTGTTGAGCTTTTGTCTCAAATCATATTTTGCCTTGTACCTTTGTACTAATGGCTTTGTGCATCTACGAGCTTAGCTTGTCTTCTATGCACACGTATCGTTGTGGGAGAAATTCTGAAATCTATGTGACTGTTGTAAATAGATCTTCAACCTTGTCATGAATGATTAGTGGATGGTTTTGTTGATCTTGAGACATGCATAGACTTATGCCTATATATCTTTCCACTTTTTTTTTTGTTTTTGCTTAAAAGAGCTCTCTAAATGTAAATCTCCAAATGAAAAGAGATATAGAGCTGCAAAAGCCTGTCGCACATATTAGTATTTGACTAGGAAAAAGGGAAAGCGACCAAAATAAAATCTTTGATGCCCAAAAAGCCAAAGGCTAACTTATTAATTGAAATATCAAAAATTTCAGGCATCTATCTCACAATGAGATTTTCTTTGCTCAAAAAGTGCAAATGATATGTTAAAATGGAGCCAAATGAAAAGTTTCAAAGAATGTTATCAAGTTCTTGTGAGAGGTCATTAATGCATGTTTCTATAATTGAGATAGGTCACATTATCTAGTGCTAATTGTGTATGCCTTGATTGAATTGATCATTGAAGCATCACATTGGACTAAGGACTGTCTTATTTTTGATATCCACACACAACACACAAGTCTATGTTCAATGAATGCCATATTCATTTGTGTTATTGTACTTGATTAAATGTGTTTTCACATGCTCAATCTTTGTTTGATCAAACACAAAAAGATTTTTGAGTGTTTTTAGTTGCTTTTGGAAAGTACTTTGTTTTTACAAAAATGTCTAAATTTTCAAAAATAGTGTTGCCCTGTTTTGGCGACTAAGTCGCAGGTTGGCCCAGTCGCAAGCCCCAGTTGCGAACCTACTCAGAGATTTTCCGCGGCTTACTGGCGAGTCAGTACCCAAGTCACGAAAAAGACTTAGAAAATTTTTCAAAATTTGAGTTTTGCAGTTTTTCGCGGCTTATTTTGGTGGCTTGTTCGCTGGTGGAAGGTCCAATCGCGAGGGTTACTCATAGATTTTCACAGCTCAGCTCGCGACTCATTCGTGGGTAGACCTTCCAGTCGCGAAAAACACTTAGAAGATTTTTCTAGAATCTTACCTTCACAATGTTTCGCGGCTTACCCTGGCAACTTGGTCAAGTCACGAAAAACGCGTGTTTTGTGTTTTAAAGATAGTTTTTAAATTATTATTTTTTCAGTTTTTCCCTCGAATATCAGTGACTGTTCATTGTCTTCCTCTCTTTCTCACTCAAACCGTACGTTTCTCACTGAAAAATCCTTCATCTCTGCATCATTTCTGCATCATTCTTCAAGAAAAAGGTATGGGTTTTCTTAATTTCACTCCAATTTCATGATTTAAGTGAAATATTCTTGAATCTATGTGTTTTACTATTGGATTGTTATTTGGGTATTCAAACAGGTTTATGCTTAAAAATGTTGGTTTGGTGTTTTGGTTTGTTCCCTCTTGGTAATGATTAGTGTCTTGAGTTTGCTCCATTTTGGGTTTTCATGTTTTCACCTTCTCATTCATGATTTGAACTTTGAACTTTGATTGATTATATTTATTGGATATACGATATCTGATCTCTCTGTGATGTTTCCCTATATGAAATATTTGGGTTTGCAATGTGTATGTCCTTATGTCTATGTGGTATATACTATACTGTGTTTATGTTGGCTTATCTTGTGTGTGGCTCTGCCATTTAGGGACTCTCTTGCACATTCCATGTTCATTTAGTCAAGTATCAGTGACATATGCTATCCTCTGTCTGTATGAAAGTTTCATCTTTATAGACTGAACTTGTTTAATGTGTTGTCATTATGTGATGTCCTATTCTTGGTTTGTGTTTTGCCCAATACTTTGTTCTTCCTTATAACTACATGGTTACTGATTTGTGTATGCTTCCACATATTGTGTTTTGCCATTGTTATGGACTTTTCTGAGTGTTTACAGATGGCTTCCACATCTTCTAAGAAGAAGACTCCTGCTAAGAAGGCTGATAAAAGATTGAAAATGGACAACAACCTGTTTAGGTCAGTCAAGCATTTTGAGAGATACAGAGATTCCTTCATAAAGGGAACAATTATCCAGGAGAGGTTTGTGGATTTACATGACTTGAGGGATACATTCATTCCAAAATGTTTAGAAGGAAGAGGCTGGGAGAAACTTTTGGGTGACTTACCTTTAGTGTGTGAACCATTAATCAGAGAATTCTATGCAAATGCTGTGATAAAAGAGGATGAGTTGAGTTTTTGGGTGAGGAGAAAGGAGTTTACCTTAGATGCTCATGACACTGATAAGGTTTTAGGGCTGGAGGGGTTAGAAGAGTATGAATTCACTAATTACAAGGATAGAATGCTCTCTCTAGAATCTGTCCAGAAAAAGATTGGTGGGGTTATAGAAAAGAAATGTCTCAACACTTCTGATTTTCCTAAAGACATGAGGTGTCTAACCACCATTATGATGTACAATCTGTACCCTATAAGGAAGATGACAACACTGACAAATGCCAGAGCTATCTTTCTTATGGAACTTAAGGACCAAACCTTTATTGACATCAGTTCCCATATCTTTGATACTATAATGGATGAAACTAAAACCACCTCGAGGCCCAAGCTGGTGTTTCCAAGTCTTCTTATGAGAATTTTCAAAGAAAAAGGTGTTGCAATCCCACAAGACATCAATCCCATGCCTCCTCTATCAGCCATCAACAAATTGACTCTCACAAGGATACAAAGTAGGCTTCCAGGTGAAGAAGAGGAAGGTGTCCAAGAAGAAGGTGATCCTATGGAGATTGAAGCAGAAGGGGTAAGACCAGTTTCCACACCTAGAGTAAGAGTCAAGAGGAGCAGACCTTCTACCTCATCTGCTGCACCTCCAGATGCATTTCAGATCATCATGGAGAGACTTGATACACTCAGGGAAGTTCAGACTCAGCATACTGAAAGGATGATCGTGATGCAGGACCAGCTTGATGTACTATCTGCCAAGATTGACAGCATGCACACTAGCCAGGAGCACTGACCCTTTGGCCATTCTAGTCAAAAAGGGGGAGGATAAATTGTTGGCAGCTCTTGAGGGGGAGTTTCATGAGTTTCATTATTAATTGTTGTTTTTGTTTCAAATTTTGATAATATGCATGGATAACTTATGATGTTATAGATTTGATACACTGGTTTAAGTTTGTTTTTAAATCTCTCAACATTTGGATGGCTGTGGAACTTTGGTATTTAGTTAAATATATAATGATGTTATTCAATTATTGCAGCATTGTTTTATCTGTTTTGTACCCATTGTTGCTTTTGTAAGCTTTAAGGGTTGTTTCTTGCACTTATGCATATGTTTGTAGGCTTTTATGGTTTGTGCCATGTATTTACAGTTCTTTGCTTATGCAGCCTTTATGCATTGTGTTTTTGGTACTTGTTAATGCTTTGCCCTTGTAAGATTGTTCCTAGATGCATATATGTTTGTATGCATTGGTTGAGTGTTGGACTTGCAAATGATTCTCTTCAATTGAGCTTATCACTTTGCATGTCCGAATGTTCATTCCTTGTGTGAATGAACATAGTAATCACTTTTTCTTAAGTGACTACTGTTGTTGATCTTGCCATGAATTATTGCTTTATACCTTTGTTCAATTTTGCTTGATCATGCTTATTTTGCTCCATATGCATATTAAGTTTTTTGCATACAATGATATTGCTATGTTATTGTGTTTCAGGAGTTACTTATTCATATGTTCAAGAGCTTTACAGAATCTAGAGTTAGGTGTGAATGAGTTTTGCTCAACTGTTCCCAACTCACGTTTTAAGTCTAGAGTCTGTTGTAGGGTTTTGTCACAGAATAGCCAAAGGGGGAGATTGTAAGGTTGAATTTAATCAACCATCTAAATTGGCTTTATTCCAAGACCAATTTGCTTGTAATTTAGCACTTAGTAACCCTGTATTTAGGTGGGAAAATTGTAAGGGTAGTGTGTGAGAAGATGTGAAGAAAAGCTCAAGAATGTGCAAGAAAAACAGAGCTTCGCGATTGGGACTCGCGGGTGGATCGCGACTGGCAAGCCGCCAAACGCAGACACGTGAGCTACATACTGGGAAGCTAAAGGGTTATGCCAGCTGTCACGCTACAGGACAAAAGTCCCAGGCTGGCCAGGCCGTTACGTCGCGACTTGAACTCGCGACTTGGACAAGCTGCGAGACCAAGTCGCCAATTTGCCTTGTTTGGCAAAAACTGACGTTTTGCATTCCCTTCTCACCCTACTATAAATACACCCTTGTACCCATCATATTGTGAGAGCGTCCAGAGAGAATTTTGTGAGAGAAACCCCAGAGAAAAACAAGATTGCCTCATCCCCAATCTTCACCTTAGAGACTCTACAAATTCCTCTTCTCTCTTCCTCTCCATTGTCATACCCTTGAGAGGCCTTTAGCCAAATCCTTATCTCACCACACCCACGTCTGTGAGAAGGCTTATTTGGTATTGTTGGAAAGCAGTTAAGAAGGAACCAATTTACATTGGTTGATGCTATGGTTTAGTAGCGGAATCCGGAAAGCTAGAAAAGAAAAAGGTTCAGTGCAACCTTGTTGGAGCAAGAAGCTTGAAGGGCTTAGGTACCTGGGTAGATTAGGCTTGGAGGGTCTATTACTGTTCATGTATCCTAACTACATTTTCTAGTGGATTATTTGACCGCTTGGAGGGCGGCGGAGAGGTTTTACGCCGAGGGCTTCGGTTTCCTCTTCGATAACACATCGTGTGTTGTCCGAGTGTTTGCATCTTCCTTCCTCTATCTTTGCCTTATATTTACTACTGTAGATGTGTTTATATTTGGCTTAGATCGTTATCAATTCTGTTATAAGCTTGTTATCATATTCTGCACATTAACTGTTTGATATAAAGCTTGAATTGGTTATTTTGTATTTGGGGTCTAAACGTTCAAAGGTATTATATACCCATTTTGAACTTTCAGTGGGAGTCCACAGAGAGGACACATGGAAGAGAAGTTATAACTTGGCAGCATTTTGTTGAGCTCTTTCATAAGAGGTATTTTCCCGATAGTCTGATGGTGCAAAAGGAAGCTAAATTCATTCAGATAGCACAAGGTACTCAATCAGTGTATGAGTATGAGCGGAAATTTGCTAAACTATCCCGCTTTGCTCCACACTTGGTTAACACAGAAGCAAGGAAGGCTAGGCATTTTGAAAGGGGTTTAAGGGAGGAAATTCAAGGACCAATTTCCATGTTCAAATTGAAAACATATGCAGAGGTGGTGGTGGATCGAGCTCTCATAGCGGAGAGAAATTGCAATCGTCTCTCAAAGGCCAATGATCAGGAGAGGAAGCCAAATCAGAGTAATTTTCTTAAGGGAAAGTCTAGTGGAAGTTCATTCAAGAAGCAAGGGGTGCCTAATTCAAATAAGAAGGCACATAAGACTTGTCCAAGATGTGGAAAAGCTCATAGTGGAACATGTTATTTGGAGTCAGGGGCATGTTTTAAATGTGGCAAGACTGGACACTTCATCAAGGATTGTCCAAATTTGCGTGCTGAACAAACTACCAATACAAGTGGGAGCCAACAAAAACCCAAGGTTTAGGGTCGAGTTTTTGCTTTTACTAAACAGGATGCCGAGGCATCCCCATCAGTGGTTTCAGGTACACTTCTTGTTTCTAGTCAACATGCACAAGTGTTATTTGATTCTGGTTCAACCTATTCTTTCATCTCACATAGACTTGCACAAAGGTTAAACATGGAACCTGAGAGTTTAAATTATGAATTATGTGTTGCTACACATTCTGGACAACAAATGAATACCCATAAAGTGTATAAGTCTTGTAATGTTTTAGTCTCTAAAAGGGAATTAGAAGCAAATCTTATGTTGCTAGATATGTTTGAGTTTGATGTGATTTTAGGGATGGATTGGTTATGCTTACATAGAGTGTTTTGGGAAGAATGTAGCATTTAGAATTCCTGGGGAGCCAGAATTCTTCTTTGAGGGAGATCGTGTGGTGAAACTACCTTTATTGGTTTCAGCAATGCTGGCAAGATGATTGCTTAGGAAGGGTTGTGAAGGGTTCCTTGTTTGTGCTTTGAAGGGTGATAAAATAGAATTAAAAGTTGAAGACATCCCAGTGGTGAAAGAGTTTCCAGATGTGTTCTCTGAGGACTTACCTGGATTACCCCCTGACAGGGAGGTTGAGTTCACTATTGACCTAGTACCTGGTATTGGCCCAATTTCCAAAGCACCTTATAGAATGGCCCCTGCAGAGCTCAAAGAATTGAAGGAGCAATTGCAAGACTTGCTTGATGAGGGCTTTATTCGGCCTAGTGCTTCCCCTTGGGGTGCTCCAGTGTTGTTTTTTAAGAAGAAGGATGGCAGTATGCGGTTGTGCATTGACTATAGGGAGTTGAATAAGGTAACCATAAGAAACAAATACCCTTTGCCACAAATTGATGATTTGCTTAATCAGCTTCAAGGCGCTCAAGTCTTCTTTAAAATTGACTTGAGATCGAGTTATCATCAGTTGAGAGTTAAGGAGGATGACATACCAAAGACAGCCTTTCGAACTAGGTATGGTCATTATGAGTTCATAGTGATGCCGTTTGGTCTTACTAATCCTCCAACTGTTTTTATGGATTTGATGAATAGGGTATTTCATAAGTACTTGGATCGGTTTGTTATTGTTTTCATTGATGACATCTTGGTTTACTCTAAAAGCTAAGAAGAGCATGAGGAACACTTGAGAATGGTTTTGCAAATTTTAAGAGACAAGATGTTGTATGCTAAATTTAAGAACTATGAGTTTTGGTTAAATCAAGTGTGTACTTAGGACATGTGATCTCTACAGATGGAATTACAATGGACCCTAGTAAGATTGAAGCTGTAGTTAATTGGGATGTCCCTACTAATGTAAGTGAGGTAAGAAGTTTTTTGGGCCTTGCAGGTTATTATAGAAGATTTGTGGAAGGATTTTCTAGTATTGCAACTCCTTTGACTCGATTAACTCGGAAAAAATGCAAAGTTTAACTGGACAGAAGAATGTGAAAGAAGTTTCCAGGAGTTGAAGCATTGGTTGGTTTCTGCACCAATATTACTATTCCATCTAGTTATGGTGGTTTTGTGATATATAGTGATGCTTCTCGTAAGGGTCTTGGTTGTGTTCTAATGCTACACGGGAAGGTGGTTGCTTATGCCTCTCGATAACTAAAGAATTATAAACAGAATTATCCAACTCATGATTTGGAATTGGCAGTAATGGTTTTTGCATTGAAGATTTGGAGGCATTACTTATATGGTGAGAGATGTGAAATATACACTGGCCATAAAAGTTTGAAGTACATATACACTCAAAAAGAATTAAATTTGAGGCAAAGGAGATGGCTAGAATTAATTAAAGACTATGATTGTTCTATAAATTACCATCCTAGTAAAGCCAATGTTGTGGCTGATGCACTTAGTCGAAAGTCATATGGCTTCTCAATTGCATTCTTAACTACTCAGAAGCATATTATTGTTGATCTTCAAAAACTTGGAGTGGACATAGTGACTGGAGACGCCTAATCCCACCTGGAAAGTTTAAGTGTACAACCAACTCTAATTGATAAGATCAAAGCTGCTCAAAGTGGTAACCCTCAATTGTTGAAGATCATGGAACAAGTACGAGGTGGAATTAGACTTGATTTTAATATCTCTAATGATGGTGTTTTGAGGTTTGGTAATAGGCTTTGTGTGCCTAATGATTCATTGATTAAAGGAGAGATATTGGAGGAGGCCCATCGTTTGCCTTATACAATGCATCCGGGTAGTACCAAGATGTATCATGACCTTCGAGAAGTTTATTGGTGGATCAAAATGAAAAGAGAAATTGCTTAGTTTGTGGAACAATGCCTGATTTGCCAGCAAGTCAAAGTGGAATATCAGAGGCCATCAGGGTTGTTTCAACCTCTGTCTATACCTAAAAGGAAGTGGGAGTATATCACCATGGACTTTGTGTGTGGGTTACCAAGATCACCTAAGAATCATGATGCTATTTGGGTGGTGGTGGATAGGTTGTCTAAATCTGCCCACTTCATTCCAATTAGGATGAACTACTCTCTTGACAAACTGGCTGAACTTTATATTAATGAGATTGTGAGGTTACATGGAGTGCCAGTTTCTATTGTATCTGATAGAGATTCAAGATTCACTTCAGGGTTCTAGAATAGCTTGCAGAAAGCCTTGGGTACTAAGTTGGACTTTAGTACTGCTTGCCACCCTTAAACAGATGGACAGTCCGAGAGAACTATCCAAACTTTAGAAGACATGTTGAGAGCTTGTGCCTTGGATTTCAAGGGTAGTTGGAATGACCATTTGACTTTGGTGGAGTTTGCTTATAACAACAGCTATCACTCTAGTATTAAGATGGCACCTTATGAGGCTTTGTATGGGAGAAAGTGTAGATTTCCAATTTTTTGGGATGAGATTGGAGAGAGGAGAATTTTGGGTCCTGAGATTGTTCAAAGGAACAGTGAAAAGATTGATGTAATTCGGGAAAGATTGCGCGCAGCCCAAAGTAGATAGAAAAGTTATGCTGATCCATAGAGAAGAGAAGTGAAATTTGAAATAGGAGACATGGTTTTCATTCGAGTGGCACCTATGAAAGGAGTTATGAGGTTTGGCAAGAAGGGTAAGTTAAGCCCTAGATATGTGGGGCCCTTTGAAATTTTGGGGAGAGTTGGTTCTATTGCTTACCTACTTGCTTTACCACCGGCTCTGTCAAGGTTACATAACGTTTTCCATGTATCCATGTTGAGAAGGTATGTCCCTGATCCTTCTCATATTCTGAGTTATGAGCAACTTCAAGTCAAAGAGAACTTGTCCTATAAGGAAGTTCCAATTCAGATTCAAGATCATAAAGAGCAATTGTTGCGTAATAAGACTATACATTTGGTCAAAGTATTATGGACGAATCATTCCATAGAAGAAGCTTCATGGTAAAGATGAAATGCAATCCAAATATCCCCAGCTATTTCGAAATTAAGGTATGTTTTGAATTTTCGAGGACGAAAATTTTATAAGAGGGGGAGAATGTAACACCCGTCTCACTTAAATTAATTTTAATTGCTTCTAGAGTGGAGTTGATGAATTATTTAATTTATTTTGGAAGTGACATTATTTTATATTATGATATTCAAAAAAAAAAAAAAAGAGTAACGTGAATAGTTATTTTGTGTGGATTATTCATATTTAACTTTTAGTCTCCTTATTGTTTAAGGAAAAGGATAAGAGACTAAAACCTATTTGCATTAGGAGTTTAAGTGTTATTTGAATTCTTTAGAGTCCTAGCCTATGTAAACAACCTTAATATGAGTTTTTAATGGGTTTTAAATTTTAGCCCTAGCGGAAACAGTTTTAATGTGTAAAGCTGAAAAGCAAGCTAGGGCTTCCTGCGTGAAAGACAGAGAGAGAAACTGAATAAAAAAAAAAAAAAATCTGTGGTTAGCGTATAAAAGATTAAGAGTAGAGAATTAGGGTTTTTCAAAATTGAAGGGATAGAAGACCATGGCACTATTAGGGGCAGCCAGCAAATTTGTTGTATTGAGGTAAGCATCTATTTTACGCAAGCCTTATTAATATCGTTGGGCACATATTTGATTAAGGAACCTTCATCTCTAGGCTGCTTAAAAATATTTGAATTATAATAACAGTGGCTTAGGAATAGAAGTTATCATGGAAGTGTATTTAGACTTGCATTACTTTATGTGATTGTGAAACGGATCCTCATATATGTACGTGGAGTAGCATCACATCCTATATAGGTTAATCACTTGTAGAAGTCCTAGGGTGGTGTTTAGATGGTCTATGTGCACTTATATATATAGGTATCACAAATCTTAGCTTTTAGGGGATTTGTTATTTAGGATTTACGTAGCTCGATTACTAGAGGTGATGACTTATTGAACTTGGTAATCTATAACATGGTTTCGAGTTCCTAAATTTTTGTCAATTCATGCTATAGAATACTAAGTCCTACGGTTAGAGATTTTATGGATGCTATATATTTATTTTGGGTTAATATGATCTACAAGCATGTGATTATTTGGAAGCCAAGTTGTACTAGGAGAATTAAATAACATAGAGATTTACATATTCGGCTCATTAGAATTGTTTACTAGGTATTAATTTTGGAGTACTTGATAAAGCAATTGAGTACCAGATTGGCTATAATTTCAGATTAAGTAGTGAGATACGAATTTTAAGAGTGAAATTTATATTTTGTTGCTGCCTTAGTGTATCCATTCTTATTGAGTCATCTTGTACTTATTTTAGGTTCTAGTTGATATTGTTTCAAATAGTTAAGGTGAAGCTTGGTTTAACAACTAGAGGTAAGTGGACTTCAGAGCATGACGTCTCTCAAGACGTGTATATTTATATATATTTTTGGTAAAAGTAAATTTATATATATATATATATATATAATTGTAAAAGTGAAGTTTCCAAAAACTTATACCATTGTCTATGCATTATACATACTAGAATTTTATTATTTCTTGTACATTATTTTGAAACTGTATATGTTAGAGAATGACTCAAAACTATATTTTGAGGAAGTATTTGTTAGATGATATATGATTAGTATTGGCAATATTGTAATAAAGTAAGAATGTTTTCAAATAGTCAGCTAGACAATCTGCAACCTTTGCCAATACAGGGTTAAGTGTTGGTCTTCGGCCGAAGTAGTGTTATTATGGTGTGGTGCAGTGTTATCATTTGCTCTTTGGAGCCAGTGTTGCCTCTTTGAGGTTAGTGTTATTGTTCCCCATGGGAATCACCCACCGAGTGTTTAGCAGCTTATGTCTTTATTTGCATAATTTTTTTTTTTTTTCATATTGAACTATTGTTTTATTGTTACTGATCTTTATAGTGGAAAATTTGTTTATTTCTATGATATATTATTTCTACCTATTTAGTGTATTTTGGCTAACTAAAGTGGTTATTATTTTATTTAATGATTACAGCTTTATAGTTAAATGTTCTATTCTTGATAGTTTTATAGAATATATTGTATTACTGTTAAAACTAATTGTAAATGATTTTTAAAGACAATATTTTGTCGATGATACTAATGTTTTATTTTGAAAGACATCCTCATGTTATGTAGCCTCTTTTGGGGCTTCTAGCTCACCCCCCTTTTTCCACCCTTTCAGATTAGTGCAATGGTATGTCTTTTGGTGGTAGATCAGTGGAGCCTTAGATTGACGGCTTCTTTTGGAGCTGTGTTAGTTGATAAACTATTTTAATATTTTTTTTGGATTGTGAGTTTGACATTTGTGGAACTATTTGAGATTGTATTTGGAGACTTTATTGTCAAGGTTTTTTTTTTTTGTTTTTGTTTTTATGGATCTCATGGGAAAGATTTTTTTATGGGTTAAGGTTTATTTGTGGATATTTAATTACGCTTTATTCCATTATATTAGTGTTGATTATTTCTAAGACAAATTATGCATCTAAATCCTTGCTACGGGTTTGGGGTGTTACACGACTAGCCTTGAGTTATTTTGATAATGATAAGGTGGGAACTTTTCAACCACACGATGATGCCTTAGTGGTTACCCTTTGAATATAAGGGTATGATGTAAGAAGGATCTTGGTAGATCAGGGCAGTGGGGCAGAGATTATGTATCCCAACCTGTACAATGGACTTAATCTAAAGCCCAAGGATCTGGTTAGCTACGACTCCCCTCTAGTAGGGTTCGATAGAAAGACTTTTATCTTAAAGGGCCTAATCAGGCTGCCTATTCAAACAGGGCCAGAGGTGGTTGAAGTAAGTTTCATTATGGTGGATGCTTATTCACCATATACTGTTATTTTGGCAAGACCGTGGCTTCATGCCATGGGGGTTGTCTCTTTGACTTTGCATCTGAAGGTAAAATATCCCTTTGGGGACCAGGTTGAGGAGTTGATTAGAAGTTAGGCTATAGCAAGGCAATGCCTAGTCGCAGCTATCAAACACCAGTCCGAGGGGGAATCCTCGGCCACCCCCAGAAAGAGCCTTGTAGCAATTAATGGAAGTAAAAACATCCTTGAAAATTGTAGATGAAGGAGTGAGGTGAGATGAGTTAGAGAAGGTTATTATTGACGCCGATGCAGAAAAGTACTTCCAAGTTGGAGTTCAATTTCCTCTTCAATAGAAGGAGGAGCTGATGGCTTTCCATAGAAAGAATATAGATGTTTTTGCTTGGAGTACCTATGAAGCTCCCGGGGTGGATCCAAATTTCATTTGTCATCATTTGAATGTCAATCCAACAGTTACCCTTAGGAAACAACCACTGTGGCACTCTACTAAAGAACATGCTGAGGCTGTCAAAGGAAAAGTGATGAAGCTTAAGTATGCAGGGGCAATTAAGGAGGTGTTTTACCCAAAGTGGCTAGCCAATACAATTATGGTGAAGAAGAAATTTGGAAAGTGGAGAGTTTGTGTAGATTTTACTAACTTGAATAAAGCTTGTCCTAAGGATCCCTTCCAGATTCCTCGAATAGACCAGTTGATGGATGCTATGGTCGGTCATCCACGGATTAGGTTTTTGGATGTCTTCCAGGGGTATCATCAGATACCATTGGCTTTCGCTGGCTAAGAGAAGACTGCTTTCATGACGCCCACTGGGAATTATCATTATCGAGTAATCCCATTTGGATTAATGAATGCTGGGTCTAGTTACTAGAGGATGATGACTAGAATGTTTGAGTCTCAACTTGGAAAGAACATTGAGGTTTACATCGACGATATGGTTGTGAAGAGTAAGATTGTAGCTGAGCATTCGAATGATCTCTTAATTAAATCATGGGATATTCCCTTGGTAAAATAAGGGGAGTACATTGCACTCTTTGTCATTCTCTTTGTAAAAACAACATAACCAAAAAAAAAAAGAAAAAGAAAAAAGAAGACAAATTAACGAAAATGTAAAGGAGTAGTGGGGTCCTAACTGGTAGTGGATGGTGGAGGATTAGTCAGTCTTAGTTGTTGGTGGTGGCTCTAAGTGCTCAGCCTCCTTTCCTTGGGAAACCTCTTTCTCTTTTGATGCCTTTGTCGGTTTCGAAGTGGCTTTTGTGGTACCCACACCAGCAGATTGAGTAACTGCAAAAGCTTCGGCAGTAGATTGAGCAATGGTAGAGGCTTTGGCAACAGGTTAAACAGTTGTAGGAGCCTTGAGAGCAGATTAGGTGGTTGTGAGAGCTTTAGGAGTAGTGGTTGCTAGGGAAGCTGGTGGGGCTACTATTCACAGCATTGGAGGGTAGAAAATATTCTCCGTCTTCCTCAGATCCGAGGAAGCTTATTCTCTAGCCAAGTTCAATGCCTCGATTTATACTTGTAGACAATAACCTTGGCAGACTCTTGTAACTTGGGCTCTTAGAGCGTCCTCTATTTCCTTCACCATAGCGTCATAGCCAAACTGCTTAGCCTAATCAAGAGCTTCCTCTTTCTTCTCCATCTCTTTCTTCTGAGTTTTAATCTGCTCGCGGGCAAAGGCCAATTACTCCTCGGCCTTGCGAAGCTATTGATGTTGATCCTAGGCTTGTTTCTCAACACCGGCCAAGGTGGCTTCAGTGCTCTTTTGCTTTCTATATGCCTTAGTCAACTTTGTGCCGAGGTCTTTAATCCTTTAGTCGGCCATGGCCAACATCTTGATAGCAGCTATCCGACGTGTCTCCTCGTCTTTGTACTAGGCATGGGCCAAATCCACCCATTCCTCAGTGATGTTGGTTGTTTGGATTGCCTGGAAGACACTAATAATGTGAGAAATAGTCTAGAAGTATAAAATACATATGTTTGTGATTCATAAAATAAATGGAAGGGTGTACCATTGCCAGGTCCCTTTTTAGAGTCAAGAAGACCTCGTGTTTTTTTAGGGTCCTCAGATTGACCATGTCTTGAGGTACGAGTAGGGGTTGCTCCAAAGCATCGACCACATAGCCCACTTTTCCCTTTTGGAACTCCCTAATGGAAGAATCCAGCAGGAGTAGGCTCCATCCAATTCAAGTGATGGGTTCCAAATAGGAACCCTAGGATGGCGCTCAGAGACCACCTCCATGCCCGAGCCTTCTGCCCCAGTTTTTCTCTGTGCTCCTTTAGCAATCTTTGCTCCCTTCTAGGGCTCGAGGTCCTTTGGGGCAATTTCACCCTCCTCAATCATCTCCTTACCCTTCTTCTCCCTTTTCATTTTCTTTTCTAGCTATTCGGAAGCGAAAGTATAGGTAGGAAGGGGAATCGGGGGCCGAGGTTGGATGGCTACCTTGAGTGTGAACCCCCTGCATAAGATTCAAGCAGTTTGAGGAAACTGGTGTCCTTTCTACGTTAAAGCACCACAGCTTCTAGTACGTTGGATGGTTCTTGGCTACCGCTAACTTGCGTGGAAGGTAGATGTCTGAAAGTGGTACCTGGGACTCTGTAGGAAGCGGTTAATCAAAGACCTCAAAATCTTCTTCAGATTCTAGAACTTCAATTGCTCTGACTATTTCTTCTTTGGGAGCTGAATGTGACGAGGTTGCTTCTTCCTTGGTAACGCACTAGGTGGGCAACTCAACCTGGTCGGTACCTTCAGGTGCAGGGCTAGCATGGAGCACAGGCACTGCAATATTGGTTTGCTATAGTTAGGGATCCTTCACCTTGATGACATACTTAGGGGATTGAAAACTAACCGAGATGGGCTTATATCCGAGGATGACGTGAGTAGCGTGCAGCTATCCGTCCATATGGAGGAAGATCTCGAATTAGAGTATCCTGGTGAGATCAGGTTTGTTAACAAAGTTGAAGTTGGAGGCTGTGAAATTCTTATCTGTAGAAATCCAAAAAACAAAAGTATAATTAGAAAAGAGACTTTCTAAAACTATAAGAAAAGAAAAAAGAGACCATGAAATTAAAGTGTTCGCTGTTTAAAAAAGAAAAAACAAAAAAAATGGGTACTTAAACCGTAAACACCCCACCTAGTTGCCCCTCTCATGTTGGACAATGAAGACCATCATGCCACTCACCCGAGACTTTCAGAAAATCTTGGTCCATGCCCTTGTTAGATTTGGGGAGACACGAGATAAGCCTGACTTTAGGCACCCTAGTTTTGAGGTAGTACCCTATACTCTTAAGGTGTTGGCAGTTATACACCCAATTGACGTCATGATAGGTGAGGTTTACCCCCATCTTTTCATTAAGGGTGTCCAAATTACCAAATATCCTAAATAGGTTTGCGGAGCATTGGGTCGGGCAGAGTCTTCAGGCAATTAGAAAATCCCTAGTCACCCTCACCATAGGGATTTTCATTCCTCCCTTTATAAAAGCAATCATAGGGATCACTACACACCCCCCCCCCCCCCCTCTGATCTTAGAGCATGCCATTCACCAAAAAGGCAATGCCAGTATAAAGACCCTTGGTGAGATATTGTACCGAGCCTTAAAGCTCTCTATGCCCTCGGGAGTATTTACTAAGCTAGCAAACTTACCCATCTAAAGAGTAAAAGTGGTCTGTTTAAGAGTGAGGTGGAGAATAGGAGGCCGAGGAAGAAAGTATCCTAAAAGTTGATGTATGAGCTAAAGGGTACTTACTATAGGAAAAGAGCACCTCAGACTGCTTCTTGAAAGATTTAGGATTCTAAAAATGGAGGAACTGCATCTTCGCACACTTTATGTAAGAAGGAAGGATAAGCGGGAAAGTTCTCGCTCAAATTTTTATGGAAGATCTCTACCGTGGGATTCTCATTGCACCGTAGAACGTGGGGCACAGGGCACTGTGTAAAGCAATTAATAGGGCGTCACAGATGTCGAAGCGTCAGGAACATGTATAGAACAGGTGAAAAGATGTTACCACATGGGAATGTTCACTGAATGTGTGAAGTTTGGAAACCAAAGTCAAAACCCCAGTTTTCTCGAACGAGGACAAATGTGGAGTTTTTAGGGGCTATTGTAGGGATAAAAGGACCGAGTAGGAGTATTGGGCTGTGGGTCATGCCCGAGGATATAAGGGAACCCGAGTATGGTCGAACAGTAAAATAAGTATATGGGTTAATGAGTTGAGGACAAGGACGGATGGTAATGAACAAGTGGTGTCTCCTGAGGAGCCAAACTTCGTCAGGTAATGTTGTGGAAGGTTGGAACCCGGCCACATAGAGAATACCATGCAAGAGGCAACCATACTTCTTAGGATAAGATTCAAAGAAAGGAGTCAACAGTAAACTAAGAAATATCTGAGAAGAATGTTACTACCACCACATTAAATGTTCTGCACCTAACCAACTAGCCGCATTTATGTGGAAATGACGCCTGAACAATGATGTTTAGTCTTACAGCTACATACAAAGTTTCCAGCAGGGTTCCGATGGGACAAGCATCCAAGGGACCACTTACATAATCAACAAGTGGATGGCTGGGATCGAAAAAAGTAAGACTATATAAGGGAATGGACTCCATAAAAAAGGGGGCATGTAATCTAAGAGAAAAAGAAAGAACACCTTGTACTTAGAAAAAGCTTGAATAAATATAAGAACACTTCATCCTCGGACTTGACCGAGGAGTGTTATTCCCTTCGAATTCTGTTTTCTTATCCTTCTGGCATGAATCCAATCTATTGTGGCCCATACTTGATTTACTAAGTCTTTTACCTATAAAATCCACTCTCTAACAAATATATTGATTTGGGCTTGTTGGGCCATCATCCATTTTCGTTGGGCTGAGGGTTTAATTCTAGTACTTACACACACACACACACACACACACACATATATATATGTAGTAATTTTAGCAATTTTGTTTTATAAAATTACACTTTGCACTCTTAACAATATCATTAATTCTTTTGAGAGTAACGATATAGTCACAAACTTTTCTACAATATTTTTACAAACCGTTGAAGAAATTTTTATTGGTTTGCATCTGGATTTACTACTTTCATCACTTTTTTACATAACAATAACCACTAACCACATCAGCAATTTATAAAAACATTTATAACTCTAGGATTTTCCTCCTTTTAAAGCCTATACAAAATTTATAGATCTAAAATTTAAGACAAAATATACTAGCCCAGAAAAATAAGCCTTGCAATAAAAATTTCCAATAGCAAAATAAAGGCCCAATCAACCAATTTTACTCAAAACAAAAAATTTTAAACAAACTAATTTGGTCCTTACCCAACAGTACACATCAAAGACACTAAAATAAATAAATAAATAAACCCTCTGCGACTAAATAGCAGATCCAGAGGCTAGAACGACAATACAAAGTTAGCAGCAAAACTGCTCCCCTAATTCCAAGACCTAGCTCCGTCCCTGATTTTTTCTTTAACATAATGAATGAAATAAACATAGGGATATTTCATTTATTTATTGCATGCAAAACTCTTATAACCTAAGCGTACTCCAGTTTGCCGTTTGCTAATAAGCTCCATTCTTTTCTGTTCTCTTCTGTCTGTACTTTTTTTTTTTCAAGTACAGATAGATTCTTAAAGAATTACCAACCACACAATGGGGCTTGGTTAAAAGACTCCTTTATAGTACTGCAAGTTTGTTGATCAACTCTTACATACTGAGTATATGATTCACATCTATTGGTATCTGTTGCAGAGGTGGATGCGTTGTATGCCACTGTAGTGCTTGCAAGGCGCTAAAGATTTTCTTTAGAACACTTTGTTGAATCCATTTACATAATTTTTTAATTATGCAATGCAAGTACTCACCCATTGAAAGCAAAATGCAAGCAGTATATAGAACAAATTGCAAGCAGTCTGGGAGCAAGATAGAAGCTAATGAAACCAATGAGAAGGAACCAAACAAGCTCATGAAGCAGCACAATACACGGGAAAATTTAGAAGTGGGACGTTGAGGAGAGAATGCAAGCTCAGCTCCATATGTCAAACAATATAGAAGCAAACTAACAATAGCAACCATCATGGTTTTAGGGTGCGTTTCAAAAGGAGAGTAGGACTTCCCTTCAAATTTCACCTCTATCAGGTTGACAAGAATGGGAACAATAAAAACAAGAATGACATGGCGAGAAGATGGGGAGGTAAGAGCTTGTTGTGCAATATTGCATCTTAGAATGTTAAATGTGACACCACAAGGAAATTGTGCATGGGAGAAGAGACTTCCCCATTGATGGCCAAGAAATGTGTTTGCCCTTGCAACACTGTCCATGGAATTGTTTACTACTAAACTTAATTATATTAGTAATAAGTGTTTCAAGATTGAGGCAAAAAAGAGGACAAACTCGATTACCACCTAAGAATACCAAAAGACAAAACATGTAGATGGATTAGGAAGCAATGTTATGGGAGTTATTTATAAGAATGAATTTACACCCCTAAAAATCAGAAACATGACATATATACCTCAATTGATAAAGTATAAAGTAAAACAAGGGATTTAAAAAAAAAAAAAAAAGTATTAAATAAATGCCATCTATGATTTAGGTGATACCTACGTGTACGGTCTATATGCAATGGTACGACAAAGTGGAACGAAGGGAGTTCAAAGATAACCCCACTTGTTATTGGTGATGTAGGTGAGTTAATTAGTTTAAGCACTTACAAGGAGGTTTATTTGCGGTTGAGGTTTTACTTTGTCAAGGAAATTCAGTGCAACTGTTACATTTCTACATGCATATTGATATAATATGCAAACCCCACTTGCTCCAAACCGCACAGCCAGGGCAGCAATCAAAATGTTTTAAGGTTTTGGTCATTGAAACTGACACCTTAAAGTCACCCTTATTGGTGTTAGGAGTGAGGTAAAAAGAATGTGACCGACTCTTTGATTTATTAAATTTTTTTTTTTTTTCATAGTTGGACTTTCCCCGTAAGAAAAGCCAGTGGCATTGACTTGTTCATATTTCTTCTTCTCTGAGTGCCATTCCTGGAAGGACACAGGAGAAAGCAAGAATCATACAAAGACCAATAAAAACTAAAGATAAAGAAGTCATTTTCATTAACCTTTTTGAGTGACAGAAAATGTTAGGTAACTTCAACTAAACGCATGCTTGGGATGACAAATGGAAGAATATAAATCCTTTAAAATATATTGTTGATTTCAAGGATGAGATAAGGTAATAAGCAAATGTGTAACAACCCATTATAGCAAGATATTGTTCCCCATTAGTTCGTCTTCATTTTATGTTTCAAGGTTAGAGTAACTATAGAGATATTACAAATTTTTTTATATAATTTTACAAACTGATATATTATCAATAAAAATAGATAATTTAAATATTTATTTATTATATTTTTGAAATATAATATTCATTTTCATGTTAGTTTCTAAATTGGTATAATTTTGATACATAGTACCCTTTATTATTTCAAGATTACTATGGAATTTTGCAATGAAATAAAAACCATAATTTTCAGGCCCCAACTTAAAATGGTTTTCGATATCACCCCAAAAAAAAAAAAAAAAAAAAAACTATTGTTACTTCCTTAATTACATATTATTTAAGTGACCAGTTTTTCTGATCTTATTACTCCTGTAACCTTGTCAATCATCTTTCCTGTAAATACCATATTTTGTTCGTCCACGATTTGTGTGTCAGACTTCTAAAATTCTAAAAATATCAACGTTCACCATGGGACCGTGGGAACATCTAGATTGACATGCCGCAACTAGTTCAGGCATCGGAGCACTTAAAGTGTCTTTTTGGTTAAATTGACCAAAATGCCCCTAGTCAACCCTAAGTTGACCAAAATTCAAAGTTGGTCAAAATCACCTCAAAACTACATTTTTTTCATGTTCCAACATCAAACTATAGCTATTCGGAGATTTTGTTTCAACTTTAATCAACTTTGACAAAGTTTGACCCAAGATTAACTCCCGAGGGAACCAGAATGGGTTAAAACCAATGCCATTGCGAATATTATTGAATTTCCTTTCCAATGATTATCCATGGGTCGAAATCAGAGTTAAAATGGTTGAGATATCTTGAAAATTGTGTCGGTCATTAGCTTGCTTCCCAAGGCCATAACTTTTGATTAAACCATTAGATTTATATTTTTTCAAGTGTTCTGGAAACTAGACATCCGTACCTTTATAGGACACCAAGATCAGCTCAATCGGAATTAGAGAAGGCCTTCATTAAACCCTATTGTATGATGCTATGTATGATATTAAGTGTGACATTGTGTATGACTTAATATTATGTTTAATAAATTTGTTTTATTATTATCTAAAATAATGGTAACATGAATATTCAGACATTATCATATAGTCCATGAGATGCATAGTATGTGATTTATGTGAAAAGTCACAGAAGATATAAATCACAAGTTCTTTGTAAACTTAGAATCATAGTTCGTAGTCGGTGATGAAATTGAGCATTTCATCTGCGAAGACTATAACATATCAACTACGATGATTTGTCTTGATCATGGAAGCGGAGACTTCTAGTTGATGTGTTAATATGTTTTAAGAGTTAAGACATATTGAACTGGACCGCTGTGAGATTTATTATTCTCCTAAAGACTGTCAAATGAATAATAAATCTCATGACTTACATTTGCATGAACTCTTAATCCTGAGAGAATAATGAACCTGATCATAAGGTGTAGGTTGCTTTGATATATCAGGAATGAGATCTAAAGTAATGGTTAAAATCTCAGTATGTTGGGCAGCCACATTTAGTGTTGATGGAACATATATTCTCAAGATGGAATTCATAATCTCTTAACAGAGATATAAAATATTCCCTTGAGATAAGTTTAATGGGTTCGTTATTCAGAGAGTTAGGCCTAACCACTTTAGTAAGTAGTTACTAAAGTATATATTTATGAAATTAGATTTCATAAATATATGATGAATAACTTAAAGGATTAAACCGGGTACTCATGGATTAAGATGTAGTAATTTACAAAATGGCAGTCTACATTAATGACTTTGTATTACTACGAATATTTTATGAAGGGGTTGCGTGTATAATAAAATCTTGGGATATAATTTATAGATAAGGCCTAAAGTGCAACTATATTTATATAGTGGTATTAAATATAGTTAATGGTAACTTTGGACTTGTCAAGAGTTAACAGAAAAACCCAAGGCCTATTGAAGCAAGTGTCTTATTGGTCCCTTTTGGTCCCACTCCAAGCCACACACTTAAGCCCAATTGGAAAGGCCCAAAAGGCAAGCCCAATTAGATAATTGGTTAGATACAAAGGGAAAAACGTACAGAATAATAAGGGTAAGTAACATCATTGTGAAATGGTGTGTATGTGAGTGTTTGTCACTCTCTAATCATCCCTTTGTTACCAATTGAGAGACCACACATCTTGGGCGTTAGTGGAATTGGAGTGAAGATTAAAAGTATTCCTAAGTACTTCGATTTTTGTTTTGAAATTCACCGCTTCAAGGGACGATCTCTTGTTCTCAAATTCTGAAATTTACTTAGTGCATGTTATCAATATCTAATGAAGTAGATCCGTTTTAAAATTATTTTTCCGCTGCGTTCATCTTTAATTCCATCAAATGGTATCAGAGCGGTCTTCAATTTTGAATTGTATAACATGTTTTGTGAGTTTTAGAATTAGAGATGATAGTTTCATATTGTTAGAAGATGATGTCTTGTGAATTTTAGAATGAGAGATGATAGTTTCATATATTATGTTTTAATTTTCTGCATGTTATTAAAACTATGATTTGATGAAAACTGAAATTGATGTTATGATGTTGTTTAAATTTAAATTTAAGTACCTTATATTGAATCTTTAGGCAATAGCATCAATGAATTTCAGTTTTGACATCAATCTCTGTCTGTAATGTTCATATGTTGAATGTTTGTTCATGAAAAACGAAGAAAACTGCCTTAGGAAAATTCTGGAAATTCGAATTTCATAATTTTCAATCGATCGAAAATCACTTTCAATCGATCGAATGAGACAGTGATCAGATTTTTTAAATAGATTGATCTTCGATTGCTAGTCAATCAATCAAATTTGTTTTTCGATCAATTGAGAGGTGATCGAGTATCAATCAATGGAGTCAGATGATCAAGTTTAAATTTCTTAATTTTTTCGATCTATCAAGGGTGCCCCTCGATCAATCGAAAGAAAGAAAATCAAAATTTTTTCTAAGTGTTTTCACATGAAAAACGAGTAAGACTATGTGTAATTAGATTATGCATGTTTTAAAACTAAAAACCTTTCTTTTAAAACATCTAGTGGGAGAGAGATACAAGAGTTGGATCTCACAGCCTCCATTGTCGGTTCATAGTAGTATGGAATAAATACTTTGTCTTTGCCTCGAGCTTTGCATTCCATGCGGAGGGTGTTTTGTATCATGGTACTACAAAATAAGCCTGTTAAGGGGATGAAATGTGGCTACACATGATTCTAGACAATGGTATACATTAGACTAAATATTATAGTATCTTCTATGCTGAGTTCTTACTATCATTATTTAGAGGCCAAATGTATAACGACATATTATTAGTGTTTAATAAGAGTTATCATGATAGCACTAATGATGAGAATAGTTCTCAATCAATCATAGTATTTTATATTCACTCTATGCTGAGGGATATTGAATATGGGATTAGGTTGTCATTGCATATATTATATTATGGTTTTATTAAGGTTCCATACTATATGTTTATATGCTAAATTGATAATGTCTAGTTTACTTATTATATTCATGTTTATTGTTTTCAGATTTAAACAAGGCATCATTTAGCCCACTTGTAACTATTCTTAATCAAAACAAACTGCTGAAGAGCACAAATACGTGCTTACTAAACCATGTCCCAGCTTTCCTTCATTAGATGCTCCTCTTGAGGAAAAACAACGATATGATCGTTGGCAGAAATCTAATGAAATGGTCAAGTGCTACATCCTAGCATCTATCTCAAATGTTCTACAGCATCAAATGCAGGATGTAGAACTAGCTTCAGACATCATGCTAAGTCTGAAGGAGATGTTTGATGCCAAAAGTGAGTGTTTGGTACAGAATCCCACGGATTCCTGGTGTGTGGATTCAGGTTGTACTAATCATATTTGCAATTCCTTGCAGGGGTTCCAGGAGACCAAAAAGCTTAAAGAATGGGAGTTGTTTCTTACTGTGACTGATGGGAGCAAGATTCCATTTGTAGCTATTGGTGTTTATAATTTATGTTTTGAATCTAGAGTTCTAATATTAGAAGACTGTTTGTATGTACCTAATACTCGTAGGAATTTAATTTCTGCTACTTACTTTGGTAAACATGGATATTGTGTTATCCTAAAAGACAATGTTGTAATAAAAAAGGATAAAGTGTTTATCTGTTCTGGCAATTTTGTGGATAGTCTTTATATTTTAACTCCTGATAAGCATAAATTATATAATTCTGAATTAGATAATGACTCTCATATAAAATCATAAAAGAGAAAATTTCCTTTTACTAATGATGCATATCTTTGGCACTTGCGTTTAGATCATATTAATTCAAATATGATTCAAAGACTGATCAAAGATGGACTCTTAGAGGCCATGGACTTTGATGAATTTCCAGTTTGTGAATCTTGTTTGGAAGGTAAAATGACAAAACAACCTTTTAATACAAAAGGTAGAAAAGTCCAAGATTTGCTAGAGCTAGTGCATTCTGATGTATGTGGTCCTATGTCAATCCATGCAAGAGGTGGCTATGAGTATTTCATTACTTTCACTGATGATTACTCAAGATTTGGTTATGTACCTAATGAAACGGAAGTCTGAAGCCTTAGAAAAGTTCAAAGAGTTTAGGGCTGAAGTTGAGAATCAATTAGGTAAACGCATAAAGGTCATTCGATCTGATCGTGGTGGCGAATACCTTCTTGGGGATTTCAACGATTACTTAACTAAGAATGAGATTGTATCCCAATTGACTGCACCTGGAACTCCACAACAAAATGGTGTAGCAGAAAGAAGGAATAGGACTCTTTTAGATATGGTTAGGTCCATGATGAGTTATTCAACTCTACCTATTTCTTTTTGGGGATATGCCTTAAACATAGCAATGTATCTTCTGAATTTAGTACCTTTGAAGTCTATTCCTAAAACACCTGTAGAGTTGTGGAATAGGCGTAAGCCTAGTATAAGACATCTCTATATTTGGGGATGTCCAGCACATGTGTTAAAAGGAAAGTCTGACAAATTACAGTCTAAAACAGAAGTGGTTTTCTTTGTTGGGTATCCAAAAGGAACTATTGGAGGTTTATTTTATAGTCATAAAGATAATAAAGTATTTGTTAGCACAAATGCCAAATTCTTGGAAAATGACTATATGAATGATTATACCCCTAGAAGTAAAGTTGTGTTAGCTTAAATGAATGAACCTGTAAATGAACAACCAATAGATGAAACTAGGGATGATGTGGCTGTATTAGATACACCACAAGATACTACTCATGACATGTCTAGTATTCAAGTGCCTCGTCGTAGTAGGAGAATTGTTCGGCCTCCTATAAGATTCATAGGTTTGGGAGAAACTTATAAAGCTATCTTAGAAGAGGTTGAATCGGATCCCTACACATATGATGAAGCAATAAATGATATAGATGCACATCATTGGGTCCAAGTTATGAAATCTGAATCAGATTCCATGTATTCCAATCAAGTTTGGGATCTTGTAAATACGCTTAACGGCATTAAACCTGTTGGTTGCAAATGGGTTTACAAGAGAAAGAGAGGGATAGATGGAAAGGTTGAAACCTTTAAAGCAAGGCTAGTGGTGAAAGGGTATACACAAAAAGAAGGTATTGATTATGATGAAACCTTTTCTCCAGTAGTAATACTTAAATCTATCAGAATTCTCTTATCCATTGCTGCTCATTTTGATTATGAGATTTGGCAAATGGATGTCAAAACTGCATTTCTTAATGGCAATCTTGAAGAGGAAATCTATATGATGCAACCGAAAGGTTTCATAGCAAAGAACTAAGAGCATATGGTATGCAAGTTGCAAAGGTCCATTTATTGACTTAAGTAAGCATCTAGGTCATGGAACATCAGATTTGATCAAGCAATCAAGTCATTTGGTTTTGAACAAAATCTTGATGAACCATGTGTGTACAAAATCTTGATATGAAGGATTTGGGTGAGGCTAACTTTATTCTAGGGATCAAGCTATGGCGAGATCGCAAGAATAAGATGTTAGGCTTATCACAAGCTAGATATACAGATATGTTGAGATTTGTGCCCTAGAATTCTGTGGTATGATGCTATGTATTATATTACGTATGACATTATGTATGACTTAATGTTGTGATTAATAAAGTTGTTTTATTATTATCTGAAATAATGGTAACATGAATATTTGGACATTATCATATAGTCCATGAGATGCATAATATGTGATTTATGTGATTTAGTCACAAAAGATATAAGTCACAAGTTCTTTGTAAACTCAAAATTTGGTTCGTAGTCGGTGATGAAATTGGGCATTTCATCTGTGAAGACTATAACATATTAACTAAGATGATTTGTCTTGATCATGGAAGTAGTGACTTCTAGTTGATATGTTGATTTGTTTTAAGAGTTAAGACATATTGAACTGGACCATTGTGAGATTTATTATTCTCCTAACGACTATCAATTGAATAATAAATCTTACGACTTATATTTGCATGAACTCTTAATCCTGAGAGAATAATGGACATGATCATGAAATGTAGGTTACTTTGATATATCAGGAGTGAGATCTAAAGTAACGATCAAAACCTCAGTATGTTGGGCAACCACATTTAGTGTTAATGGAACATATACTTTCAAGATGAAATTCATAGTCTCTTAACGGAGATACAAATTATTCCCTTGAGATAAGTTTAATGGGTTTGTTATTCAGAGAGTTAGGCCTAACCACTTTGATAAGAAATTACTAAAGTATATATTTATGAAATTGGATTTCATAAATATATGATGAATAACTTAAAAGGATTAAATCGGGTACTCAAGGATTAAGATGTAGTAATCTACAAAGTGGCAGTCTACATTCATGACTTTGTGTTACTACAAATATTTTATGAAGGGGTTGCATGTACAATAAGGTCTTGGGATATAATTTATTAATAAGGCCTAGAGTGCAATTATATTTATATAGTGGTATTAAATATAATTAATGGTAACTTTGAACTTGTCAAGAGTTGACAGAAAAGCCCAAGGCCCATTGGAGCCAGTGTCTTATTGGTCTCTTTTGGTCCCATTCCAAGCCACACACTAGAGCCCAATTGGAAAGGCCCAATAGGCCAGCCCAATTAGATAATCAGTTAGTTATAAAGGGAGAAACATACAGAATTTTTTATTAAGAGAAAAAAGAGAGACATCATTGTGAAATGGTGTGTATGTGTGAGTGAAGCCACTCATTATTCTCCCTTAGAAACTGATTGAGAGACCATACTTCTTGGGCGTAAAATGGAATTGGAGTGAAGATTAAAAATGTTCCCAAGTTCTTCTAATCTTTTGTTTTGAATTTCACTACACCAAGGTACGCTATCTTGTTCTTAAATTCTGAAATTTACATAATGCAAATTATCAATCACGAATGAAATAGATCTATGTTTGTTACTTTCGCTGTGTGTTTTGTATGAGATACAAAACCATATTTTTCCAACAATTGGTATCAGAGCCAGGTTTTCATATTATGATTGTATAGCATGTGATTGGATTTTAGAATAAAAGAAAAATGGTTTCTTAATGATATCGGGTTCACACCAAGGATATATATTCTCTTGGTTTGGTCAAAGTGGCCTATGATTATAAAGTAATGGTGCTGTGTCTTTATATGTAATTGTCCGTTTCGAAGTTTATCCCTTGGCCATAGACTTTTAGAAGATTTGTTGTTTGGATATAGTTATTCAAATAACCGTCTTGATAAAAGTATAATGGCCCACGGATTGAAGGGCCCTGTTTCGGTATTGAAAGGCACTGTATCATGGCCCACGGATGATTTTGTTATCTTCAAGGATTCTCTTGAATCCTTGTTATATAACAAGACCATTGATTGCATTTAAATGTATCTCTTGGCATGAGTTTATTATAAAGCTTTTGTTTTTGCATGATTTCGTAGACCCCATGTGGCAAATTCCATCCGCCATTAACATGCTTTCATTTATATACTTGTCAAAGCTTTATAATTTATATTACCAATTGCTTTTGATTTTTGCTAGATGTACATGTATGAATGAATAGTTTTCATTCTTGAATGATGACCATGTAGGTGATAGTCTAGTGATATGTATTTATGATCAAATAGTATATTAATGCTAGAATAAAGTATTTTGGTTTCCTGTTAAATACTTTAATGAAATTTATTCCTAATGAGATTAAGATTATGTTTTCAAGGGTTTCTAGCATTATTATGGTTCTTGATCTTAAAAACCTTTAATTTAAAATATCTAGTGGGAAAGAGATACAAGGGTTGGATCTCACGGCCTCCATTATCAGTTCATAGTAGTGTGGGTAAGCACCTCGTCT
Source organism: Quercus glauca (assembly GCA_023736055.1). Lineage (NCBI taxonomy): Eukaryota > Viridiplantae > Streptophyta > Magnoliopsida > Fagales > Fagaceae > Quercus > Quercus glauca. The sequence goes on from CM043315.1 coordinate 4,638,720, forward strand.
TGGCGTATATGCCTTGCGATCCCAAAGGAGGGTGTTTACTTTATAGTACTACAAGATTAAACTAACTTGTTTAAAGTAGTGTGGACAAACACCTCGTCTTGGCGTATATGCCTCGCGATCCCAAAGGAGGGTGTTTAGTTCCATGGTACTACAAGTTTAAACATTATAAAGGAGATGAAATGTGGCTACACATGATTCTAGATAATGGTGTACACTAGACTAAATGTAATGTTAACCTCCCAAAGGAGCTATGTCATTATCATTTAGAGGCTAAAGCTAATACAGCATATTATTAGTGTATGATAAGAGTTATCATGATAGCACTAATAATGAGAATAGTTCTCAATCAATTAATGTGTTTATAATAAACTTGTTACCAAGGAATTATAGACAAGGATTGGTTTGAGGGCTTTCTAGAAAATGAGGTTATTTCCCCCAATGGGGCAAGCAGTGGGCATCCCAGGGGCATGCCCGCGTGCACGCCGCGCCGCATCGCCCCGCATCGTCCCGCACTCTGGCAAAATTGGCTCGTGCCTTTTTCCATTTTTGTTTGCCTAAATTCATTCCATGATTTTAGAGGAGGATTCCAGCATGCGGTTTGGCATTCCGAGCGTTTTTTAATTTTTTAGGATTTTTCCTATTTTTCGGCTTCCGAAAATCATAAAAAATAAAAAATATTGAATTAGACCTCCAAATATTGATAGATTGAAGGTTGGATTTTTCTTAGCATATGTACAAAAAATCAGGTCAAGAGTCCAATAATTGCTCCAAAAATGACCCATTATTCCTCCTCAACAAATCAATATTTCCTCGTGCCAGAGCGGATTTTTTCCTAAGGGCTCTTTAAGGGGGGAAGAGTAGGAGGTGTCCGAAGAGGCTATCTAGGCTTGGCTGCAGCACCCCCCCGCCCCCCAAGTGCTGCCATGGCCTTCTAGAGGTCCCAAGGGCATGCCACAACCTTGGCATCCCATGCATGAGGCATGCCACGCCCTCGCCATGCTGCCACTGCCCCTCAGGCAGTGTGCATGCTAGGGCCTTGGCTGCGTGCCCCCAGGGGCCCTACTGCCTGTGCCCCAGGGCATGCCAGCATGCCCAAGCAAGCATGCCACGGCCTTTGCTGCGTGCCTTGGCCTTGGCTGCTGCATGCCCTAGCCTTGGCTGCTGCATGCCTTGAGCTTGGCTGCTGCATACCCATGAGGAGCTGCTGGGTAGGCAGTGGGCATCCCAGGGGCATGCCCGCGTGCACGCCACGCCGCATCGCCCCTTATCGTCCCGCACTCCGGCAAAATTTGCTCGTGCCTTTTTCCATTTTTGAGTCCTTAAATTCATTTCATGATTTTATAGGAGGATTCCAGCAAGCGGTTCAGTGTTCCGAGCGTTTTTGAATTTTTTATGATTTTTCCTATTTTCCAGCTTCCGAAAATCATAAAAAATGAAATATGTTGAATCTGGCCTCCATATTCGGACGGGTTGGAGGTTGGATTTTTCTTAGCATGTGTACAAAAAATCAGGGCAAGACTCCAAGAATTGCTATAAAACAGACCCATTATTCCTCCTTAACAAATCAATGTTTTCTCGTGCCAAAGCAGATTTTTTCCTAAGGGCCCTTTTGGGGGGAGGAGGTATTTGGCGATGCACAGGGGCGACCCCTCTTGAGTTTGGCCACGAGTAGGCATGCTCATGACGAGCCCTCAGGCACCCAACCCCGCGTGCTCCATGGCGCGAGGTGGGCCCTAAATGCATTGCTAGGGTGGACCCAGGTTGATATTTCACGTGTACGTGGTATAGCTGTGGCGCGCTCTTGCAAGGCGGAAGGTGTTGGTTTCACCCATTGCCACGCAGAGCAAGCCTAAGGTGATGATCAAACGCATTGTGAAAGCTTTCTCTGGTGCCACTTTTCCTCGAGGCCACACCCACCCGTGCCCAGTGATGGGGGGTGGATGGTCTCAGTAGCCGTGTGGTGGGGGGATGCATGCATTCTTGGTTTAGCTTGGGCATGCTATCGCAACGCGGACGGTGTTAGTTTCACCCATTGCTGCGCAAAGCAAGTTCCATGTGACTATCGGGCTTGTGTGTGTCTTTCTTACTACTCAGTTGCGTGGTAGCAGCGGAGAAGGCGGCAGCGACGACGACAACGGCAGCAGCAGTGTCCCTCAATGTCCCTCGATGTCCCTTGTAGTTCCTGTGTGTGGTTGGTGAGCCATGCAAGCTTGGTATAGCTTGGGCACGCTCTCGCAATGCGGACGGTGTTCGTTTCACCCACTGCTGCGCGAAGCAAGTCCCATGGCGACCATCAGGCCTCTACGTGACTGATGGAATTAAATATGAGTGCAGCGGAAAATAAGTTTTGAACGGATCTACTTCATTCAATATTGATAACATGTGTAAAGTAAATTTCAGAATTATGAGAACAAGAGATCGTACCTTGAAGCGATGAGTTTCAAAAACCGAAGATTGAAGCACTTGGGAATACTCTTAATCTTCACTCCAATTCCACTAATCGCCCAAGATGTGTGGTCTCTCAAATTGGTAACAAAGGGATATCTAGTGAGTACCAAAAACCCACTTCCACACCACTACAATGGTGATTTTCTTACCAATTATTTTCTGTACATTTTTCCCTTTGTTTCTAACCAATATATCTAATTGGGCTAGCCTTTTGGGCCTTACCAATTGGGCTTAAGTGTGTGGCTTGGAGTGGGACCAAAAGGGACCAATAAGACACTAGCTCCAATAGGCCTTGGGCTTTTCTGTCAACTCTTGACAAGTCCAAAGTTACCATTAACTATATTTAATACCACTATATAAATATAGTTGCACTCTAGGTCTTATCTATATATTATATCCCAAGACTTTATTATACATGCAACCCCTTCATAAAATATTCGTAGTAATACAAAGTTATTAATATAGACTGCCACTTTGTAAATTACTACATCTTGATCCTTGAGTACCCGGTTTAATCCTTAATGTTATTCATTATATATTTATGAAATCCAATTCCATAAATATATACTTTAGTCTTACTAAAGTGGTTAGGCCTAACTCTCTGAATAACAAACCCATTAAACTTATCTCAAGGGAATATTTTATATCTCTGTTAAGAGACTATGAATTCCATCTTGAGAATACATGTTCCATCAACACTTAATGTGGCTGCCCAACATACTGAGGTTTTGACCATTAATATAGATCTCACTCCTGATATATCAAAGCAACCTACATCTTATGATCAGGTCCATTATTCTCTCAGGATTAAGAGTTCATGCAAATACAAGTCATGAGATTTATTATTCATTTGACAGTCTTTAGGCAAATAATAAATCTCATGGCGATCCAGTTCAATATGTCTTAACTCTTAAAACATATTAACACATCAACTAGAAGTCTCCACTTCCATGATCAAGACAAATCATCATAGTTGATATGTTATAGTCTTCGCAGATGAAATGCCAAATTTCATCACCGACTACGAACTATACTTCTGAGTTTACAAAGAACTTGTGATTTATATCTTCTGTGACTATTCACATAAATCACATACTATGCATCTCATGGACTATATGATAATGTCCGAATATTCATGTTACCATTATTTCAGATAATAATAAAACAAATTTATTAAACATAATATTAAGTCATACATAATGTCAAACACAATGTCACACTTAATATTATACATAGCATCTAACAATAGGATTTAAGGGCACCAATCCTAACATTCTCCCACTTGCCCTAAAGACTATTGTGCACTAATCTAACTCCCATTCCCTCCAAATGTGACTCGAAAGTCCTTTGAGGTAAGGCTTTGGTAAATGGATCTGCTAGATTGTTTGCACTTTCAATCTTTGCTACCACCACATCTCCACGAGCAACAATATCTCGAATGATATGGTACTTCCTCTCAATGTGCTTTCCTTTCTTGTGATTCCTTGGATCTTTAGATTGTGCAACTGCTCCACTGTTATCACAAAACAATGTGATTGGAACTTGCTCCATTCTTATTACACCAAGGTCAGAGAGGAATTTCTTGAGCCATACAGCTTCCTTTGCTGCTTCACAAGCAGCAACATATTCTGCTTCCATGGTGGAGTCTGCAATACATGATTGCTTAATACTCCGCCAACTAATGGCTCCACCTCCCAAGGTGAAAACACAACCTGAAGTGGATTTTCTGAAATCTAGATCCGATTGAAAATCCGAATCTGTATAGCCAATGGGAATCAAATCCTCACAACGGTAAACAAGCATATAATCTCTCGTTCTCCGTAGATACTTGAGAATATGCTTTACAGCTTGCCAATGTTTTGGTCCTGGATTTGATTGATATCTACTGACCATGCCCACTGAATAGCAGATATCTGGTCTAGTACAAAGCATGGCATACATGAGACTTCCTACTGCAGAAGCATAAGGAACTTGTCTCATTATATCTATTTCCTCTTGAGTCTTAGGCCTTTGGTCATCAGACAGAGGAACTCCATGTCTGAAAGGAAGTAATCCTTTCTTGGAGTTTTGCATGCTAAACCGTTCTAGAACCTTATCTATATATCCAGCTTGTGATAAGCCTAACATCTTATTCTTGCGATCTCGCCAAAGCTTGATCCCTAGAATAAAGTTAGCCTCACCCAAGTCCTTCATATCAAATTGGCTTGACAACCAAACCTTTACGGATGACATTACCCCTACATCATTTCCAATGAGTAGAATATCATCAACATAAAGCACTAGGAACATTACTACTTTATCTTGATGTCTTTTGTACACACATGGTTCATCAAGATTTTGTTCAAAACCAAATGTCTTGATTGCTTGATCAAATCTGATGTTCCATGACCTAGATGCTTGCTTAAGTCCATAAATGGACCTTTGCAACTTGCATACCAAATGCTCTTGGTTCTTTGCTATGAAACCTTCCGGTTGCATCATATAGATTTCCTCTTCAAGATTGCCATTAAGAAATGCAGTCTTGACATCCATTTGCCAAATCTCATAATCAAAATGAGCAGCAATGGATAAGAGAATTCTGATAGATTTAAGCATTGCTACTGGAGAAAAGGTTTCATCATAATCAATACCTTCTTTTTGAGTATACCCTTTCGCCACTAGCCTTGCTTTAAAGGTTTCAACCTTTCCATCTATCCCTCTCTTTCTCTTGTAAACCCATTTGCAACCAACAGGTTTAATGCCGTTAGGTGCCTCTACAAGATTCCAAACTTGATTGGAATACATGGAATCTAATTCAGATTTCATAGCTTGGACCCAATGATGTGCATCTATATCATTCATTGCTTCATCATATGTGTAGGGATCCGATTCAACCTCTTCTGAGATAGCTTCATAGGTTTCTCCCAAACCTATGAATCTTATAGGAGGTCGAACAATTCTCCCACTACGACGAGGCACTTGTGTACTAGACATCTCATTAGTAGTATCTTGTGGTGTATCTAATACAACCACATCATCCCTAGTTTCATCTATTGGTTGTTCATTTACAGGTTCATTCATTTCAGCCAATACAACTCTACTTCTAGGAGTAAAATTATTCATATAGTCATTTTCTAAGAATTTGGCATTTGTGCTAACAAACACTTTATTATCTTTATGACTATAGAATAAATAACCCCTAGTTTCTTTTGGATAACCTACAAGCAAACACACTTCTGATTTTGGTTCCAACTTATCAGGCTTCCCTTTTAACACATGTGCAGGACAACCCCAAATGTGAAGATATTTCATGCTAGGCTTACGCCCACTCCACAATTCCATGGGTGTTTTGGGAACAGATTTTGACGGAACTAAATTCAAAAGATGTATTGCTGTTTCTAAGGCATAACCCCAAAACGAAATAGGTAGAGTTGAATAACTCATCATGGACCTAACCATTTCTAAAAGAGTCCTATTCCTTCTTTCTGCTACACCATTCTGTTGTGGAGTTCCAGGTGCAGTCAATTGGGATACAATCCCATTCTTAGTTAAGTAATCCTTGAAATCCCCAAAGAGGTATTCACCACCTCGATCAGATCGAATGGCTTTTATGTGTTTACCTAATTGATTCTCAACTTCAGCCATAAACTCTTTGAACTTTTCAAAGGCTTCGGACTTCCGTCTCATTAGGTATACATAACCATATCTTGAGTAATCATCAGTGAAAGTAATGAAATACTCATGGCCACCTCTTGCCTGGATTGACATAGGACCACAAACATCAGAATGCACTAACTCTAGCAAATCTTGGGCTCTTCTACCTTTTGCAGTAAAAGGTCGTTTGGTCATTTTACCTTCCAAACAAGATTCACAAACTGGAAATTCATCAAAGTCCATGGGCCCTAAGAGTCCATCTTTGATCAGTCTTTGAATTCTGTTTGAATTAATATGACCTAAACGCAAGTGCCAAAGATATGCATCATTAGTAGAAGGAAACTTTCTCTTTAATGATTTTACATGAGAGTTAGCATCTAATTCAGAATTATATAATTCATGCTTATCAGGAGTTAAAATATAAAGACCATCCACAATATTGCCATAACAGATAAACACTTTATCCTTCTTTATTACAACATTGTCTTTCAGGATAACACAATATCCTTGTTTACCTAAGTAAGTAGCAGAAATTAAATTCCTACGTACATTAGGTACATACAAACAGTCTTCTAATATTAAAACTCTAGATTGAAAACACAAATTATAAACACCAACAGCTACAACTGGAATCCTGCTCCCATCAGCCAAAGTAAGAAACAACTCCCCTTCTTTAAGTTTTCTGGTCTCCTGAAACCCCTGCAAAGAATTGCAGATATGATTAGTACAACCTGAATCCACACACCAGGAATCCGTGGGATTCTGTACCAAACATATTTCAAGAAGGAATGTATCATTCATACCTTTATTCTTGGCAGCCTTGAAAACTGGACAATTCCTCTTCCAATGTCCTTTCTCACCACAATGGAAACACTTTCCTTTGATTTTCTTTCCTTTATCAGCAACCCCTAAGGCAATTTGTTTACCCTCTTGTTTAGTGAAGTCCTTCTTCTTCTTCTTCTTACCCTTGCCTTTCGACTTAGGTTGAGAAGTAGAAGCTTCACCAACATTGGCTTCAACATTGGAAGTACCAAGAATGCCTTCTGCCGCTACCAATTCATTCATTAATTCAGACAAGGTATAAATCTTTTTGTTCATATTATAATTCAGTTTGAATTCCTTGAATGATTCTGGTAGCGACTGGAGTATCATATCCACTTGGGATTCTCCATCTATATCGGCACCTAAAACTTCCAATGTATTCAGATTAGAAATCATTGTAAGACAATGCTCCCTAACTGAACTTCCTTCAGCCATTCTAGTATTATAAATTTGCCTCATGGTTTCTTGCCTTGCAGAACGGCCTTGCTCACCAAACATCTCCTTCAGACTTAACATGATGTCTGAAGCTAGTTCTACATCCTGCATTTGATGCTGTAGAACATTTGAGATAGATGCTAGGATGTAGCACTTGGCCATTCCATTAGATTTCTGCCAACGATCATATCGTTGTTTTTCCTCAAGAGGAGCATCTAATGAAGGAAAGTTAGGACATTGTTTAGTAAGAACATACTTATGTTCTTCAGCAGTGAGAACTATGTCCAAGTTTCTTTTCCAGTCAACATAGTTGGATCCAGTCAGTTTGTTTTGATTAAGAATAGCTACAAGTGGGCTAAAAGATGCCATGTTCTAAATCTGAAAACAATAAACATGAATATAATCAATAAACTGGACATTATCTTTTTAGCATATAAACATATAGTATGGAACCTTAATAAAACCATAATATAATATATGCAACGACAACCCAATCCCGCAATCAATATTCCTCGGAAGCGAGGTCATACCAATCACTATGATTAGGTGAGAAACATTCTCATTATTAATGCTATCATGGTAACTCTTACCAAACAAAAATAATTTGTCGTTTTCCCTTTAGCCTCTAAGTAATAATGACATAGCTCCGAAGGGAGGTTAACATTATACTTAGTCTAGTGTACACCATTGCCTAGAATCAATGTGAATAACCAAGTAACTCCACGGAAGCGTGGTCGTTCTCAGTTTAAAACACATTTCATCTATCCCTAAGAAGTTTAACCTGTAGTACCATGAATCAAACACCCTCCGAAGGGAGCAAGGCATATACGCCAAGGCGAGGTGCTTAATCACACTACTTTAAACCAACAATGGAGGCCGTGAGATACAACCCTTGCATCTCTCTCCCACTAGATATTTTAAAATAAAGGTTTTTTTTTTTTTTTTTTTTTTTTTTTTTTTTTTTTTTTTTTAGTTTTAAAACATGCATAATCTCATTACACATAGTCTTACTCTTTTATCATGTGAAAACACTTAGAAAAAATTTCTGTTTTTCTTTCTTTCGATCGATCGAAAGTGCCCCTCGATCGATCGAAAAAACTAAAAAATTTGAACTTGATCCTCTGACACTTTCGATTGATACTCAATTGCCTTTCGATCGATCGAAAAACAGATTCGATCGATCGACTAGCAATCGAAAAACTATCGTTCTAAAGCATCTAATCACTGTCTCTTTCGATCGATCGAAAGTGATTTTCGATCGATCGAAAATCGCGAAACTCAAATTTCCAGAAATTTTCTAAGGCAGTTTTCTACGGATTTTCATGAACAAACATCTTGAAAACGAACATGATAGATAGAGATCAATGTCAAAACTGAATTCTATTGATGTTACAGCCTTAAGATTGAATTTAACATACTTAAATTTAAAATTAAACAACATCATAACACCAATTTCAGTTTTCATCAAATCATAGTTTCAACAACATGCAGAAAATTAAAAAACTTAATCTTCTAACAACTTGAAACTATCTTCTCCAATTCTAAAACTCACAAACATGTTAAACAATACGAAATTGAAGACCGCTCTGATACCATTTGATGGAATTAAATATGAGTGCAGCGGAAAATAAGTTTTGAACGGATCTACTTCATTCAATATTGATAACATGTGTAAAGTAAATTTCAGAATTATGAGAACAAGAGATCGTACCTTGAAGCGATGAGTTTCAAAAACCGAAGATTGAAGCACTTGGGAATACTCTTAATCTTCACTCCAATTCCACTAATCGCCCAAGATGTGTGGTCTCTCAAATTGGTAATAAAGGGATATCTAGTGAGTACCAAAAACCCACTTCCACACCACTACAATGGTGATTTTCTTACCAATTATTTTCTGTACATTTTTCCCTTTGTTTCTAACCAATATATCTAATTGGGCTAGCCTTTTGGGCCTTACCAATTGGGCTTAAGTGTGTGGCTTGGAGTGGGACCAAAAGGGACCAATAAGACACTAGCTCCAATGGGCCTTGGGCTTTTCTGTCAACTCTTGACAAGTCCAAAGTTACCATTAACTATATTTAATACCACTATATAAATATAGTTGCACTCTAGGTCTTATCTATATATTATATCCCAAGACTTTATTATACATGCAACCCCTTCATAAAATATTCGTAGTAATACAAAGTTATTAATATAGACTGCCACTTTGTAAATTACTACATCTTGATCCTTGAGTACCCGGTTTAATCCTTAATGTTATTCATTATATATTTATGAAATCCAATTCCATAAATATATACTTTAGTCTTACTAAAGTGGTTAGGCCTAACTCTCTGAATAACAAACCCATTAAACTTATCTCAAGGGAATATTTTATATCTCTGTTAAGAGACTATGAATTCCATCTTGAGAATACATGTTCCATCAACACTTAATGTGGCTGCCCAACATACTGAGGTTTTGACCATTAATATAGATCTCACTCCTGATATATCAAAGCAACCTACATCTTATGATCAGGTCCATTATTCTCTCAGGATTAAGAGTTCATGCAAATACAAGTCATGAGATTTATTATTCATTTGACAGTCTTTAGGCAAATAATAAATCTCATGGCGGTCCAGTTCAATATGTCTTAACTCTTAAAACATATTAACACATCAACTAGAAGTCTCCACTTCCATGATCAAGACAAATCATCGTAGTTGATATGTTATAGTCTTCGCAGATGAAATGCCCAATTTCATCACCGACTACGAA